>JADMNL010000031.1:128597500-129197500 GCA_016271365.2 Neoceratodus forsteri | reverse complement strand
GTAGGGGCAGACATCCCCCTCTCAGGAGAAGAATGGATTTTGGGCATTCCTACAGTGACGCATTTAAGGGGAGAAACCAGAAAAGTTTCCCTGATTCTGTTGGCAGTAGCCTTGAAATGTATCACAGGAAACTGGTTGTCCATGCTACCCCCAACTTTAGATGAATGGGTCAGACAGGTGAAAGACATAGTCCAGATGGAGCAGCTCACAGCTAGATTAAGACTTACTTCAGAGAAACATATTGAAAGATGGAGGGGATGGGAGACCTTGTTGCATACTTTTGAAGGCTTGGGTTGATGGCAGAAGACAAGGTGAGACAATCTGCCTGATGGATGGGGTGGAGCTTGGACTTCAGAGGGGAGTTTCCTCCTCTTTAAAGGGGATATCTCCAATGGGAGTTGAAGGGGGTAGGATGACTGGATGTGGCATGTCATCTTATAAGATTTGAAATATAGGGGGGTATGGGTACATGCAGCTCAACCAAGGACCATGATTTTGTTTTTAAACAGTGTCCTCTCAATTTCTGATGTACTGGATGAGGAAGATGTCAAGTCAATTTTTTTATTATATTTTCTATGATATAAATTCCTACTGTGTGAAACACCAACTTGGAGTACATTATATGTAGGGCTCTACATATAGTTTTGGTTCTAAGAGAGGATTCCCCTACGATAATATAGGACTTACTGTTATAGCTCTCAATTAGATAACATGTATCTCCATATCATGAATGTACTATGGTCATAAGGTGCTGATCATTCTGTATGTCAAAATCTGAATACCTCAATAAAGATGAGTTTAAAAAAAAAGACATACAAATGAAAGACCCTACCGAGCATGCTCAGAGTTGGAATTTTAAATCATTATAACTCAGGAACAGATTAATATTTTTCACCAAACAAAAAAGGCCTCTTTCTAGGGCAGTTCCTTCTACCCTGAAACTTTCAGAACAAAATACTGTTTGGGCTGTAGGTGATGGCAAAAAGGGTCACGCCCAGATTTTTCCACTTTTTCACTACCTGGATCTCGGACTGGGGACATCCAACCATCATGACACTTGTCAAATCAAGAGACATTGCCCCAGACCATGCATGCAAAATTTCATGCTATTCTGTTGAACAGGACACAGTTATTAAGGTGCAAAGTTAGTAATTTAACATTAAAGTGCTTTTCCAGCTTGGTGCTAATTTGCCACTGCTTAATGACTTTGATAGCTGATGTCAGCGATAGTCATTTCAGATACTTTTCATCATTTTATTGACAGTCAGTATTTTAGTGGAAAGGACTGTAGTTTGGCCCTGAGGAGGTGACCAACCAATCCCTTCCACTTCCTGATAGCTCTGTCATGCCCCTGCGCTTAGGCATGTAATGACGTGTGACCAGGAAAACCATGGGGGCACACCCATCAAAGTCAATGGGGTTCCATTTCAGTGGCATTTGTATACTAATTAATGGTGATCTGGAGCTTAATGAAGGCCACTACATGACTAACGAGGCCCTTGTTAATCAAGCGATGACCTTCATTAAGCTCCAACTGGCCTCTAATAAGTATAAAAATGCCACTGAAATGGAACCCCATTGACTTTAATGGGTGTGCCCCCGCGGTCTTCCTGGTTACACATCATTACATGCCAGAGCATGGGGGCATGATGGAGCTATCAGGAAGTGGAAGGTGTGGGCACAATTCTGGCTTACAGAACAAGGGATTCTGACAAAATGTTAAGTGTGTACACATTAGCCTAATCAGCTATTAAACATGCTCTGAAAGGCCTGTCATAAAAGATCTATTTCCAAAGCCTGCTGCAAGCCAAGCAGTTCTGCCAAAGGTTAATTCATATACATAAACTTAGAATAAGCCAATATATTTGCTTTGAGGATACAAATATTAAAAGACTTGTTTTAAAAGGTATTCTTCAGACCTACCAGCTTAAAGAACTTTGACAAATATTAATTGGACATATGTTGGCTTAGACAAACTAATGGATCAGTTTCGGAGTTTAACATTAATGAAAGACTTGTTCCAAAGACTGTCTTTCAGCAGTGTGACCAGCTAGGAAGATAAACCACAAATTGTATCGAACAAAGAACCTTTTAGCCCTAACGGCGGCAAGGTTCACTTCACAGTCAAGTGATGTCAGAACTAACTACAACATCCTGTTATCAAACTACTATCTCTAACTAAAGAGCCGTAGCATCCTGACTGTTTATGGTAAAACATCTAACACCTTGTTTCAGCATCTGCAATGTCAGGCCCCGATGGCCAGGTGAATGGACAAGGGACATAGCTATGCTAACTGCTGTCATGCAGTCAGAAACCAAAATACATACATTTCAGGACTGTCCAATCAGACAATGACATTTACCTGGAGATCAAGCTAGGCCAATGAGAGTGACAAGTACCTGTTGCTGGACCAATGAGAGACACTACATTATTCTCAATATGACATCTCTATAAAAACAGAAAGGCAGCTTACAGAAAATCATTATACTCATCTTTGCTATCACACTTTAAATACCTCACCTCAAGAGGCTTCAGCTATCTTTCATTGTCTGCTTCTAAAAACTGTTACTGTTTTACCTGCAAAAGACTTTGCTCAGGGGACCACTTCTCTTGCTAAAGAAAGAGAAGCACCCTAAAAGCTAATAGTGTATTAACCTTGTTCAATTGATTTTGCCTCAAGCTTGACAAGAAAAGGTACCAAGACAAAGATACAGCTCATCCGGACCATCCAAGTTCAAAGAAGAAAGGAGGACAAAGAGAGGCTTGGCAGAGTTTGTTCCAGTTTAAAGACTTGGCTGAGTATATTTACAGAGACTTTCAAAAAGGTTAATTCAAGGTGTATCTTATGAAAATCAAGTGTTCCATATTAATACACAGAATAAAATGCAATGATATTGTTTAAAGCTAGCTACTACTATTAAGAAATATGCACATGTATTATTGCTCGAAAGAAACCTGTTTAGTCCTAGTAAGGACAGGTCAAGGGTTATAACCCCAAAGAGTTTTACAGATGTGAAAGTGGAAGCACACCAAAGCCTGAGTCTACCTCAGAAATATCATAGGATTGTTAGAACTGTTGTATGTACAGTATGTGATGGTGTCTATATACAAGAAATAAAACTTCAATTGCAAATTCATATTTTAAGAAGGTGACACATCTCAGTTTATCATCACCAGATACTTAATAAATGAGTGCAATCTACATTTCACCTTTCTGACAAACAGCTAAAAGAGGCTTTTCCTTTAAATCTGAACAGAGACCAAAACTTAATTACAAGCAATTTCACCCACAAAGGGATCGGCTAGTCACCTCATTGGGGCCAAACTACAATCTCTTCTGTTGAAATACTGACAGTCAATTAACTTATAAAAAGTACCTGAAATGACTATCGCCAATATCAGCTACCAAAATCAATGAGTTGTGGCAAAATCTTGCAAATCACTTTAAGCACCCTACTCATCCCTACTATAGAGGCACTATTGCACTATATATATATATATATATAGATATAAATATTACAAAAACTTTGTTAATGCATCAGTTAGGGTTAAGCAACAAAAGAAGTAAGAAATGTGGGCTTAGGGTTTCCAACCTAACACCCCATTCTCCACCCCTGCACAGACCTACGGGGGCTGTGTTGGAGTCATCAGCCCTAATGCTCACCCCATTCCATTACAAAAGAAGGTGACATGTGGACAGCATAGAAGAATGGGGTGAGTGTTAGGGCTGACAGCCCCAACACAGCCTCCGCCTGTGGGTCTCTGCAGGGTGGGGAATGGGGTGTTAGGGGTTGAAACCCTAATGCCACATTTCCTACTTTTGTCACTTTAACCCTAACTGATGCATTAACAAAGTTTTTGCTATTTATTTTCTTGCTTTCTGAGATAGTATAATTGTATTCTTATTTTACTGTAGGAGCCGAGGGTCCTTAGGACCTTGCGCTCCTTCCATAGATGCATATATGTATCTAGCTGTGAAGGCACAGGGACGTCTAGCTCCTGCACATCCAGTTATAGCAGAACGGTCACCAAATTGTCACCATAGCCATATTATCACCCACCTCATGTTTCCGGTGCAGAAACTTTTTCAATCCTCGCCAAAATGTAACTCGGTGCAAGTGCAACACCAAGCCACAGCGCAGGTGCAAAAACACATTTTAGTCAGGATGTAAAAAGTGACAGCTATGACATACATGAGGTGGTATAATAAGAAGGCTATGTTGAAAATGTGGGCTCAAAATATTTGAAATTCCCAAAGTGACAAGCAGACGTAGCAAAATCATGACTAATAGTCATAACTGTGCCATTTTTTATCATTTTGACCCTAAATTTTTAACATAGCCTTCTTATGACCTCACCACTTGTACTCAGTACAGAAAATGTTCAATCCTGCCAAAACATAATTCTGTGCAATTGCAACACCATTCTGG
Organism: Neoceratodus forsteri; assembly: GCA_016271365.2. Classification (NCBI taxonomy): domain Eukaryota; kingdom Metazoa; phylum Chordata; order Ceratodontiformes; family Ceratodontidae; genus Neoceratodus; species Neoceratodus forsteri. The sequence continues at coordinate 129,193,069 of JADMNL010000031.1, read as the reverse complement.
GCAAGTGCAAAACACATTTTGGCAAGGATTTGAAAAATGACAGCTGTCACATATATGAGGTGGGGTAATATCAAGGCTATGTTGAAAATACAGGGTGAAAATATTAAAAATGGTGGCTGGCCCGGTGGCGCTGAGGGTTAAGGCACTGGATGTCACACCTTGCACCACACCGGCGACCCAGGTTCGGGCTCAAGCTCAGGTCATCAGGGGTCAGCCAGGTTGGAGGGGAGGAGCTGATCGAGCTGCCAGCTGGCAGCTCTCTTCCACAGGAGGATTGTGTAAGGTCTACCTGGCACTTGGCTGCCTCCTGGTGGAGGTTGGGTGGCAGTGCCACATTGAGGAGCCCTAGCGCTAGGCTGAGGGAGGGAGGAAGGGGGTGTTACTGGAGCCGCAGTGTGCATGTGCACCTCCACATGCGTGCGCTACCAAATTCTGGAGCCTCATGTAGCAGAGAAGAAAATGGAGGAAAATATGGGGGTCGTGGCAGGATGAAGCTTCCGGGCTGGCACTGGGGAGCTGCTGGGACATGCAAAGTGTAAGTAAGTTCCTAAACTACCCCAGTCCATGGAGAATGCTGGCCAACATAAGCAATGGCCATCCGTGAAGGATAAAAACCTTTCTGGAAAAAAATATAAAAAATATCCAAAGTTATGAGCGTGTAGCAAAATTGCAAGGAATGGTCATAACGCCTCCATTTTTGGAAATTTTGACCCCAAATTTTCAACATAGCCTTCTTACGATCCCACCTCATGAATAATATGACTGTCGTTATACAAATCCCACAGGAAAGGTGATTTCACCAGCCAATTGCGAAATCACCTATCCAGCAGGAGTTACCTAATGATATTGTTCATGAGGTGGTGTCCCCAAAAGGCTATGCTGAAAATTTGGGGTCAAAATGACAAAAATGGCCAAGTTCTGCATAAAGTTGAAACCTCACATAGAAATACACTGAAGCTCATTTACCTTAGTTCATACTGCAGTCGCTTGTTCTAGCAGCAAGATGTGTCTTCAATCGGTGGAGCAGGTCTCGACCTGGGACCTCCATAGGCAGTGGCGGTCTGCGGAGATGTAATGGGGGTGTAGGGAGGTGGGTGCACAGTGGGTGGTCAGGTGGAGGGTGCGGTGTCAATGGTGATGCATTTTTACAGGTAGAAAACATTTGCTAAGACATGATATACCACTGAAACAGTGACAAAAATACCATAAAGACCATTACAGTGACAAAATTGACAGTTCACTGTAACGGTCCATTATATATCAGCACTGCTTTCTCTGGTGATTTCGCCCTCCTGAAACAACTCTGACTTGAGTTATCTTAAGATGCGGGGGTGAAGTCCCTGCAAAACAGTTTGTTTTACTGACAGCACAATGCCGACTGTTGGCATTGTACCATTGCTGTAATGCCATTTAACAAATTTACTGTAGAAGTGGCTTGGTGGAACCGCTAAGACATCGGGGGACCATTTTCTTACTTTCAGCAAAAAATAAGAAAATGGAGGGTGGGAGGATTCCACTACTGTACCAATTAAAAAAAATTTGGAGGGGGGAATCACTAGACACCAGGGACAAAGCCAGGAGGCAAGTAAGCCCCCCACCAGGGAAAAAAACAGGGTAGGAGCTTACAAAATATAAAAATATTATTAATTTAAAAATAAAATAAAACAAATGGGAGGGGGGGATACAATAACATACAGGGTGGGGGATGCCACTAGACACCAGGGATTTTCAAATGGGTTCAAAGGAGAACCCATTCAAAAAACTTCAAAAAACAATCCTTTTTCATCGATTGCAATCCTTTTCTGCCAATCCTTTGCTCTGGTGATGGAAAAAAATTCTGCCTGGTGAAAAAGGATCCTTTTCAACAATTAGATGGCCCCATTTTTCATGACCAGATGGCTGTGGGAAAAATCCTTTTTCGACACTTGCATTCCTTTTCACCATCCCTATTCATCATGACAAAAAGAAATCGTTGGTGAAAAATCATTTCCATTTTGCTGACCAGAAGTCTCTTTGCTGACCAAATGGCCCTGCTGGTAATCCTTTTACCAGCCAAATTATTTTCACCATCCCTATTCATCATGGTGAAAAGGGAATCAGCTGTGAACAAGGATTACCCGACAGGAGCCATTTGGCTGTGAGGGACATCTGGTCGGCTAAAATGAAATCCTTTTTCACCAGCTGAGTTGCTTTTTGTCATGACGAAAAAAGAATGGCAAAAAAGGTAGTTAGCTAGTGATGAAAAAGGATTTAAAAAGTTAAAAATAAATAATTCTCGGGACATAGAAACACCGCAAACCACATGGAACAGCTCATCAACTCCCGATGAGCAAAAAAAAACATACTTGGGTGTCTAAAACAGACATCCCTGGGCAGAGGTATAACAGTTTGTTTGTGGTAAAAACCAAAAACAAGATGGCGGCTCGCAAAAAAATATTTTTTTTCTGGCAAACAAGGATTGGCCTCTCACTAAAAAAGATCCTTTTTCATTCCATGCAGCTATCCTGAAAAATGAAAATCCCATTAAAATAATGGGACCTTGAAAATGCAATAACTTTGGAACGGGTTAATGTTTTTTCACCAAATAAACACTGGACTGTTCTGTGACCCAAGCTTTTTTTTACCATAAAAATATCAGACCACAATTCAACACCGTCTGTGAGCAGCGTGATAAAAAACCTGCAAAAAGCGGCACATTTTCAGGTTTTTTTCACTATCTGGGTCTCAGAATCTGCAAATCTGACTGGAACAAAACTTGGCACATCAAGAGATCTACCACAGGAGACCAAGGCCCAGATATTCAAACTGCACCAGGCTGTGGCGCAAGCCCAGGCGCAGCACATTTTGGCTGCGCAGGGGCGTGGACTGGACAGTATTCAACGGAGCTGTGCCATGGCTCAGCATCGTTGAATATCGCACCCTGGCCACCCGCAGTGCACATGACATAGTGGCACTGCGCCAGCACCAGTGGCCAGAGTGGAGCATGTGGATGCGCTAACGCATGTTCCATTGCACAAGGTGCAGCAACTGCGATATTCAAAAGTAGACATGCAAATGGGGCCATAATGTATACAGGCACACATGGGGCCATTTGTATCGTATTCTCTTCATTGCATGCAGGTGCACTGATCCCCGATGACTAGCGCGTGGCGCCCTGCCAGGCAGCAGCCGTTGGGGACTGATGCCCCCTGCAGCGTGGCAATGTGCCCCACAGCCCGATTGCGGGCTGCAGTAAAAAAAGAAAAATCATAAATCCCTGGTGGTCCAGTGGACTGCTGCCCGCCCGATCGCGGGCTAAGTATATAAAAGACAAATCATAAATCCCTGGTGGTCAGTGGACCGCTGCCCACCTGATCGCAGGCTAAGTAAAATAAAGACAAATCCAATATCCTGGTGGTCAGTGGACTGCTGCCCACCGATAGCGGGCTTCAGTAATAGATAATGGTTGATTCTTCTGGTGGTACCAGTGACCTGTCCGCCGATCGTGGGCCAAGTAAAGTAAAACAAATTTATATCCCCTGGTGGTCCAGTGCACCTGTCAGCCTGCTCGACACGGCAATAAATATTCATTTCTTTCTCTCGAGCAGTTCAGTGATTTCTCATTTCGCTTACCGATTCATCGGGTCGCTCGGTCAGCTCGGCAGCGTTTCGCTGCTTACCGCCGACATCGGTTGTACGCTGACAGCGTGAGCTACTGGGCGCAGCCTATCAGACATACTCCAGATATGTGAATGGATCCATTCACATATCTGGAATGTGTATGGAGCTGCACGCCCATTGGCTCACGCCAGGACCATCAGGGACAGCCCCCGACGTGTGTCAGTCGGCGGGCGTGGGTGGCAGGCGGTGGGTGTTACCATCCGCCGCTGACCGGGGAGGAGCGGGGTGGGGATCAGTGGTGGTGGGAGGGGTCCACTGGACCACCAGGGATAGAGGTTAGGTTAATATTTATTTACTTAGCCCTGATCGGGTGGGCTGACAGGTCCACTGGACCACCAGGGATAGAGGTTAGATTAATATTTATTTACTTAGCCCGTGATCAGGTGGGCTGACAGGTCCACTGGACCACAGGATAGAGATTAGATTAATATTTATTTACTAACCCGCATCAGGTGGGCTGACAGGTCCACTGGACCACCAGGGATAGAGATTAGATTAATATTTATTTACTTAGCCCACGATCGGCAGGCTGACAGGTCCACTGGACCACCAGGGATATAGGATTATTCTTTTTTTACTTAGACCGTGATCAGGCGGCAGCGGTCCACTGGACCACCAGGGATATAGGACTTCATTTTCATTTACTTAAGCCCGCGATCGGGCATGGGGTGGGCGCCACCACTGGAGGTGCAGTTGAGCAGGCTACCTGCCTGTGGCAGCTGCCGTGTTGTTTTGCAACATGCAGGCAGCAGCTCACCTGTGGGTGGCCAGCCCTTGCTCTTTTTTGGGGCTGAACTTTGTGCTGGCACAGGTAGGGGTTGCGCATGCATGGCTCCGCATCCCGGGCTGAATATTGGGCTGTGCAGAGTATGCATGGGCACGCCCCCCCACCTGCGCATGCATACATTACTGATGTGCTCCGGCACATCAGGATTTGTGCGGCGCTCTTTCCCCTTTTTAATATCATGCCGGGCGCATCAGTGGCTGCACATGGCACACCAGTTGCGCCATGCGCAACCTTTGAATATCTGGGCCCAGGCATGCAAACATTTGTGCAAATCTGTTGAATGGTTGCAAAATTATTAAAGTCCAAAATTTCGGTTTAACATTAAAGTGCAACCCTAACTATAGTGGTGCTACCATGACACTATAATATGTATGTATATAGAGTGCTTGTTAGGTATTAATGTGTTATTAAGGTGTTAGTAACACATTAATACGGTGTAATAAGCTAATTAGTGTCATAATACCCTAATTGGCTACCATCCTATATGGGAAATATATGATGGCTTTTTCTATGGGGAGGAGTGCCCAGCCATGTTATAGCTATATATATGTCTCTAAACACACATACACACACACACACACACACACACACACACACACCACACACCACACACCACACACCACACACCACACACACACACACACAAGGAGTTGGGGTAAAATGACAAAATAAAAATATATCTTAGTAACATTAGTAACAACAACATATCAACAAATATTGTTACTGTTGTCACAGTGGATAGTTTTGAGGTTACTGTCATTACAGTGGAATACTGAACCAATCAGAGAGCAGCTTTCACAACACTGACGACATCACAGTGCCTAGTGCAGCACTGAATCCAGCTGTTAAAATCAAAGAAAAACAGCAAAATCTTTAAACAAATGTAGATTTAAAAGCTATAACCTGTAAACTACTGTTGCATATCTCAAATATACAACAGCTTGACTCACAATAGGCAATTTATCATCACTTGTGAGTGGACAGGACTTTCATAGCTCACTTGTGGCTCTGCCAGTCATGAGTTATGGTCCTGTCCCAACACACTTGACGATAAATTGCATATAATGTATAGTGAGGGTTTCTTCTGCATGGATTTCCATACCAGCTGAGATGTTGAACCACAGTTCAGCAGTCATGGAATGCGGTTGTATCCTTCTGTGGTAGAACAAGTTTCCAGCTGATCGGAAATCCTTGAGGCAGTAGTTGTTTTTCACAGCACTGCCACATGCACACACAGCAACCAGTTCAAGTTCTGAACTGAAACTGCTGGCACGGTCACTGTTACTGCAGGAGTGCTGTGAAAACACTTAAAAAGGAAAAAAAAAGAAAAACTAAACAAAAAAAAATATATACACTATCAAAAATACTGGTTGGGCAACCACATGCTCAACCAGCTTGTGCCACCACCTAAAGCTTCTGATAACACTGGACCTCTTAAGCTTCACTCCCAAGGTCTGATGTAATCAGAACCCCTGTGAGACAGCACAGGCTGACTGAACATGGTTTGTCCAGCTAGTATTCTCTACATTTTGAGCAACTATAGATACTCTATAAAAGTGGTTATTCATCCCAGTTATTCACCTTCGAGGTTCTTCTCCCTGTGGCTCTGTGTTTTCTCCCCTTGGTGACATCATAATGATGTTACAACTCTTCTAAGTTACATGGTATAAAAAGGATACCTCATAGGACATCCGAGGGTAAGCTTTTAATTCACTTCAGAATGTTGCCAGTAATGCTAGCCTAGTGCCTGACTGCACCTCTCCTGCTTAGGCAGTATTGTTGGCAATATTCCAGAGTGAACAAAAAACTTATCCTTGAATATCCTATGGAATATCACCTATATAATACATTTGGATGGTCACTGTTAGTTTTGATCACAAATGCACATACAGGGAAATAACTGCAAACCACTTGTATGGGGATAAAGTCCCATCCATGTAATATACTGCATATACAATATCCTGACTCAAAATATGCAATTTATTTTAAAGTGAGAGGGGGCAGGACAGTTATAAAAGTCCTGCCCCCCACAAGTGATGATGATTCTATACCCTTCATCTCAGTTATTGATCTTCAAGCCCAGTCTGTAAAACATTTTAAGAGATCTGCCAGTTTCCATAAAAACAATTGCAGTTGGCATCAGTGGAACTCAGTTGCACAAATCCCCTAATAATTTATATTTCAAGACCTTCCATTGATTACTAAAGACACTTTTCATTAAATCATGATATTTTTTGTTAGACTTTATCTGTTCACAATGTTTATACCTGTTGTTAAGTCACACCCCTATGCTCATGGCATCGCAACCTGTAGCCATGGAAATTACTTCTGATGTCATGAGTACAGGGTTATGACTTCAGGGCAGGAAAAGCTGGCAGAATCGATGGACTCTAAGAGGCAAAGAGTCTGGTTTCATGAAAATGTCCTTAGTAGGCTGCCCCAATAACCACGGGCAACCGGTTTGGGAGTAAACTCAGTCACCGGTCCAGGGGTAGGCCAGTTGGGGTACCTGCTGCTACGAGGCAGTGTGCCTCACTCAAGGAGGATCGACAGTAACTCAAGCACCCTGCAGCAGGTCAGAAAGCTTGCTCCTGCCACAGGGAGGTGCTGTGTGTATGTGGGGCCACCCAGAAGGCTGTGCTTCCATCAAGGGAGAGACATAAATGGATAGAAAATCCAATATCTGCCTTTTTTTAATTGTACTGCCCTCCCCCCTTTCAACCTGACTGATCTCCATCAGCCCTGCCTCACACACAACCCTGTCACCTGCCTTCTCTGGTATTTACCACTCTCTTGTTCCTCCCTGGCTTACCCCCCAGGGCAGGGGTCACCAGGGTGGGGGTACCCAACCCCTGGCAGACTTAGAATGCGTGTTGGGAAAGCACCATGGTCACTGTGTGGGGCAGCATGCAAGGTAGGCACAATCTTGATCGGTCAGTGTGTTTTCCTGTTCTTCCCTGGACCCTATACCATCAATGGCACATATGACATGCAACAAACAAACACACACACACACACACACACACACACACACACACACACACACACACACACACCAACATCCACCCTCCCTAAGCCTGGGCTCCGGCTGCATTACCACCTGTGGTCCTCCAGGTGGTGGCACTGCACCACAGACCTAACCCTCCCTCCTTCCCCCAAGGTGGAGAGCATCCCACCACCTTCCCCAGTCGGTCCTGTGACATCCCAGGCTCGTTCCTGAACCCAGGTTGGCAGCATTGCAAGTGGTAATGCTACCACTGCACCAGTGGGCTGGCTTAATGTCTGTCTATATGATGGTCTGGGCCTTTGGACTTTCCTGGGTCCTAGAGCCCAACAGTACTGGATCTTAGTCAACACAGAGGATTCCCTCCCCCCTTCCTATGGATTATTGGGACCTTTGGAGACAGGCCTGAATAGGGAATATCCCTGAAAGACAAGCGAGAAAAGAAAAACAGAGAGAAAAGAAAAGCATTATAAAAAAAAAAATTCTTTAGTAAAAAAGAACGGAATGTCCTGATATCCGCATTTTTTAAAATATTATGAGAGTTGGGTGCTGCAGCTGCCAAAGATAATTTGTTTTCGCAGCAAACTTGAAAATCCCTTTAAGCTCCTTATTCACTTCCTGACTGTACTGGTTATTCACTTCCTGTACTGGTTATTCATTTCCTGTACTGGTTATTCGCTTCCTATACTGGTTATCATGAGTGCTGCAACCAAGCAACATAACCAGTAACACATCTGGAGCTGCCAACATGCTGCCTTCGCTGTGTTTAAGATATTGGGCACACTAGCCCCTTTAGGAGCACAGTGGAGAAGACTGGCTGGTTCTGAGGGCCAACTGGGAGCACCAGTCTAGGCACCGTAAATTCTCACTGAGGCTTACAATCTGAGCTGGTGCCACCATGGAATGCTGCCAGGGGTGCTATAGATAGCATTTACAGAACCAAAGCAGACTTGTTGATTACAGTTATCAAGTCACAGTAATTATATGCTTTAAACCCCTACCCAATGACATTTACAACAATTGACCTATTTTCTCTCATTACCTAAATTGCCCCTTATTCATTCACTTTCTTTCACTGATCCAGCTGAATCATTTAATGGTGTGATACACCGTGGCTAAATGTTACAGCATAATTAGTGGACAGTGCCAAGGAGTAAGTATGAAGCGTGCAGCTAGTATTCAAAATTAAGGCTTTGCTTGAAGTATAGGCTTCTTGTCAGAGAACGGGTTTTATCCATCTTCCCAGATGGCAAGAGACATTAATAAACCGCAGCGGCCGCAACATGACTTAGTGCTCTGATGCCGCGCCACATTGAAACAGCATGGATAAAACATCCGTGGTCCTCCAGCATGTGGAACGGAGCGTCAAAACTGTTACACTTTCAGAAATGTTACACAATGTTGTGTTGGTGACAGTGTGTTTAAAATTGACTTCTGTTTTTTTTTTTCCTTTTTTCTTTAACTATAGTTTCTCATTTTGTAACTGTGCTTGGATTAAACCATGCAGATATATATGAAGGCGAAGTTGATGGATCACATAATCCAAGTCCATCTGGTAGTTTCCCCACCCCACCCTCCACACAAGAATGGGGGTCCGTGTGTTAGCATTAGTCCCACATACCTAGAGGTGAGATACTTTAGTCAACCTTCATTAAGTGTGATCCATGGTGGAAAAGTAATCAAATCTGCTGGGAACAAGGTTATAACCTTCCTATGCTTTTGCTTCCCCTCCCCACCCTTGTGCCTGTCTTTGTACAAGGCATTCCTGGGTCTTTTTTCCACACGCCATCCTCCTGTAGAAACCACCTTCTGCATGGCCCATGTATTTAGACACCAAGATAACAGGCCACCAAATCTTACTTTATAGCTTCAGATTAAATATGGATTGAACACAGCATACGAGCGCTGTACTGATTAAAGGACTGTCTACAATGTGTGGTGCTAGTCAGTGCCTGTAGGTGGCTTAGTGCTGTTAAAGGTTTCAGTTTGTTTGGGAGTCTCTGGCACGAATAAGGTCAATACATAAGCTGTCAAGATACCACTCTATACTTTGAAACCACTTAGTATTTCCACCTTAGCATTCAGGCTTGCAGTTTTTCGACCGCTTTTTTGTTCACCAGTGAGGTTTGAATTTCAGAAGATGCCACCATAGGGCTCGGGACATAATTAAAAGGTGTCACCCGTGCTGCCCTGCTAGGAGAACCGTGTCGACTGGAACTGAAGTGTCCAACACCAATAGAATGGTTTTCATTCACCACAGACGAGGCTGTGCTAGTCCCAGTAGTGTTAACCTCTGTATGGCTACCAGGATAAGATCCCACCCCACTTGCAGTGCTGATCTTCCTGTATAGTATGTCCCTAGGAGCTCCTTCTGAAACAGGAGGGGCGTTTTCAAGTGTCGGTGAAGTGCTTGAGTTGGTTTTGGCTGTGGGAAAGTCCTCTGTTTGCACAATAGCATCGCTTGTTTTTCTCTGAGCATTGCTCAGCTTCACTTGGAGACTATCTTCCAATTTGGGGGAGTTCACTAAAGGCAACGCTGATGATGGCAGAGTGCTTTTCAGGATATGAGGGACATCTTCATCTTTAATTCGTCTCCACGTTCCTTTCATGCTTGTCTGCTGTGACTGTTGCCGAGTGGCCAAGGCAGATTTTTGAGCAACTTTGGGTTCCTCCTGGCTCTTACTCCTCCCATGTGATTTGGAAGATGATGCTAAAATGGAAGAAGGACTATTTGTACTTTTTATTATATTAATGTGGGGTGAAGATGAATGTCTCTTGAAAGTCTCCTGCTGCAAAGTATTGCCTTTAACAGGAAGTCTGGAAGGACTTTCGGAATTTGTTCTCCTAGGAGGTCTCTCACTTCCTAAATTTCTGTTGCCTGCTGGCGGTCTTGAAAAGGCTACATTCTGGGTGGATGCTGATGGTCGGAGAGCTTTCAGTTCTTGACACCTTGAGGAACATAAGAAAACTGCCGGGAGATCAGATTTGCTTTTCCTGGGAGAAGCAGACCGTGATAGTGATGAAACAGATGCTGATGAAATTTCCGACCTCTGTCTCATGATGAGGCTTGAGGGTTCTTTGATAAATGTCAACTGTCGTAGAAAGCCAGACTTATCAGACTCGCTGCCACTTGATCTTGCTGAAGACATCCTTACCAGGCCAAGTCTGTTCTGCAAAAGTCTCCTGCCAGCCAGGCTTTGCTTTTGTGCACTTGTTAGAGCATTTTGCACAGAAGTGGTGTTCTGTGGTAGAACGCCTTTCTTGGTTTGTGTATGCATGAATGGAATTCGAACTGGGGATTTCTGAGTTTTATTTTTGGAAGCTGAATTCTTGTTAATATTTGTTTTAGCAGCAGATGCCAGAGCAAAATTAGACTTCTTTTCAGCTGGGTTGCTAGTGCTTTTAACCCCTTGGCATGAAATCTGTTTGTCTGCTTGCAAAGGTGAAGCTAACTTTTTCTGGGGTTGCCTTAAAGGCGTTGTGCTCCTTGAAGATCCTGAGGAAGACCCCATGTTTATTCTTGCTGGAGGGGTTGCACTCCTTTTAGGTAGGGTTAGGTCAGCTATTTCTGCAGGTTTTCCTAACCTGTGTAGACTTCGAGACCGTTGTTGGTTTTGATTCAGGTTTTTTGATGGTATGTTAGCCTTAGTTGATGTCTTCTCTGGAGTAGACCTGGGACTAGCTGAATCTTTTACCATACTTGGCATGTAGATGACTGTTCTCCCTCTAAACACCACAGGTAGATTAGGTATCTGCTTGTGCTGGTTCAGATTTTTGCTAACCCGTGAACTTCTGTTTCCAGATGTCCTGCTTTCCCCCTCTTTCTTTCCTTCTTGAAAATCTTTAGCATGCTGTTTTTTGTCTGGCTCTTTTCTATCCATTTGAAGATGTTTTCTGTCTTTCCTGTCATGGTTAAGATGGAGAGCAGAGCCAGCAGACAGCCCCGACATAAATGACAGAATAGAGTCTGACTCCGATGATGGCTTTCTTGAAAGGGAGGCTGCAGCCTGTTGCAACCAAGTTACTATTGAGTTGGCTCCTTCTTGGATCGCCTTCCATTCCACACTGTCTAAATCTGAACCTCGCCTGACATAACATCATCAACTAAGTCGCACCAGATCTGAATTCCACTCTTGCTTATATACTTTTTCTGAATATTGTTCTGCAGCTTCTGCTTTCTGCATTCCTCCTTCTTGTTGAGTGCCTTCTCCTCTTTGGCATGGCAGAACTGATACATTTCTGAAGCAGATCATCTTCAGAATTAACGCTCAGCGAACTTGCAGAACTGTCCCTTTCATGGACTGCATGCATATTTGGTGTTTTTGAGGTCCAGGTGTCATGTTTTCTTAGAGTCATGTGCCTTTTGGTTTTATTGTATAGCTGTGTCCTTCCACGATAATCGTCGAGGTCCATATCACTTAATGAACTTAAGGATGAACTTAGGGAATAGCATGGAGGTGTTTCATCTAAAATTAGATTGTTTTTGGACTTGCCAGTTACATTTCTGCTTTTGGAATATGCAGGCAGCTTTTCAGTTTGATTAGAATCATTTCTGGTCAATGATGTTTTGCTGCTGCCCTTGTTCCCCTTCTGTAAATTGAGACCCGTTTTCCCCCTTCTGTAAATCTTTATCTAAGTTCATTGGATCAGAGGAGTCATTTTCATAAAGGCAATAAATTGCCTCTTCAGTTGGAGTAGTGTGACACAAGGACTGAACAGCAAAGTTCTCTTGAATAGACTCCCCATGGGCAACATTTATGCTCTGAGAGGTGCCCTTATCCCCAGAAGTTTTACTAGTGTGTTGGGCTCCAGAAGACAGATCTAATTTAGTAAAGTTCTTTCGTGTATTTTGATCTCTTGTGGCAACTGCAGGATCTGTTATCTGAGCTTTACTTTGATGAAGATAATTCAAGTTTGTTACATGATTCCGAACCTCCTGTTGACTGTGGCTGGGTGTTGCCCTGCCTGGAATTGCTGGACTTGAAACAGCCCTCTTTACATTATGCACCATGTTAGCTGGGCTTCCTTTTGCTGAAGACTTGTTTAGGTCCACAGATTCTTGCATATCTTCAGTACACTGGCCTTCTGCTGGCATCAGATCTCTTCTTTGTCTCATCATGGTTCTACACTCTGATCGATCTGTCTCACTTTTCAATGAGTACTGAAGGGTTTCATCGCTAAGTGATGCTGCACTTGAGAAATTTACTGGAGTTCCTTCTGGAGAATCTGTAAAGGATGAATCATCTCTGAAAAGATCTTTATCAGGTCTAAGATTTTTGGCTGTCCCATGCTGGCTAACAGCAGGTATCAGCATGTAGACTGGCACCTGAAGGGACTTCTTCGCTTGAGCGTTCAGCACTTGTGCTGATAGGCTAGGTAGCAAGGATGTCTTTCCCTTCCTAAATCGTGATGGCATGGCCGAATTAATGCATTCTTTCAAGATCTCAATGTCATCATCAGAGTTCGCTTCCTGTTTCCCAGCTTTCTCGACAGCTTCTAAGCATTGTTCCTCAGCAGACTCCTCCTTCTTATCATGAGCTGCAAAATTCAAGCAGTTCTTTTCTTGCAGAGGGGGCATTAGCTTAAGTTCCACATCCTGCTGGACATAATGTTCATGAAGCGGGAGGGCACTGAGGCTGGAAGCACAGGAAAAGTTTTCATTGGGCTTCTCTACAGTGAAATAAATCATAGACTCAATATCTGGAGGGAGCTGAAACCGCTCTTTAAAGTCTGTCATCTCCATGAACTTCTTCACACTGTTTTCCCATTGGGTGTTAAACTGACAATTTTCTTTCTCTGGCTGATTACTGAGCTCCAAAGAAGGTGTCTTGCTTCTGCTTGGCGGCATGGTCTGACCAGGACTGTCAGGCAGTTCACTGGGGCTGATGGTTCCACTTACCATTTCACTGCATGGATCACTCTGAATTGAGCTGGCAATAGACCGGCTTTCAAAGCTTCCAAGAGAACTCACTGAACTGCACCTGCTCATGACTAAAGGTGTCTCCTGAATGTAATTCTCAGAAGAACTAGATGGTGTCATGTCCTCATTCCGAGAAGGAGAGCTGTCCCGCTGGAAGACTTTCACCTGCTTTTGGAAGGGAATTTCAATGGGCTGTGACACACTGGGCTTGCTCGACACTGACATAGGTTCTTCTGGTTCATCATCCGTCTTCTCTTGCAATGAATGTTTCGTACTGTCCTCCACTTCAATGATTTCTAGAGAGGAATCGCTGTCTATTTCGTTCTCACTGTGGCTCTGCCCATCCAAAACATTGTCAGCAGAAGATAAGGATGACAGAGAGCTACACCTTGAAAAACATATTGGGGTGTCTTCCACAGAGTACTTCTGCGGTGTCTCCTGCCCAACCAGTGTTGTGGTTTGAGGGATTTTACCCAAGTTCTCATCCACTTGGGCTGGTTTAGGAGAAAGCCAAGCTTGTTTCTTGGCTATCAGTTCTTGTGGGTATCCAGAGCTTCTCAGGCCAGCAGCTAAATTACTCTTGGCTAGGGCCTGTATCAGAGGACACGCTGATAGGATGGAGAGAGCTTAATTGTTTGGACATTTGTGTTCAAGCAACACTTGGAACTCTTGTCCCTTTGTGCAACACTGTGTTCTGAATTCTCACTAATTTGGCCAGAAGGAAAAACATTCTTCTGATGCTCTTTAGAGTCATTTATGCTACTATTTTGAAACCCATGTTTCTCTGGTTTATCACAAACATTTCTCAGATCCAGTCTACTTGGTCTTTTCTGATACCTCTGAAGTTCCTCCTGATACTCTGCTAATGTGGTTCTTGCAGAGCCTTCATGTGTTCCTTTGGGCAGTATCCATCACTTGTGCTCCCACTGTTCAGGCTGTCATTTGATAAGCTCGTGGTGCTGTCTTAGCTAAAGAGCATGTGCTCTGCTTAAACTTTCACGCTTGACAAAGCTACTGCAGTCGGAGAGTCTGCAGGGGAACAAGACTGGCACGGGCCTCATGGAGCTCATCAGAACCATAATTCCAGTCAATGCAGTGATCTTCAGAGCTCAGGCTGAAGCTGTCATCAGATGAGGTGTGCATTGTGGAGATATCCTCCACCAGCTTGTCGATCTTGGCTACAGTGGTAGAAATCTTATTAGCCAGCTTCTCAGCTGCAACTGAAACCTCATCTTCGGACTTTGGAAGCTTTTTCATATCAGTCTGTTTCTCATTCACATCCCTTTCAGATTCCGTGCTTTTCCTCTGGGCTATACCTTTGGTTAGTGCTTGTCCTTGGAGGAATGAGGAAGAGTTTAGAAATATGGACAGCATGGAGAAACTCCCCTGTTTCCAACCCTGTTGACACAGTTGGAGCCTCATCATCATCAAAACACCCAGAGTCAGATGCATAGTCCTTGGCCAGGCTTTCAATGTGCCTCAGTGACTTGTTTAAGCTCATATTCTTAGGACTTTGCTTCTCGATGCTGTCAAAGGTCTCCGCCAGGTGCTTTGCATCTAGCTCTGCCTCCAGAGCCTTCTGCTTTCTCATGTACAAAGAGGGCATGCAGGAGCCAGGAGAAATCACAGCGGTGTCTTTGTATTTTAAAGGCCGGTTGGTCAGCAAGTTCTTCAGAGCCGCTGCACTTCCCATGGCTATCATCTTATGCTTGGAGTGGATGAGGTTTCTAAGCATGCTCACTGCTCCCAAGTCCCAGAGCAGTTCCTGGTCCTTGGGGCTGCGAGCAGAGAGGTTCCAGAGAGTTCCACAGGCATTGCTGACGATGGTCAAGCTGTGTGACTTAAGGTGTTGCAGCAAGGTCTGGAGGCAGTTATGGTCCCGCAGGATTTGTCTGTAAGACAAGAAAGAAGTCTTTTTAGTCTCTATCATGCTACATCCCAGAACAAAATACATATCTATACAAGTGCAGAGCTCAGTTACAGTAAAGTATTCATTGCAAGAGGTCTTCCCAGTTAAATGTTTCTACATTAAACAACAGTGAATACGTTGGTAGTTTTAGAGGTTAAATCACCTGCTTGCCCATGTGTTTATTATTTGGACTGGCTATACCCCTGTAGTTGATCTTATAAAATTGATCAAGTTGGCTACCACAAATACAGATCCCTGTTTGGATGAATCAGGCCACATACCATGCCGATACATACAAGCTGAAGTGCTACATTTCTAAACCAAAAGGCAGGCCATTTACAAGTGCAAAAACATGGCTGGTCCCCAGCGTGGCAGTAGCACTTCCACTTGTGGCGCAGATGATCCAGGTTCTGGAGTGAACTCTGGGCATTGGAAGGTTGGCCAGGGAGGAAGAGGATTGAGTGGATGAAGGACTGCTCTCTTGCAGTGGGGGTTGCAGAGTCTGGCATTCACCTGACCACCAGCAAAACCAACAGAAAGACAGCCAGGACTACCTGAGCACAGAGGAGGGCATGGTAGATGCCGACCATGGGAGAGTATGTGGAGGGATCATGCGTTACTGCACACCATGTCTCTCAGGGGAGCCACAAAATGGAGGAAAATACTGGTGGTAGAATGGGCTGGACATCATGGACCCACATCTGATCATCTGGGTCCACTGTCCAGAATGGATCCTGATTGGCAGGGGTCGGAAACCCTGATGACCATGCTGGGGGCAGGTAAGCCCGGGGCAGATGGCTAGTGGTAAGTCCTGATGGACGCCAAGGTGGCAGGTCTGGGGTGTCTGGCAGATGGAGCCAACCTGAGGGGAAAAGATTAACCACAAAAAAGTGTAAAACACCCCATGGTGCTGCATTCACTGGGAGATATAATCACTTCTGCAGTGCATGCTGAGGCAGCCCACCCTCTGCCAGCCCCAGACTCATTCCACAACCCTGATCCTCAGCACTAAGGGTGAACAGAGGTCCACTATCCCACTATATCAGTAGTAGTAGTACTACAAGTTGTTTCCCTTCCTTAAAGTGGCAGCACTACCATTATGCCAAAGGCCAGCCCAAAATATTTCATATCTGTTCTTCATTGCTCATGAAATTGAACAGCAACACTGAGGAAAAAACAATGCCTCTCCCTCAACCCCACAAGCTTTTTTTTCCCACGTAAGTTTATCTCCTGTTGCTCCCCCACCAGCCCCCTTTGTAGCGGCCCTCTCCAGCCCAGTCACCCACCATCTCTGGGACATATCCCTTGTGCCCCAATGACATATCTCTCTTGATGGGAACAGGGACTTGCCCTCAAAGCAGGATGTAGTGAGGGGGCCCAGTTGAGTGGTGCCAGACCTGTGTGAGGGCCATTTTCATGCTGCATGATGGGAGTGTTTTTTTTCTGTCTTTATTCCTTCTATCAGTGTACAATGATGTGCTGTGTCTTCCAGATGTCCCCACCTTTTGGGACCTCCTGACTGCCATGACACCCAGCCTCTGCCGAGTGTCAGGTACACTGTGGGAGGTGAAACCCACCCTCTCTTGGAAACAAGAGCAGTCCTCTGGATGTTCAATTCTTCCCCGTGACTAAATTTGCTCCAAACCGGTCATCAACATGGCAGCTCATAGTGCTTTCTGCCACGCCACTGGGCAGCCCCCCCCAAGACTTAAAGTAGAAGCATGAGGTGAAGCAGACTGACCTGTAATCCTCCCGTGTGGCAATCAGACTGGAAATGTTACGTAGGATGCCTCCGCCGCTCTCGATGATGGCCAGTGAGTTGCTCTGGCACTTGTAGGTCAGTGTACTCACCAGGAATGGCAGGGCTCCCTCCACAGAGCAGACGGACACTTTGTTCTCGGTGCTGTGAGCCGACAGATTCCACAGGGCACTCAGCAAGCTTTTTAGTGTCGACTCCTTTGGAAACAATATTAAGAGAAAGAGAGAGAGAGTTGTTTGTATGCTGAATGTCATATGGTTAAGATGGAAAGGTAAATGTGGGACTGGGTTACATAGCTAGCCTTTCTACAAGGAGTTTTTCATGATGGTAATACAGCAATGCACCCCCCATAAAATGAATTACATCTAAGTTCAAATTGCAGCATTGCCGCTGGCTGACATGGTGACCTTGTGCAATTCCCTTGACCTTCATTTGCTCCAGTCTACTCAGTTGTAACCTACATCAGGGCACTCAGTAGATTTAGGGGTCCCACACCCAAATCCCAGATTTTCCCTAGCATCTAATGCTGCATCCTGCTACAGTGTGGGAGAGCTTCAGGCAGAGAATCTTACATTCTGACTCACCAGCACCACATCCCAGGGACTCTACACAGTGATGAAGGTTGCAGCCTGATACGATCCTAAGAACCCTGTCAGGTTTTCCAAAATGAAATGGAAGCCGTGGATATGTGCACTGTAGTGTGCAGATTGATTGACTGATTGGTTTTGTTACTTTTTTTATCCCCCTGTTGCTGGCCATGCCCCCATCATGCTGACCTCCCCAGTCCATCACCTGACTTCTCTTGGGCTTACTCTCACTCCATATTTTCCCATGGTGGGGTGTGGCAGGGATCACCAACTCCTGCTACCGAACGGATCTGGATCAGAGGAGGGCCAAGTTACTGGTGTGGGCCTATGGGAGGCCGGAACTTATCCTGCTCTGGCTGAGGTTTTCCAGGATTTCTGTTCCCATGCCCTCAGGATGCCGACAGCTAGGGTGCACATGTGCATAGATGCAAGTGTGAGTATGGCACCAGTCAGCATACCCCTGCCCTACAAAGCTGCTCCTCCTGCACTGCCATCTGTGGTCACCAAAGTGGCAGAATCGCAGTAGAGCCAGCTGCCCTCCCTCCCTCCCTGGAGGAGGGGGAGGGGGGAAGAGTGCGTTCTCTGAGCTGCTCAATACTACTCTCCCTGGCCAGCCTCTGATGACCCTGGCTGGTTCCTGAACCTGGGCTGCCAACGTTGCGAGTGGTAGCCTTGATGCTGCACTGATGACTGGCTGTGCAATGTTATTCTGAGGGGGCAACAAGAGGTGCTCTGAACCTCGATCTCTATCCTGCACTGGATGGCCCTCGGGGACAGTGAATGATCTGAATTGTCATCTGTTAAACTCCAAACTACATGTGATGGCTACTGAAATTGACTTTGTGTCCCCCTCAGTTAATATTACTTGGTGGTTGAGGACCTAGGCCTAGGGAAGAGGGGTCTGTATGCTTAGGAAATTCAGATATGGAAATTGTTTACCAGAATTTGGGGCAACATCAAGATAAAGTGCACGCATTTTTAATTTTTTTCCTACACTTTTAATGGCACAAAATGGCACCTTTTGGACAGTGAACATCGCACCTGGTTGAAATAAGTGAGGAATCTTGGCAGAGCTGACACAGACTTTTAGAATGGAAGCTTTCCCTACCTTCGTGGCACGTAGAGCACACTGCATCAGTGCCGACACACTTCCAACTTCTCGTAAAGTCTTCTTGCTGTTAATGTCTGCCCTCCAGGACAGGTTTCTTAAAATACTGGCAATAACCTGCAACAGCACAGAAAAA
Organism: Neoceratodus forsteri; assembly: GCA_016271365.2. Taxonomy (NCBI): domain Eukaryota; kingdom Metazoa; phylum Chordata; order Ceratodontiformes; family Ceratodontidae; genus Neoceratodus; species Neoceratodus forsteri. The sequence goes on along the minus strand of JADMNL010000031.1, from coordinate 129,174,199 downwards.
CACAAACAACTGTTTATTCACAAATGCTTAGGTCTGTGTCACTCTCTGCCTCTCGATTTCCCATTTGTTCTCCGCAATAATACCTCTAAACCATTCCTGATTACATCATTCCGCCACATCATAGGTGGAGCGACTGAACATGGAAATCGGGTTATAGCTGCCTTACCCTACCCACTCTGCTTCATGGTATTTCTAGTTAAAAACTCACATTTTATGATTGCTTACCTTCTCTAAAATTCATTGATGTTGATGGTTGTTTTGTCTGTCTCCTTGTTTAGTAGAACTGAAATGCATGCTAATGTATATTTATAAACAACCTTGTTTTGTTTACAATCCTGGATCTGTTCTCATTGAATACTTCCTGAACATTAAAGCACCCCAACACAGTGCAGTCACTCATGAGGCAGTAGCCACCTAAACTCCCACTGCATCATGAGTGGCTAGACTATCTTGGGGATGTTCCCAAGCCCAGGAAAGATGCAGTGGGAGTTGAACAAGGAATGTAAACAAACCTGTTTTTGTGTGGTAACACCAGTATGGTGGGCAGTCTGTTTTTCACTTTTTTTTTTTTATACTTACTTGCCTCCCACGGCTTTTGGAGGAGGCCTTGTACCCCCTCTTACTCCGGCCATCTGGGCATCCATCTAGGCAACCCCACCCTGGTTTCATCTGTGCATGGGGAGCTGGGGGTATATTCATTTTCCCCCTTTTTCTCCCCCTTAGACCTCCTGAGGATGCCAGCGCGAAAGGACATACATCTTAGCAAACGACATGCGGATCCATGCCATTGCAAGCACCAAGAGCATCCTCCCTTCCCCCGGCTCCTCTAAGGAGCCGCCGTTGCCCCTGAAAGCCCATGCTTCCACCGGCCCCAGAAGCATCAGGTGCTCAAGGCACCCCCAGTAACCCACCCCAGGAGAGGACAGCATCCATTGGAATGCTCAATCCTCCACCCCCACCGCCGACCCACAGCAACCCAAGTCCATTCCCGAACCCAGGTCACCAGCGAGGTGTGGTGCCCAGCCCAACCCTCAGCGCCACCAGGCTGTTTTTCACTTTTTAACAGAAAAAAAGTATCAGAATCAAACTACTGGCTACATCAGCAATCTTTACAGAATGTTGGCAATCATAAAATGTGTTTTTTAAACAAGGGACACTTTGAGGCCTATGGAGGTTGACAGCATCCCTTTAAGGTCCACACTTTGTAGAGCTACCCCCTGGCTGTACTGTGACAGTGGCATCTGTTTCCCTCTCTGCCCTAACCCCGGAATGCCCACAGGGTTAATCACTTGCAGATCATTATGTATGTCACTTGTACTACCATATTATAAAAGGTACTGACTTTTTAATTAGCTCTTATGTGAAAATTGAATGATTTTGATCTGTTTTTCAGTGTGGCAAAGGGCCATAGTGGTGTCAACTAGCATTGTAAGAGCTGTTCTCAGATTGATTAGCCATTATGACATACAAACTGGAAATATTGGTGATATTTTAACAGTTTGTATGCCACCAGCCTATTATTTGCTAATTTAAAAACTTCACAATTTAAAATAGATTGTATAAATTTGCACAAACCACCCTGTCTCAGAATATGCCACTCATCATCACCTGTGAGGGGGCAAGACTTATTGAACTCCCTCGTGAGTTATTCTCCCATCCCTCGCCATGAAGATGAGTCTCATATACTGAGTCTGGTCCTTGCATATCCTCTACATATCTAACCCCCCACCCAAACTGTCCTCCTGCACTGCAGTACATAGGATAATGTTGGCACAGGGCAGGTTGCCTACCTTGGGAATGGACCCAGGACATCAGAGGGTTAGCTGGGGAGAAGGATTGAGCATCTGAGGACTGCTCTCCTCCGGGAGGTAGGAGTGTTCAGCGCAACATGGACACCTAGCAGAGGCTGGGTATATCAAGCACACCGACACCAGTTGTTTGGGGAGTGGGGCAGACATTGGTCATCATTGCACGTCCCTGCCCCCACACACACTGGAAAAAAAGCGGCTGGCCACCCCAAATGAAGCCCACCCTCAGCTTCAATAAGCTCCTAGGCTGGCCCATCGACCTATCCCTTCATTGCGGCACTCTAAGGCCAGTGCTGTGACTCTGTCCTATGGGGTAAGCCAGTGGGGTATCGACAAGGCATGGCCTATATGGAAGTGGAAGCAGGGATCCATGACCAGCCGACAGCAGGAAAAAGTATACTAAATTGGAAAAAAAAAGAAATTGTTTTAGCTTTTTTTTTTCAAGAAATAAACAGATGTTTACTGCGTATAGCAGCTTTTGAAGTATGCTCAGCTTTCAAAGAGATTTGGTCATATAGCTGTTATATTTAATTTTCTCTCCCTCTGTTTTATGCTTTCTGTTTTTGTCTCACATTTCTCTCTCGCCTGACAGCAGGTTCCTTCCATCTATCCAAGTCCCATGTTCACCTTAGAAACCCTACGAGTCCCAAGCTGCTGACAGCCTCTGCTCAGTGCCCCTCTCTAGAGCATCCAGCTGTAACCACACACCTGTCCCTTGTGGGCTGGATTCCTTTGTTCCCCAGACAAGGTGACAAACTTTGATTTGACAGCTGTGGTCCTGGAATAGATGCTAGTCAGGACCGGGAGGAGTCGGCAGGATCCTGCAGTGATGTGGTGGTTGGGTGACTAATTTCATCTACCAAGGGTGGCTGTTGTATTTCATCCCCTCTGAGTCACTCTTGAGCTTGTGGAATGACTCAGCTATGTAGCCAATAAGGACCATCGGTGGGGGGAGTCATCCCCTTCAGTACTCCCCTGCTGGTCATGCTCTAAGCACATAGGACTGGCAATATAGCCTAGAGGTTAGAATATGAGCTGTGAATGAGCTTGGTACATCCAGCAGACTGGGGTTTGATTCCCGCAACCTCCACTTGCATACTGTGTGACTCTGAGCAAGTCACTTAACCTCCCCAGTGTTCCCTGGTCACCCCTAAAAACAGGTACGTGTGCCTAGTGGGCCTTACCCAGTTACCAAAGACTAAAATAAAATAAATAAAACATGACTCCTCTCGTCATGTGTGAGGCCAGCAAGTGCATGTCATAATGGAAGCACCAGTTCACACACAGCTCCACTCCCCCAATGACACCAGGGGTTGTTGTGCATCAAAAGAAAGCATCCACCCACCCTCCCCAAAACAGAAGGCATCCAAAGGCAGATGCCCACCCTGCCTCAACTAGTCAGCTCTCAACACTCCATCTTTAAGTCCAAACCCAGGTTGCTAGGATGGCAAGTTACTGCAGAGCTACTGTGCTATCAAGATGGTCTTTCCATCTCTTTTATTTATTATAAATGTACCAAAAGGGGCCAATTTAGTATATATTTTTTATATAGTTTTTTACCATTGGGGCTCCAGTGTAGACTAGCTGCGGTCCTCCTATGGAGGATCTCAATCAGCCCTTTCAGGGTTTCACTGAGCTTACCCTGGTGCTCCATTTTCTGTTTTCTCACCCCATTATCCTGGGACTCCCAAGAGCACATATGCTCCATGCCTCCGGTGACGGCTCCTTCCTCCCACCTGACCTAATGTCTGGCTCCCTTTTGGCTTGGCACTGCCACCTAGCCTCCAGCGGGTGGCAGCCAAGAGCAGGCGAAGCCCACATCCTTCCCTGGGAGAGGAGAGCTGCCTTGTGGCAGTTCAGTATAGCTCCTCGCCCTTCCCCACCAGCTGACCCCTGGCAACTCAGGCTCATTCCTGAACCTGGGTCACTGGCGTGGGAGGAGGTAAGGCGTCCAGTGCATCAGCCCTCCATGCCACTGGGTAGCTTTCCAATTTGGTATATTTAAAATATATTGTAAGCTTTATATGGAAAATATACATACGATAATGTTTGGAAAGTCAGCCTTTTTTCTCACATGAAGTGTGTGATGTCTCTGTTTAAACTGGCATCACACACCGAGGGTGTTTTAAAAAAATTAATTAGTACAGATTCCATATTTTATTTTACATAATTGTTGGTTCACATAATAAATATAAGTCAATTGAGGCCACACTTGAATGTCAGGGACAGTTTTAAAATTGGTGCCTTTTTGGGAGCTGAGGCTTACACTGATAACTTTGTTCTGGATGTTAAAACAAACTGTTAGGTAAGCAAACACATGGCATGTGACAGAGAATCATTTGAAAAGTTATCATATTCATTTGTTTTGAAACACAAGAGTATGAGTTTACCAGATTTTGATAATACATGGAAAACCATGTATTACGTAAGCAATAAGACATGACAGGAGTGCATTATGGTGAAACAATCAGACACCTCAGCTGTGTTGTTAGGCATGAGGCACAGCCGAGTGCTATCAAATGCACCTGAAAAGTGTGATTATATCACCATAATGACACACCCTGGAGTGTCTTACTGTGCTTATAAAATGGCAACTAAATAGTTGACTTAAAATGAATGAAAAGAAGAGGAAATTATTTTAAAAAGATAAAAAAACTAGCTTTCCTTGAAATAAGCTTCCTCTTTAACTTTGAAGACAAAAAAATAGCCCACATTCTGCTAACTGGTGGACAGCTAAAAACTATCAAAGGCAATGAAAACCATGATTGGCATGTGTTTTTATAAGAAAAAAACAAGTTATTTTAATTTCAAATCAATACAGGTGCAGTATTTTAATGGAAATGTGTTCAAAACTTAAACACCTGGCAGACTGGTTTTCTGTTGCGGGGGGGCATAAATTTCTCATGAAAATACCCTTATATGATTTAGATGTATGTGTTTTAATGAATGCTCTCTTGTGGTTTAATGCTTATGTGCTTTTATGAATTTCAAGAATGTATTTAAGCAGTTTAGGTCTGCTTCTGCCTCTGTAACTGTGTTTTCCCAATTTTGTTTCTCTCAGAGGTAATGTGAGGAAGTATTTCTTCACAGAGAGGGTTGTAGATGCATGGAACGGCTTTCCTGAGGCAGTCGTATAGTCAAAAACAGTGGGGGAATTCAAGAATGCATGGGACAGACATAAGACAGTTCTAGTGGGGGGGTAGGAGGAAGTAGGCTGTTGGTTAACTAGGATCTGCAGCTTATCCTATGGGGAAATGGGCAGACTAGGTGGACCAAGAGGTTCTTATCTGCTATCAAATTCTATGTTTGTTTATGTAGTATTATCGCTGCCTTTCCTCGTCCTGTTTCTTTTTTCTGTCTTCCCCACATTCAACATTTGGAATGTTTACCATGGAATACTGGGATTTCAAATTGTGCACAACTGCACTGGTGTAAGGTTCCTCTCCTAACACACTTTATAAAATGGCGAGAAAAATCTAGAAATCTCATTGGCCAAGACAGATCAGCTGACCGTACATTAATTCTCTGTATATGCACAGTCATCCTGGTCCTAAACCACATTACACAATGAGCAGATCAGTCCTCCTACAACCAGAACTATCTTCCATCCGTCTCCCTACAACCAGAACTGATCTTCCACCACAGACATGGCCGCTGCCTTTACACTGTAGAAACCTTCAACTGGGCCCTAAAATTAAAATTATCTTAAATATAAAATAAAACAAATTAACTAAATGTTGTTTACCAGATTGTCACACTCTCCTTACACATATAAACAAATTAGAAACATTAAGTATTGTTTATAGTTTTCATTACAACTGTTTGTTTGCTAACAGTGAAAAATTTCCCCTTCTATCTTTACCTGCTCATCAGGGAAATCTCTTCTGCTTTCCCTGACAAGTGAGATAATTGAGTCTCTGTCTCTAAAACAGGCCTTTGTTGTCTGTGTGTACAGTATGTTAGTATAGGAACATTCTACAGGGATTCAAAATTCTGCTCAGTTCTACTAGTAGAATGTTCCATGGTAAACATTCCATTTCTTGAATGTGGGGAAACACAGAGGGAAAAAAACAGAATGAAGAAAGTAAACAATAATACTATATAAACAAAGAGAAAAGGTGGTAAATGACTTGCCCTGCTGTTTATCTTAGGACAGAGCGAGCAGTTCATGATGCTGTCAGTGAGTGTGGCAGTTTTGAACCACGCTCCATGCTTGCAGCACTGAGGAACTGAGAAGCCTCTGTTATGGCTTACTTTTAGTTTTGTCTACAGAGTGAGGAGAATGAAATAAAATAAGGGGTCTATGTGTCATACTTAGAATGAGAAAAACAGCATTTATGAATTGTTGTGGCTGGCAGGGGAATATGAAGCTTAAGTGGGCAGGGAGGCACACACTGTATAACGCTACTTTAATCTAGCACCAATAGGAGTAAGGACTATTTTATGTTAAAAGCACAGGTTCACTTACATTTTTACTTATTTAAAAATGTGTTTAAAAATTAAAAAAACTGCTTCTAAAAATAAAGGGACATTTATAAAGCGCAATAAGACACTCTGAGGTTGTGCATTACGGTGTGATAACCGCACTCCTATGGAACAACTGGTACTCGGCCTTTGGTCTTGTGCCTAACCACGCCCCTAGGAGTGTGGTTATCACACCATAATGCACACCCCGTCGTGTCTTATTGCTTACTTATATACACACACATACTGTATATATATATATATATATATATATATATATATACACACACACACACACGCTTCATGTAGAGCCAGAGCTGCAATTTTATTTCTGTCAGGGTAAGCAGTAGAGATTTTCTTGATAAGCAGGTAAAGATAAGTGGAAGCTTTTCCATTGTCAGCAAAGAAACACTAGTAATGAAAACTATGAACAATACTAAATGTTTCTAAATTGTTTGTACGTGTGTAAGGAGATTGTAATGATCAGGGTAACAACATTTAATTCATTTGTTTTTTTACTTAAAGTAGTTTTATTTTTAGGGCCCAGATTAAGGTTTTTAGTAAGTAAAGGCAGCAGCCATATTTGTGATGGAAGGTCAGTTTGGGTTGTAGGAGGATTATGTCATGTGGCTTCTAACAAATCCAGTCAGGTTTAGACTAATATGACTGTGCATTGTGCGGTAATAGTGCACAATCACACTACTGGTTTTAACTGGTTAAATTTCATTGATTTTAGACCCATTTTATAAGCTGGGTCATAACATATGGTTTTCCATGTATTATGACATTGACCTGTGTATTATGACATTTGAAAATAGTGATGGAATGGTTGATAAAGTGTTAAACCAGTACTGATACCTGTTTTCTGTATGGGCTAATAACTACATTAGTGATATACACTTCCTACCATACCCAGTATTTCAGAAACAGCACATAACTGCCAGCCCAGTGGCACTGAGGGCTGAGACGCTGGATGCCTTACCTTGCGCTACGCCGGCGACCCGAGTTCAGGAACAACCTTGGGTCATTGGGGTGCCAGCACGGGGGTGAAGGGGAGCAGGATTGAGTGTTAGCTCTCCTCTTCCAGTGGGTGGGTCGCCCGCCCGTAGTCCCACCGTCACTGGATGGAGGTACAGTGACAGGCGCAGGCCACAATGGAGCGACAAGTAAGGTGGGGTGTCCTGTAGGGTGTGACGTGCGCGTGCCTCCACACGCATGTGTCAAGTTGGGGATGCAAGGGCTCATGAACTGGGGAGAAAAATGAAAAAAGTACATATTACCTATGGAACAAAAAAAGAAACAGCACATAACCATGTTTACTGTATCAGCACTGCCTGCTAGCTTCAGCAGTAATTTTTATGACACAGCGATTTGCAGATTAGTGCAGCTTTTGCCTGTTCTGCTCCTTTTCAGGGGCAACTAGGGAGCCCTCCAGATATCTCGACTTCGGAGTTCGTCCAGCTGCAGTAGTATCAACATTTGCACAGTGTGGGGAAGACATTATTTAGCTTTACCTGCTGTAACTCTTCGTTGTCCAAGGCTAGTTGAGCCACTATCGCCTGCATGCATCCCTTCTTAGAGCACAGAGTGGCCTGCAAAAAGGCAAACACACACAACATCATCAGCAGTCATTTAGACTCAATGTTATAAACAAAAAGATGACACAGAAATTGCCCTTGGTTTCTCTAATTGTCTTTATTGATGTGTGCAGCCCTCCCAGCATCCCATATTGAGGCCAGCTAGGGGGAGGCACGTTGCGGAAGTGTGGCACTGTGCTCCAGGAAACAAGCATATGGTCTCCCCTGACATTTGTACTGTGTACCTCCTATCAGTTAACCAAAGCAGCACTGGTATTGACTGCAAAGGTGGCTACCCATTTTCTTAGTGGGACGAAATGTGCAGCCAGACAACTTCATCATCGGGATGAGGACACATGGGGATACAAGAGGACCAAACTCCCCCCAGAATAATAAAAAAGAAAACAAAAGTCCTCCCCCTTGCTCAGTGCAGTGACTACCTCACAAAGTAGTTATGGCAATCTGGAACAGACACAAGCAATTCTTTTTCAGTACTCATTTTTTTGGGATAATAGTTCTCTTGTCCCCAAATCCTCCTCCCATCCATCCCCATAACACCTCCTGTAGCAGGCTGCATCCAGTCAGGGCTACTTCCACTCACTGCCTAGAAAGTTCCCCTCCAATGGTGCTTCCTGACCAGGCACTGAACCAATCTAGGGAGAGATTAGGTCCAGTATAGCAGCTGAAGAGATACCGGTGCCAGGCTTGCACATGATGTTAGGCTTTACTGACAGGCCAAGGGCCATCCTAGTGGGCAATGGCAATGCCCCACCTAACATTAGGGGGGTTTCAGGTGAGAAAATAGCATCCTATGCAAACTCTCACACAGCATGGTTGTTGCTGCGAACCCTCCTAGATGCACTACATGTCCCTGGACTACAGCAAGTCTTAGTCTGTATTAACTAAAACTGTCCCAAAGTCCCCATATTTGTTTTATTCTTTTACACCCTTGTCATTGGAGGAGACCCTTCTTAGCTTGTCCTGGCTCCAGCCCCATCCTATCCCTTCTCTGGTGCTTACCCACTCCAGAGGTCCCTGTGGCTCCTCCACTGAGGAGCACTCTATGGTGGGGATCCAGCTTTTGTCTCTTATGGGTCCATCAAGTGTGGGAGAGTGGTGGCCAGCCAGGATGGTGTCAGGGCTGGGGAGGGAGGTGCTAGCTTCATTCTCCTGCCCTACCAGAGCTTTTCCTCTTTGCTTGTCTCCCTGGACCTAGGGTGCCAGCAGCTAGGGCACCAAGAAATGCGCACACAAATCATGCGGATGCTCTGGTGAGGGGCAGTGTCCACCCTCTTGCAAGCGATTCCTACTGCACCACCACTTGTGGTCACCCAGGTGGCAGTATAGCAGTGGAGTCTTGTACCCTCCATGGAGAACAAGAATGTGCTGTGGGTTGCTCAGTCTTTCTACAACAGGCCAGCACGCTGGGGTTGTACTAAAACCTGAGTCACCAGCCCTGCAAGAGGTACCTCTGCTAATGAGCTGGCCAGGAATCCTCCATATTTTATATCTTTCTTTTTTTTTTTCCATATTGCCTTTTGTTTCCCAGACTGCCACCTGTGCCTGATTCAGGTCCATCCAGCAACCTCCTGGCCCCATCAGCCATTCCTCCCACCATCAGGCCAGAGGGGTATACTATCATAATAGCCACTGAAAGTGAGTAACCTCAATATGAGCGACTCACTTCAGCACCTGTTATGGGTTCACCACTCAGAGGGATCCACACCATCATACAGGTGGTCTGGACAGAGTTTTTCATTTCTGGGTCCTGATCCCAAATCCCACCCACCTCCCCTGATGCTGGGCGATGCCCATTAGGCCTGGTGCACACACAGTGATGTCACTGCAGAGGAGGCAAACACCCCCACCCAACACCGGTGTCACTGTCGCAGCAAAACCTCAATGTCATCCCTTTCTGACTCTGAGAATTGCCATATGGCAACACCACTCCAACCTCCCCCCCCCCGGCTGCCCATTCAGTTCTTCAAGTCCACGCCAAGGTCCGTGGCATGGGAGCACAACATGCCACCTGCAGGGCCATCTGGTGGCCATATGTAATATTTTTTAATTAGGAACCCTTCAGAATTAAGCAAACACCACAATTAAATCAGTCTGATGGCTCAGCAGCGGCACGCCATGCTGTTGCACTGGAAACTCTGGTTGCAGAACAACTTGGAAGGCCAGTGCCCATGCAACTGGCTGGTAGGGATCCTGCCAATGGCAGTGCATCCCAGCAAGGGAGGGTATGGCGGCACATTCCGCCACTGCAGCTCCTGTCAGTGGGGCAGGAAACTCACTCCTCTGTTGGTGAGAAGTTGCATACACATGAGCTGACCACACAGGGTCTTCAACGCTGTCACAGGGAGGTGGATGATGAAGGAGAGAGAAACCAGGAAAAAGCAGAGCCCCTGTTACAATCAGAATGACTGCTGCAAGCATGCCTGGGCTCCCCTCCGTGAATCTAGGCCAGCCATAGTGGAAGAAACCACTGAGGGGGGTTGGGTGGTTGCCAGAGTAAGGCCAGATAGAGGCAGGAGGACGTACCTCAGAATAAGAAGCAAAAAAAAAAAAAAAAGAACAAAAGGTCCACAACTTCACCCTAAAAATGACAGTCTATCTCTCAGGCTTTTTTGGTGTTCTCAGATTTTGGAGGTGGGGGTTATAAATGTCACAGAATATATTTGTGTGTGCTAAAAAAAAATCCGTGGAAAAAAATGTTTTTCCTGCAAGAAAACATTAGCCAGAAAGTTTGAGCACACATTTCTGCAGCACTTAGGGAATTCTGTCAATGCAAAATGAAAAATCTGCTAATTTTGCAGGCAAAGCAAATGTATGTGCAGTACTAGTGCCAACAGGATATAGTGAAACCCACGAGCCAGTCTATATGCAAGTGTATCTAATCAGGTTATACTGCTCATGGCTAAAAGTCTGTGTAGTACATGTTAATAGCAGCTGAAGGAGACATTCCTCACCTTGTTGACAACATCCTGAAGGTGAGGTTGGTGAGGACCCATTCCTGTGTACCTCCTCAGTGCTAGGTTGAGCGGGTCACTGGTCATCCCGTACATTCTGTGCTCCACCAGCATGAGATCCGCAACAGTCTGCAAGCAACCTGGATCAAAAACACACCCATACACATAACATTAAAACTGATGGGGTTACTGGAAGTGAAAGAGCCCTATCTACAGCCTACAGCACCTACAGAGTTGCCATGGAGATTTTCAGCTCAGCACTGAGGCACTGTTTGATTATCTTAGTGGTTAAAGCAACACAGCTGTTTGCGCACCCGCCCACCCTGATGGTGGGCCTAGTACTTCTTAATATTCTTCCCTGGGTAGCTGGGATCCATGAGGGGATATGATAGAGACATTTAAATATCTCATGGGGCAAATAAGGCACAGGAGGGAAGTATTTTTCAGAAAAAAAAGGTGATCAAGGACAAGGGGGCACGATAAGAAGCTGGAGGGGGTAGATTCAGGAGAGACAGGAGGAAGTACTTCTTCACAGAAAGAGTGAAATGATTCCTGGAACAGTCTTCCAGTGGAGGTGGTGGGAGTGAAAACAGTGGTGGGGTCCAAGAATGCATGGGATAGGCATAAGGGAATCTTAGGGAAATGGAAGGTGAGATGAGTGGGTTGGAGATAAATAGGATCTGCAGTGGTATTATAGGCAGGGAAAAATGGACAGATTGGGTGAGACAAGCAGTCCTTATCTACTGGCAAACTCTACGTTTCTATGTTTCACTGCTATTAATGTTAGTAGTGACAGTACGTAAAGCCATCACCCGATAGTGGCTTAAATTTGAGGCACCCACTTTTCACCAGTAGGTGGCAGTTGTTAATAACCTCTATCATATGAAGCATTTGATCAACTCTGTTAGAAAGAGATCTTCCCAATTTATTGAAATTTGGCAACCTAGGTACTTACTATTGCAGATGTTGAACCTTCTTTTATGCCATAGCTTGCGTTACGAGTCACAGGTATGAGTTACTTAAGGCATGTAGCCAAAGCTCACACTTCTGTTTGATGTTAAAATAGCTTTATTTAATGTTTGACATGTGAAAGTACTCCAGGTGATTTTAGCTGATATTTACCAGGAAACGCAGTCTAGCTGTAATATTTAATGGAGTGTTGTGTTTATTGTTGTCACCAGAATGCTGTTCATTGTGAGAGTAACAGAATATACTCTCTATACACCCTGCAGTTTCTTAAAACTTAATAAAAATGTAATATTAAAAAAAGTGGTTACAGCAACACAGCTTGATAGTCAAAACGTAGTCCTCCACACATGCAGTGGCACTACTCGTGTGATTCGACTATGGCTAGAGCAGGCCTACTTTGCATTATTCAGATTAATTTGTGTCAGTTCACTGCAAGGGGGGAAGGGTCACCCATCATGTGGCTAAGCAAGGAGTGAGAACTACCAACTGAGCTCCCGCTGAAGTAGCATATGGCCCCATGCAGATGCATCACGCTGTGATTTCAAACATCTTTTCCCACAGATTTCGCTTCCAAACATTAGTATTACTAGACTTGAACTTCTTCCCAAAGGACAGGGCCCAGATGCTACACAAAAAAAGTTTGAGGGTCAGACCATGCTCATTCATATGTACAGACCATCACCCCCGGTCTCTGGACTTCCCTCTTTTATTACCCCCTCTCCCCAAACCCCTTATTACAGTATAATGTAGCATTTTTTTTTATTAAATTCCCTGCACTCCTACAGAAGCCCCCATCTAGCCTGGTGGTCTAGTGGTGGTGGTGGAGGGGGAGGGGTGTAAATTTGCTTTCTGCACTCTTTGTGTCTGCAGTACCCTAGTACATCTTTAAATTGAATCTGGTTGGCTGACTCAACTGAGTGAGTTCCTTGCCTTCTTTCCTTGTAGCGTGGGGCTGGCAAAATCCTCACACACACCTGCAGAGTTCCTAATCTTTTACAACTGGAGGACACCTGATCCAGGGCTGGTCTCAATAATAGAATAAGTCTGTCTGTGGGGCTCTCCGTTCACTTCTCTCTTACTGAGCACATCCTTTTGTTAAAGTGCCACATGCATTTCAACACTGCTGGCAATCTTTAAACAATTTTTTTCTGTATACCATACTTTTTGTGCCCTCGGTCACCGGTGCTGCCCCCTTAAGCCCTCACCTCCAACTCCATCCCATCTCTTCTCTGGCACGTACCTCCAACCTGCATTCCCACAGTGCATCTTCTGCTCTGTGGGGGTTCCAAGGGGTCCTTGTTCAGCTGCCCCCCCAAGTCATCTAGTACTGGAAGTGGAGTGTCCAGTCAGGAGTGCAGTGCCAGAAAGCCCCAGGTAGCATCCTATATACATTTTTTTTGGGAGGGGTCCACTTGTTGCGCTCTTTTGCCTTGGACGCCAATCACAAGGGCACCATGTGAGCAGGTGCACACTAGAGTATGACTGCTCACGGCGCCAATTGGCATCCTCCCTCCTGCAAGCAGTTCCAACTACACTGCCACCTAGGGTCACCCAGGTGGCAGCTGTACAGAGGAGCATGCTGCCCTCCCTCCCTCCCCAGAGAAGGAGAGGGTCCCCGGGGTGCTGAGCCCTTCTCCCCCCAACTAGCCCATGATATCCAGGGCTCTTTTCCAAACCTGGATGACTGGCAATCTTTGTGCCAGATACCCTGAACTGAATAGGCACAGAGGCTGAATAACCTACAATCCCAGACGAGGTGTGGACCTCTCCTGCAGGTCAGGGCTAAAATGCACTGGCACAACAGTCCGCACTGTGCCCTGCTGCTCTGTGCTGTGAACAAATAGTGATCCTTTTCTCCAAAAGCATTAATCACTCCTCACCTGTTTTCACAAACCCCTGATGTGTTACTCAGGTTAGAAACATAGATTGTGTCGGCAGAAAAAGCCCCAAAGGTCCACCCAGTCTGCCCATTTCCCTGCCGAGCTTGATGCTCAGCCTAACTCCAGGCTTGAATTCAAGATCTGATAGCCCAAGTGGTTGATTATCACCCTTTCCCCGGGTATTCCTTCCCCTCTTCTGCCTAGCTCCATGCTTGGCCTTATGCCAGATTGGATTTAGATATCTGATAGGCCTAGCGGGTTGATCATCACCACCTTCCCGGGTATCCCTTCCTCTTCTGCCTGGGGTATCACTAGTCCCTTATATCTGTCCCACCCAAGTTCAAACCCTGTCACTGTCTTCACTTCAGCCATCTTTCTAGGCACTCTGTTCTATTAATCCACCACCCACAGTGTGAAAACTCCGCCATGTCCCACCTGAGTCTCGCCCCCACCAGTCTCCACCCATGACCTCTAGTCGCCACTCTTCCCTTGTGCCTCGGATCAAGTCCTTACAATCCACCCTGCTGATTCCTCACAAGAACTTGTATGTCTCAATCATATCCCTTTGCCTCATGACCTTCAGGTGCGCATTGATAAGGTCTGCCAACCTTTCCTCATACAACCTCCTTCTCACCCCTGGATCATCTCTGTGGCCCTCCTTTGTATGGTCTCTATGTGGTCCCAGTCTTCCATGAGTTGTGGACTCCAGCACCCCAGAAACAAAGCACATAATAAAGTAAAATCTTACCTCCCAGTTATAGTCTCTTCTTTACAGAGGAAATGCTGGAAAAACTTCCTTTTAGATGCATTTCAGCTTATTTTCACTTCTTCTCTATATCTAGCTTCCCCTTTTTATTTTTTATTGTGCACATTATGCTCCTCACAGTCCCTGGCACGTGATTCCTCAGGAGCTCCTAGGTATACCTAGTCCCTAGAACCCCACACACCTGCACTCATTTGCTTCCACATAGCTTGGGTTTGTCCCCAGACAAAGCAGGGAAGTACCCCATCAGTGGTCGTGCGGCAAAGTGTGGGGCAGATACACCTGTATCACTTGTGAGCCACGGGGCCATTTCCACTGTTTTTCTTCCTTGTCTCCCTCCCAAAACACACAGGCAGTGATGATGCCTTGTGTAGGCAGGCATGCAGAGCATGCTGCCACGTGGCATTAGCCAGTGTCTTCCCAGCCCCATGGCATGCCAACCTGCACCTGCGCCTGAGGTCACCCAGGTGTTGCCATCAGTGGTGTCCCTTGCCCTCCCTCCTGGAAAATTAGAGCATTTCCTGGGACACTCGGGTTCCCTCCCCAGGCTGGCCCTGATGACCTAGGCTCATTTCTGAACTTGAGTTGCCAGTGTCTCAAATGGTAGCCCTGCCACTGTACCAACAGGCAGACTACCGTCCCCTTTCTTTTTCTTTTTTTTTTGGTCCACTCCAGCACCTGATCTCAGCCAGATCACAGCCCCTTCACCCCTACTCTCAAATCAGCCATCCTCCCTGCCCACTGGTTTGCCCCCAGAGGTGCGGCCGCGCCACCAGCCAGTGTCACGGACATGGATCTGGAACGGGAGTCAGCCTAAGAGTGAATGAGGGATGGCGAGGTGGCTTCATGGAGGCACTGCAGCGGGATTTTTCTGTTTAGGCTCCCTCTGAAGTCGGATGCAGCAATGACGCTGGCCAATGGGGCTCGCAGACACACTCCTGTGCCGAGCCCCGAGGCATCTGCACCTGACTTCCCCTTGTACACGCGATGCACACCCTGCTCCCCAGCCCCTCCGCTTAGGGGCACTCAGGTGCTGGTGCCGTGATCCCCCCAAGGGAGGAGAGCAGTTCTCGGAACTCTATCCTACCCTGCCCCTGCCGACCCCTGGCGGCCCATGCCCATTCCTGAACACGGGTCACCGGCGTGGCACAAGGTGTGGAATTCAGCACCTCAACCCTCAGTGCCACCGTCCCGGTTCCCCCTTTTCTTTATAACTGCACAGCAACATGAAAGACGTATCATTGTCCCTTAGACTGCCTCTGCTCAGCCTACTTGTCTACACCTGACAGCACAATCCTCTGTTTATGACATCATAAGCATTTTCACATCAACAGTCTGCGATGTCACATGTCGAGGACTGGGATGTCAGGTTTAGACAAGCAGCCAGAGCAGCTGAAATCTTGGAAGAGGTGGGTAGGGATCTGGTTTTCTTTTTTTATTTGCACTTTCTGTTCCTCCTTCCAGCCCCTGGCACCGAAATCCCCTCAAGAACTCCTAGGTACTCTGGACCCTACACCACCCGCCTGCTTGACCACCGTCCATCCACAAAGCCTTGGGTTGCCCCCAGATGGGGTTGAGGTGGGGGATATATCCCAGACAGTGGTTTACAGTCAGGAGGTGGTGCGGCAGCAGTTAGGTGCCCAGGTGGAATGAGTCAGTCATCCTCGGATGCTGGGGAAATTTTCCTGTGTTTAAGCTCTGCCCTCAAGCTGCCATCTGCCGTGACACGTGACATGCATGTAGGGTGTGCTGTGGCCCAGCGTCTTCCACACAGTGTCAGACAGTGTCTTCCCTTCTACTAAGGCATGCTGACCCGTGGTGCCACCTGTTGCCACCTGGAGATACTGCTGTGCTGGAATCCCTCTCCTTTCCTCCTTCGAGAAGGAGAACATCCCATGGGGTGCTTAATCCTCCCAAGCCCCTGGTGATCTAGGCTCCTTGCTGAGCCGGATTCTGCAAAGCTGTAAGTGGTAGCCCTACTGCTATGCTGGTAGTGATCCAATTTTCATGTTAATGTCCATAGTAATAGACAAAAAGGTGGACATTAAAGACAGAGGATATGTGGAATAATGTATATAAGCTGAAATGTGTCTAAAAATGATTTTTTTTTTGTAAGTTGGCCCCCTAGAGGTCAGAAGCTGTTTAAAGACTTCATTACTATTATAAACAATTAGCCTTCGGCACCAAAGTACAGCAGCAGTAGCAATGGAGCATGATACCATCTTGGGAAAGGTGGTCTGAGCATGCATATAGGATCGCAGACTATACCTCTGTCATAGAACTAGACTGATCACTCTCCAGGGAGAAGACACTCACTGACTGGCTGTTCAGTGCCCCCTGCTGGCTGATCAAGGAGGTGTGCTGGCCTCGGCTACAGAGGCAGATACACATCCACCCTCCCAGTGGAAGGCTCAGCAGCGATGCATGGTCTCCGAGGAAGGAAGGCAAACAGAAATAGGAAGAATAATGCCCCATAGCAATTCTAATCAGACCACTATCAAGGATGTGACCAGTGATGGCCCAGCACAACAGCCACTGGCCCTCTGGTAACCACTCATGTCAAACTCTGTGGACTACAGTTTCCTGAACCTACCCAGCTCATTCATGGCACGCCGGTATTCTTCATCAAATGAGAGCTTCATAATGGCACACATAGCCTGGCAAATCTGTGGTTCCAGCGGCAAACCCACTGTAAAAGATACACATATGTGATTTTTAAGTGATGCCTTTACAGTTGTATTCACTTTTTCTGTATTCCATCATACATGCACATCTCACATCCCCAGAAGCATGGGGCAGTACCTGCATTATGCAGCCCATCTGCCCAATTTATAGGTGTCCCTGATATGTTTTCACAGTACCTCCTAAGTTTGGCATTTCTGTCTCTGGAGTGTAGGGATTGGAAGCAGAAAATAATGCCAGACAAAAAGGTTACAGTTCAGTTCTACTTCAGAAAATGCTTTTCAGTCAGGTTGTAGCACGGAGTGATGAGACACCCACTAACCACTGGCAACCCAGGTTCACACTCTGAACCTTGGATGTCAGCAGCAGAGGCTAGCAGGGAAGGCTGCAGAGTATTCGAGCAGTGTCTTCTCCCAGTGTGTGTGTGTGGGGTACCCTAGCATCCGCTATACGAGGGCTCCTTGTGGCGGCCTGCAATAGTGGTGCAAGACAGGGGTAACCACACATCATGTATGCCTTAGCCCCCTGAATGCCACATCAGACACAATAAGGGAGATGGGCATAGCCCCAGAAAGAAGACATGGCCCACCGAAGGAGTAAGGTGCTTTGAGCCCCTGGCTGCAAAACAAAATAAATACATGAATTCTTTTCACAGTGTCACATGCTGTAGCAGCCTCTGGCTCTGATATTACCATTTTGTTTAAGATGTGTCCCTGATTTTATTGTTTGCCTTGATTTGTGAGACAGTAGGTTGAGGTATGGTCCCTTTCCCAGAATGAATATCAGCGATGGGCATGCTAGGTACATTTTTGCCTCCCCCCCTTTTATATTCTACTAGAGAGACAGTGTGGTCTAATGGTTAGAGCAACAGCTTGGGAATTGGGAGAGTGCAGCTTTGGATCCAGCTAAAGCCAAACACTCATTGTGACCTTCTGCAGGTCACTTAACCTCCCCGTGCTCCAGTCCGTCAAACTGCAGAAATGGGTAGAAGCAGGACCCCACTGGAAATGAGATGTTGCATATGAGCTGGGCTATCCTAGGCAGGTTGCACTAGTGAGTGGTAAAACCCATAACTCACAAGTTGTTCTTCTACAGCTGTGTGGTGACCTTGTCACTGAACACCGTGATCTGTTGCTGTGGCAACTGTGATGTCACAAACTATTAAGTGTGAGCTCAGCTAGGGTACAAACACCAGGAGTCAATGAACTCCAAGGGACATGGATCCTATTTTCAGACAAATTTCCACAGTAATAACAGGGAAGGGCTCGAAAACCAAATTTTAGGGGGTCATGTTGTGCAACTCAGTTCTGCTGGTGTCAGTGGGGAACTGGCTTTTTGCAGATGGCTAGAGTCCATCCATAAGAAATTAAGATAAATAAGAAAAAAACATTGAAAGATACACATTCCATGCTGCGATAGCAAAGACTACGTATACGTACTGCCATTTACTTCAGGAAGGTCTCCTCCTTGCTTCTGTGTCTCCAGCCAATTCCAGCAGGTCTCACTGTAGGAGCGTACTTGTTCCAGCAAGTGCAACACCCGCATTTCTCTTTTCGCCTGTCCCTCCTCTGGCTGTGAGAAGATGATGTTGTGTAGCGCTGCACTGGCCCTGGCTCGTGAGTCCTTGCTGCTGCCCTTCCCCAGCAGCAGAGGCAGACTGGGCATTCTCTGACCCTTCAGCATCTCGATCTGTATCATGGAGGATCTGGACGAGAAGTGGGAGACAGCCAGACTTCGCATGGCAAGGCAGCTTTCCTGAGAGCAGGACATGGCGAGAAGGGTGCGTGACATGTCATCTTTGTCACGGGTCGCTAGCATGGAAAGCAGCCAGAATACCATTTCGACCTGAGCAGCAAGAAGGAGAAGAAAGGGTTTAATTTTTTTTTTTCATGCGTAGCTTTTTTTTCCTCAAACTGTCACTTTCTCCTTACTGTCGGGTCTTGTGCAGGTGATCACCCAGCTACATACACCATCCCCTCCCCATCAGAGCCAGTGGGTTTCCGCAGGGCCCAAGAGTGCCAGTGACCATCACACTGACAGTTTACAGTACAGTGGGGTTCTTGGTTTTTGCCCACTTCCCCTGGTCCTAACTCCCACCCACCTATGTGGTGCCAGGCAGTGCCCCAACAGACCATGCAGTGTGTTTCTGTGGGGGAGGCAAGCTCCCTAGCTCTCAACAACAGAGCGTGCTGCTGCAGCAGAATCTGACCCGTACCCTCTTTGGCTTGGAGTGCTGCCATGCCGTTGCACCTCCCCAACCATCCATTAAGCTCCAATGTTAAATCCCAAACAGCATTTGGATGATTAAACATTTTTTTATTATTTTTGTATTCTTTTTTTCTTCACATTTTCCCCCTGGTTTCTCCCCCCCCCCCCGCAACTATGGGATTACCGTGGCAGCACCCTTCTCTTGCCAGGAGGGATGGCAACTGATTTCTCTCACGGCCGAAGCCAGTACCGATCCTTGGTCAGTCAACAGGGGGCCAGCAAAGGCCAGGTGGCTTGTGCCCTCCCTCTATGATGAGCCCATCTGCCATCCAGCCTCAGTGCAGGTCTGCAGGGCTTACATGCAAATCCATCTCCTGCTGCTAGGCCTGTCATGATATGAACATTTTCACAGTATGATGCCCTTGAAAAAATTATCATGGTTATCGTAATATTATGATATTATGGTGTCAGGAATTTGGGTTTTGTATGAAGGACCCTCCAAACCATAACCTTGTTTTGGGGGGAGGGGGACTGGCTAGTAGACTGAGAAACAGAATTCTTCATACTGTATCATGACATATCACTGTGTATCATGACAAATGGATGTCAAAATATAGGAAAATGGACACAATATCAGTATCAGGCTGGCCAACTTGCATAGCGGAAAAGCTACTGCTTTGCCATTCAGATGACCCGGGTTCATGCTCTGACTCTGGGATGTCTTGCACCAACTGGTGAGGTGGGGTTCTGGTGTCTATCTGGATGCCTCCTGCCTCAGGGAGGGAGGGCACCTCCCTCTGCTGCATGACTGCCTCCTGGTGGTTGAGGGGGGAGAGCATGTCATGAGGGAAGGAACAAGTGGTCCCTCTGGAGTGTTCTTATATTGGCATGCTCCTGCTTGCCTGACGAGTAACATAGAGTTGTCACACACCTAGAGTAGGTGAGCAGGGGAGTTCCAGAGGTAGGGCCACCCTTCTGACTGCCCTGATAGGCACTCTGCCGGGTCACTTCTGAGGACCACGTCCTGGGGAGGGACGAGGAAGAGTGGGGGGAAAAATACCTCAGCAGCACCAGGCAGATGAAGTCGCCCACCCCCCCCACACCACAGCAGGGTTCTTCTGACTTCTCCTGTTCTTTGCTGGTTCCTCCTCTCAGGCCTCAACCATTGAGTGAAGTATCCTCCTCCCAGCTTGGGGAACCAGTGGGGTCCCACCCACAGGGGACAAGCTATGGGTTACAGTCAAGGTGCCCCGAGAGGATATTGAGTGGAGGCTGGTGGTAGACTGAAGTATTGGAGGACTCCTGTGGTGGGCAGAAGGGCTTGGGCAGATAGAAGAAGGACCTGGCAGCTGGCACGGAGAAATGGGGCAAAACAGAAAGTAAGAAAAAGTGATAGCGGTATCATCAGTGAAAATTATCGTGAAACACAGTTATCATGACATCCCTATACTGCAATGCAAGGTCAACTCTTAAGTGCTTTTGGCTTTTTGCTGAGAATGAACCAGTACCCACAGGAAGGAAGGCTAGTCCTCAGATTTAAAATGGAAGCATGGCTTACTTTTTTTATATACATCATTTCTGAAGAAGACCTATGAATGGAATGTTGAGTCTGACTTTATTTCCTCATGTTCAGTAACCTCTATGGGACCTGAAGCAATGTTATAAAAGGGGTAAAGTATACTCAAATATACACAGTAAGGGTGTGTAATGAAACACTAGTACATGTTAATTCAAACGTAGCCGCTAGGATTGGAACAGGACTCCGGGGCAACTGATCTCTTCAGTGGTGAAATAATTCTGCCATCAGAATGCTAGGGGGAGAGTGACCACACGGCAGGGTTTGAACTTTAACATTCTAAAGTTCCATCTCTGGGGCAACAACTCAAGACTGATAAGATGCAATTTTGTATATTGTTGCTAATACACTTTTGTTGTTAAAATAAGTGTGTAATGCTTCAGATGTTTTCTATGGATAGTCAAATGGTTCATATTTGTCATGAGAATCCTACTGGCAGTGCAGTCTGGGGAGCATTAGGGAGCTGAGGATGCAAATGTTGGTGCATCTTGCATGCTGATGCCAGGGACATTACTATGTCTTCAAGGAGGTGTAGGAAAATGGGGGTCACTTGGAGGGCAGATAAACTCCAGATGGTGAGGTGGGGTTCTGGTGTCTGTCTGGATGCCTCCTGCCTCAGGGACGCACTTCCAGGTGGGCCCACTGCACCACAGTCCAACCCTGAGTAGAGATTTGAGTGCCTGCTTGATTCAGAATGATGGCCTGTGTTTAAATTATCTTTTTGACAGCTCCCTTATCTGTAAATGGGCTATACTTCCCTAACAACCACTGGATTGGTCAAAGCTAGCATCTCTGTCCATCATTGCTGGTGAATGGACTGTGGGACTCACCCGCCTGGATGCTGAATGCTAAGGTCTGTGCCTTTGATGAAGGTTGAGGCAGTGGTTGTGGTGTGTGGTGCAGTGCCCTCCAGTGTTCTGGAGTGCAACAGCTCTTCTGGACGGCTATCGCACTGGCTTCAGTGCATGGAGATCCTATGCAGCTGGACCAACAGAGAACAGAAATAAATAACAAAAAAAATAGTACTCGGGTGTGACCTCAATGACTCAGCGTTAGTGCACTGCACTACCGCATAGGTGAGTCAGGTTTGGGCATGAACCTGGGCCTACATTGTCATGCGGCACCACGGTTGAGGGAACTGTCAATGGGGATGCTGCTGCAGTGCTTCCTGGCAGGGGGAGGGTGACATCCCTGCTCCTGCCCCTTCAGCTGCCCCCTTGGCTAGCTTAAGAGGGGTTCTCTGCCTTTCTCACAGGGGGCAACTGCAAGTCTGGAATTGTCACAGGATGCACAGAGGGTGGATGACAAAAAAACCGGGGATGGAGAAACCCCACCCCCATAAAAATGATGGTTGCCTGTGATCTTGGTTGCTGCTCTACATCTGCAGTGGAACAATGGTTGTTGAGGTCAGGTAACGGTGGGTTGGGGTCTAAGAGTGTAAGAAATGTTGGACAGAGGTAAAAAATGGTGGACAGGGCGGGGGATAGGTAAAAAGCTTTGCAAAAAAATCTTACCTTATTTCCAATGTTGTTTACTTCTTCAGGTTGTGAAGAGTTAACCACAGTGGTGTCAGCCTCTGGATTATTTTGTTTTCCATAGCTCTGAAAAGAGGGAAAAGAAACAAGGATCTCTGTGGAGTAGCAAAGCAGTACCACAGGGTGAGATGCCTTTGGGATAACAAGAAGCCGTTCGTACATACTATACCCCTCCACTACCCCAGACTCGCATTTCCAAAGTGGCACTGCACTCTCAGAGACAAGCAATCTCCTATTAGCTCTGGGGAGGCCATCCAAGGATTGTTGTGTGCAAAGCATTGTTAGGGGAACTTTAAATGCAATTAATGGGGGAAGGGGTACATATAGACATCAACAATGGATCAGATGACAAAAAAAACAGCCTCAGACTAAACGTTCAGGAGATGCAAACATGGTGAACATCCCAACACAGTGTGGTGCTCACATTTATGTAAGCGACTGTACTCTAGAGGAAAGCTCTTTGTTTCATAATTCTTTTTTTTTTTTTTTTTATTAAATAGTTTGCTGTTCTCTGCAAGGTAATACAAAATGCAAACTTAGAGTCTGTGTACCCAACTGAAGTGCACTGCTGAAGTAAGTGTATCATCCCTGGGCCCCCAGGACCCACCTTCCAGGTAGGCCCCAATGTCAAACTTCCAGGTGGGCCCACTGCACCACAGTCCAACCCTGAGTAGAGATTTGAGTGCCTGCTTGATTCAGAATGATGGCCTGTGTTTAAATTATCTTTTTGGCAGCTCCTTATCTGTAAATGGGCTATACTTCCCTAACAACCACCGGATTGGTCAAAGGTATATATCGTTAGCCAGACTACCAACATGCGTCAGTAACCCTGGATAGTAGGCCTCATTGGGAAGTTGTTTTTTTTTAACCTTACCCACCAGGAATGTGTATCTCAAAGCAGTGGGGCGTCTGGTTGGAGGTTTTCACTCTGTTAACTGATCTGCCTTTCATATCGTTCTCCAGTAAAAGCTATTATATATCAGACTAACTGGCTGCACAGCTACATGTATGTGTGTGTACTTGTGTGTACTGGGTTTGTTTGTTTTGTTTTTTAGCCCGGGGTACATCTGTCTGCTGTGCAGCATACATGCTTCTGTATATAAGCTGCACACTCAACAACCAGCCAGAGGTACATCAGTTTCTTGTGTAACATACATGTTCCAGTATACATGCGACACACTCATCAACCAACCCAAAGGTACGCCTGTCTGTTGTGTAGCATACATGATCCCCTATACAAGCTGCACACTCAACAACCAGCCCAGGGATACATCTGTCTGTTGTGTAACACACGTTTGTCCAGTATACATGCTACACACTCAACAACCAGCCCCGAGGTGCACCTGTTTATTGTGTAACATACATGCTGTATCATACAAGCTGCACACTCAGCAACACGCCTAGGGGTACATCTGCCTGTTGTGTAATATACATGTTCCAGTATACATGCTGCACACTTGACAAGTCATGGGTTACACCTGTATTTTGTGGAACATCCATATTCCAGTATATACACTGCACACATAACAACCCACCTAGGAGTACACCTGTCTGTTGTGTACCATATGTGTTCCAGAATACACACTATATACACAACCAGCTCAGGGGTACACCTGTCTGTTGTGTACCATATGTGTTCCAGAATACACGCTATACACACAACCAGCTCAGGGGTACACCTGTCTGTTGTGTACCATACGTGATCTAGTATGCATGCTATACACACAAGCAGCTCAGGGGTACACCTGTCTGTTGTATACCATACATGTTCCAGTATACACGCTATACACACAACCAGCTTAGAGGTACACCTGTCTGTTGTGTACCATATGTGTTCCAGTATACATGCTATACACACAACCAGCTCAGGGGTACACCTGTCTGTTATGCACCATATGTGTTCCAGTATGCATGCTATACACACAACCAGTATCAGGGTACACTGTCTGTTATGTACCACTCATGTTCCAGAATACAAGCAATACACACAACCAGCTCAGGGGTACACCTATTTGTTATGTAACATACATGTTCCAGTATACATGCTATACACACGACCAGCTCATGGGTATACACTGTTTGTTGTGTACCATATGTATTCCAGTATACACACTATACACACAACCAGCTTAGGGGTACACCCGTCTGTTGTGTGTAACCCCTAGATGGCGCTATCCCAGGGGCTACTACCCCTGCCTGATTTGCCACTAACAGGTTGAGGGGCCTGGATCCAATGGCGGGTGCCTCCACCCAGAGGTCAGGGTTTGCAATAGTTAAACTTACTTGGTCACAGCCCTCTGGGACACTGCAACCCTTTCTTCCCACTAGTGGCCCACACAATATAGCAGAATTACCTTCACAGTATACACTTACTCCCTGGGCTGGTTCAGGCACCGGGACATCCTGTAAAATAAGATACAGTGCAACAATCACAGTACAGTACTTTACATAGACAAATACCTCAGGCAGTATAACTTTGTTGAAACAAACAGCTCTGATTTATTTGGGATATAACAAGGACAGGGGAAATCAGGTTAATTAGCTTATCACTTTACTATCTACCTATGGCTCTGTGCACAGGCCTATCCCTACCAGTTACTGTCCCTGGGTACCCAGGCCCTAGTAGCTAGTCCAAACCAGTGGCAGCTGGTAGGGGCCCTTTTCACACAGAGAAAGGAAAAATTAAACAGTCAGCAGTACAGTAATTCCATTTGGATTTAATGTGGCAATTCAACAGGAG
The DNA here is from genome assembly GCA_016271365.2 of Neoceratodus forsteri. NCBI lineage: Eukaryota > Metazoa > Chordata > Ceratodontiformes > Ceratodontidae > Neoceratodus > Neoceratodus forsteri. Next base: position 129,149,025 of record JADMNL010000031.1, on the reverse strand, counting down.
CGACCCCGAATTAGTACTCACGACCTCCAAAGAAGATATGGTCCTTCAATGTCAGCAGGGCTACTTTTGATCTCCAAGAGACTCCTCACACATTTATATGGTAAAAAAAAAAAAACACTATACCAGGCAGGCTGCATCTGTATCCCAATCGCAATTACTGCACAATAACCAGGAGAACACACAGCAGATTCAGTTCCTGACAGACCGAGTGTAATTCAACAATTTCTTCAGTCTTCTACAGGGTGAGCCTGGTTTCTACTCTTCAGAGATCCTTTGATTCTTTTCACAGGACGGATTCAGTCCTAACAAGCAGTTACACAAGTTGTAGACCGGAACTCTGGGCCTTACACGTTTTTGACTGAAATCTGCACTGAAGGAGCACAGGGTTTCTTTCCCCTTCACTTTCAGATCTCAAACTGAAACTCCCAACAGACAAAAACCAGGCACTTCCTTTGAGTTCCTCCCAGTTCTTGACTGGATTGGCTGTCACTCACAATAGACTGCTGCTGTTGGTCCAAAAAGGCACCGAAGTCTAAACTACATCTCCCAGAGTCACTGCCCATACAATCCTCTTGTGGCTGGCTCAGATTATGAGTCCCAAGTTCTGATTCGTCCAAGGCATCATTTTAGAGCTAGTTTACCCCACACTGATTGGTCCAGTTCAGCAGTTCAAAACCAGAATGGGGAACTAGGCAGACAGTTCTGACTGCAAAGAAAGCAGGTTAGACAAACTGTAATTTTATTATTACTGTAAATGATTTCTGGCAATCAGTTACATCTTTCAGACAGGTTCCCTTTGCACTCCTAGTGACTGCAAAATGGGGTGAATTGGCAGCAGCTTGAGTGGTACTCAATCAAAGAACACACAGTCCCCATACAAACTAATTATGTCTGCAAGCAGACAGCTCTTAAAGAGACAGTACCAGAGGTTCTAAAAACACTCACTGATAAATGGCTTAAACGCCAAACACCATTCAGGCTTGGAGCATTCAAGCAAGCTCCTGGAAGTCTTTTGGGAACCCCCATTTGCAGGAGGTTACACCCTTCCTGGCCTGGGAAAGCTTGACGTCCGCGTCAAGCAAGTACCCCCATAAGTTTCAACTGCAACCATATACATTTGCATTAGGCTCACACATGTAATCATCAGTCAATACATCATTTTACCAAGAACCATTTCTGAAACATTGCAGCACGTCACTCTTTACACAGTATAACACACACATTGTACCATAACTCAAGTTATTACCTCTTGTACATGAAACCTGAAAGAGAGGGACCTTCCTATCAGTTACCTTTTTGGGCTGGATGGGGCAAGGGCACCATACTGAGGGCAAACACAAGTAACTTGGAGTTAGCACTGATGCTCAGTTTGGGCAGTGAGCTCGGGGACACATACACTCCTTTATGGACAACATTGAGAGGCAAATCCACAGGCCTCCCCAAGGGAATCATAACTGAGGTGCACCACAGGCTTTACAGCTCGACCAGTCTTTCTAGGGGAACTGTTACAGTCTTCTGCACTCTGAGCCTCATTTTCAGCATTGTCCACACTTGTCAGGGAGTCTCCATGGGGGTAGAGAGGCTAGAACTTGGGGCACTTTCAGCTCCAGGAGTTACAGTTTCTGAGTCCACAACATTTGGCTCGCATGGAGGCTTTCGGACACTGGCAGTGGACTGTCAGGGCACTCAAAATACTCTTCTTGTTCGGGTGTATCACCAGTCTGCCCCAATCTATCATTTTCCTCCCTAAGCTCAAACAGTTCAACCATGCACAATGATTCATTTCATCTGATCTGATGCTTTGCACTTCACTTTCTGGGAGCATTGGCTCAGGGATGAAGCTGGAGGCTTAGACAGTCAGAAGGCCCAGCTTTGTCTCCAGTATTGACTAGGGATTGCCCGAAACAATTGACTCAGTTAGTAAGAAGGATAGTATTCAAAGTCACTCACTTTCTTCCGATATGGACTGACAGTCATGCTCAACTGGGACTTGTGGAGGGGAACACTTTAACTTTGCTTCTGTAGGTGCAGACTTTCTTGGTCTTTTCTTAGCAGCAGCTCTAGTCACTGGTCCAGAGGGGCATCTTCTAGGGGCTCAGACTCAATTAAGATTTGTCAATGGGCAGTAAATGATTTCTATGCATTGTTTTACATCTTTTATGAATTATTCTCAGGCCTTACTTTGTACTGGCAGATCATCTAGTTTGCCCACTATGTATGAGAGATGAGTGCCATCTGTCAGCAATCTTGTGCTTGCCATGTCCCAGATTTCTTAGCAATACCCGATCTCCTCCTGGAGTTCTGTGCTTTCACCTTTTTATCATACCTTTCTTTGTTGGCCAGATTTCTTTTGGCAGCCATGGTTTGAGCCAGTTGAGTACGCATGAGTTAGCTGGGCCTTTGCTTTTTGCACATACTGTAAATAGTTGTCAGCTTGAACTTCTCAGGAGACCCCAAAACACACATCTACTGGTAGTCGAGCTTCTCTTCCAAACATCAGGTGTAGGGGGAGAATCCAGTGGCATCACTTTTGGTGCAGTTATAAGCATGTACCAGGGTGCTAATTTGTTGGCTCCATCTAGGCTTGTCCTTTGGGTGCAGGGGTGCCTAGCATATCTAGCAAAGTGTTGAAACGTTCAGGCTGTGGGTCTCCTGGGGTGGTAAGGAGTGTCTGGACTTTCTGACTCCCCACAGAGAAAGCATCTCTTTGATCAGACGACTCTCAAAGTCTCTCCCTTGATCAGAATGGATTCTTTGGAGCCCCATAGTGAACAAAAAGTTTTCTACAAGTACTTTGGCCACAGTGGATGCTTTCTGGTCTTTGGTGGGGAAGCTTGGGCATATCTCGTGAAATGGTCAGTGACCACCAGCACGTTACTGATATTTCTTTGATCTGACTCCAAACTCAGAAAATCAATACAGACCAACTCCATGGGTGCACTGGTGTGATGTTAACAAGGGGCAGCCCTCTGGGGCAAAGCTTTCCCTGTAAGCAGCGACTACAAGTTCGAATGTGTTGCTCCACATCAGCCCCCATCTTAGGCCAATAGAATCTGGATCTCACCAAGTCAAGTGTTCTGTCTATACCAAGGTGCCCCATGTGGTTGTGCAAGGACCTCAGTACTGAGTCTCGAAAGGCAGTGGGTAGCACTAGTTGTTGTTTGTCTACTTGTCCCCCTCTGTCTACTGTTTCTCTGTATAACAGTTTATTGATCAGTTTCAACTTAGGACCTTCTTTGTATAACAGTGCAGTTCTCAAATCAGTGGAGCGTAATTTGGACACATCTTTTCCTGCATAGAGGGCTTCTAAAGCTGCTTTGATCATGGGATCGTCGGGATTGAGCCACTTGAATACTGTCATTGTCCAGCTGAGGCAGTGCACCAATGTCTATTGCAGAAAAGTGGCAATAAACGCTGGTATGCAATTCTCAGAGCTCCCAAGCAATCCACCATGCAGTCCCTGCGTCCGTGGACATTTGTTCCTCCCTGTCAAACTTTCCGGCAGAGTGCCCGAATGTCAGGTTCTGCCAATCGGACCCAATCATTCTGGGGAACAGGCCTCCGGAGAGAGCATCAGCATCTATGTGGTTCAGACCTGCTCGGTATTCGAGAGCATAGTCATATGTAGATAATGCAGAAAGCCACCTGTGGCCAGTGGCATCCAACTTAGCTGAGGTCTGCACATAGGTCAAGGATTATTGTCTGTTTTACTAGTATTTTAGCCCCATACAAGTACTCATGGAATTGGTCAACAATAGCCCACTTCAAAGCTAGGAACTCTAACTTATGTACAGGATAGTTCTTTTCGGATGGGGTCAGGCTTCTACTGGCAAAGGCCACTGGTCTCAGGCCATTCTCGTGTTCTTGGTACAACACAGCCCCCAACCCTTGCAAGCTAGCATCAGTGTGCAGGACGAAGGTTTTCTTGGATCGGCATAGGCCAGCACTGGAGCATGGGTAAGTTGATATATGATCTCATGAAAAGCAGTCTCACAATCAGGAGTCCAGCGGGCCCCAAATACTTCACTCGGATGAAAATACACTCTTTCAGTCTTGAGGGACGCTGACTTTTGGTATTTTTTGTGGGTTGGGGGATACCCTTGAGTAAGGTTAAGTAAAGGACGGATCACTTTTAATAGTCCTTGATGAAACGCCGATAATAACCACAGAATCCCAGGAATCTTTGCAGTTCTTTTAGATTTTTGGCTGTGGCCAGTGGTCAAGGCCTCAACTTTACTTGGGTCGGTCTCTATTCCTCGGTGGATACTATGTCCCACATACTTTACTGATGTTTGAAAGAATTGACACTTATCAATGGACAGTTTAAGGCCAAAGTCCTCCAGTCGATCCAATACCTTAAATAATCTGCTCTCATGTTCCTCCAGTGAGCTGCCAAACACAATAACATCATCTAGGTATACCAGGCACTCTAGTAGTTCATGTCCCCCACTGCACGCTCCATCAATCGTTTGAAAAGTGGCTGGGGCACCTTGAAATCCTTGAGGCATCCTCATGAATTCATAGAAGCCAGCGGACAGATAAAGGCTGTCTTCTCACGGTCCTCTGGGGCCATCGGGATCTGGTAGTACCCACTGCGGAGATCCAGCACAGAGACCACCTCTTGCCCCGCTTAGGCAGTCCAAAGCATCCTGAATGCGCATTGTGTACTGATCAGGATAGTCCGGCCGGTTTAAGGTGCGATAATCCACGCACATCCTTACTGTCCATTCTTTTTCCTCACTACCACAATGGGGAAGCATAAGGGCTTCTGGATTCTTGTATTACACCAGCCGCTAACATCTCTTGCAGATGCCGTCTCACATCATCTATATCAGCAGGTGCCAGGCGTCGAGACCTCTCCGCAGAAATGGTCTTTCGTCATGCAGCTGATATTGTGCTCCAGCTCCTTGCACGCATCCTCGTCCCATTCCTTTAAAGAAAACACCTGGTCTCTCTGGGCAAGCTTCTCACTGATCCTCACTTTCCATTCAGCTGGCAGCGGGAGTTGCGAAATCAAATGTTGTATGCGTTACTCTGTCATTCTTCCTTGAACTCTTGCTGCTGGGTAGCACTGCAGTGTCTGCACAATGCACATTAGCCAGGATGCAACCTCTATTTACTCGAATGTCTTTCAGACACATTATGAACTTGGACCATTACCCTTCTGGCATAAGCATGGGCTCTAGCGGGCAAAATACTAGGCTGCGACCAGCAGTCCTCTGGCAATTTTCCAACGCCTGGTGCATCCAACATTAATATTTTATTCTTAACATCCTTTCTGATACGGACCTCTCCCTGTAAGGTACACTGGGCATTTGGTGCCAGGGATCAGAACTCAGGATCCTTCTTCCACACAATTCGACCGGTTCCTCTGGTTCTATATTTTCAGCATCTCTGTGCCTCATAGGCCTTCTTAATTAAAGCCGGAACTCTTAAAGCTCTACTAGTCTTTGACCCTGTTTTCATAACACAAATGTGCCAGCCTTCTGAACATATGAGCATTTGTTCCAATCAACAAAGGGACACCATCATACAGTCCAGTGGGGGGACACACTAAGGCTAGGGTCTCTACTTGTTCGGCCACTCCAGCCACGGAGGTGGGGAAAGACAGCCAAATTCGGATATACCCAGAATAGGGGTAGGCCTTCTCACTTAACCCCCATACATGCAGTCCTTCTAATGGTTGTAAGGGTACGTCTGACAAATGCTTCTGATACCAATCTTGAAACATAATTGTCACTTGGGAGCCACTGTCTAATACAGCTCTTGTAGACACTCCATTTACCTTTACAGTGGTCTCCATGGAGGGACCCACTATTCTGGACCAGTCTGGAGAGGCGGTAGTGGGGGCCTGGGCAACTGACCTTGCCACAAAAGGGCGTGAATTAGCATTTTGGTGCCCTCACTGGGATCATTTCGTGTACCTCTTAACCACTGATTTGTTCTCCGAAGCTCTCCTTGTAGCCTATATGCAACTTTGTCAGTGTCTTTGGGGATTAGCATTTCCTTTATGTGCCCATCCTTCCCACAATTATAGCAAAACATACTTTTGGAGTTTGAGCTGGCCGAGGTGCCACACTGGGAGCCAGGGCGTAAGTATTACTAACTGGAAACCTTGGTGCCATCTCTGTCTGCAGCGTGATAAGCCTTTGGAGACATCTACGTCAGTTTCTCCACTTCCATGGTCAAGGAATCGAGTTCGAGCTGTTATCAGCAGGAGATACATGGGTGGGTATCCCCACCCCCATAGAGATGCAGTCGGATATAGGTCGGGGCCTGCATTTGCAGGCGTGCCTTCATAAAGGACTGTTTTTGAATTCCCGGATCTCTCTCAACAGTTCGCCCCATTGTGGCATATCTTTTCTTATCAGAGCACTCATTGACTGCCAACCTCTGCCCCTGAACTTCACTTGATGGGCCACCCTCAGTCACTCGGGTCATAGCCACAGCTATTGGTGCAGGTCCCTCCGAGTCGCCTTTTCTCAACTCCTCGAATTTCTCTCATTAACTCATCATAGGAGGTGGGGATTCCAGTCGATTTGCCAGGCGTAACTGAAGCAACAGCAGTTCTGAGAGGGGCAGACTTAAGGATTCTGTCCAGTCTGGTTCGGTCCAGTTCAATCGCTGGCAAACTACCCTTTCTGAGGCATTCTTGCAACAATTTTTCCAGCCGAGAGACATACACAGACAACTCCTCCCTTGGTACTGTTGTGCATTTCTTACTCTCCACCATAGGTCCCTCATCAGAATCTGGGCTCCCATACACATTCTCCAAGGCCTCAAGATAGGCTTGTGCAGTCGCTTCAGGGTTACTGGCCCGTTTGCTTGCGGATGGTAGCCAGGGCAGGACCTCGGAGGCTCTCACTAACCCTCTTTCGCAGGCTTCCGAGCATTGCCATTCTAGCACTTGGGGCAACATAGTCTATCCAGGTCTCCCAGTCATCCTCCCTTGGGGGTGGGAGGGTGCCAGAGAAGATCCTCAACCTTCGTAAGAGTCGTGACTAATGGCAGGTGCAGAAATAGGAGTCTGCATTGGTTCAGCCACCATTACGGGTACTGGAGCAGGAGAGGGTGTTGGGGGAGGAACACCCCCAGGTGGCAAGAATAGTTTCTTCAAGTCCTCCACAGTTTTCCCTTCTCCCAGCAACCATTTAGCAAATTTCTCCTCAAAAGTTTCAGATAGTGGTGGGGGCTCATTCCCCCCCGGGTCTTTACTGTCCTTAGTTATCACTCTCCAAGCAGTGAGGGCTCCCTCTGGGGTAATGGTCTGTGGTACTTTGGAGCTATCTATGGGATCCTTAAACTCTACTAGGGCCAGGAAAGTGTGGGTGAGCAGATTAGCGTGCGACCCACCACCACAGGATTTTGTAAACCTTCCACCTTGGAAAGTACTCCCTGCACAGTGTCCGTATTGATACCCAGGGGATGTCCAGGATAAGCATAGCATTTTGGGGTCGATCTCCTCCCCAGTACACCACTCCACCAGCCGTGCACAGCCACTTCTGTCGGGTACCCATTTATTTATTTATTTATTTTTCCCTTAACAGTGGTTTGTAAATATGGCCACTAGAGGACACACAATCCCAGCGGTGAGCCTCCAAATGTAACCCCTAGATGGCGCTATCCCAGGGGCTACTACCCCTGCCTGATTTGCCACTAACAGGTTGAGGGGCTGGATCCAATGGCGGGTGCCTCCACCCAGAGGTCAGGGTTTGCAATAGTTAAACTTACTTGGTCACAGCCCTCTGGGACACTGCAACCCCTTTCTTCCCACTAGTGGCCCACAATATAGCAGAATTACCTTCACAGTATACACTTACCCCAAGGCTGGTTCAGGCACGGGACATCCTGTAAAATAAGATACAGTGCAACAATCACAGTACAGTACTTTAACATAGACAAATACCTCAGGCAGTATAACTTTGTTGAAACAAACAGCTCTGATTTATTTAGGGGATATAACAAGGACAGGGGAAATCAGGTTAATTAGCTTATCACTTTACTATCTACCTATGGCTCTGTGCACAGGCCTATCCCTACCAGTTACTGTCCCTGGGTACCCAGGCCTAGTGGCTAGTCCAAACCGTGGCAGCTGGTAGGGGCCCTTTCACAGAAGAAAAGGAAAATTAAACAGTCAGCAGTACAGTAATTCCATTTGGATTTAATGTGGCAATTCAACAGGAGCGACTCAATTAGTACTCACGACCTCCAAAGAAGATATGGTCCTTCAATGTCAGCAGGGCTACTTTTGATCTCCAAGAGACTCTCACACATTTATATGGTAAAAAAAAAAACACTATACCAGGCAGGCTGCATCTGTATCCCAATCGCAATTACTGCACAATAACCAGGAGAACACACAGCAGATTCAGTTCCTGACAGACCGAGTGTAATTCAACAATTTCTTCAGTCTTCTACAGGGTGAGCCTGGTTTCTACTCTTCAGAGATCCTTTGATTCTTTTCACAGGACGGATTCAGTCCTAACAAGCAGTTACACAAGTTGTAGACCGGAACTCTGGGCCTTGCACACGTTTTTTGACTGAAACTGTGCACTGAAGGAGCACAGGGTTTCTTTCCCCTTCACTTTCAGATCTCAAAACTGAAACTCCCAACAGACAAAAACCGGGCACTTCCTTTGAGTTCCTCCCAGTTCTTGACTGGATTGGCTGTCACTCACAATAGACTGCTGCTGTTGGTCCAAAAAGGCACCGAAGTCTAAACTACATCTCCCAGAGTCACTGCCCATACAATCCTCTTGTGGCTGGCTCAGATTATGAGTCCCAAGTTCTGATTCGTCCAAGGCATCATTTTAGAGCTAGTTTACCCCACACTGATTGGTCCAGTTCAGCAGTTCAAAACCAGAATGGGGAACTAGGCAGACAGTTCTGACTGCAAAGAAAGCAGGTTAGACAAACTGTAATTTTATTATTACTGTAAATGATTTCTGGCAATCAGTTACATCTTTCAGACAGGTTCCCTTTGCACTCCTAGTGACTGCAAAATGGGGTGAATTGCAGCAGCTTGAGTGGTACTCAATCAAAGAAACACACAGTCCCCCATACAAACTAATTATGTCTGCAAGCAGACAGCTCTTAAAGAGACAGTACCAGAGGTTCTAAAAACACTCACTGATAAATGGCTTAAACGCCAAACACCATTCAGGCTTGGAGCATTCAAGCAAGCTCCTGGAAGTCTTTTGGGAACCCCCATTTGCAGGGGGGTTACATGTGTACTTTACATTTTCCAGAATACACACTATACACAACCAGCTCAGGGGTACACCTGTCTGTTGTGTACCATACGTGTTTCAGTATACACGTTATACACACAACCAGCTCAGGGGTACACCTGTCTGCTGTGTACCATGTGTGTTTCAATATACATGCTATACACACAACCAGCTCAGGGGTACACCTGTCTGCTGTGAACCATGTGTGTTCCATATATATGCTATACACACAACCAGCTCAGGAGTACACCTGTCTGTTGTGTACCATACGTGTTCTAGTATACACACTATACGCACAACCAGCTCAGGGGTACACCTGTCTGTTGTGTAACATACATGTTCTAGTATACACCTGAATATACAAAAAGCAGCCCAGGGGTACACCTGTCTGTTTTGTAACCTGCATGTTTGACTCCAACTATAACCTCTCTAAGCAGAGTCATCCTTTTCAGCCTACCCTGTAACAAAGGCCCTTGCAGAGTGCAGTGACTCAGTCTCCATGTTAATAACAGTCCCTGCAGGTCATAGCTTCAGCCAGCAGCCTAGCCCTGGTTATGGGAATGTTAATGAGAGCTTGTCCGTCTGCCTGGGTGTGTGCAAACATTCTCTCATGCCCCATGCACAAATGTTCCTCATTAAACCACTGCCTGCCACGGTGCTGCCGCATGTCGGACAAAACGAATTACCATCAAGATGAAGGTAGGAGAGGATTCCCCAGCTGCTGCTGATTAGTATTCAAAGGGCGTCTCCAGTGGTCCCAGGAGGAAACTGGGAAGTGGAAATTCATGACAATGAATGGTGACTGACCTCGCAGTGTCCTCATTCTTGTGTCAGGGTGACCTGGGTTTCCCAAATGATGTACACGCATGCCTCCACACATGCACGCAACCCCAGCCTGTCTCCTTCCAGTGCAGGGGAATGTTTTCAGACAGAAGGGGTGCACAACAGTACAAAAGATGCCATTTGCTTCCTTGCTCTATCCTTGCTTAATTAAAAAAAAAAAAATAAACCAAAGACAGCACTTGAAGTGTTTTGTCAAATGGCCCTGAGTACTGTGACCTCTGGTTTGCATATAGTGCGACTGAGGAACTCATCGGGTTGGCAACCCAGTGGCAAAGAAGGGCCAAGGACTAAGTGATGCCTGTGCTAGCAGGGTGATGTCATCAGCACTAACCAATCACAGCAGACAGGTACAAAATCCCTTTCTCAGCAGCATAGCAACCAGCTGTGCTGCACAGCTCATGCATGCACCAGCAGAGGGTGTTTAAGTACTAAGCACTGTGAGTCTTGAAGTGAGGCCCAGTTGTTACAGTCATACCTCTCAACCCTTTGTCACTAAAATGAGGGACACAACTCTCATAATGAGGGAACATCCTAAAACATGAAGATACAAGCTCAGAACACTATGGAAACCATTGCCTTTATTCGCACAAAGTTTATTTTTTATTTAGCATCTTAGAATATTATTAAATTCTGCTTTAAAGTCTGAATTTACAGCACATTTTCTGTGTGTGGAGCACCTTTTCCATGAGGGACAGGGCAATTTTGAGGTGTAAAATGAGGGACTTCCCTTGTAATGAGGGACACTTGAGAGGTATGGTTACAGTTTTCTGCTTTTTACCCCTTTAGAGTCTTTGCATCTGTCCCCACCCCCACCCCCAGCTGACACCTCCTACTCCCAGACCTACCTGGAGAGAGTACCCCACAGCTTCCCCCTGTGGTGGGGTTGGAGAGGGAGGGCAGTCCACCCTCCCGGTCCATCCAGGCATCTGATTGGTGGCATGAGCCCAAGGAGGTGTGCAGAGCAGTGTGTTCACCTTCGGGTCCATTTTTTCATTTTTCTCCCAGGTGCCCCTGCTACTGTGGCATGTCAAGACATGCATATGATAGAGTGCACGCCCTGCGGAACTGAGGCCACTACTTTCAAGTCACTCATTGCCTGCACTACCACCGGAACTCCACTTGGTGGCAGTCAAAGGCCCAGTCAGCTGGCTACCCCACCCTGGGAGAGGAGAAGAGAGCAGTCCTTAGGATGCTCAATCCTCTCTCACCCTGCAGACCCCCAGCGACCCATGCTCATTCCCAAACCTGGATCACCAGAGTGGCAGGAGATAAGGTACTGCCTCAGCCCTCCATGCCACTGGGCACATTTTTCTGCTTTTTAACTGAAGCTGCCCATTATATACCCCTAATCGCAGATACAGACCAAAAGCACAGAGATGATGCCATCCGGGGTGGAGGTGGTGGGGTAGGCAGCAGATGATTCTAGGTCAGAAGTTTAAATTAATCCATTGGTATATTTCACCGACCAACCCACTGAATTCATTATGCTTTCTTTTGTTTTGCTTGCTTTATTCTCCATTGTACTGTGCTTCTGCAGGCGCCTTCCTCCATCCCTGTCCCCCTTGTCGGTGCAGTCTCTTGCCCATCGGCTTGCCTCCCTAGGGTGAGGTTCCTGTTACCAGCTGCCCCCATAACAGTGTACTCTAGGGAAGTTCAGGGTTGCTGTTCCACAGTCAGCATGGGAGAGATGTCCTTCGGTGTATCCAGAGGCGTGAGTGGCGTCTGGCCGAGGTCATTGAGTGATTAACGGAGGCTTTATTCACCGTTGTTCATCCCATCCTCCTCCTCCCCAGTATAAATGTGCATGTCCACATCGCTCCTGGGAGGGAGATGCCAAGCCACATGTGGTCACCCACACTGTCAATGGTGTCTCCCATCAGCCTCACCAGGTGTCGCTGCATGAGTGGTACAGCACTGACTCCACCCCAGCAGGAAAGCATCTGCAAAAGGGCATCTGCACCTTCCCTGAGGGTCTCCACTCCTGAATTCCAGGACAGGACATGAATCCAGGTCACCAGCATGCCAAAGCGGTCACAGCTCAGTGCCACAGAGCTGGCCATAACACAGAATTTCTGACCAACCTATTCTGCTTTTTGCTGGTTAGATATCAACTGATGCTACGACACCCTCACATACAGCTGCCAAAATGGCTGTTACACTACTTGTGCAATAAGCATGCAGAGGTGTGTGTTGTTGTAAATTTTACCCATGCCTTATGTGGTAGGTCACATGGCACAGCTGAGTAGCTTTAATGACACAAGAAGTAGGTAAATCCCACTACTACACACACCCTGAAGGGCATTACAGGTGAATCCAATTACTACACACACCCTGAAGTGCAATATTGTGATTATAAAATGAATCTGTATTAAAAAAAAAAAAAAAAGCCAGCCCCATGGAGTGGAGGGCTGAGGCATCTATGCCTTACCTACTGCCACGCCAGTGACCCATGTTCACTGTGCAAGCGGGCCACTGGGGATCGGCTGTGGAGGGAGAGGATCGAGCATCCGGAGGCACAGTTCTTCTCTCCCAGGGAGGGAGGATCAGCGTTCCCGCCAAATGATTGCCCCCAAGTGGAGGCCTGCAGGCAGTACAGGACTGTGGGTGCTGAGGAAGGGAGGGTGCTGTGGGAATTCCGCGCATAGGCACGAGCCTTCCCTTACACACACCTGACGTGTGTGCCCCAGCAACGGTGATGGGATGGGAGAAAATGGAAGGGGAAAAAAAAACAGGCTGCGAGTGACAACCAACCCTCCACAGGCTCCGCAGTTGGTGACTAGGCACCACCGTAGCCCTCTGGCAGAGGACGCAGGCAGATGGTGAGTCTTAGAGATGACGAGGCTGGGGAGGGTCAGTCTGAAGGGGCAGCCAGGGGGAGACCAGGAGGAGAAAATGTATTTAAAAAAAAAAGGTTTTTAAATGAATTAGGTTCAAATAAAGTAAAAATTTGATCAGTAGGATCTTTACCGGTTGTCTGTTGCAGGATTTACTCACGGTTATATGACATGTTTTGACCAATGAGGTTACAGGATTTCTGTTACCATTTTATAATTTTGCTTTTGAAGTTGACAGCAAAACCCAGTGAACTCGCAGCAAAGAACTCCACTTTTCTCAGATTTGCTGCAAAATGGTAAAAGCCACCTACCTTCTTTTTTCCTGTCCCTGTATCATCATACATGACCTGTATTCCACTGTGGTGTCTACAAGCTCCCTCGACCATGAGACAGATTTTTTAGTAGTCCCCTAGCCTAAGGGCTCCAAGCTACTTAACAATGTGTGCCACAGTCATTTACTCTAAAGGCCCTTCCCCAGCCACCCCACCCCCAAAATAGAGCAGCATTAATTTTTGCTGCAGTTGTAGTGCTTTTGACCACTTGCAGGTGATACCTCTGCTACAGGAGGTAAAAAAATACACATGTAACCCCCCTACAAAGGAGGGTTCCTGAAATTCTTCCTTGGGCTTGCCTAAATGCCTACTGACAGGCTGGTGTTCTATGTCCTAGCAATTTAAAAGTGTTTGCATGTGAGTGCCCTGTTAGCCTCCGTGCCTGTCTCTTTAAGAGCTGCCTACCTTGTGGTGTAAAATTAATCTGGGTAGGTACTGAGTAGTTTCAGGCTCGAGTCCTGCCCGGCCTGCTAGATAATCGCTCTGTTCTGCCATCGCTAGTTGTACAGAGGGAGCTCTGTTAGAAGCTATACTTGTTTGCTGATTATCTATTAGAATAGTAATGATATTGTAGTTTGTCTAACCTGCCTTCTTTGCAGCATGGACAGTTCTGTTTATCACCACCATCCTGGTCCTGGACTACCAGAATGGGCCAATCAGTACCTTTGGGGACCCTAAAATGGAGTCTGTCCCCAGGGGTCTTGTGGGAGTGAATTTCTGTAGGAATTGTAGTTTTGAGACTTTGGCGCCTAAATGCACCTGGAGGGGGAGCCCTTGCTTTTGACAGACAGATGAATCAACGAATCAAACCTTTTGGACCGAAGGGAAATTCCCAAGCTGCCTGCTGCAGTGAGTCAGTCTGTGTGAGGAGTTTGGAGAGTGAACAGCTCAAGTGATTCGAGCAGCTGCTCCTGCGTAGCTCACACGGGAGATTAGTGGAAAGGCTGAGTTTAGGCCTGTCTGCCTGCTGTCCCTTGAGAGGGGAGGGTGAATTTATAGGACTGCATCCAAATTTGAGTGTGTTAAAACCACTGAAAAGTGACCAGATTTAAACCTGACGAAGACCAAAGATTTGCTGAACGCAATCGGCCTGTCAGGACATCCATTTACCACAAAATTCCCGGTTTTGCTCAAGAGACACTGATATTGCAGCCGGACTGTTACCCGCATTGTGGTATGGTGAATGCTTTATTATAAATGTGCTGTTTATTATTAGTGGATCACGATTTGGTTCCCAACTGTGTAAATGTGCCACGCTTGCTGGAAGCTGCATCCAGCATTACCGGAGTCAAATCCGAACTGTTCAATCCAGCCTGGGCCTTGTCACACTGGCCCAGCCAGCTACTTCAGGCACAGAAACCATCATTGATGAGAGACTCGCCCGGGGATCAGCCCCCTGCTCAACACCTCGAACAGGAACGACACCTCAGTGATTTGTGTGGGCCCTGCTTCTCCTGGCAAACCAGTCATCAACCTGCAGTCTCCATTTCATCCATCATTGTGTCCTGTACTGGGTAGCGTGAGTAAATACCAGGGTAGCTCCCTGCAACAACAGCTCAATCAAAGTGTGTCATCTGATTTAATTGTTTTGTTTAATCATCATGAACTGAGCCTCCCGGCTCTGGATTACAAATTGTGTGTGGTTGTGCATGCTTTTTTGTTTTCATCACAGGGTCCCAATCAGCTGCGACACCGGCCTACGCTGGGCAACGTTCCAGGCTAGCCCACCTTACTTCCAACTGGGTACCCAAAGTGTGTGACTGCGTTGAGGGAATAAAATTGTGCATAATTGCCTGACTAGATCAGTTGTAGAATCAATCAACCTGATTCGCCCTCCCTTGTTCAAGTCCCTGAATAAATCAGATCTAAGTCTTTTTGCAACTAATTTGATTGTGGTTCCAGTCTGTACCAAAAGCACTGTACTGTTGTTATTTGTGTGCTAACCTTGTTTTATAGTGGGTCTCCAGGGTCGAACTGGTGGAATCCGCCCTGGTGGTAAGTGCACATAGTGTGGGGATTTGTATGCTGAATAGGGACTACTGTGAAAGTGTTGTTGCATATTGTCAAGACCACTAGAGGAGAAAGAGGGAGGTTACAGTGTCCCAGAGGACTGTGCACAGGTTAGCCTTGCTACTAACAACCCTGTCCTCCGGGTGGAGGCACCCATTTCAGTACCCAGGCCCCCTTAACCTGCTACTAGCTAAGCAGGCAGGGGTAGTAGCCCTTGGGATAGCACCACCTAGGGGTTACACACAGGAACTGGAGAAGTGCTATGGCTCCCAGTTCAGACATTCTGCAGATATGAGGGGCACCTTTTAGTTTCTGATTTAATGTCAACCACAAACAAAAGACACACATGAAGGGGCCACCCCCCAACCCACCCCATGGCAAGTGTTATGATCCCCTTGCCAGTTGTAGGGGGGGTTTACCTCACATGGCTGCACATCTTACCTGCATGTCTGTTGGCTGTGTCTTGTCCTGGACCTCCAGGAGCTCCTTCTCAATCTTCTCTAGTTGGGCAGCCCTTATCTGTGAGGATTAAAGGGACAGCATGTAAAGTAGTATGTCCGTGGCAACTTATCAGAACAGGCCACATGTTTGTAAAACAGTGTGCCCAGGGCACCTTATCAGAACAGAACATGTGTGTATGGTACTGTGTTCAGGACACCTTATCAGAACTGGCCACATGTTTGCAAAGTAGTGTGTCCAAGGCACCTTATCAGAATAGACCACATGTTTGTAGAGTAGTGTGTCACGGCAACTTATCAGAACAGGCTATATGTGTCCAGGGCACCTTCAGAACAGACCATGTGTTTGTAATGAGGTGTGTCCAGGGCACCTTATCAGAACAGGCCACATGTTCATAAACTAGTGTGTCCAGGGCACCTTATCAGAACAGGCCATGTGTTTGTAAAGTAGTGTGTCCAGGGCACCTTATCAGAACAGTGTGTCCAGAGAACCTTATCAGAACAGGTCACGTGTTTGTAAAGTAGTGTGTCCAGGGCACCTTATCAGAACAGGCCACGTGTTTGTAAAGTAGTGTGTCCAGGGCACCTTATCAGAACAGGCCACGTGTTTGTAAAGTAGTGTGTCCAGGGCACCTTATCAGAACAGACCACGTGTTTGTAAAGTAGTGTGTCCAGGGCACCTTACCAGAACAGGCCACGTGTTGGTAAAGTAGTGTCCAGGTCACCTAATCATAACAGGCCACATGTTTGTTGTTTGTATTTGCACTTTATATACCTCTCTGTCCCATCCCTGGAACTTGACTCCCACAGGATCTCCAAGGGTATACCTGGTCCCCCCAGTACCATCCACCACACTCACCTGCCTCCATGGAGCCGTGGTTGGGGGTGTACAACTACCACTGCTTGTGGGTTAGATGGCGGTGTGGTGGAGATGCTGGGGCTAGAACATACCATGGTCCATTGTCATGAGTGTCGGGGCCATTTTCTACCATTCCTCCCCCCATGAGACAGTGGCAGTAGTGATGCCATATGCAGGCATACACATGGAACATTAGCCAGCATCTCCCCACCCTATGGAATGTTGACCATGCAGCTGCACCTGCGGTCACCCAGGTGGTGCTGCAATGGTGGCATCACTCTGTCTCCCTCCCCAGAGAAGGACAATGTCCCCTGGGATGCTCAATCTTCCTCCCTCCGGATGGCATGTGACAAGCCAGGCTCATTCCCAAACCTGGGTCGCTGGCATCTCAAGTGGTGACCCTACTACTGTGCTGACATTCTGGATCTGATCACGGATTCTTATGACTTTTCAATGTTTCTCCATCCCCATGATGGAGTCCTCATGACTGCCCTCTTCCTCTGGTCCTCTGAACAAATGAGCCACTGCTTTCACAGCCTACATCCACATCACTCCTTGATCAGCTGCCACTGTGTGTGTAAATGATGGGCTTCCTCCCTGGGAGTAAGGTGCCTCACCTCCAAGATGCCCTCAAACCTCTAGCCAACCTTAGTGCCTAAATTCCAGGCTCACTCACAAATCCTGCCCACCCAGCAGGCATTAGTGCATGATTCCCAGTTCAAACACGAATCCTGCCCTCCCACTCAGCCTCTGTGAGCAAATCCTAGGCTGGCACTCACACATGACTCCTACCCTCCTAGCCAGCCTCAGTGTGTGATTCCAGGTTCTCACACAAATTCTGCCCTCCCAGTTAGCCTCATTGTGCAAATTCCAGGCTCGCACATGAACCCTTCCATCCCAGTTGGCCTCAGTGTACACATTTTAGAGTCTCACACAAATCCTGCCCTCCCAGTCAGCCTCAGGGTGCAGATTCCAGGCTCTCACACAAATCCTGCCCTCCCAGTCAGCTTCAGTGCACAAATTCCAGGCTTGCACATGAATCCTATCCTCCTAGCCAGCCTCATTGTGCAAATTCCAAGCTCGCATGTGAATCCTGTCCCCCCAGGCAGCAGATCACATGAATTTTCAAAACACACATCCCTCCTCCTTGGAGGAGGCCAGTGTCTTCTGAAATGTTCTGTCCTCCTCCTCCCCCAACTGACCCCGGATATCCTAGGCTCACTTATGAATGCTGTTCGCTGGCATCATGAACAGTAGCCCTACTGTACTGCTGCACCAATGGACTGGCCTCTAACATTTAAAAGGCTAAGTGTGCAGTTTGATGGGCAGGAACAACCATCCACAACCCCTCAGGAAGCTCTGTTTCATGGCTTCCATCTTCCTTCCCTCCCCTACGTGGCTTTCTTCTCTCCTTGGGCTCCTTCCTAAGGTACTTTCTTACCTAAGGTAGATCGGGCACAGTCTGCAGTAACAGTGCAGGTAGGGAGAAATGGGCAGACGGGATGGCCCAAGCGGTTCTTACCTGCTGTCAGATTCTACAGTATGTTTCTATGTATATGTTTACCTTTGGCCCTGATGTTAGGAGCTCTTCAGTGGTTTAAAGTAAAATAGTAGAGTGTGGGCTCTATATCTCTCTGATAATGCTGATTTTGCTGACAGGAATACAGTGTGTGTGAGGTCAGAATTGGTTGACCTGCATCCAGGACACAGTTTCTGATGGCCTGGGATAAAGAGTTTTGAATGTTTTAGGGGTTAGGCCCATCTGGTTCAAGACATGGCTTTAGGTGAGCTTATAGCCACTCTGCAGGGGTAGTGCACTGCGCCCGTCATGTCATGTCCCAGTTGTTCTCTGCTATGACTTCCTTGAGACATCCATGCTATCGGAGCCAAAAAAAATGTGAAGGAAGTCTGGAGACCCAAAATTCATGGAGTTATAAATGTGGGAAATAGCCCCCCCAAGAGTTGATCACACAGGCTCTGACTCCTAAAGCACTACAGGCATTCAGGGCACCGGCATTAGGGTGTCGAGCCATTAGGGTGCCAAAATTGGGATTCGCTGCCCCCTCCCCGAGGTCCGCCCCCCCCAGAGTTGGAATCTATAGATGGGGGGTGTAGGGGGCACAGCCCCCTGCAAAAACAGTGGTCGGCGACATTGTCAATTGGTGCCCAAATGACTCGGTGCTGTAACGCTTGCATGTTCTGAGGGTGGCACCCTCCTAAAGCTATTAAAACATAGCTACATAGACACTGATGGCAGACAAAGGCCTCTTGACCTATTCAGTATGTCCACCTTACCTAACTATTCCGCAAGGAAAAGGAGAGAGAGAGAGAGAGACAGCCCAGTGACCTGACAGCAAAGTGCAACAGGGCAGCATAGGAAAGCAAGACTCAAAAGAAACCTCAGCTGCAACTCCCTGCGCCTACAGAGAGCTAAAGGGTCACAGAGGGGATACGTACACTGACATCTGATGAAGGTGTGAGGCAGAACTTGGCATTAATCTTGGAGGGGTCCACATGAACCTGAGGCATAGCAGCCAAATGTAAGTGTTGGGGAGGGGAGGAAGAAAGGAAGGGCAGGAGGAAGGAATTTATTGTTTATTATACAATGGCAAGAAAAAATCCTGGACTCTGATTGGTCAGTCTTGGGCTGGACCCGTGCTGTTATCCCAGTACAACATCACAGGTCTAGTCTCAGCCTCACTGTGAACCTGCAGATGAGCATTTTATGGAGCTTTTGATTGATTGTTTCATCTTCTCTTAAAAAACAAAAATATTTTTCCACACAAAAACATCTTTAAAATGATTTTTTTATTCTGTATAACAATGAGCCATTGTATAATAGCAATAATGCCCTCCAGGGTGTGTGTCGTTTGGGATAACGTCACGCCTCAGTTGTTGGATGCACGAGGCCGCACCTGAGGCGTGACGTTATCCCAGCACGACACACACCCTGTCGGGCATTACTGCTTATTTTAAACATATTTTACCAGGCAAACAACCAGAACCCAAGAAGACTAGTTTCCAGTTGAGACCTGGGGGATGGGAAGGGGTAGGAAGGTAATAGGTACAGGTAACAACTTATAAAAAGATACAGGAATACATTCTTCCACAGGTGTTCTTATAAACAGCAGCAGTACATAACATAAGAATACAACACAAATACATACATGGTGCAATATCCAGGCAGGTGCAATTGGAGTCTTACAAGAGAGACTCACAGTATCTCGGGATTGCATAACAAACCTATCATACAACAGGCAGTGTGCCAAGTAGGCAGGGGAGCAGTATGTGGCTCAGTGTACCCTCTGTGAGGTATCAGATCTGTGACTGTTGCACCCACAGGAGGCAGTCTGGGGCAGTTGGGGCATGCAGTCAGGGAGGCATGATGAGCCTTTATTTGTTGCTTACATGACATAATGGAATTCGTAGAAGTGAGGAAGGAAGGAAGGAAGGAAGGAAGGAAAGGAAAGGAAAGGAAAGGAAAGGAAAGGAAAGGAAAGGAAAGGAAAGAAGGTAGGTTACCTGAGCTCTCTGCACCATCTCATCACTGGTCCCAAATCTTTCCTCCATGAGAAACGGATCTGATGAGCCTCAAACTCCAACTGCTGGCGAATCCACTCCATCTGCATGGAGAACTGGAAACATAGAAACATAGACTTTGAGGCAGATAAGGACCGCTTGCCCACCTAGTCTGCCCATTTCCTACCTAGAGGATAAGCTGCAGATCCTATTTAACCAACAACCTATTTCTTCCTACCCCCCACAAAAATTGCCTTATGTTTGTCCCATGCATTCTTGAATTCTCCCACAGTTTTAGACCCCACAACCTCCTCAGGAAGGCTGTTCCATGCGTCCACCACCCTCTCTGTGAAAAAATACTTCCTCACATTGCCCCTGAGCCATCCCCCCTCTATCTTCAAATTGTGTCCCCTTGTTCTTGCACATCTCTTTTTCTGAAAGATGCTACCCTCTTGGACTTTGTTGATTCCACTGAGGTACTTAAATGTTTCTATCATGTCCCCTCTCCCTCCTTTCCTCAAGGGTATACATATTAAGCTCCTTTAGTCTTTCCTCGTATGGCTTCTCTTGCAGACCCTGCACCATTTTAGTTGCCCTCCTCTGAACTGCCTCTATCCTGTCTATGTCCTTGCGGAGATGGGGTCTCCAGAACTGGACGCAGTACTCCAGATGGGGTCTCACCAACTGTCTGTACAGGGGATAACAACTTCCTGTTTTCTGCTGGTGATGCCTCTCCCTATACATCCCAGTATCCCCCAGCCCTTCCTACCAGCCTTCTCACGTTGCTTGCCAACCTTAAGGTCATCTGATATGATTACCCCAGGTCCTTTTCCATTTTGTTGTTGTTACTACCTCCCCCCCCCCAATTGTATAATCTTCCCCTGGGTTTTTGTTTCCCAGGTGCATTACTTTGCTCTTCTTTGCATTGAATCCAAGCTGCCATACTTCTGAAATAATCCAGGAGACAAAAGTGTGAGTTAATAAACTCATCCCATATGGAGGCTCATCCCAAGGAGGCAGTATAGCACTGTGGTTTAGAGCTCTGAGCTGCAAACCTGGAAACCTGGGTTTGAATCCCACAGCCCCACTTGAATGAATGAATGAATGAATGCATGAATGAATGGAACTTTATTTGTAAAAGTGCCTTTCCAAAACCAAGGCACTGTACATAAACAAAACAAATAAAAATTTAAAACCCACATAACAATCAAAATGTTAAAATCCATAAAAGTACCAGACCATAAACATCGATTTCAATAAGATGCAAGTGTGCCAGATTAATTATTAAATTCAGGAACTATCTGGATATGCTATATTAAACAAGTGTGCTTTTAATGCTGTCTTAAAACTCTGGACAGTCAGGCAATCTCTTACCCGACGAGGTAGAGAATTCCACAGGGTGGGGGTCACAAAAGTGAAAGATCGGGCCCCCAATGTCTTTAAATGAACCCTGGGAATCTCTAGCAACCCCTCATTGGTGGATCAGAGAGGATGGAGGGGGCGGTAAGGGAGAAGGACATTTTGCAGGTAACGAGGTCCCTGGTCATGTAGGGCTTTATAGGTCAGTAACATGACCTTGAAGGTGGTCTGCCACTGTATTGGTAGCCAGTGCAGTCCATGCGAACACAGGTGTTATATGACTGGTTCTAGAAGTATCAGTCAATATCCTGGCTGCGCATTCTGCACTAGCTGCAAGTGGCAAATATCAACCCCCAGTAGCCCTAGGTAAGGGCATTGCAGTAGTCAAGGCGGAGGTTATGAAGGCATGGACCAACGTTGGAAGATCATCAGGAGGAACCAGATGCTTCACCGGGTGATATTCCTCAGATGGTGAAAAAAGGTTTGACGATGGCGGCACCTGAGATTTAAGGGTCAAGCCATCATCAAAATAACGCCCATATTCACATCCAATCTGAGGTAGTCAGCTGAACACCCCCGAGCCAAAGCCCAGAAGGTTGTCCTGCCAACAAACCCACCTCCTGATGATCTGGGTCCACAACCAACACCTCAGTTTTAGCCGGGTTCAACCGCAGCCAGCTGGTACTCATCCAGTCCTGGATCTCAGACAGATAGTTGTTAAATACCGAGAGGATCACATCTTGTCTGGGCACAAAGGACATGTACAGCTGAGTGTCATCTGCATAGCAGTGAAAACTCAGACCATACCACCTAATGATCTCTCCCAATAGCAGCATGTACACTACGAACAACATGGGTGACAAGATGGAGCTGCTGTACCTCACAGGATAGGGAGAGAGAGGGGGGCTGAAGAATGAATTCCAGACACCACTCTCTGAGTCCTACCCTCGAGGAAAGATCAAAAACATCTAAGGACCATTCCAGACAGTCCACAGATGAACCACAGGTGCTCCAGCAGCACACCATGGTCCACAGTGTCAAATGCTGCAGAGAGATCAAGGAGGACCAAGATGGAACAAGTCCTCTGATCTCTAGCTATTAGGAGGTCATTTAGTACCTGAACAAGGGCCGTCTTGATACTATGCCACTTCCTAAATCCCGACTGTAGAGAATCATAGATATCATGGTTGGACAAATGATCATCCAGCTGCAGTGCAACCACCTTCTCAATAACCTTACCCAAAGAGGGTAGGTTAGAGATAGGTCTGTAGTTAGCCAGACAGTCCGGGTCAAGGGAGGGTTTTTAAGGAGGGGTTGAACAACCACCTCCATTAGGGGATCAGGGAAGACTACCCTCTATAATGACCTTCAGACTATTACGGCTAGGACTGGGCTGATTTCATCTACGCACACTACATGAAGGCACGTAGGGCCTGGGTCCAAACTACAGCTGGTTGGCTGCAAGGTCTGGATGACCCTCAAGATAGCCATGATTTCCATCTGGCTGAAGTCAGACCAGGCAAACTGGGTGCCCACCACCTCCTGGTGACCTCTGCAATGCCCACTAGAGGGGGCCGGACAGATCCCGGACCTGATGGTGGCAACCTCATCTGCGAAGAACTGAGCAAATTCACCACACTTCTCTTGTGAAAACACTCCACCTGACTGAAGACAGATTGGATTGCACAATCTGTCCATAGTCTGGAAGAGCCAAAATGGTCAGTTCTACACAGCTGCAATCTCCTGGCGGGAACACTGCCTTCTTACGGGTGATTGCCAATTGATAGACTGTATAAAGGTCCATCAATTTAAGTTTGCCACACTCCAGGCCCAATTTCCACCAGCCCCTCTCTAGCCTTCATTCCACCCTCCTCATCTCCTTCAGGGTCCCATCAAACCAAGGGGACCTTGGGTGAAGAGTGAGGGCAAACACAAATAGGAGTTATGGAATCCAGGGCCTCTGTTATTGCCTTATTATGGCAAGTACTAGATTCCCTGGATCCATGCATTCACCTGGTATAATCAATAGGTCCTGCACCGCCATCAGGCCATCCGGGGTCACCCCCCTCAAATGGCGGTACTGGACCATCTCCGTAGGGGCAGACCTATTGGGGAGAGCCATGAAACTGAACCCCATGGTGTGATGGTCAGACAGCCCAACTGACTGCACCACCAAGTTGGACATCTCCATCCTCAGAAGGAACACCAAGTCCAACGAATGACCATAAATGTGGATTGCGGAGGTAGCAACCTGTGTAAGGCCCAATGAACTCATTAATTGGAGGAAGTCCTGGCCAAACTGTGAGAGTTCATTGTTGACCCAGGCATTGAAATTCCCCATAATCAGCCTTCTGGGGGATCCCAATACCACATCGATGATGAAGTCAGCGACTTCCTGCAGGAAAACTTTCCCATGGGTGGACGGTAGATGAGAAGTATCCTGCACCTTACACCCGCGCCTACAATACATTCAAAGGAATTGGTGGTCCCTACTGGAACCTCCGTAAGGTCCAGTTCTGATCTAAAACAAATGGCTACATGCCCACCCCTATGATCCATTCTCGGCGGTGCATCCAGTGCTGAAGCCAACACTGGACCAGCATTTTCATCCAGCCAGGTCTTGGTGATGCAAACCAGGTCTGATTACCCGACAAGATCCGCTATTAAGGCAGTCTTGTTCTTAATGGACCTGACATTGCATAGCACTGTCCGAGTAGGATGAGCAACCGGTGTCGCTTACCTGCTCAAAGCAGAGCCCTTGGGTATGGGAACCAGGCAAGGAGGACCCCTTTCCTAGAACCATTTCACCCCAGGGCGTCTTTTTGTTCCCACCACCCCAATTTACCCTCTTCTTTCCAATTCCCCTCCAGGCCCAGCCCCCCCTTCCTCCTCCTAACTATCCCCAGGGCCCCGACACAACCTACATGCTTCCGGGACAGCAGAGGACAGTTAAAAGGGTGGAGGTCCCTAAGCCTGGTAGGAGACTAGTGCCTGGCCACCATCACACCTTCCCAGCACACCCTGACAAACAGCGTACAACACAATCTTCTAAACTACTCAAATATATATCACACACTACACAAATATGCCCAATTTAACACTCCACACAGCACTATACCACCCACACTAATTTACACATTCAGACTCTCAACCCCATAACAAGCACACACTATGTTACAAACACCCCCACATTCAATCATACAACAACCACACCCTTAAATAACTAATAATCAAAATTAAATGATCACTACACAGTCCCCCACCCCACAATTACCCACCAACACAGCACTACCCAACCCCCAAATACACACAACATATTGAACAATCACCCCAAACTCAATCCTACTACTGTACTTCATATATGTGTTATAACCAATATACAAAACAATTTATTGCAAAAGTCCAACAAAGTCCAAATAAAGAGGAGTCCTTCCATTAGACAGTTAAGGGCTTATGCAACCCCAATGGTCTTCCAATTTAGACTTTTTTTCCGAACTCTATTTATTCACCAGCTACACTGAGGCATCTCTCGGAGGAGCCTACTCGATCTTATCCCTGCTACTCCCTGCCGTGGCAAAGCACACTGGATCACCCTTCCCTTGAGGGACTTCCCAGTGCACCTGATCACCCCCTGGGGCACGGCCCTCCTCCCTTGGTGGCATCTTTCTGAGATTAGAGGGTCCATCCTTCTCAGGAAGTTGGCCGTGGATCCCGGTGTGGCCTTACCCGGTAATGGGGATGTGAGCCCTGAGGCCCTCGTCACCTCCTTGGCAAGCTGGGGTGTTTCTTCTGTTACACCCCAGATGTTGGACATGCAATGCTGCCCAGCCCGTGATGAGGATGCTCCCACCCATGTCCAGAAGGCAGACGTCTGATGTCTTTCCTCTGCGTGCGAGCCCTGTGCATTTCAGTGCCTAAAGTCTCCACTGGGGGCCTCTACGATGCCAGGCTACTGTGGAACCCTCCCTGAGAGAGGAGATCAGTCCTCCAGATGCTTGATCCTTTCTCTCCCCTCCTGAATCCAGGTCACTGTCATGGTGCAAGGTGTGGCGTCCAGTACCTCAACCCTCAGCGCCAGCTGGCTGGCTCCAATTTAGGCTTTAGAGTCTCTCACTCCCCAAAAGCCATGGGCAACATTTTTACTTGAAGTGGGACACTCTCACTAGCCAACAATGCAAGTAATCCAGTCTAGATTCAGTTTGTGGTTAAAAATAAAGGGTATTCTCCTACCCAGTCCAGTTCCAAAATGAAAACAAACCGAAATCAGAACCAAAAGACCCAACCTGCCCAAAGCCCAATTTCTTCCAGTTTGAAGTCTGAGGCAATTCTCCAGTTCCAATTTGGATAGCAGTAGTACCAATAATTATTTCCAAAGAAGAAAATACATCCTTCTCAGGCCAGCCAACTGCCCAGTTAAAACAGGACCCGACTCTGAGAACAGGCCGGCCGGAGACAAGCAATCCTCAACTTTAGCCAACAAGGCAGTTGCCCTCCAGCAGCTCAATAATTCCCAACATAATCACAGGCCCCAGACAGCCCATCCCAAAGTCAGGTCCCCTCCAGGTACAGTTCAATTGTCTAGCTACACTGCAAAGCAACCCTCCCAGATTCCAGCAGACATCCCAAATGGACACGGAGACTGACCACCCTATGGTCGCCGGCTTCCAACCCTCATCCAGGTGGCCGCACAGATCGGGAAGGGCCTTTTCCGGACTTCTTCTTAAGCCGCAAATTGTCTTTCCACCACCAAACATCTCCAGCAGTCCTTCAATATCACTCCTGCATGCCTGCTAATACTCTTTCCCCACTCACAAAATGAATCGTCGTGGATAATCAAGGTTATGCACCAAGTCGCAAACCCCAAAAGGGATATGAAAATGGTGGGGATGAGCAGGTCAGAACAAACTCAGTTCTTCTTCCAACTTGGTTGAGAAAGATGACTCTGAAATTACTCTGTTGTCTAAACAGGAGCAACCAGAGAATAGCAACACCAAAAACCACCAACTTGAATGCAGGGTAGGACTCTTTGCAGTAAAGCTAAAAAGCAAGCTTGTTTTTTTGGATACCAATGTTAACGCTTTTATTGTGGGCTTAAAAAATAAAATAACATAACAACCATGAACTAACTGAAACTAAAACAAACTAAACATCCGATGAAAAACAACAAAAAAGACTAAAAACATTGTGAGTTTCTAAGAGCAAACGACAGTCAGCCCAGTGTGGCCGCCATCTTCACCTATACTGTGTGACCCTGAGCAAGTCACTTAACTTCCTTGTACTCCCAGGTCACAATTGGAAACAAGCTTCAGCTCAGTGTGCCTTTCCTGGTTAAACAATTTCCCCCATACGGTGAGCCCAGTCACATTTACTGCTTACTTGCAATATCCAGTGGGGTTCCCCCAGGGGACTGGATTGCTGTCTGCTACACATCGTGGTTTACTGTTTTGTTTCCAAGGTTTAATTACTAGATATTCAGTTGATAACAAAAACCCCTTTCATGGCCTAAATAAAATAGAGCACCCCCAACCCCCAGTGCAGATTATAAAACAAACCTTAAATAAAACTCCACCTCAAATCTCTGGAATCAAAAGGTGTGACTATGCACTGGCTAAGCAACAGGTTTGACAGAAATCAGTTCATAGTTTGATGAGATCTTAGTACTCACGGTTTCGATCCGAGGTAACTCATCTAGTCTCTTGGAGAGGTTCTGGAGTTGGGTGTAGTACCACAACTTCTCCTTCTCTTCCTTCTCGATCTCACTCAGGAGCAAGCACCTGTGAGGGGGCAGCCAAGAAATGATGCTGACCAGCTGCCAGTAAAGCAGTTTTAGTGGCACTGAGTGGGTACAATGTGTATGGTAGTTATCCAGTAGAGATGAAATAAACAATTTGAAAAACAAGACTCCTCAGGCTTTGTTCGGGGGTGGGGGGGTAATTTCTTCTGAAACAAATTAACTTATGACTGAGGAAATTAGACAAAGTTTGTGTTGGTTTAAAACAATTAAAGCAATTTGAATTTTGAAACTGAAACAGCTTTGTGCCTTAACTGCAGAAGTCATGAATAACATCACACTTTTTAATTTTTTTACTCTCTATTTTCCCCTCTTTACCTTGTGAGTCTGTCTTTTCCTTCTCCCCATCCACAAGCCCTAGTTCTCCCACCTACTGGAATGGTCACTGCAGGACTGTCCCAGATATGGAGAGGATATGCCTGTTGGATGGTTGCCGACTAAAGGAGGAAAGGAATGGAGGTAAATGGGGCATGGAAAGATAAAAAAAAAGTGTCTGGGGCAGTATACGTTAGGACCAGCAGTGGGTTACTAAGGTTCTAATTTTATTCATGGGATAAACAAGATAGATACTGGGGTACTGTTCACCAGTGACAGACACAAAGAGGAACTCAAAGAATTTGGTGGGAGGGAGATTCAGGAAGGATGTCAGGAGGTATTCCTTTACAGACAGGATGATGGATAAGTTGAACAGGCTGCCAGAGGGATTGGTCTTTGCCAGATCAGTGGAGGGATTCAAGTGAGGGTGAGGCAGACATTTGGTGCAGGTGAGGACAGCAGGGGAGGATGACATGGGGGAGAGAAGTAAGTGACCACTAAGGCATTCACATCATACTACAGGTAGGTCTGGCCAGACTAGATGGGCCAGTGGGGCTTTCTGCCATCAGTTTATATGTTTTATGTTCACAACATTATACCAATGGATAGTGGCCATTTACCTCAGTGGTCCAACTGGCCAAGTCAATATCGTCTTCGGAAAACTGCTCAACCCTGATCTCAGGGAGCCTTGTCTCTTCTACATGGGCTGCTGAGTAACCCAGTCCATCCTTTGCCCTTTCAAAACAGTTCCATGTTTTAAAACAGCGCAATTTATTGTCTGTTTAAATGTACATTTCCTGTGTCTTTTATGGTTGAAAGAGTGTCTTCCTAGAGCTGGTCCATCGGTGCAGTGCTAGAGCAACTGTTCATGATGCCCACGACCGGGTTCGGAAATCAGCCTGTGTCACCAGGGGTCAGGCAGGGGGAAGGGAATCAAATGTCACAGTGGACACATTCCCTCTCTGGGGAGGGAAGGAGGCAGTGTGATGCTGCCGTAGTGGCACTAATTGGATGGCCACAGGTGGGGGTGCTGGTCTGTCTCCTTGGGGAAGGGAAGACACTGACAGATGCCGCATGGCTGCAGGCTCTTGTGTGCACTCGCTTGCACATGGGATCATAGCAGCCTGCATCTCTGGGGAATTCAGAAAACAGCGAAAATACCCCCACACCTGAGGACGATGGACCCCAGTATATCCAGGCCCCATGCCTCCACCGCATGACAAAAAGATGCTGGGGGGTACTGCCCACTTAGCCTAACCCCACCTTTAGAGCATTCTATGGCTAGATGGAGGCAGGTGGGTGAGGGTCAAAGAGGTGTGAGGGTTGAGGTGGGCTGTGGGGTTTCTGAGGGAGTCAGATGGCAGAGATATGGAGTCATTTTTGTGCCAGAACTGCCCTATTACACTTTACAGTCCTCTCGCCCAAAGAAATTAAGAAGAGATACGTATAACCATAACAGACATAGTAACTAATGGCACATGAACATATAAAATGGAAATTGCAAGGAATGAGTTACCTCTCTGTCTAGTTCATTCAAGTGCCTCATAGCTTCTTTGTCATCACTTGCACTTTCCTTCTTTTGGGAACTAAGAGAATGTTTGGGGCTGCTCTCGCTGTCAGACGGGTCCAGCCCCATCATGCACTGGGCAGAGAAGGCGGTGAGTGAACTTTTAGGTCTATAATGCGGCCATGTCCACATGGAGTGCTGAGGAAAAACCAGTGGACAATGTTAGAAGGAATTACAGAATCCAAAAATACATTTGTTACAAAGTATGAAGAAGAACTCCCATATCAATAAGCACCCCAATAGGATCCACGAAACTGTGAAAATTACAGAAAATTAGACTGACCATTAAAGTTCCTCCTCCGTTTAAAAGTCCTGTTTACTAGTGCATTATGATCTCCGATAAAAATGACACGTGTCGCTGGAGCATGCATGCTGTCTCGGGGAAGATATTTTCATGAAGGCTTCCTTTGTCAACTTCAGAAGCACAGATGCACCTGATGATCTCCGCTCCGGTCACGTTTTTGAAAGATTTAAGATGAAGTCATATTTATTTTGCAGATGACAAAAGTTTTCTGAGTGCTCTGAGGGAGGTTTTGTTTGCATTGTGCCAGCAGTTCTGTTCCCCGCCCTGACTCAGTTTTTGTCCTTACTGCACTGACAAAGGCTTTTGCTGAAATGTTTGTTTTGTGACTTTTCTTTGTTATTTAAATAATTCAGTATGATTTCAAATTTAATGCTGTCCAGGCTTTGTGTGTCTGTGTTCTTTTTTCAGTTTTCCATGAATCATGACTGGTAAGTGACCTACCATTACCCTCAGAAGTACCAGCAGTATGGAAACCAAAAAAACAAGGATATCTCGAATGTTTTCAAAAGAAAAGTGATGCAGAAAGTCTGCAGAATTTTCAAAAACCCTGTTGGATAATTCCTAAAAATCTCATGGAAAATGCCATGAGAAATGCATCAATAATAAACAAAATCGCGGGTAAAACCATTAGAGAGTTGGGTCCACGCCAATGGCGCAGCAGCAACCCTTCATGCTGCCATGCAGGCGATCTGTGGGTTCAGGAGTGGCTCAGATTGCTGTGCAAGGAGGCAGGACAGGCTGAGGTGACCACTGAGTGGCGCTGCATCTTGGTCAGGGAGGGCTGGAGTTGGGTTCCAGTGCCGCAGCAACCGCCAGGGGAGGGCCAGGGAGCTTACTCATTCTGCAAGGGCACGCTGTGCAGGCATGCGGGCAACAGAAGCCATGCCCTCATTAAGGGGAGAGGGGAGGAATGTGGGAGAAACTGGGATGAAAATCTCGGTCCCCGGCTAGATGACGGCTGCCAGCGCACTCCAGCCCCACACCATGTAGCTCATCACCTGCCACCAGATCCTAGGTGGGGAAGAAGACCTCCCTTAGACCCCCTCACAATGGAGGGAAGCCTTGGGGATAGCAATAGTGAGTTAGTGGTTGATGGGATTCTGTGCCTGCAGGTCAGAGCCAGAGGAGAAGCTGTGGACTGGAGGAGGAAAAAAGCAGATGGGGAGTAAAAAGATGAGCGATTTAAAAGTGTAGAGACAGCAGAGACCTACTGGACACTGGCGCCTTGTAAATTACCTGAACATAGTCGTCAGCCTTTAATATTCATTCTCCCCACCCCCAGTTTTATTTTCCTTCGCTCCCCCTCTCCACCCAACCTGACAATTCTGGTCACCCTGGGATATCATCACACCACAGGTGTGCTATTAGGCACGATGCCCAGCTGAGTGCAGTCAACTACTCAAGAAGTGATGTTAACCAGCATAACTAACTCACCCTGGAGTGCCTTATTGCAGTTATAGAATGGATCCTTTTGTATAAAAAAAGGCTTTTTTTGTAGCTAGTCCTTAGAACAGTTTCAGATGTGATGTTATTCAGGGATAACGTCACAGCTGAACTGCCTCTAGACCAAACAGCATTTTTTGTATCCTTTGTAGAATACTGAGCAGCCTGCACTCTCTCAAAGATCGGAGTGCCTCATCCATGATGTGCTCATGCCCCAGCTGCCCAAATGTCGGATTCTGGACACCCTCGCAGTCCTTACCCTTCAGTTGGTCCAGGAGATCAGCTCTTCCTGAGGAAACCAAAACCTCGCCTCCTGCTCCAGCTTGCACTGCAGATTCTTAAGCACCTCCTGTAGGGGTAGCAAAAACAGAATACAATTTGGTTTTATATTGTGCCTTTCATATACACTGTGTCCTAAAGTGTTTTACATAACATTGAAAGAGATACTGGCATTAAAGGACACATTGGCAGGCCATCCTTGAGGACACCTCATAGGCCACTTATATAAAATCTTACAAGACTATCTCGGGACACTCTGCAATCAGTGGTAGTAGGTTGGAATAAGGATTTGGATCTGGAGATCCCCCCATC
Organism: Neoceratodus forsteri; assembly: GCA_016271365.2. Lineage (NCBI taxonomy): Eukaryota > Metazoa > Chordata > Ceratodontiformes > Ceratodontidae > Neoceratodus > Neoceratodus forsteri. The sequence goes on along the minus strand of JADMNL010000031.1, from coordinate 129,117,570 downwards.
CTTGTGGCTGGACACATCCCTAACAACAATAAAAATAACCTCTTCAAATATATGGAGAGAATTCGCTTGGAAGTGTCACTCCAGATTTTTTCGTTCCCCGGCGATTCTAGCTAAATGCCTCCCTGCAGCATAAGATAGGTGTTGGAGGGACTGCAATTGTAAATGAGCAGATTTAGGTGATGTTTTATGGCTCTGTCCCAAGCGTATGCCGTATTGGTGTACCCTACAGGAGGAGCTGCAGGATTGTTTGGGGGCACAGGTCAAGCTAACAGCAGAAATGGTTGTATTGTCAATCTTTCCAACACATAGACCATTATGGCATCGTACCCTGCTACCCCTGTATCTCTTCGCAGCAAAACAGCCATAACCTGTAGATGGATATCCACCAAAATAGTCACAGTCTCAGACTGGTGACAAATTGTCCTATATATATCTATATATATATAGATATATATATATATGTACAGTAAGAAGCCCTAACAGCAGGACAACATGATAAACAAACATCCTTCAGAGAAAAATGGCACAAATGGATATTTCACATGGCACAGCGTGATGCAGAATTTGTGCCATAAGAAAGGCTGGGGGCTCTTGGATGTCTGGCTGGGGAGGTGACTAACACTGTTAGTTCTAAAACTAAATTTTGTATTCATAGGTCTGTGGTTTTGGGGCGGGATCTGGGGAAGGTAATCTTATTGAATGTGCAGATGGAGACCTTCTGTGAAGATACCTTTACCCTTATATGATATCGGACTGTCTAGGGCACCTTTTATTTTTAAGTATGGATTAACGGATTTATTTCTCTTACCTACACATGTACTCCATGTCCGACCCGAAATGTATTTGATATTTGTTGAACCATTGATAGACTGTACATGTATGTATTATTTATTCCTACTGTGCTAAAATGGAAATTAAAAAAAGAAAGAGATACTGGCAGTGGAAGATTGTAGGCATACACATGTGATAGCAGATGGCCAGTCTAGGAATGCAGTGGAAGTACAACACTGCCACCTGAGACTGACATATCTCTGGAATCCCATATAGTGTCCGGCTAGGAATTGGGTGTATCATGGAGATGAAGTGCTCAGCTCCCGGGAGAGAAAGGGGTCAAAGGCCATCTGCACTCGTGCATGTCAGATCAGCAAACCAGCCTTAGCATAGGCCTTGGCTTTGAATCGGCTGCTAACCCACACTGCAGATGGAGAGCCTGCTACAATGGGAGACCTATCATCAGGGTGGGAGACAGGGAACCAGAAACAACAAATCAGGAAACAAAATAGGAATGATTAAAAAAATGGCAGCTGCTATTACATGCACACAACATTCACACACAGCCATAGACAATTGCTTTTCTAAGGGTGGGCATGTTGGCCAAGACACTAGGGTTAAACCCCCATCTTTTCAAAAAGGTCAAGGTAAGGCTGCCTCAATTGCTCAGTGGCAGTGCACCCTGGCAACCTGGTTTGGGTGTGAGCTTAAGTCCCGTGTTGGAAGCCAGGCCATGCTGGGGCAGCTGTCACACAGCAGTTTGCCTAGGTCAGGAGGGTTGACGGCTAGCTTGCTCCTGCCACAAGGACATGCTGTGTGTGCACAAGGCCACCAGAAGACTGCGCCCATGTAAAGCTAGCTGGGAGGAAAAAAGAAAGAAAATCCCAGGTTCATCTAAACAACAGTCTGGGTCTCTGGACTCCTCGAGTCCTAGTGTCTGTGGATACCTATCAAAGACTGGGATGTAAGCCAGCTTGCTGGCACAGTGGTAGCACAACTGCTTATGATGCTGATGACCCGGGTTCAGGAACGAGCCCGGGTTATTGCAGGCTGGCCTGGGGAAGGAGGGTTGAGTGTCCTAGAGGCTGTTCTCCTCCTCTGGGGAGGGTGGTTGCCATTCTCCCTACAGTACTGTCACCTGGCTGACCAGAGGTGGAAGAGCAGTTGTCGGTGCCAGGGGGAGGGATAGATATAGGCCAGAGGTTTGGAATGGCGGCACGCTCACAGTGCACATGCGCCTAGGATCTCCTAAATGCATCTACACCCATGGGACTGGGGAGAAAACCATGGAAAATGGCCCTATTGCCTGGAGGACAACAGACCCTAGTGGGCCAAACAGGAACTGGTCCAAAACACCACAGCTAGCCACCTGACAAGGACTATGCAGACTGAGGGGCATAGTCCCTCTCCCCCTGCCCTGGGAAGGGGAAGGGAGCAACTGAGGCAGTATGGAGTTAGGTAGTTGTGGAGAGATGGGATCAAGTGGAGCCAAGCACCTTGGGGTTCCTGAGGATTCAGAGCAATGGTATGTGAGGGGGTATAAACAAAGAAAAAAATAAAAAAAGACAGGGACTTGATTCCTTTCCATGAGACTCAGCAATGCTATGGACTTGGGCAACAAGATTTCTTCTGGTGTCTCCAGGTGGGAAATTATATCACAACTCACTCTCATAGATAGTGTCAGTGGCTCAGCAGGTAGAACAGTCACCTCTGAGGCCGGGAGATCAGAAGGCTGTGGGTTCTATCCCCACACCAGGCACATGGGTTAATATCCCAATACTGACACTGTAGTGCAGCATGGGGGGGGGGGGTGCTGCATTCCTGAGGTGCTGTCTTTCAGATGAGATGTTAAAATCGAGGTCCCATCTACCTGTTCTGGTGGTAGTACAGGTGGATGTTAAAGATCCCATTGCACTTCTTGAAAAGCATTGGGGAATTTCCCCGGTGCCATGCCCAAATTTCCCTTCATTCACTAAAAATACCACCAACAGCTTAATCTGGTTCAAAGTCAGTTGGCATTCATCTATATCCCCCCCGGGTCGTGCCTGAAAATAGGCAGAATTTGTCTAGTGCACTTACCCAGTCAACAAAAACTAAAATAAATAATAATAATAGTTTTATTTATATAGCGCTTTTCATTTTTCAAAGCACTGTACAACTTAAAACACTACAAAATCAAATATTAAATTCAGATATCAAACATAGGTAAAACCATCATATTCAAATATATTCAGTTTTCTGTAAAGGCCATTTGCCAAATATCAGGACTTGCCCGGGGAACACATTGACAAAGATCTCCCTCTCCCGAGTTTTTTCTCTCTTCTCCACAATACGATAGTGGGCAGCTCTGTCAGATTTCTTTTCTCACAGTTGTATAAAGCCCTGTGGTGCCACTGCACCCTGCAGACACCTTAGGCATCGAGCAGGTTTGGGAAAAAGAAAGCAGGGTTACAATTAACGTGTCACAATGGGGACGTTACACCTGCAGAATCCACCAGGCAACCTCCTCGTGTGTGTGGTAGGAATTTGCCTGGAAGTTGTTGATTAGATTTTTTCAGACTCCGGCTATTCAGGTAAAGTTTCAGCCACTACTGGGAGCGAGCTGCTAGTGGAGATGTGGTACTACAGAAGCAACACATACATACACACACACACACACACACACACGCATGCATGCGCGCACACACAAACACACACACGCACACACATGCACACGTTTTGTGGTCCTGCCCATAGCCAGCCAACAGCCCTTGCTGGCAACAACTGGAAATGGAACAACAGGAACTGGTGGGCCTAGCTTTAACTACTTCTTCTCCCCAAAAATGTTTTTGGATTCCCCCTGGTTTTACGGGCCCCTGCAATCTGTGGCATGCTGGGTAGCTACATAACAACTGCAAAGAAGGCAATCATTAAAAATTGGTTGTCCAATACTATCCCCTCCATACATATGTGGCAGGAGATTGTTATCCATAATTACATAATGGAACAGTTGGCTGCAAAACTCAACCAGTAGTTACCACAATTTAAGCTAGGTTGGCGAAGCTGGCTGATTTACATTATGACCAACAGAATGGACTTTGTTCCCTGAACTCCTCATCAGCACATGGGAGGGAATTTTCTTCCTGCTGCATATGTGATCCCACACCTTCTGTTCAGAGCCAGGGTAGGTACCTACGGAACAAATTACTTACAATTATCTCTGTGTTTACTGGTCAGGCTCCTTTGAGGCCTATTTCTCATGTATATCCAGAGGCCAAATGTACTGTACCTTTACACCTTTTGGCATGGATATTACATGTCCTAGACAAGCTGTTTTACTTTCAGTTTAAGGTATATGAATCCAAGATGCCTCCTCTCTATCGATAGTCCTGCACTGCCAAACTGTATTTTTTAAACTTCATAATAAAAAGATATTTGCAACAAAAAAAAACTGCTGGTGAGTCTACTAACCCATTAATAAGATTTTATACCCTCCCCCACTTTGACTTAAAAGGACAGAATACAGCAGCTTTGAAGTATTTTTTTAACTAGTGGAGAAATTTGCAGTTCAAAGCAGACTAAAAATGTAACGAGGGCATGTGAAATCCATAATGCTCTCTGGTTCTGGTCTCCAGGGTCCCTGTACAGAATAAAACCAGAGCCAAGCACAGCGGGGATGGAATAGAAGTGCCTGTTACATGAGAGAATGGCATACATTGATACAGTCTTTAAAAAATAAAGCCAGGAGAGGGATAGGAAGCAGCCACTGCTGCTCCTAGTTGGGGGAGGGAGGTGTTTATAAAGCATCTTTTAATTGGCTTAAAAACAAAGAATAACCTGAACTGAATTACAATGTTTTATAAACAAATCATTCTTGCTGGCTCAGTGGTAGCAAGCAGTTGGGGACAACTATGGCATGCTTGCGACCTGGGTTCATGCCACAAGTCCAGAATATCATGACTGGAGGATGGCAGAGGAAGGAAGGAGGGCCAGGTAGATGATCTGCTCTAAAGGAGTCGGGGTGAAGTACTCTGCTCTAGGAATGACTCCTGGTTGTGGCATGCAAGGACTGTGACTCAGGGGTCACTGTTTGATGAATCCCACCTCCCAGTCAATGCACCCTAATGGTTAGCTAGAAAGGACTGTTTGTCAGGGGGTCACTGTTTGAATCCCACCTGCCAGTCAGTGCACCCTAATGGTTAGCTATAAAGGATTATTTGTCAGGGGGTCACAGTTTGAATTCTACCTCCCAGTTAGTTTAATTTAACAGTTAGAAAGAACTGTGTGCTAGGAGATCCTGAACAGAATTACTATTGAATCAAATGATTTAAAAGACAATTAAGGGGGCGTGGCCAGCAGCCAGACAGAGAAGACATGCTTTACAGGAGCTCCTGCCTATCTTCCTATAAAAAAGTACTTTTAGATAACAAAACATCACATTTTTTGGTGAAAAGTCAGTACCTAACGTTTGATGAATGCTCCGATGATTGATTTGGCCAGTTACTATGGGGAAAACACACCAAATGACTGATCAAGAATCGAATAAGCAGAGAGCCCAGCAAGAAGAGTCACATGGCAGTGACCTAGCAGCAGAGGGAAAGCCTCAGAACCTCCATCATGGCAGTTCTTCATCCTATTAGGGACTTGGACAGAAAGGTAGATGGCTTGGGTACACGCTTTACACTTATGGAATCCCACCTAGATGCAGTTGCTTCAGAGGCTAAAACCGCAGTGGATTTGGTGAGTACATCAACAGCAGCCGTGGCTGGGATCCTGGCCGAAAATAAGACCACGGACTCCGGTTGGAATCACTGGAGAACAACATGTGGGCCAGTAATCTGTGGCTATTAGGTGTCCCAGAAACATTGGAAGGTGAACATTTGCCTGACTTTATTCACTCCCTGATCTTCAAACAGCTAAACCTAGATTTACGAACCTAGATTAATGACGTGGAACCTTTGTAAAAGAGCCTTGGCTCAAAGGTATTTGTAATCCTAGAACAAATAAATAAATAAATAAATAAATAAATAAAAACAAGGGCAAATAGTGAAGACTTATCGTCTCAACCCTCTGAGAATGCTTGCAGCAGAAGTGCCATGCACTATCATGATGATCACGGCTGGTGCACATATTCGGGACATGGTGTTGGATGGGGCTAAGACAGCAGGCCCATTGAAGCTGGCGTCTGGGACAACGTTTATTTCTGGATTTGAGTTATGCCACGCATCAACAGTGCAAAAGCTTTGATGCTGTGCGAGTGGGTCTCTGAGCATTGGGTATCAATCATGCCGTACAAGTACCAGCCCGATTACGAGTCGACTGTGCGGGTAAGCCATACATTTTACTGATCCTTCTGAAGCGGGGAAACGGCTTGAAGCCATAAAGCAGGATTTCATCCATCGCCCTAGTAAGTGTGATGAAGAAGAAGATGGAGACTGAGGATTTAAACAAAACCTTACTGGACACATAAACATAATGTTGTTGTGGGTAGTGCTGCATTCGGGACGTTTAAACAAACATAAAAATAACTAAAAGGCATGGGAACTCTTCTTCCCTAATATTAAGAGTCTAGCACACCTCAGCTTTCTATCTGTTTTCACCAGTTGAAATTTGTTGTTTAAAACTGCTCATACAGTAAACATTCGTCCATTTTAATTAAGTTTTGGGGTAATTAACCCTGTGGTGGGTACAGTTACTGATCACTTTAATGCTAAAGTAATATTAGCGATTAGAAGTTTATTGCTAAAATGTTGGGGATAGTACTGCTTATTGGTATCTTTGTTAGCTCTTAGGGTCTTATAGGAGGTAACCTTGTATAGGTATAGTCCTAGAATTCTTGTGATGTACATTATTGAGTAATACATGGACTCACAAAGTACTAGATGTGTTAAGGGGTGTTTGGCACCTAGGTAATTATTAGGATAATATTATCAGTTCTCTAGTCCATGTGCATGCTGCAATGGTCTCTTCTTGAATCTTAAAGGAGCATATTTTTTCATTTTAGTATATAGAAACCCCACACTGTGTTGTAACTCAAGTGATAGTACATGAATCCTGTAATTGTATTGCTTCTGTATAATTTTTGAGTTTACTATAACTCGAATGTATTTTTTCTTGTGTGTATTACACAGTGAAAAATGAATAAAAATAAAGTATAAAAAAAAGACAATTCAAATTCTTAAATTCTTGGGGGGGGGTGATAATCCCTTACTCATGAAAACAAACATTGGGGGCAAAGAATAAAGCATAGTTTGAATTAGTTTGGGGCAGTTGAACTTTGACCTAGGATTTTTTCATGTCCCAGATTTCAGAGAGGGAATAGAAGTTGGAGCCACAGACAAGTGTGGCTCAGATTCAGAACAGCCTGGATTTAATCCAGGATAAAGTGTATGTGCTTAGGAACAACATTGGGGGTGGGGTTATCATTAGGTGATGGGGGCAGGCAGAATGAGCCATAAAGCCAAAGGATGAGTGGCTTATGCACCTGACTTAACAAGATGAAATCCAGAAACACTGTGAAGAACTGCACTCCAAGCTGTCAAAGCTGTTACAAACTTAACAGTTTATTGTGCACAAATGCATAATGACACACAGTGAGGCGACCTCCAACCAGAAGCCCGGCTCTTTGATCATGTGGATCTTCACTGGGGACCCCAGTTGGAGTGCAGTTCTTCTCAGTGTTCCTAGATGATGTCCGTTGGGCTAGCTGCCCTGAACTGCACCCTGCCTGACACGGAATGCAAGCTTTTCTTTGCTTTTTGCCTTAACAAGATGAAATACTGCCAGCTGTTCACAGCCCTCCATGTTTTATTAATCATATTATTACAGGGTTTGTGGAGTTTTAAAGAGGTAGAAGCACTGAAAATTGCAGGCAGAGAATATTAAAATATAAAAAATAAGTTGTTACTGCTTATTTTAGAGTATTTTCTTTTCCATTTTAAACTTATAAATCAGAAGCTGGGCTTACTCTTTGACTTAGGGCCCATATCACCATGAGGCTTGTTTGTCCACTGCTAGCAGTATCTTGCCCCCTGTCCTCCCATATGGAGCTCCAGTCCTTTCCTCTTTGAGAGAAACAGAGTTGTTTAAACTTAAGGTTTTAAATCATCTGGTATGTCATTTTGGGTCTGGAATCAGCAGGAGGGAGCATCGTGGCGCAGTATTATCTGTGCCAGTGTTTCTCAAACAGTGAGGTTAGCTTTCCGGGGAGTCCCAAACCTGTCCCAGGGAGGCTCGAACCTGTCTGAAAATGTACTGTATTACAGTTTGAGGTTTGGAAGTTTTGTGTGAATGGATGAGGCAAACTGAATGTGGATGGTGACAGGTGAATTTATTTATTTGTGTATAAATTGGTGGCCCCAAAAGGCACACAGAGCCAAGGCTTGTTTTCCAGGTGTGATGCGGGGAAGGGTTATGGAATAAATAGAATTTGAAGGTAACCGTGGGGAATAGTACAACTGAATTGGAACAATGTGCAAATAATTAAGCAGTAAGGCACTGCAGGGTGTGTGTTATCATGTAATAACGTCACTCCTGGGGTGGGTTAAAGAACAAGGTGAAGCCAAGTGCTTCCACCATCCCAGGAGTGACGCATATACAATAACACACACCCTGAAGTGCCTTATTGCAAGTATACATTGGCTTGTTGTTAATACAGAATAAAAATAATTTTAAAGAAGGTTTTTGTTAGTGTGGAAAATATTTTTGTTTCTTAAGAGTAGATGCAAACAATCATGGTAATCTAAGGAATCAATCTCACAGTGATGTTATTGTGTAATAACATCTCTGTCTCAATGGGTCAGCAGCCAATCAGCTTCTTACATTTTTCTTTGCCATTGTATAATGAGAGGTAACAATTGACCAATTAAACTGACAGCAGGACAGTGCAAATACAAGGGCCACTGTGCCACTGTACTGCATTGCTTCTGACTGTTGAAAATATCCTGTACCACATTTGCCTGTATGTACTATACTCTGTACCAACTGTAAGTTGTGATATTTGCTCACACCTTTGTTTGCACTGTAATATCTGACACTGTATGCCTTTGTATTGTATTCTATGATGTGGAACCTTTGTAAAGGAGTCTCTGACTCAAAGGTATTAATTCCGATATGTTTCAATAGATAAATAAATAAGGGCCAAGCAGAAAGGAACTGGGAGCAAGAGCAGGAGGGAACAAAATGATCCTTAAGAAGGGTAGCTGGGGCAGAGGTAGCGGCTGTTCCAGACAGAAAGGAATGGACAGAGAAAGCAGTCTGACTCATAGAGGTGTTGTAATGAAGGGTAACAAGAGTCCAAGGCTGGAACAGCAGAGCAAGTAGGATGGACTAGGGTGTGGGGGTTGCAGAGGTGAGAAAATAATAAAGTGAATAAAATGAGAATAAACTCAGCCAACCGCTCAAAGACATCTGGTGTACTCTGCAAAGTATAGTCTTTTTATCCTTGGGGAAGCCCCATAATTCCATATTTTGGGAAGGGGGCTTGATATGTTTTTCATGGTTTGGGGGAGGCTCACTGTAAAAAAGTGAGAAATTATGCTCTATGTTGTCCTCAGAATAAAGGTTTGAATGACGCTTGCTTTGCATGGTCTACAAATTACTGAACTCTCCTCCTCCAAACCTTGAAAACAGCCTGGAATGGTAACCTTTGAGAAGGCAGCTTCATACTTTGTTGAAGCTGCTACTGACTACCCTATGGATCTCATTGGCATCTGGTCAAAGGACCTTTGAATTTACTGACTCATGTTCGTGGAACAATCTTCCAGATAATGTACAAAATTGTATCTGACTTGAAAAATCTCTCAAGGGGCATTCTCTTGTATGTGATCAATATACCTGCTACCATTGAGTCTATTGCCAAGGTCTCTTTTGTTTATACGTAACTTGTGTTGCACTTTATAGTCTCTGTATTGACTGGCCAACTTGTAACTAATGCTGACTATTGCAGTTTTGTGCGTCTTTGCATATTTCCTATGTATTTCTCCCGAATCAATTGTGTATTCCTGCATTTTTGACCTATGGTATGCAATCAATTCTAGGTTGCTCCCGGAAAAGGGATCCTGTCTTAATGAGCCTTCCTGGTTACCAAAATCCAATAAATAAATTAATGAATACATCTTGTTTTTCTAATAGTATTAGGTGAGATGTAAAGAGGACTACTTTATCTGGAGACTGACCTGTCTAGTTCTGTTCCTCTTCATACCTCATCAGCATTATGACCTCACTGACTGAGACATCAGCAGTGACCAGTCTCGCAGCAGGTGATTAGCTCTCCTTGGTCATCTGTGATGTTACACACAGTGAGGTCACTGGACTGATAATGTATGAGGAGAAATATAACTAGCTGTGTCATCCTCCAGGTAGAGTATTGCTCCACACATCACACCTGGTACTGTCATGTAGAAAATCTTCTAATTAGCAAAAGGGAAAAAAAGACACAATACTTCCGATATGAGACATGATAGTTCACCAGTTTTGAACTTTAAAGAGCTAGTGTACTGCTTGGGATTAATAGTAATTTTCAGATGCAGTCAGCTATCACTTCTTATATCTCAAGTATTTTTTTCCTTTCTGTTTCCTAATTAGAAGATTTTCCACCTGGCAGTACTGGGGGTGATGTGTGGAGCAGCATTCTGTCTGGAGGAAAAAAAAGTCAGTTTTGTTCCTCCCACTACATCATCAGAAATAAGACCAAACACCTTGAGGCACCCAAATCCTTGCAGCCTGAGCAGTGACTGTCACAAACTACCAATCAAAATGCAGGAAATTGTGACATCACTAGTAACCAGGGAGAACCAGTCCCTGCTGCTTCTGTGAAAGTGAAACCTGGCAGTGAGAAAAGGTTTTCATTGGTTACTAGTGATGTCATAGTCAGTGTGGTCTCAGTGTTGATGTAGTGGGAGGAACAGAACTGACTTTTTTCCCCTCTAGACAGGGTGCTGCTCCACACATCACTCCAATACTGCCAGGTGAAAAATCTTCTAATTAGTAACAGAAAAAAAAAAAACTCGAGATATAAGAAGTGATAGCTGACTACGTCTGAAAGTTACAATTAATTGCAGGCAGTTTCCTGGCAGTACACTGGCTCTTTAATATTTTCAGGCAGCACACTAGCTCCTTAAGACACTTTAAGTGCTGAATGCAGGTGTGAGGCTTTTTCTCAGTTCACACTTTGTCTTTCACAGTTTACACTCTGTTATTCACAGAGGAGTCACACCACTGAACAACAGAGTATGAACGCTCTGTTTATATGTACAGTTATTGTGTTTGGTATGGTTATAAGAGTTCTATCTCAAGTTCTTCAGGTGAGAAAACTGCAAAGCCAAGCTGTGCAATCCTGGCACCCAAAGAACCTGGGCAGGAACTGTACCTATAAACATATTACAAATCATGTAAAAGATCTATGTTTAAAAAATGGAATTGGAATTTTAAATCTAAATGCTTTACTTTGCAGAATATTAGAGACTCCCTTTTATGGGAAATGAACTGTGCCAACTGAACTGAGAATTTCAGAATTTTAGAACTGTTTGCATGAGACACCCTCTTATAGTTATTATAGGTCCTTGTTCATAGATTAACCAATTAGTTTCTTTCTTTACATAGCATGTAAAACACAGCCACTAGCATTTCATGCGCTATGTAAAGTCTTTCTGAGTACTCTGTAATCCAAGTTTGACAACCACATTCTTCTCTTCACACTCACTTTCAAAAAGCAACTGCCATCACAAACTGCATTTAATCTCCTAGTGACCATAGCGTAACAAAAATGAAAGTTAAAAAAAAATGTAAGTAACAAGGCATAAGTTAATGCTCCGTGGTAATCTTCGTACAGGTACCCCGGGGCTGCATCTGCAAAGTAGCGATCAAAGCCACGACTCGACAGTTGTTTAAATACAATAGTTCTTAAAACACGTCACGCCATTACAATTTCTGCTGCTCATATCAAAATACATTTTAAGCTTAACTCATCGCCATAAATAGCAAAAGTGTCACCCACCCTATGGCATTTGACCTTACCCAGCAGGCTCCTAAGGGACTTGAAATTTAACCTGACGATTGTGTATATCTCCAGAGCCTGTTACTGTGCTTTTTCTCTGACTCCATGTTTTATGGCTCCGACGTAGTGATGTGGTAGCTTCGTAACCTGACTGCAAAAATCAGTCATTACAGTGTCCAATAACTCTTTCCCAAAAACACATCACGAGCAAATGATGTATGGTCAGTAAAAGTTTATTACAAGAGAATATAGCAGCAATTACAAAAAACAATAGTAGCAGAAAATCAGAGCAACAGAAAAAGTCAAATGTAATATCATACTGCTGCATAGGACGCCCCCACAGAAATAGTAATTTCATTGTACCAAAAAAAAAAAAACATTCTCAATACCACACAACATCATAGGAGTACCTGGGGTGTGTAAGTGTGTGTGCACTTATTATGTACCAAAAAGGCATTCTCAGTATCACACACTTACCATAGGAGCACCTTGGGAGTCATAGCAGAGCACCCCACAGAAAGAAAGAATAATATTATCAATTAGCAATTTCTTTTCTGTGGGGCACTCCACCCTCACCCCACCCCCCAGGTGCTCCTATGCAAGTGTTGAGGGGGTGTAATTGATGCTTACTTACTTAAAAATCAGAGAATATTTACCACTACCTAGCACTACCTATAATAATATTTTTTTTTTTTAGCAGAGCAGCCGCTAGCACACTTACCGTAATTCTTCTAATGGGCGTAACACGGCCGTGGATATACACAATCGCCCTTTAACCTTATACACACACACACACACCATTTCCACCTCTTCAGAATTGGCTGTTTTAAACATAATTTAAAAAAAAGTGCCACCTGAAAGCCACAGTCAAGGAACACTCAGCCTCTAAACAATACGTCTGAGATCGTACAAATAAACTGCTAACACTAGCTTCTTCTCAATACATCAGGGATTTAATTTTTGAAACCTGTAGGACCTATAATATATGTCCCATGTTGCCACTCGTTGCTAGATAAGAGTGGTTTCATTCGTGTCCACACCCAGCTCATGTCAGAACAACTCAGCTTCGCTTTGCTGTTCTCTCACGAGCAGAACGTGCATGAAACCACTCCTATCTAGCAACGAGTGGCTCCGTGGGACAAATAAATGTATATTAGAGTACCCGGAATGTTTAGAACTAAACAACCCTGACTGGCTAAGGATGATGTCATGATTTATAATGTGAATAACAGAGTGTGACCCACAGAAACTGTTTTTCACTTTATTGACATTAGTAGGTAACAGGGATCAACCATGCAATATAATCTCATTGTTCACAGCTTCATGCATTCCCAGAACTGCATACCTGGTTTGAATCCCACCACAGCCCTGCCTCCCTTTGTGATCCTGAGCTGCTCATGTGACCTCCCTCAGCTCAAGTCCCTCCTGGATCTAAAACTGAGTGGAAGCAGAACCCCACCCCCAACCCGGGCTAAAAATGACATGACGTGTGTACAGGTGGGCTACTTTAGGGAAGTAAATGTAAATCCATGATACACATTCATGCATGCCTCCCTACTGTCTGCAATGACACCTTCCTGGCACATTTTTTCAGAGGCATGTGACGGTTCACGCATAACACACACACACACACACACACGTGCGCACACACAAACGTGCGCACACACACACACACACACACAAACTGCTGCTTCATGTTGACATCAGAAAGCGGAGTTAGCAAACTCCCTTGTCCCCATCTATGCCCTTCATTTCTGGCCAGGGTCAGAGTGAGACGGGAAATGGATATTGACACTGATACAGCCGGCAGAGGCTCGGTAGCTTCAAAAACAAACCAGGATGAGTGATCAAGCTGTAACAAGGCTCTGACCGCAAATGTCCTTGAAGACAAAGATTAGTTATGATTTACTACAATATTGCAGGAGCTGTGGCAAACTTTTCACATGGTACCTAGAATGGCAAGGCTCTACGCCACAGTCAGAGCAGGAGACTGTAGGACGAATGTCAACCAAGAGGTACCCTGAGCCCAAGATTTAAATGCCACCATAGCTATTTACTGTGTGACCCTGAGCAAGATGCCTGACCTTTCCAACTATGATTCGGGCCCTCCCACCTCTAAATTGAGGTAGAAGGACCACACTGAAAATATACAAAGAAAACAAAAAAAATAAAGATAAGGTGCCACTCAAAAAGGCTGTCTACAATGATTGGCTGAGCATACTCTGGGGTAGGCCTGGAGTATCTTTTTATCCAAAAATAAAATAATGTTTTCTGATGTTTCTCCATATCCTGTCCTCCTCCCCCAATTTGAGCTGCTTGCAAGTTCAAGTCCCTGTGTATCCATTCTCCTGGCTCTGGAATAAGGGTGTAAGGTATGTTTTTGGTCTTCACCTGTGTACACTCCACTCTGTTTATCCCCTTCAGTATTTGTCTGGGTCAGCGCTAAAGATAGCCACAATAGTCAATGGCTAATGAATGTCAAATATGGCTAATAAAATATACAATATGGCTGAATTTTGTATCACAAATACTGTGTGTTAATATGGCCTCTGAAGGGTGTCTCATGGTATAAGAGACTCTGAGCATGAGGTTTGGGCAAGAGGACCGAAAAGCGAGGCTGAATGGATCTAGCTGTCTAAACCTCATGAGAGGAGTTTTTTATACCATAAGAGACATCCCTCAGAGGCCCTATTAACTTATTATAAACCACTCAAGTTAGTTGGAGAGATTTACAGTAAGTTGTAAGTACTTTTTTTATTTCAAAAGTTAAATGATGCCGCCCTCTCCCTGGCTGTGGCATGGAACACTCCACTCTTAACGTTTTGCACGAGAGAACACTGTTCGCAGGATAAAAGGCACAGTGAACCATTTTGGGAATTACTGGCAGAAATTTGGGTATCACCCAGCAGACCAAGCACACATTTTTTATTTTTGCCTGGTACTGGCCTCCTGCTGGACAACAGTAATTGCCCAGCTTGCCATACTTACTGGTAATTCATTCCCAACTACCCCAGACTTTATCCTGATGTCCATCTCCCGACTACTTGTCGACTGACTTGGAAATCCCTCATCTGGACTTATGTCTTGGCAGCCGGAAATATATTCCATAGAAAAACTTTTAGCCACCAACCAAATTACTTAGAGAAATTTACAACACAGTGGCAACATTGAGTGCTTTATTATGCAACTGTAGATGAACACCGGGTACCGTAATACAATGATCCAGTCCAGCCAGATTTCTGTGAATTTACAATACAGTGGCAGCCATGGGTGCTTTATTAAGCAACTGTAAATGAACACTGGTTACTTGTCCAGTCACTGATTTCTGTGACAGAATGGCACCTTCGGCAATTATTTTTTTTATTATTGTATTTGTTGCCCTTCAGACCTGGCAGGTAGCTCCAGCCCCCTCTCAGAAGGCTTGTCTTCAGAGTCTGGCTGCCCCTGATTCAGCTGTTCCCCGGCGATTCCCCCACAGTTTCCACCCCTTGAACGAGAAGTGCCATATCCGTCCCCCCCAAGCAGAATCCAGTAGCCAAGTTAAGCTGGAATCAGGGATGCCACCAGGTCGTCATGGAGCCTGCCAGTTCCATTTTCCGGTTGTCTCCCCACCCCTCCCCCTCGCGGCACGAGTGTGCGCATGTGGAGGAATGCACATACCACGTACCCACACTCCTGTGCCTCCCTGACTTTGGGGCTGCCCTCTGGCCTCCACTAGGGGGCAGCCAAGGAGCAGGATGACAACCCTCCCTAGGAGAGGAGGGCTGTCCATTGGATGCTCGATCCTTTCCCTCTCCTGCCGACTCCCAGCTACCCGAGGTCACTCCTGACCCTGGGTCGCCACCATGGCGCGAGGTGTGGCATCCAGTGACTCGACCTCAGTACCACCGGGCTGGCCTACCTTCACAATTTTTTAGTAACCATAGCCTACACTTGGATTCGACGTAGAGACTGCCCTGTGTCAGAGAGCCATGTGCCATTCACTACTCTTAAGACTAATATTCCGTTTCGCTAGCCTTGTCAGTTTTTCTTCTGTATATGTCCATCCTTGCCCTGTAATAGGCAATGAAGAACTGTAACTTATCTTTTGATAATATGCTTGATTTTGCTGTTGCACTATGTAATCTACTCTTATGTCCTTCTGTGTGTCAATAAAATTTTAATATAAAAAAGGTACAGTGACTCTGTGCACTGATTGGCTGAAACCATGTCAGTGATTTATAATGTAATTTGCAGTATTTGGCTACACCTTTTTTCCTCTACTTCTCATCCAGTGTGGAACACCAAGATCAGGTCCCCACTCAACCTTCTCTGTAGTCAATAATTTGAGTATGCCCACTCTCTCCTCGAAGCTCCTGTATCCAGGATCACTCATCTGCTTGGTGGCTCTCTGGTGGATCCCCTTAACCTCTCTGATGACCATTCTGGATCCTGGGTTGAAGGCTCAACCTGGATCCCCCTCCCACACTGCAAATAAGCATGTCTCCCAGTAGTCCACTGTGGCCAGCAGTATTAGAACGGCATGACAGGAGAGTGAGAGAGAGACTTTTAATCAAGACTGGTGGCAGGGACTTCCTGCATCGAGCAGCTGAGGCTACGAACGCAGTGTGAAGGAAACTGGCCAAAGAAATCTGATAGACTGACTGGTCTGAGGCAGAGAGCCTTACTTATTGTTTTATAGCCCAATTACCCACCTCCCCCCACCCAAGGGATACCATACCAATAAACAAGGCAATCAAGGGAGCAACATGTGGGCCATCAGTTAGAAACTTAGGCGATGTCATGGGATCAACAATGAGAGGTCACTCAGGGGTCAGAAACATTGATCTGTGTACAGCATAA
Source organism: Neoceratodus forsteri (assembly GCA_016271365.2). Lineage (NCBI taxonomy): Eukaryota > Metazoa > Chordata > Ceratodontiformes > Ceratodontidae > Neoceratodus > Neoceratodus forsteri. The sequence continues at coordinate 129,100,982 of JADMNL010000031.1, read as the reverse complement.
TTAGCCAGGTCGGGAAACACATGCAAGAACTCTTCCCCTATTTTTTTATTATTGTATTTGTTGCCCTGGATGGAGCTGCTGGATGGCAAGCTCTCCTCTCCAGGGAGGTGCAAGGGGCTTCCTCCAGCTGATGTCTGACACCTGGTGGAGGCTGGGGGCAGCACAGGCCAGGAAGAGCCAGGTGCTAGGCCTGGGGTGGGAGGAAAGGGGCCATTACCGGGGCCGTGGGACTAATGCGTGCCTCCACACGCATGCATACCAACTCCTGGGGCCTCTGGGGTAAAAATGGAGGAAAAAGCTGGCGGCAGGATGGCGACTGACTCCCCGCAGGCTCCGGTCCTAGGCCGGGAGTAAGGTAAGCCCTGGTAATTCCGGGTGATGAGGCTGGGGTTGGTCAGATGGGGCTGTCCTGGGACAAAATGTCAAATGATAAAAAAAACAAGAAAATGTATTTTTTATTGATCCTTTTAGCTAATTCTAACTGCATTTATTAATTGTCTGTGTATTTATGCATTGATTATTGCATATACGTGCTTGTGATCTTATGCTGTAAATCTTATTTGAAAACAAAAATATTATTAAGAAAAAAAAAGTACCACTTCCTCAACCATGGCATCACTTCCTGTCTCATGGTTTTATGAAATGACTGCTGCCTTTATTTAATATAGTTCTGGCTTAGACATGTGGCTGTACAGTAAGTGCAATATTAAAGTGTATTCTAAAGTGGGTGGGTAGGCAATGAAGATGATTCAGAATAAGAAATATGTTCATAGTCGACTTTTTAGAATGGGTAAGGAGAGGGCGGTATTTTAAACATGCTGTAGTTGCTGAATCAGGCAGTGTTTGAACTGTGGGGAGGTCTACCAAGGCTTATCCCCATAGCTCTGAATTGAGCCCCTGTAGCTTACACAGCACTGCCATTCAAATCAAATCAACTTTATTTTTATAGCGCCTTTCAAAACCAAGGCGCTGTACATAAAAACCAAATACATAAAGATAAGAATTTAAAACAAAAACATTAAAACAGATCATCTGTAACTAGGGAAAGCTAAACTAAATAAATAAGTTTTTAGCTCAATTTTAAATCTATCGACAGTTGGGCATTCTCTCAACCAGCGAGGTAGAGAATTCCACAGGATTGGTGCTGAAAAAACGAAGGCACGAGATCCAGATGTCTGCAATCGTACCCTGGGAATCTCCAGCAATCCCTCGTTGACAGAACGGAGAGGACGGAGGGGGCAGTAGGGTACCAGGAGATCTTTCAGGTAACCGGGTCCCTGATCATGTAGGGCTTTAAAGGTTAGCAAGCCAACCTTAAAGGTGATCCGCCACCAAACAGGCAGCCAGTGCAGCTCACGGAGCACAGGTGTAATATGACTTGTACTTGACTTAACTTGTACTGGCAAGGGTGAGGTCTCTGTTTAAAGATAGTGCCCCCCTGGGCCACCAGAACCTATCAAATGTAATTCGAGCCCTAAAACCAGGCAATGCATGGGTCCATCCTACCTTCATGTCCAAGGTCTCATTCTCCAGCTTTGACAGGTGGTTGGAGTTGTCCTCCAGCTCCCTCCGCAGGTGCGTGTTTTCCTTCTTCAGCGCCTCCACCTGCCGCACAAGTTGGTCATAAGAAGCCACTGAGCTTGCCATTCTCAGCTCCTCAAAGCTCTGCAAGAGAGAGAGAGAGTGATTCCTTGAGCTCTGTTTTACAGTTTTCCTCCAGTTTTCCCAGGTCTGTGCCTGGGAGTTGAACCTACCTCTTTCTGGCACAGAGGAGCATAAGCTTCCCCTGGGCCTCACTGACAGAACTGCGTTAACATCACTGTGGACAGAGCTAACACCACAGTGGGCCATACTGCTGAATAAAGAAAAATACATATATTTGTTTAGTAACCCTTGCTGTGCCACAGACTTCTATACATATCATGAATTCCAGTTTGGTCTAAATCTACTGGCAGCCTAGGGACTGGGTCCATCCCACCTCTACAAGTGTCAGACCTCACACCAACCTAGTAGAACCCTTTCTTCTGGGGACTTGGGACAGCTGAAGGTCCCCTGCTTGTGCCTGAGGTCAGCGTGGGATGGGTGCTTTGTGTTGCAGCCCCTGTCTGGAACGCCCTCCCAATCTCCATCAGGACCATCACCAGTGGGAACCACTTCAAGATGGAAGTTAGGAAGGGATTCCTAACTGCAGCTTTCCCTGACCCTGTTATCTAAGGGGATATGAGAGAACCGGCCTCTGGTCCTTGCTATGTTATATTTTGAGATCTTTTACTTTATATTTATCCTCTTGTCCATCTTTTTTCCCTTTCTCTTTATAGCCTCCAGCACATTCTTCCTTCAAGACACTGCATGGCTACCACCATCACCCCTGACCACAACTGCCTACGTCCACATAGCTGTAGCTGTACTCTCCATGCACAGACAAGAGGGGGAACAACCCCTGAAACTCTTGTTACATCAGAAGGTTTGTCAGGAAGCAGCGAGGGGTCCAGATATACCAGGGACATTGATCCAGTGTTGCTGTGGCCATTTTCTTCCTTTTTTTGCCTAGCCCCTAAGACTACTGCATTCACTGGGCTCAATGCAGGAGTGCACATGTTGGTGAAGGTCCCCCCCCCCAACTCCTCTCCGCTGCACTTCCACACATGGTCACCCAAGTAGTAGCACTTCAATAGAGACATGGAAATGAGAGAATCATGTGGGGCACTCAACCCCCCCCCCCGGCCGGACCCTTGATTACCCTGCCTTTGCATTGCAACCCTAGCGTCAATGAGCTCATTCACTAGCTCCATTTTGTATGCTTTGAAAAGTGCTCTGAGTTTTTTTGGGGATCACTCAGTAAATAAATAATCTCACCTACAACTCTCTGCAACAAAATCCCTTTTCCAGAGAGGTTCCGGGAAAATATGCCTGAGTTACACAGACGATACAACAACACTGATGAGACAGTTAACAGGGCAAAGCGCAGCAGTACATACAAATCAATGCATTATGTAATTGAGATGGAACAGGAACAGGCATAAGTAAATAGTAGCACAGTAATTTAAGGTCCAAGAGGACTCTAGGTCCACCATGTTTGCTCCGCCCTTCCCCACACACTTCATGAGCAGTGCTGAATTAAGTCTGCTATGTAAACATACCAGTTTATAGGGAGTTATCAGTGAAATAATTTCACAGACTTTTCTTTAAGATATAAATGCTGGAAATTAACCTGATATGGATGGGCAGGGTGTTCCAGTGAGTGGGGCAAAAACAGCGTAAACATGAAAAATAAACTCAGCCCCTTCTCAGGATACAAAATATGGCAAGAAAAAAGCTCAGCTTACACCTGGTGTAAAGACTCCTCTCTCTGCCCACAGTTCTAATGGGGGGAAGGGGGATAGTTGCTGCTACAGAGCCCAGGTGCCAGACTAGCTTCCAGTAATGCCCCAGGGAGTACTGGTTGGTTGAGAGTAGGGTGGGTACTGGGTAGCAGTCACAACTGTGCCTTTTATGTAGGGCACGTCTGTCTGATCTGCCAGTCACAACACCATCTGTTGGAGAAACGCCTGCCAAAACTAAATACTGCCCCTCCACCTGATGAAATTATCATGGATTCTCAGGTTCGAAATCTGTGTCAGTTTGCAACCAGCTGTTCTAGGTAGGTAGTCAGTTAATTATGAGCTTTAAAAACAAAACAAAAAAATTTGTTTTTAGTAAACAAAGACCTAAACAGAAGCCTAAAGGCAACAGCAATCCAAACAGGTTCTAATTTGCTCCATCAGTATGAAGCCCAACCCAAACATGGAGGCTACATAGGAAAGGAATACAGTTTTATTATAGTTTGTTTCATGCAAACTGTATCACAAAGCGCTGTATAGTCTAGGAGAGGGAGGAGACAGAGTGCCGATGCCATTTTCAGCACACATAAAGATGTAAACAGCACATGGATACATTAGAAAGAGATCACAGAGACGTTACACACAGGGAGGTTAAGTGACTTGCTCAGGGTCACACAGTGAGGAAGTTATGATTGTGGGATTCTAACCCTGGATCTCCTTCTCTGGGTTTACAACTCTAACCCCTACGCCAAGCTGCCTCCCTACTGCCTGCATATATCAGAACTGGCCCAAGCTGCTGCATCCCCTTGCTGATGCAGCCATCAGGACAGAGAGACAGAGGGAAAAGAACAAATGAGAGTGAGAGAGAGAGAGAGAGAGAGAAGGAAAGAGAAAGAGCAAACAGGTGTGGCAGAACTGGTGCTTGTACTGCATTCTGCAGCATTTTGCCTCTGGGCTCACATCCCAGAATGCAACTCTGCCCCACAGTGACAGCCATTTATAGCCTACCCTGAGTCAATACATAGAGTCAACAAGCCACCCTCAAGGTTTAATCATCAACCTTCCTGAGAGAAACAATGAAAAAAAATCGATTAATACTTGTGCAAAATAATCTCCTCAGTGCGGGTCAAATTGCAGATAATTTACCACTGCAGAATTTAGTTGAGGTCACTTTCTGACTCATTGGGTTCAATTTTGAGTTAGAGTACATCATTAATTCCTCGCTGCAGATCATCTTTCCAATACCTAGTGGTGGCTGTTTCCTTACAGTATAATATTTAGTTCTTGCTGTTAAAAGGTTCCTCACTACAGGAGTTGTTATGTGAGGGGGGGAAGGGAGGTAAAGGGTCTATTAGTAAGAGATATAAGGTCACAAATCTCACTCACAATGGGTGGCAGCTCAAAACTGGGAGCATGTTGTCGCCTAGTTGCCCTGCCACCCATCTGTGCTATACAAAAAGTTCTAATTTTGTCATGAGGGAAGGAGTTTCCCCTTCCCTAGCACTAACCTGTAATGCAAATTAGATGGCCAGATGTCAGGGAATAACCCCACCACCCACTTCTGATGCCACAAACTATCCTTGGTGTTGAGTGGACCCCCACAAACCACTTCCAGTGCCAAAAATTATCCCTGGTGTAAAGTGGATCCCTGCCATAATCCCATAAACTATACCTCATCCCATAAACTATACCTGGCATCAAATTTCCCTCCCACTCCCCATGCCACAGAGTATCCCTGGTGTTGAGTGGACCCCCCACCTGCTCCCCATTCCACAAACTATCCCTGGTGTCAAGTGCCCCCCCCATCAACTCCTAATGCCACAAATAATCCTTTTGTGTCTTGTGGACACCTACCTCTCCACCCATTCCCCATGCCAAAAACTACCCCTGGAGTCCAGTGGACACTCCCCCCCCCAACCCACACACTCCCCATGCCACAGACTACCCAGGTAGTGCAGTGGAAACTCCCTCCTCCCTAATGCAGGTCCCCTGCCAGTGCATCCGGTGCAGTATCCCTGCTATTTCCCTGCAGGGTCACAATGTGCTTAGCAAGTATGCAGGAAAGAACTGTAACCCCTGCAGTGCATAGCAAAACAGGGTTGCATAGTTGTAGCTTGTGCAAGAAAATGTGGCAGAGTATGGAGATTGATACCTTTATTGGATATATGTGTTTGTGTGTGTGTGCGGTCGCACTCTGATATATGCACGCCTTGGTGTGCGTTGTTGCGGCCTCATGTGTCAACCACCCAAGGTGTGCATATATCAGAGCATGACCACACACCTAAGAGTGGTTTATCTATCTTATAAAATGTCAAAATTGTTTTGGAGAGGGGTAAAAGTGCAGATGTGTGGTCGCGCTCTGATATACGCACAGTCACCTGATGATCTTTGGCCACTTAATGATGTTGTTTTTCCTAACCCATATATATATTTATGGCAAAAATCTCAGTTTAATGCATCAGTTAGGGTTGTTCCACAGTGACAAAAGCGAGGAAATGTGGTGTTAGGGTTGAAAACCCTAACTGCGCATTCCCCAACCCACCTCCACCACCACCACCACCACACACACACATACATGCAAGCAGGGAAAGGACCAAGGCAACACAACCAATCACACACAACCAGCAGGAGGTGTATATCTCTGTTACCGTAGCAAGTAGGTAAGAAATCTAACTTCAGCTGGTAGTAGCAAAAACAGTGTACCTCACTTTGTTTTCGACATATGGGTGGCGAAAAGGCGTCATGGGCATCGCAATGTTAGTCCATGGCAAATTACTAAATTTTGGAACAGTGCAATTTTGTCATGCTGAAGTATTTTAGCACCAAAGCAGGAAAAGGCACATCTGTGGGACCAGGGCTTGCGACCCTGCACATTTCAGCCCAAAGGACCCAACTGTTTGCTTGCAGGATGATGGCAAAGATGTGCAGTCATCAGGATCATACTTTCACAAAATACTTTCGCAAACATGAAAGTGTAGCAAACGGAAGAGACGAAAGTGTCGCATTTGCAAAAGCATATAAAATAGTGTTGCAAAATACTGTCGCAAACGGAAGAAACAACAGTATCGCATTTGCAAAAGCATGCAAAATAGTGTTGCAAAATACTGTTGCAAACATGACAGTGTCGCAAATGCATATAACAACACTGTCACATTTGCAAAAGTGATTTTCGAAAATGTATTTCAGGGAATGTGCAAAATCCTGTTTTGGATCTTGTGAACCCCAAAATACCATATGTGTAGTCTGTGTGATGTGTTGGTGGCAGCTTGTGGCCCAAGATGCCCAGTTGTGCTTAGTGATATGTGTTTTGCACTGTGCGTGGAGTAGGGTGAGAGTTAGGCCCAATGACCCCAAGGCACACCCTGATGCCTGTTGGTGTGTGGAGGGTGGGAAGTGGGGTGGTAGGGTTGGGAATTCTAACACTGAATTTCCATACTTTTGTCACTGTAATATGAACCCTAACTGATGCATTAACAGAGGTTTTTTGCAATATATATATATATATATATATATATATATATACACTGCAGTGGAATAACACACTTATGTCCATAAATACATAATGGATTACAGTGGAATAACACATTTATGTCCATTACTGAGTGGAAACACCCATAACTCATGAGTTGCGAAGCCATGAATTAGTTATAAAGGTCTTACCACTCATGTGTGGAGATAAATGTGTTATTTTACTGATATATACCACACCAATTGTAATTCGTTTACTAGTGTTTTACCTTCTTTTTGCCTTTTGTTCCATTGTAAGCTCTCTGTCTGGCCTGTTGTTCTCTGTGTTCTGTTTCCAGATTCCAAATGGAAATAACATGCTCTAAATGAAATAAATTGTGTTCTATGTGAAAATAAATATTTGTCCAAAAATAACATGATTTATATACCCAGTTTGTTTACCACTGTGTGGTGTGTGTATTTCTGTATGCTCATTTTCAGTGGTGATGGTGGTGGGGTACCTAAGATTCAAGTGATACAGCATGACAGTCCAATATACAGCGGTGCAAAATGGTTTAAGAAATATAATTAAGCAATGATGCCTAAACAACCAGGCATTTCCTACTAGTTAACACCCAACTGGGAAGTGTTGATGGCTGGAGGCACAGCCAAGGGCTATTATCCCCCAGAAAGGGTGTTAAGTCTCATTGTAAGGGTATTGGTGCAATTATAAGTCTAATAATTTTAGTAAGTGAAACTAGGATTAAAAAAGAAAAACAACATTTACATACTTGTATGCCACATAGTGGGCATTTCTAAGGGATTAATGTCAGATATAGTAGCCAATCAGTGTGCATGTTGAGCTCATGAATAATTAAGTTTATAAAACAATATATGAGAAATAAATAAAGCTAAGATAATAAGAGGTTATCTGGTCTAGTGCTTAGAACACAAGTTTAGGAATCGGGAGATCACAGGTTCAACCCCCACTAAGTGGCTAGTAATGGGTGAAGGGGCACATAGGAGGAGAAACAGGCTAGGAAATGGTGCAGGACAAGGCTATTCAAGAATGGGAAGTATTATAAGCAGCTAAGCACATGAGCAGGGTCAGTAATGTGCTATAGGAGCAGCAGTTTCAGGGTGAAAGGGGGGGGGTATGTAGGGGGATTATCTACTTTTCAGACCAGGAGGAGGGATTAAAAGCAACAGGACAGAGGCTGCTCAATGGACTCAAGAGTTGGTTGGGTGGCCCAGGGTGACTGGGAAGCACTACTGTGTGGTACTGCTTCCAGCCAGGGAGCCCGCAATTCTTGTGGAAGGCCAGGGTGCTAGCTCCCTCACAGGGAGTCATCTGTGTGCATGTGGGGTCTAAGGACTGCTACCGTGCACCATGGTGAGAGGGAGGGAGCGGAAGAAACATGGTAGAAAACCAGCTGGGCTCAGTCTTGATGACAGCCAGAAGAACTGTAGGGGTAGGCAGCTGTGGTGAAGTTAGTGGTGGGATGGGGATGGGTGGTCACCTGATGACCAGAGGAAGGCAGTGTGGGCCTAATTAGGGGGGAAAGCTGGACTAGAAAAGAAAGCAACAAGACAATATGCTAGGAGAAGTGCAGAAAGTGCATTCCTTTTTCCATGCAAACTTAATATCAGCAATAATTACATTTTATTGACTCCTGATATCTTTCTGTTGGTCCAACCTCACAAGCTTCAACAGGTCATATGAACCAAAGTGATTATAAGATTGTAACTATATTTTCACCAACTTTGAGCTACTGGGGGGGGCAGTTGTTCTCTTGACTGTATTGCTTGTTCTGTGCTCCAACTGAATTAGCCCAATATATGCAATACAGTACAGCCTACTTAAGTGCACATCCCAGTTAAGTGCACATCCGATAGCTAGCCCGGTGGCAATGAGGGTTGAGGCACTGGACGCCACACCTCATGCCATGCTGGTGACCTGGGTTCAGGAATGAGCCCGGGTCAGCAGGGGAGGAGAGGGATTGAGCGTCTGATGGACTGCTTTCCCTCTCCGGGGTGGGGGGGTGCAGCTGCTGGTGCACTGGTCGGCTCTAGCAGAGGCTGGGAGTGATACAGTGACACAGGCAACACAAGGGGTGAGATGGGGCACGGCACTGGGAGGAGCGCGAGTGGAAGCATGTACACCCTGTCCATTGGTGTCATTGCACTCCCCACTCACAAGGGGGATCAGAATAGGAAAAAATGGTGACCGGTCACGGTGGCTTGATGGCCTTGCGGCACGTTACTGGATCCAGTCCTGGTGGGTGAGCATAAGGGGGGGGCTCTTTACCGCCCCGCCATGGGGGGGCAAGCTGCGGAGGTAGAGCTTTGAGCAGTCCGACTGGGAGCTGGGGTCCCCGGGACAGCGGCCGGAGGAATTAGGATGCCTGGACGCAGGTAAGCAGACCAGGAGCCAAAGCAGAAAAAAAGATTAGCTAAAAAATAAAAAGTGCACATCCTATAAGTGCACATCCCACTTAAGTGCACATCCAATAGGTGCATATCCCAGTTAAGTACACATCCAATAAGTGCACAGCCGATAAGTGCACCTCACAGTTAAGTGCACATCTCATAAGTGGACAATAGTGGTTAGTGTACCAATTATCAGTTTCCTCATTTTTTCCTGTACCTGCAATGCAAACAATCCCTGTTAACTGCACACTGTTTAAGTGCACATCCTGCTTTAGTGCTTCTTCTGCCTTCCTATTGTTATGATATAATTGTTTTCTAGCTCAGTCGTTGTCCCACTATGGCTGTCAGCCACAGCTTCCAGCTACTGTGTTTTGATTATACAGTATATACCATCAAGGAATTGTAATCTCAACTGCTTGCAGCCATTCTCTCCTCTGTTCCCCTTCTCCGGGTCAGGCCTGGCAACAAGCTTCAACCCAGTGTACCTTTCTTGGTTATTAATTTTCGAATAGATAAATTCTTGCTGAGTGAGTTTATCACCTTAAATTTATTTGTGTAATGAAACTGGGGGAAAAACTTTGACCTTACCTTTTTTTTTACTAAAAAGATTCTGGCATATAATAGTTTTATTTGGTGATAAGATTTACTAGTACCATCAAAACTGAGTATTTTATAAATATTTTAATTTAGTTTTGTTTTTTTGGTTTTTACTTTCTATATTTTCTCCTTATGCCCCCAGTCTCCGACACTTTGGGGGCACCTGAGAGTCATCCCTCTGCCAGTCACCTCACCCATGAGCCACCCTGCGCCCCATAGAGCCACAGCTATACCCCCCGGGTGGGTAACAAGGTGGGGCCCGAATATCCCGAATGCATACTTGTCTCGTCGGGCAAGGTGGTCGGGGTGGGTGAAGGCATATTGAGGGCGCGCTCCTGGTGTCCCGTCTTCCCGGAGATGGAGGGTTGTTATCCTCCTGGTTTTTCTCCCTACATGTGGTGTGCACCCTTGACGTCTAGGCACAATGTGCCAACATCCACCACATGTCATGGCCTGCCTTCCCTGCAATCAGGGCTTGCCGTACCTCAAGCCTCCGCTCGGGGTTGCACAAGTTGTGGGCTTTGGCCCTCTCCCTCCCCCCAGAGAAGCCGAGCTGTCATGGGATGCTCGAGCCTTCTCCCCTGGCCAGCCCTTCAGTGACCTGAGTCTGCTCCCGAACCCAGGTCGCCAGAGTCGTAATCAGAAATCCAACCACTGTGCCGACAGGCCGGCTTAATTTAGTTTTTTTCCTCAAGAAAAAAGACGGTTATCACATTTGGCTTAGAAATGGCACTGTGTACCCGGCATGGATTAGGACTGAGAAACAAAATAAAAACTCATGGTGCCCAGCATAGGAAGCACCTAGAAAAGTCGATTTCACAGGTATGCTGATATTTAAGCAGTAACACATGACCAGGGGTTATGTTAATCAAAGATTAACGTGAGGCTGATAGAACACTAACAGCCAATTAGAAAGCTCTATTTCTCAGACCGCTTTCTAATTTTATTAACTGTACCTGAAAATTGCTTTTTGGAAAAACATTTTTTATTGCACTGCTGCTTTAAGAAGGTGATAAACACTCTCAGCTGCAAGGCAGTATGCATACAGGACAGCTGTTCCCACTCTTTTCTCAGTTTTCTGGTCCCTGGTCTCTCACTCGCTTGTGTTTCCTGTCCCCACACACACACTTTCAGTTTCTCTAATCCCCTAAGCTCACAGCCAGTTAGCCGTCAATCTCCTCTCCCACATAAATGACTGGATGGCCTTCAACTGGCTATGTCTGAACCCAGGGAAGGCAGAAGTCATGGTGACTGAGCCAGGGCAGTGGGTCTCAGCAGTAGTGGAAGGTGCGACAGCCCTTTCTTTGCTGGATGGCCAGTCACTCATAGCTGTCAGTGCAGTTAACAGTTTTGTGGTCATTATGGACTAAAGGCTGACACTAGAACAGCAGGTGTCGGTGGTGGTCTGATCTGGCTTTTACCATCTTTGAAACATCACCAGTATCAAACCACATTTGGCTCCTGCTGACCTGGTGACAATAGTCCATGCTTTCTTCACCTCTGGGTTGGACTACTGCAACACTCTACACTTAGGGATATTTGGAGGTTTGATGCAACATCTGCAGTTAGATTAGAATGCTGCATCCCGCTGGCCTGCTGGTGATGCTGATGACCCAGGTTCGGAAATGAGCCCAGGAGTTGGGGGGCCAGCCGTGGGGAGGAAGGTGGAGCATCCCAAGGACTGCTCTCCTCCTCCTCCTCCTCCTCCTCCAGGGAGGGATGGGTGGGGCAGCTGCCAGAACTTGACGCAGGCCCCTGGTGGAAGCCAGGAGTCTGACAGCCAGGGCTTTCTAGATTGGGAGGCAGAGCAGACGTTGGCGTGAATGCCATTAACGTCACTGCACGCCACACCTCCCAGGGATAGAACAAGGAAAAAATGCAGACCATGGAGTATGTCACTTGCCTCGCTCTGCAGATCTCACACCATTGCCCGGTGGTGCTCCCCGGACACCGAGCTAAAGAACCGATAGGGGAAAGGGCCCCCCCAAAGGCCCTGCCCTGGGGGTTAAGCCAGGGAGAAACACCAGGGAGGTAAGTCCTGGGGGATGGGTGACGGGGCTGGGGGTGGAGGTCAGGCCAATGTAGGCTGGTCCAGGTGGGAGGATAAAGTATACTAAAATAAAAGAATGCTGCATCCTGGCCAATGGAAGGCTCTTCCTGGAGTGATGAGGTTCTGCTTCCTTAGTTACTTAAGGTGCCCCAGTCTCCCTGTCTTGACATCTTCTCGTTTCATCGTTTAATTTTTTCAATACAACTTAGCCTCCACTGTCTCTGTTGAGTTAGCCACCATTCCTTACCAATCTTATTACCAATATTGTTCTCTACATACTTAACTCTATCTTGTATTTATTATGTAATTATTGTCTTATTTTGTATAACTACTGTTGCTTCTGTTTACACTTGCATATACTCTGTCGCATGTACATAACAATGTTTTTTTTTGCTTTGAAATGTACCATTTGTGTTTCTCTCCCCTGTACGTGTCTTTACCTCCGGGTCACACCTGGAAACGAGCTTCGGCTCAGTGTGCCTTTCCCAGTTATCAACTTTTAAATAAAAATAAATCAGCACACCGGTCCCTGGTGTGCTGCACTGGACTGCCTATGCAGTGGCACTTCACCTTCAAGGTAAGCTTGTTAACATACAAGGCCCTAAGTCGTTTGGGACCTATTTGAAAGATGTGCTGGTTCCTTACCAACCAGACCGACCCCTCTGCTCCACTGATGTGGGCTTGCTCATTGTCCTCACTTCCCACCTCAGATAATCAGGGGACACACAGAACTTTTGGAGTTTTGGCTCCAATGCTATGGAACTCACTGCCTGGGAATATTTGTATGGCCCACTCAGTGGAGACCTTTAAAAACCTCAGTGAAAACTTATTTATTTGAACAAGCTTTCTCAAGCTAGCTAGTTAGTTATCAAATCTGCATTTTATGTATTTGAGTAATAGTTCTTATATCTTATTTGTTGCTACGTTTTGCTTGTTTTGTATTTTAATCTGTTTAACTTGTATATACGGCACCCTGAGCCTTTGCAAAAGGCTGCTTTATAAATAAAGCTTGCCTTGCCTCTCATATCCCCAAAACACAGCTTCCATTTCCTCCAGTCCTCTGTTTCCCTCCCCCGTTTAGCTAGTCACCATCCGACCCATCTCCCACTCTCAAACCTCAGCCTAACCTGTTTACCAGGAGTGACATAATGCATTCACTGAAGCACCATGCGTCGCTTTGTCTGCTCTGCTATGCATTGTCTGTACCTCAGGACGAGTGTGTGTTTGCTTGTATGTTATATGAAATTTGACTAAAAAGACTGATATGTAAAGAGTGCACTCCCAGATGGAGCCTGCTAGTGCCTAAACCAATTATGCAATGAGTGACAGTATACCTGATACCTACAGCAGCTGGAAGGTTCTGTACTCGACAAACAGGCCCAGCACTAATGGTCTGACAGATTACAGCATTAATCAGCCATCATAAAGCCTTTACAGCACCCATTAGCACCAACCCCGTAACCTTTTAAGCGGGATGTGATTGAATTAATATAGATCAGTGCATCAAATATGATGATGTGTTAACACAACTGCTTCTCTAGTAAGAGGCAAAAGGAATGAGGTCAGAAAGAAAAAGATGGAGAACTGTAAATATAAATGTAGTGCTAGGTCAGCGATTTTACCCTTGAACTGTAAACCCATATCCTTACACACCTGTAACAGTAATGCACAAAACACTTAGGGCCAGATATTTAAAACTTTGCCCCGAGGCTAAATTAGCACTGCCCGGCTGGCAAACTTAGCCCGGAGCACAAAGCAAGCCATATTCAAAAGGAATAGCCCAGGGCAAACAGCTTCTGAATATAGCATGGGAATGAGGCCGGGCAAACTGGGCTGGGAGTGCAGGGCAAACTTAGCCCTGGAATGAGACAGCTCTGAATATGGCAACCAGGAAGTGCAAACCACAACAGCAACACAGTGCACAGCAATGTGAAGGTAGGTAGAGGTAAACTATGTGGCCAATGTGTGTGCCAACAAATCGTCGATGGCGAGTACAGCTGCAGGCAGCAGCGTATGTGAAAAGTACAGTGTGTTGAGAAACTGTAAAATATTCCCCAAACTGTTTAGCATAGTGTTAACACGTTTGCACGGGTTTAGCGCAGGGCTAAACCGTTAGGCTTGTGCAAACATGTTTGCCCAGCGCTAAACTTTGCCATATTAAAAGTGACATGCAAATGAGCCTATTTAGGTAGTCTCTGGGCAAACATCCAGATTAGCATCTCATTATGCCCTGATTTGCATGCAGTTTGCACCGGGCTAACGGTTTAGCCCTGCGCTAAACCTGCGCAAACGTGTTAGTGCTGCGTAAACTGTTTGGGGAATACTATACAGTTTTGAACACTGTACTGGGACAACACAGCATGGGCACAGGTGGTGGTAGTGCTGCATGCAGCTGTCACACTGTAGGTCATGCTACAGTGCACAGCAGACACTACAGTAGCAAGGGGGCCAGTAGTGTGTGGACACAGCAATTCCTATGGTGTGTAAGGCAATGATGATGACTGCACTATACACAGTGAGAGGCACAACCTGTAGGTGTTTACTGACAGTGGACATTACTGTTATGCTGTTGTGTGACCCACAGATGCTACACCTCTGGCATGGGATGCTCACAGTGACATATACATGTCCGGCTTTGTGTGCTGTGGCAGTTGTACAGCTGTGTGGTACGTGGCCAGGGGGGGCATATATTATCAGAAAGGCACACTGGTGTTGGGGTATTCCCAATACTGGCCCATGTGCACTGCATGATGTGTACCAGCCTTGTGGCCACACCTGGTCTGTGGCACAGCCTGGCCACCCATACACTCTCCCCTCAACATCCTCCATGCCCACAGTGCTGCATATGTATGCTGGCATCTGTTGGTGTCCACAGAAGAGTGATCTGCAGGTGTGTGCTGTATGGCCACACTGCCATGCTGTCCACTGGCAGCAGGGTCACCACTTACTGCCTGGCATGGCTGGGACTGGTGGCAGATGATGGCATCATTGTGATGCCATCAGTTAGCAGCATGTTTCCTCTATGTTTGGCTTCGTCTATGTGTCATATTTATTTGTTAAGGTTGTGCAAAGCCGTGCAAAAGCCACGCAAACACCGCACAAAGCCATAGTGTCACGTAAAGCTGATTGCCCAGGGTTAAGACAAACTTTTCCTGTGCAGTAATGTGCATCGTGCTAAGTCACGCAAAACCACTTTGCGCAGCGCTAGTCGCTGAATACAGCATTGCACCTGTATTCATGTCAGTTTGCCCCTTGCATACATTATGATTTTGCCTGGTGCTAATGCAGTTTGCCCGCGCTATTTGGCCTTTTGAATGTGGCAGACCCACGCTAATCCTGCGCTAAACCTGCGCAAATGGTTTTTGCCCGGCACAAAGTTTTGAATATCTGGCTGTCAAAGAGCAACTCTGCACTTAATAATAACAATAATAATAAATCTATATTTGTGCAGTGTCTTTCTTAAAACCAAGGCGCCTTTACAATAACTACACATAAAACAAAATAAACACAGTTCAATCACAGCTATGTGCACGTGCTTCCATAAATAAGATGTTTCAGCTGTTACAGTTGACTAAGGAATACATTTTTTCATTTTCAGTGTATCTTTTCCAAGATTTACAACACATCTTGGTAGTCCATCTAAAAAGTCTGTATAGAAGACCTTTAAAAACATTTGCCTCTCCCCTGTTAACCTCATGGTGCCTTTGTTTATGACATCATATTGCTCACCCTTGAAAAAGCACCCAAAGAGATGCACAACAATCGTTGAGTATTCTTTGTACACCATGGGGTGTGACTATGTCTTTTAAAATATATTTTGCAATAAAAAAATGGTTTTATATTTTTGAAAGAAACCCAAGAGTTTTTATTCATTTATTCATTTATTATCATTTCGGATAAATACCTTTGAGCCAATGGCTCTTTTACAAAGGTTCCACATCAGTATACAAAGAATAGAAGTACAATTTGTGTGAGATTAGCAGGCAAGCAGTTGGAATACAAATTTCAGTACAGGGTATATATGGTCTAAAAGCTGCAGGTAGTATATTTAACAGAATAACCCAACCAAGCATACATTTAAGAGTGATGAGCCACAGCAGACACTATTTACATGAAGTAAAGCTGCCAGAAAGACATTGTCAAAGGGAAAGGTGAAGTGGAAAAAATTGAGTTGCTGCCAGTTGTGCCAGGTAGTGTACGAAAGTGGGAAGAGAGAGTGGGTGTAGAGGGGTAACTGGGAGGGAGGTAGAAGGAGAGGTGGGTGGAAGGCAAGGATCGGGGAACTTGTGCAACAGTGGGTGGGCGAGCAGTTAGAAAAGGGAGAGGGCAAGGGAGTTGAAGGAGGGTAAGAGAGGAAGGTGGTGTACCAGGGCTAGAGAGAGAGACAGGGGTATGGGGGGGGGTTATTGGCAGGCAGAGGTGGGGATAGTAGAGAGGTGCAATATTTATTGGGATATTTATTTGAACCTCTGGGCATTGTGCAGGGTCTTTCCTTTACAAAAAATACAAATAACTAGAAAACAAATATTTTA
Source organism: Neoceratodus forsteri (assembly GCA_016271365.2). NCBI lineage: Eukaryota > Metazoa > Chordata > Ceratodontiformes > Ceratodontidae > Neoceratodus > Neoceratodus forsteri. The sequence continues at coordinate 129,084,606 of JADMNL010000031.1, read as the reverse complement.
AGTGTTTTATTATAATAGAGAGTTGTTCTTTAAATAGAGGGTGCAGCCAACAGCACAAAGAATTTACGGTTGGGATCAGCAGACAGAATTTAGTTATACTCTGCATTCTAAAAAAACCTTGAATTTGAAGCCGTTACATTTGTCTTTATGGATAGCATCTATATGTCTCATCCATAGCACGACACACACCAGTAATGCAACACCCTCCCCCTCACCCCCAAGTACTGCACTGGAGGGCCAGCATTTTGGAGTATGAGCCCAGGTCCCAGTGAGGGACTAAAACAATTGACCTTCAAGCCCAGAGGCAGATGTGCTACCAACTGATCCACACTGACACTGAAAGTAGGGCGACTGAGTTCTGATATCTCAGTTGTTATTTCTGGGGGTAGAGGCTGGACTCTGTAAAAAGGTGTCAAACATTTTGGGAGAACAACTGATCTGAGTGACTGTGCAAGCCTCAGAATGAGCAATACAGTATACATCAACACTGTGAAACAAGCCTGCCTTCAAAAGGACAGCAACAATTTATCTTCGCATCCTGCATCCAGCCTGCTGAAGACAAAGACCCCTGTAAAGCTTCATCAGTTCTGCATTCTGGGTAATCCCTGGAAATTTCCCTAGTGGTGAATAAATCACCTCCATCAAGGTAGCAGGCGCATTGCTCAAAGCCAGCCAATTATTTCCAGCATGGGGCAAGGAAGACTAGCTTGTTGCCCTGGCAACATCCAATAGCACCGCTGGAAAAAGCTCACCAACCAGAAGATGATGAACATTGAAGAGACAAGGCTGTAGAACCCCACCCCCTCCCATTTCAGAACTGAGCCTCCTTATTAAGTCCACAGCACAGCCTGATGTACCTGGCAGCAACAGAAAAGACTAAATACAGCATTTTTTATTTACTGTTTCTCCCTGCTCACTCCCAACCCTTATCAGTCTGGTTACCTTCTCACCTCATCGCTGACCTGGACCCCAGGGGGCCCCTTTATCTGCTGTGCATGGAACCCTCCCATGGAAGGCTATTGAGGTCGACCACTCCCCCCCTACACAGTTTTTTTACAAATTTGGTAGCAAGGGGTGCCTCATGCTAGACAGGTAGGCAACATGGGGACCAAGCGTTCCAGCATCATCCTGCTGAGCCTGGGGATGTGTTCTGTGTTCTGCCATCCTCTGAGGTGTTTCAGGCTGTGAACCTGTGGTGTGTGCTACACTGCAGGTGTATACATGTAAAGCCAGTGCATCTCCTCTCCTACTGCCATCCCCAACTGGTCACTCCTCCTGGACACCCCCAGGACATCCTCGTGCAGCAGGAAATGGTTGGCCTCTGACCTCGGGGGTATGGGTCCTGAGAGACTCAAGCATCTTCTTCCTGCTGTCCCTCTAGCATCCTGGCCTCGTTCCTGAATCCGGGTCGCCAGCATCACCGGTGGCAATACTGCCTCTGCACTGACAGCCCAGCTCTAAAATACAGTATTTTCACATTGGAAGTGGCCTGATGGTCAAGTGTCACATAAAAAACAAACTGTCTTTCTCAGAAATGAAAAAGTTCAGATAGTATAATGATAATGGGAGGATCGGAGGGTGTGTAAGGCAATAATGGCACTGGGTACCTTAGACAAAGACTGAGGCAGAAGGATGACATTATTTTTTATGGTGCCCCCCACTGACAGTATTGCCACGGACTGACCTTCCGATGCCTCCCATTATCACTATTCTAGTGAGGTAAAAAAACAGGAAACAAGAAAAGGATTTTTAGCTTCTCAGTTTCTGTTTGACAGTTGGGTTTCTGTCAGAACGTTACTGAAATGAACTTTAGGTAAAAAACGAATTTACGTGAAGTTGGCCTGCTGGCGCAGTAGTAGCGCTACCGCTTGTGATGCTGGCAATTGAGGTTTGGGAAGGAGCCTGGATCATTGGATGGTCAACTGGAGGAGAAAGAGGAGGACTGAGCATCCCACGTCATGCTCTCCTCCTCTGCAGATGGAGGGGGGAAATCACTGCTGCCATGTAACCGCCACCTGGGTGACCACAGGTGACAGTGCAGGCAGGAATACATTCTGGGGTGGGGGGCACTGATTGGATAGGCAGATGCGCACATTCTTCATGATCACATCCATCAGCCAAGCACCCCCATAAGAGGAAATAGAAAAAAGGAGCCGAGCCTTATGATAGATTCCGGGGAACCACAGACTCGGCATCCTTCCAGCCTGGGCACACTCCATGGGCACCAAAGTATATTTAATGAGGGACCTGGTCCAGCCCACAGTCCTCCACTGTGGGGAGGAGATACCTCAGGGCAACACCCATGGAGCCAGGTAAGCCCTGGGAGATGGCAGGGGAGACAGGGTTGGCGCTACATGGAAGCCCTGAGACAGACTGACGCTGGCTGGAAGGGAAGCATAAACAGAAAGTTGAAAAAAAAAACTCATTTACATGTTTGGAATGCCTCACTGTGATCATTTGCATATTTGCCATGCCTTTTCTGTTTCTCATGCTTGTGTACAGGGCATTGATACCACATAATGCAACAAGCAATCTAACTGGCTAATGTGATGCCACCTCAATATAATAGGTCTTAACAAACCAAACAGAATGGACTAGAAGAGAACAGAATTTTGATATCCAAGGCACCTTCCATGCAAACTGCCTCCCAGTGTGCTGTACCAAGCAGTGCATTAGACCTGGAGTTAGATACTGGTAGTGCAGGAACTGTGTGCAAATGGAGAAGCCAATATGTGTTCAACAACATCCAATCCACAATCACGGGGCATTACATTAGAAGCTGTTGTACTGAGAGGGACTGTGGGCCCAGACACCAGGGGATATAACCTACTCATTTTAAGATGTGCCATGGCATGGCCTGGTGGTGCTGTCAGTAGTTCACTGTGCTACCATGTGGAACAATCAGCCTTATGTCCCAAGTGCCAACTCTCATGCCCTGGGCCAGAGAAGCCAGGGCACACTGTGCAGGCAGCATGCTCAAAATCCACAGAAGTGGAAGCAGGTCCACCCACTCCGATAGTTCCTCCTCCTCCTACAGCAGCAGCTGGAAAAGAATTGACGCAGTAGGGGAACACCTGCAGGAGTGATGGCCAAAAAAAAAAAAAAAGTACCAAACCTGTATGTATGAGAACCCCAGCTCGCTCATCCACCTGACAGCCGACGACCGTCCCCAGCACCCCTCCCAATTCCTATTCATTATTTTTATTGAATTTTAAAAATACAACAATAAAATATCTATATGAAAGATTTTACATAGAATTGATAACATCTAACAAACAACACACAAGAATAAAAGTATAGACAACGGTGATAAGTAACAGTAAATAAGAACTATATACAATTATTATGTGGACTAAGCACATAGAGGTTCAGTCATTTCGATCAGGTTTTTTTTTCAGGTTTTTTCAGGTTTAACCTCTCAAAAAATGGCACCCAGATATTATTAAAATTTTTTATTTTATCCACTAACGTGTAATTAATTCTTTCATTTGAGGCTGTTTGACCCATAGTCTGCCACTGATCTCCGGTGGAGCTGAGAGAGTTTGTTATCCAGTTCCTGAGGGTGATCCTTTGATACCTGTTATCATTCACTGGATCGGTGTCTTGACTAGGCTGGAAGCAGTGGCCTGGAGCCAAATGGGCCCCACAGTGGATGGAGGGGTGGGGAGCAGAGGTATGGAAAATCAGGCAGAGATCTGGATTAATTCCCCAGGGCCAGAGCAGTGCCACAGGGGAGCCGGAGCAGCTGAGTGGCCTGCTAGTGTAAGGAGCTACAGGAAGAGTGGTGGCTGGGGAACAGGGGGATAAACAGGTAACAAAATAAGTGCCATGGAATCTTTAAATTCCACCTGGAAAACAAATGGAAATAGGCAAACAAGTCATCCATTGGGGGCCACCCTCACTGCCCAGCAGTAACACATTTTGTTCTCATGTGAGTGACCCGGGTTTGTTTTAGTGCCCAAATCTTCACAGGCATGCAGCTCCATGGTCTGGCGTGTTGCCAGCAGCAGTGTTTCTCAACTGGGTGGGGGGGAATCCCTTCTTCTGGACTGCAGTGACCCCTGTGGTGGGCTAAAGAGATGATTCTAAATCTCCTCCACAGAGGGCCGCTGCAGGTTTAGCATCATCACAGGATTTCACGAGAAAGATGGGGTGGGGGGAGGATGGATTGTAAAATCTGGTGGGGGTGAAAACAGAGATGGTGTTCAAGAATGCATGGGATAGGCATAAGTGAATCAAAGGAAGAGGAGGGAAGGAATGAGCTGGAGATCAAGTAGGGCCTGCGGTGATACTGTACGTAGGGAAATATGGGCAGACTGTGTGGGCCAAGCAGTCCTTATCTGCCAACAAATTCTGTTGTTCTATGTTTCTATGACCTGGACTTCATGGTGAAGTATGTAATATAATAATAACATACATACCATACATTTTAAAATACATACTCTTTTTTCATAATCTCTTTATCTCCTAGTTGCCCTGCCTGCCCCCTTCTGACCAACACCCCGCCCTGTTACCCAGCTTCCTGGGACTTAATTTACACCGGCGTCCTCTGCCACAGATCAAAAGACAAAAAACGTAGATCTTACATATGTATAAAACATACCAGAATCACAGAATATTAAACTCTATTTCAAAAGTGTTTGTCCCCCAAACATCTATAAAAATACTTTTCAGTTAAAAAAAAAATTATCGTACGGTATTTAAACAGTTCTGGGCTACAAGCTTGCCTTGAATGATTTCATAAGCCATTCCAGGTTTTTGGACCAAAGTTACAAAAAGCAAATTGTCCCGTTGTTGTTTTTTTGAAGGTCAGTCCTAGTAACTAAGCAAGCACCCTAATTCACTGTGGTATTTAAGAGTACAGTCCTGCTGAGTGATCCCCAGAGAACATTTCCAGAGGTATTTCGTTCAAGCTCCTTTTCTAAGACAAAAATCCTCTCACATGAATGACTCAGAATTTTTTTTTTGTTTACAAGTTTTTCTCCGCCTTCCATCCCTGGTCTCAGTAGTATCCTCCCAGCCCCATCACTGACCCATCTAGTGGACTTACACGTTAACCACTACTTAGACAGAGCCATGTTTGGTGGCTGGCTTGCTACATATGGTTGTGCAGTGCCCACAGGGGATGCCGAGCAAGCTGGGGTTTTGTCCTCTGTTTTCTCCCCAGGGCATCTGCATGTGACACGCTTATGGATGCATGTGTTGATACACATGGGTGCTGTGTAAGCACTTGCCCCCTCATGCCTGCTTGCCCCACTGGTGCTGTCACCCAGCCTCCACCAGGTGGTGGGTAAGTGGTGGTACTCGGAGTCCCAAGGGATAACAGTCATTCTAGGGACACTCAATCCACCCTCATCAGTCTGGCTCCCATATAACCCTGGTCTGTTCCTGAACCTGGGTCACCAGTGTGGCAGGAGGTAAGAAGTCCAGTGCCCAAACCACCCACACCATGCTGCCAGCTACACCAAAATAGTTCTAACTCTGTTGTGGTTCCTAATGTTGTGCAAATGAACGGTACTGGACAGATCAAACATATTTGTGTCAAACAAGGTATTCCAATTCCTGGGATACTAGACAAGCATAAGAAAGTGATGATATTTAAAGAGCAGCTCCTCACTTCATCATGTGTTTTCACAAATAAGAGGTTTCAGTTGTTACAATTTACTAGAGAATACATTTTTTTTCCTTTTTAATGTTCCTTTCCAAGATTTGAAGCACATCTAGGTAGTCCATCTAAAAATTCTGTATAGAAAACATTTGAAAACAGCTGTCTGTACCCTATTTACCTCACAGTGCCTTTATTTGTGACATCACAATGTTCACCATGATAACAGACTGTGATGTCACAAGTAGCAATTGTGTGGTTAGCAGGGGAGAGTCAGAAACATTTTGAAAGACTCTGTGAAATAATTGCTGCATTAGCTACAGTATTTAGTAGACCAACAGCAGAGGAAAGTAAAAAAAAATAAATAACTATAAAGCAATTAAGTTAAAACAAATTTGGTGTAAATATTGTGTTTTTATACTTTTTATTATAATAAATAGTTGCTCTTTAATAAAGACATTAATAAAGCTTTCACTGAATTTTGTAAAAATCTTCACATATCCAGAGGGCCAGGCTAATTTCAAAAGATTAAAGATTTTTTTTGCATCAACTAAACCTGCCAAATTATCTGATCAAAAACTGAGCACCTTAGCCACCCCACCAGCACATCAGTAGAACTACCGCTTGCAATGCAAGTGACCTGGGATCAGAAGTCATCTCGAGGGCAAGCCAGTGGGAGGAGGACTGAGTGTCCCATGGACTGCTCTCCTCCTCTGGGAGGAGGGTGGGAAAGCCAACGGTGCAGTACTGACCCCCTGTGGCAGCGAGGTGTCTGACTGCTGGGGCTGGCTCTAGTTGGGGGGCATGCTAGATGTATGGTGTATGTGCCACTTATGTCATTGCATGCCGTACCCCACGGGGGAACAAGGAAGGAAAAAGCGGGACCGTTGCAGGATGCCGCCCACTGTGCTCCACAGGCCCCACACCGTCACCTGTGGCTCTCCCTGGCTAACCACGCAGGACCATCTAATGTAGTAATGGGGTCCCTCCGAAGGCCCCACCCTGGTGGGTAAGCCAGGGAAGAACAGCCAGGGAGAGGTAAGCCCCGGGAAAGATGGATGACAGGGCTGGGAACACGGTCGGGTCGATAGGGAGGTTGGCCTGGGGAGGCAGAAAAAAATATTTGAGCGCTTTAACTAAACCAATATTTTCAGAAGAGATGTCCCAAGTAATGCAAGAACTTCCTAATAACAAGACATTAGGACCCAGTGGCATTCCTGAGGAGCTTTACAAAGTTGTAAGTTTTTCTATACCTAAATATTTGTCTAGAGTGTTCAAGGAGGCCTTTGAGAAAAAGTTTCTTCCTGCCTCCATGAAAAGATTTTATCACTCTTGTTCCAAAAAATAGCAAAGACCTGCATCACTTCGAAAACTATAGGCCAGTCTCACTGCTTAACTGTGATTAAAACATTTTAGCACAAGTCCTAGCTAATAGAATTCAGAATGTAATCACTGAACTAATCAGAAAAGAAAAGGTGGGTTTCATCCCTGGAAAACAAAGGGGTTAAATCAGGGCAGAAGTCCACAGGAACTCAGTTCCACTACCTTTTAAAAAATTGTATGACAGTTCCACCACCTCTATCACCTTTTTCAAGGCCACTGATTTACGGTGACTAAAACAATGAAATTCAGTTCTCAAGACTTCAGATTCCAGAATTGCACTGGTGATTGTTACTCTAATTTCTGGATTTTATCGGGATTCTGCTATCATTCTTTTAGTATGTGCATAAATAATCAGAATTATAGAAGGCGTAATATATAGAGCATTAAATAAAGCAAATTGAATATAGTACAGGAAGGAATTAAAAGAAAAACACAAGTTTTGTAGATTTACTGATCTGATATAAAATGCCAGATTCCATGAAATCTTTGTTTTTACTGGTCTTCAGGCAGCCCTAATTCCGGAATGTTACCGGATTTTCCATTAAAAAACAAAAAACAGTGGATTTCTTGGCAGCTCACCACCTTTGCACAGTGTACAGACAATGGAAATTGCCTTTCATTTGTCCAATTAAACAAATTCTACCTTCACGGGGAAGATCATTATATACTGTATACCTTCGGGTACGTCATTACATACTATCATCAAATAGGATGCAACTGCTGAACAGGGAGAGAGAATAGAACTTGAAAACTTTTTTTATTTTACAATCACAATCAAAGAAAACACCCATCCCCTCTCACAGCTATATAAAATACTAGCTAGCAATAATCCACCTGCATTGGATAGGGTAAAACGAAGATGGGAATCAGTTATTCATCTCCATATCTCAGACTAACTGGGACAGATGAATGACCAGAGGGTGGCCAGTAACCAGCTCTTCTACATGGCGAGAGTTCCACTGGAAAATTGCACTATGATACTTCCTCACCCCTACTACTGTTAAACATTTTGGACATCACCAGTCTGATCTGTGCTGGAGGGGATATGGGGACATAGGAACGCAGACGCTTATCTTTTGGGCTTACCCTAAGTTTCAGACATTTTGGAGAGTCATACATACCCAGCTACAAAACATCACGGGCTTACAAGTGCCCTTTACGGGAACAGACCTAGTGTTGGGTCTTCCGACTTTATTATATGGGAACAGACGGTTAAACAAATTAGCCCAAGTAATGAGGGTTGCAGCACTGAAGTGCATCACCTCAAGATGGTTATCGCCACTCCCACCCACAGTGCAAGACTGGTCATCCAAGATGACACAAGTAGAAGCTATGGAACAGATTACCAATACCTTGACATTACAAAGTGAGAACTTTATACAAACCTGGGCCCCCTGGCATAAATACCTACGAGGGCTGGTTGATGCCTCCTGATAGGATACGAAACTACATCCATATAGTTTATATTTTTATAAATAGAGGATATGAGTTAGTGCCTGTATGTTACTGAGTTTTGTGTTAGAGATATACTTTCCCAAAGACTAAGCCAGATATGTAAATAAAAGGCTTTGGGAAGACAATGATAGTTAAGCTACTTTGAAACTGAAAATTGAGATCTATATAGAATCATATGAATATTTGTTTTTCTGTTTGTTTATCAAATGATAGAATTGTACTAACTGTAAACTGGAACTGTGAAACACATCTGATATCAAATAAAAATGAAGTTATAAAAAAAAAACAATGGCTTTGATATTTTTCTGTTCATTACTATAGGAGAGTTCCACCTCGTAAAAATGACAGTTCCACCACTTAGAAATCTAGATTTGAAAGCTCCCCTACCTAAACATTTTCAATTTAACCACTGGGAAAACATAAGGAGACTTCTATTTTAAAATGTAGTCTTTTTATTTAATTTATAAATGCAACAATTTTACAGGCAGCAATTACAGGCAGCAATACATCACTTATTAATACCAGTTGATAACATCACAATACATTACATGTGTACTTGTAGCAGTCATATTAGGGGAAAATAAATTAACATCCTATTACTTCAGTATCCAGAGAATCATTATTACTCATTTTAAGTTCAGTCTGTGATCCATTCAAATAAAATCAGGCATAGCATGGTGAGCCCTCCCCTATCCCTTCCAGATTTTATTCCCATTAAAATTCAAGGAGCATCACAGATCATATCCTGAGAATCTTTTCAGTGCAAAAGAAGAGCAAAATTACATGTTCAGTACATAGCTTAAGATACAAAATCATCATAATGATTTAGTTGGTATGGTATCCACTTTTGCCATTGTACATCAAATTTTTGAACTTTGTCCATCACCTTGGCCGAGAGTCGCTCAAGGGCATATAGCTCCCTGAACAAAACAATCCAGGCTTTTTTAGTGGGTATTTTATTTGTAAACCACAGTCTAACGATAATTTTGTGGGCTGCTGTTATAAATTTAAAAATTTGTTTCTGCAAGTTTTTGTCAATTCGCAGACCTTTTGGTTTAATCAAAGTCAATATAAATGTGGGAGTGAATAAATCAGTGGTGTCATAAATTGCACTCTGCTTCTCGAGGATCTCCTTCCAAAACTTGGATAGCTTAGGACATGACTCAGATTTGCTCCATCATCCCCACATTCTCTCCAACACTGTCCCTCCCTTAATTCTCCCATACTAGCCAGCAAGGCTGGTGTGCGGAAGAAACCAGAATAGTTTCCACATGTATTCATGCCAGTATGGTGAGAAAAAGATTTTTATAGTTGGTAAAGCAGAGTCATTCCAGTCCTGCTCACTGATTGATACCTGCAGTTCTTGTTCCCGATCTAAACCTGATTGAGTTGGTCGAGTCTCCCCGTCTTTCATTTAAGGCCTTATATATCTTACTAATCAGGTGATCCGAGGTCGTTCCTCTGATATGAGCTTGTAACAGTTGTATTATTTAGGTACGGTTTTCACTTAGGGCCACGAGTGACCGTTCGTATGGCTGAAGGTATGATTTAAGATGTAAATAAGAAATTAAATATTTATGGGGCAAGTGATATTCCTTCTGAAGGAAGACAAAGGGAAGGAGACCTGTTCTGCCCACTAACAGGAAAATGAATAAAATGCCATATCTCTGCCATTGAACTATGTAGGGGCCTGAGGGACCTGCTGTCAAATTTGTATTGTACTTCAGTGTTCCCAAGAACAATTTTTCAGGGAATGTAAAATAATCATTACTGACCTTAAGCCATATTTTTAAGGGTTCCCTGGTCAACTTCGGATAATTCATTATCCCATGGCACTTTGGGGGCATCCCAAAAAGGAGCTGCTGAGTGTTGTATAGGTCTTTCCAGGTTACTTCTAATTGTTTCCAGTGTGCATCATACTGTTTATTTAGCCAGTGTAGGACTACCCTTAACTGTGCTGCCATTGCATACTTTTTGAGGTCAGGGAGGTTAAGGCCACCTCTCTCTCTGGGCAGTTGCAGAACAGAATATCTAATTCTGGGACACTTTCCACTCCAAATAAAGCGGGATATCATTCTGTCCCACACCTAGAAATATGTTTTAGCTGGGGTGAAGGGCAGTGTCTGAAGAAAGGACAATATGTGGGGAAATACATTCTGCTTAATTGTATCTATCCTACTCAAAAAGCTTAGGGGGAGACGTGACCAACGAGCTAGATCTTCTGTCAATTTTAGGGTTAAAGATTCGAGATTTGAGAGCTCTGCATGAATGGGGTTTCTTGTGAGCTTTATTCCCAAGTATCTCACCTCTTGTCTGTGCCACTTAAACGGAAGTCTTTTTTGAAGTGGGAGGGAGGGAGGAGGAGGTAATTGTACATCAATGCCTCAGTTTTGATTTGCTAATTTTATATCCTGCTAGCTTACCAAATGTTTGTAGCTGTTTCCATACCTCTGGGATGGATTGTTCAGGCTCGGTAAGATCCAGCAGAATATCGTCTGCAAATAGTGATATCGTGTGCTGGCGACCTCCCAATGGAAGGCCTTCTATGTCCCAAGAAGATCTGATGGCAATGGCCAGGGGTTCGAGATATAGAGCAAACAACATTGGGGATATTGGACATCCCTGGCGGGTGCCTCTAGAGAGTTGGAATGTATCTGAAAGTGCCCCATCCACCTTAACATTTGCTTTAGGGGAGGTATAAATATTTTGTAATTGTTTTATAAGTTGTTCCGGGAATCCAAAGTGCTCCAGAGTCTGCCATAAAAAAAGAACAGCTGACCCGGTCGAATGCCTTTTCAGCATCTAACCCCAGCAGCACTAAAGGGATTAGTCTTTCTACAGCATAATCTACTAAGAAATGTGCATGCCTTATGGCATCATGGGCCTGTCTGCCCTTAATAAAGTCCACTTGATCAGGGTCAATAATAGCTGGTAGTAAATGGTCTATTCTAGAGGCCATGGTTGACATGAACATTTTGTAATCATAATTTAGCATTGAAATGGGGCGAAATGAGGAGGGGTGTTTAACATCTTTATGAGGTTTAAGTATGGCTGATATGGTGGCATATTGCCATGTGGGTGGGGGGTTCTCCCTCCTGGACCGCATGTAAGGCCGGGAGTAATATAGGTAGTAGCAGCTTTTTGAATTTGTTATAAAATTCAGAGGGATACCTATCTGGACCTGGTGCCTTCAGGGTCTGAGCTTTTTTTAGAACTTGGAGTAGTTCTCCCTCTTTGATTGGTGCCAGCCAGGCTTCAGCCTGTAGTGGGCTGATTCGTGGTATTGGTAAACTCTGTAAATATGATTTGATGTTGTCTAGGGGAATTTCCTCTTCTTTAGTGTACAACTTGTGGTAAAACCGATGTAGAATAAGTCTAATTTCCTGGGGTCTTTTTGCTTATCTCCCTGTTTTAGGATCTACCATGCTGATTATGTTCGCTCTGGTTCTCTGTTCTCTCAATTTTCTTGCTAAATTTCTGGAGGCCTTAGGTCCCCCCTCATGATGTCTTAACTTTGGATAAAATAGTTTTTGTTGTATCGACTGGTCTACTATTTTTTGTAGCTTTTGTTTTACAATTCTTAATCGTTGTCGTATTGTGGGGTCCTTTTGATCTGGCCAGTGCTGTAAATGTAATAGCTCCTCCTGCAGGTCTTTATGTGTTCTTTCCCTCTGCCATTTTTTAATGACAGAAAATCGTATGATCTCTCCTCTTAATACTACTTTTAAAGTATCCCACAGAATTGTGAGGGCAACTGCATGTTGCGCGTTTTCTTGTTTAAGTGTACGTACAGCCTCCTGGACCAATTCAAGGAACTCTGGGTCCCTAAGATGGGCAAGGTTCAGGTGTCAATTGGTTTGCTTATATTGCGCCCCTAAGTCCACCCTGAGATATAAGGGAGCATGATGCGATAAGAAGGTGATCCCACGGCATACATCACAAATGGAGCCTAAATGCTCGACCATGATTATAAAATAGTCCAGTCGAGCCCCACTTCCCATGTGTGGGGCCCAGTGGGTGTATTCTTTTGTCTTAGGAAAAAAATTTCTCCAGGTGTCCACCAAGCCCAGAGAAGTGATAGTTTGTTCTGTGTATTTTTGGAGAGCGTTAGATCTATGAGCCAGCGGGGTATCAGCATCCAAAGAGAGGTTAAAGTGATATTCAAGTCTCCCCGCAGCAGCAGCAATGTCCCTCCATGAGGGATGTTAAATCCGTGAAGAATTTTACTGCTAAAGGCTTCCCTGACCCAGGAGGGAAATAGATGCCAGGGTAACCGGTCTTGAGTACAGCTTGCCTGTCACTGTGGCATAGCGGCCCTCCAGGTCACTAATCTCACTTTGTTTTTCAAAGGGCACCTCCTGAGAGAGTAGAATCATCACCCCTCTCCTTTTCCCACCCCTATAGGACAATTCAGTTACTACAGAATACCCACACCTCTGAAATTTTTATGTTCGTCTGAGGACATGTGGGTTTCCTGCAGCACAATAAGCCCCAGTCTCTCTTTTCTGAATAATTGAAATAATCAAGAGTGCTTTATCAGATTACCAATCCCATTCACATTTAAAGATAAAATCAAAGTTGACTTAGCCATATCTACTTCTGATCAGTCCTTGTATGCATATTTCCTGTGTGTTAAAAGTACAATATATCCCCTTCCTACCGTACTTATGCCTTTTCACCCCATGCTCAATAATATTGTATTATTAATTACTTTATGTACTGTCACTGATATAAGCGAATTATAATGTCTGCCTGTTGTTCTATTCAAACACCATAACACTGTTCGAGTGTTTAAAACTACACAAGGATCTAAAAAAAAATTCAGCACTAGGCCGATAACAACTAAACATGTGCAGGCCTGTTGCATTTTAACATTATACATGATGCTCAGTACTTTTTAAAATAACCAAATGCCAACAGGGCATCAACTTTTTTGTACCATCAAATGGTACCTGCTGCAACAGGTCTCTGAACCTGGCAGAAAATGTAAGCAGCTCCCAAGGTAGGGAGAGGACAGATACCTCTCATTTGAAGGGGCAGATGTATGCCCCCTGAGGGGGAGTGGCAAGGCAACGCCAAGGGCACCCAGCACCACTATTTCCCTGGTACCTAGTGGTGCAGCAGGCCACCCTGGAAATAAAAATGAGGAACAGAGACCCCCAGGAAATGGTCCCTATGTGCCTCATCTCCAGTAAGGCCTTATGGGTACGTCAAACATTTAGAGATGGATTTATGACCCTATAATGGTCAGGTGGGCATGTAGCACTGCAAAAAATGCATTAAGTCATGCTGCCTTTCCTGGGCTATGGTATAATTAAACAATAACTATGGGAGGACTATCAGCAAGCTTTGGGGAGATAATCCAAGGGAATTTCAGAAACATCCTTCTGATTCACTAACCTTTTTTCCATCTATAAGCTTGGGAATATAAGCAGGATTCCATTTCCCAATGTCCCCACCCCAAATAGACTTCCCCGAGTTGCATTGAGTAGTCCCTGTATGCAGAGTCACCTCCGCATCAAGTTACCAGTTTTTAAGTCTCTGCAGAACCTCTCTCGCCACTCACTCCGGTGCAGGTCACTGAAATCTTTGTTAAACTTTTTTCACATCCTCTAGGGTTGGTTGACTCTGTCTCTTTCTGGAATCCGGATCCCTAGCAGTGTCCCAAACAGCATCGTGAAGGCCTTGCTGCATTTTCCTGAGTGAGGAGTCTTCCTGGGTGGATTGAACCAGGCCCCTGAGTTGAAGAGCTTTCGTTGCTTCATCTGGTGTCTCAAAGGTTTGGGAGCCATCTGGAAACATGATGACTAGTCGAGCAGGGTATGGAGTAGCAAATTTTAGTTGTTGTTGCTTTAAGATGGAGTATTGGAGCGTAGGCCCTGCACTTGGCTGAAATAGATGGGGAGTAATCGTTGTCAAAATAAATGCGCTTTCCTTTATACTCATTCTCCAGTCTCTGGTAAGGATAGTTTGTTTAGTAGTATAGTTTAACTTCATTATGATGGAGTGAGGTCGTCTGTCTGGCTGAGCTGGTTTCAGCGATAGGGCCCGATGGACTCGCTCTATGTCGAATTTAAAAGCTGGGTCTAATTGCAGAGATTCGAAGAGGAGCTCCTCCATAAATTTTTAAATATCTCTCCCTTCATCGTTCTCCAGAATCCCATGAATTCTCAAATTATTCCTGCGCGATCTGGTTTTCCAAATCCTCATATTTCTCTTTTAAAGCATGCTGTTCATCTAGCAAGTGCACTACCACGCGTTCCAGCCTGTCAGCCCGATCATCTAATTCAGTATGTTGTGCTTCAACCTCAGTAACACGCGATGAAAGTTTACTGATTTCTGTAGTTAACTCTGACTGGAAAGTACGAACCTCAGTTCTGAATTCCTGCAACTCTGCTAGAATGGTAGCATTGCTGGTTGTTGAGAGGAGGCCCCATTTGGAGCTGCCATTTCTGGTTGAATCTCTGCAGAACTTGATGAAGGGTGAGAGAATCCTGCATAATCCTTGCTTCTGGGGGTGTGTACAGTCCTTTTTTTGCCTCCCATTCAATGCTGTTGCTCTCCCTGATATACTTTTTTGATTATTTTTGCATTTTATTTGTGAGAGGGTCTGTTTTTAGCCCAGGATCAGCAGAGCTAGGTTTTACCCTTGCTTCCCGGTCGGTGTTGTCACCGGAACCTCCATAAGGAGACTTCTAAATGTTATTTGGACCTCTCTGAAGAGCAAAAACCAAACCACTGCACTCTCTTTAATGTTCACTAAAGCCTTCAGCTTGTTGGAATGGAACTTTCTCTTTGAGATGTTGAAGGAACACAAGCTAGGTGACTTCTTCTCCTTGTGGGTTAGGCTCATTTATGCTTCTCCTAGTGTAGAACTACTAATGAATGGTTTCATATCATCACCGTTTAGACTACTTACAGGGATGAGACAAGGCTGCCCCCTCTCCCCCTACTTGTTTAGCCTGGCTATTCTTGAGACCCTAATCAAAAAGATCTATACAATGAAAATGGGTTAAAATTTGATGCCACCATTTTTTCTTCCTAACTGATGCCAGATGGCTTCCAGTTTATTTTGGTGGTGAAATGTTCAGTTTTTGTTATCATTTAAGAATTTTATGAAAGTTTTAAAATAATTATTTCTCAAAAAAAAGATGGCCACCTGATTTTTGCATAGAACTAATGCTGAGGGCCCGAGGAGGGTAAGAGTCCAGACAAAAATGCAAATGCACAGTACACAACATAGGAAGCATCCAGAAACCCCAAATCAACAGTTCTGCCAATATTTTTTATAACCATAGCAGAAAATGAGCTTTTTGGAATAACTTTTTTCATTGCACTGCTACTCTAAGTTAAGGAAATCCATGAATACATATTTTGCCCACGCTGATGATCTTTTACTGACACTATCCAACCCTCAAGAATCGGTAAATAAGCTCAATGCAAAATTAAAAAACCTTGCACTTGTGTCTGGTCTGACAGTAAACTGGGGAGAAACACAAGATACAATAACTTACCTTGGACGTAAAATCCCTAAAAAACAAACTCATATTATAACTCTCAACTTAGACCCCTTTATCAAAGAACTCAAATCAGACTTCCTAAAATGGGAAAAACTAAATACGTCTGTCTGGGCAAGAATAAATGCAGTAAAAATTATGATGGCCCCCAAGTTATTTTACTTCTTTCAAAACATTCTGATCACAATTGGGAAAGAGGAATTTAATAATATTACAAACATACAAAACTGGCAGCAGAAATAGGCCATTTGGTCTATCGAGTCTGCTTGACTTTGTAGCTAGCTCCCATACTCTGCAGCTGGACTGATGAGAAAACTTATTTGGGAATTCAACCCCCCAACCCCAACTCTCTTTTCACAGAAGCCTAAGAGCACCCTGGACAGAGGGTGGGTTTAGCCTCCCACGGTGGGAAAGATACCAAACTGCTTTCTTGTTTAAACAGGCAGCATTACACTTATCGCTCCATTGCTCACAAATACCCCTCTTTGGTTGTAGGTAGAACAATAGATAACTTCTCCATAAAAAGTTATCTAACTATTTACAAAACCCCTTAAAAACACTCCAATAATTCCATGCATCAGGAGCTCCTGGAGACAGTTGCCTGATCACCTTCTTACAATCTGGGACAATACTTCAATTCTTGCTGGAGGCCAGACTATAAAAGACATAAATTGGAGCAAGCAGGGAATAACCAGTGTTGTTGACCTAATAAACCCTGATGACAGAACACTCCTACCCTTCAAAGAGGTTAAACAAAAGTTTAAATAAACGTCATAGATTTTATGTTGCTTATTATTTACAGATAAGGGATGCCTTGCTAAACTGCGGTTCAGATTCTAATTTCTCAGTACCCCAGACAAGAGATGACTGGAATTGAGCTCTTAGAGTAGTGCTGATGAGAAAAGGGGCTACACGGCTTTATAGAAAGTTAATGGCAACTAGACAGCCTTGTGTCTTGACTGCATCCTCCAAGATCAAATGGGGAAATAAATTAGGTCACAGCATGAAAGATGTCTACATGGGCTATCATCTGTAAGTCCTGTAAAGAAGTTCAAGGCAGACCCATTCAATTTAAAATGCAACATCATCATTATTATTATTCCTCTCAAAGCTTGAGAAGGGATGTGGTATCTCCAAGATGGACCTTGCTGGAGGTGTAATGAACATCAGGCTGGCTTATTCCACATGCTCTGGATATGCCATTACTAACAGATGCAGTAAGGTACATAAAACATGTGAAAAGGTAATTAAAGCCAAAATCACCTTCTTACCTGAGGTACTTATTTTGGGTCTTAACTCTCACCTAAAGAACCTGTAAAACTACCAGACCAGATAGGTTCTAGCAGCATCTCTCTCTTTAAAGAGATGGTTACGATCATCCTGGAAGTCCCCTGGAACCCCCTCATATGGGGAGTGGTACAATAGCTTATCGACAATAGCCCAGAATGAAAGAATGTGTTATTTACTGAATGACCAGCAAGAAATCTTCAACCTGATTTGGGGCCCCTTTTTGCAAGCTAAGCCAGACACTAAAAACAAATAATAGCACGGACTCAGTCCTGGCATAGTCTCTCTCCAAACCTGCCTTAGTCTTATTACTGGATTTGGATTCCATGGTATTTTCTTTATAGACATTTAAGCAATAATCCATGATGGGTTCCATTACACTTTAGACAGAGACAGAAAGTCTACTTAGCTTTGATACTTCTCACAGCAGCCAAGAAGGTTATTACTTGAAATTGGCTAAAACCAGAGCCCCCCCCCCCCTTACTGAAACATTGGGAGGATTTAATATATGAGATTTATACTATGGAAACTATGACTGCTAAATTACAGGGTACATTAGATAAAATCATGAATAGATGGACCATATGGTTTTTGAGCCTTTCAAGCCACAGACCGGATTTGGTTTCGTAGATCTAGGGAATCAAGAGAAATATTCGATTGCCTGGACAACCTTGAGAATGGAACTCAGATTTTATAAGTACGGGATGATTCTTTGGGATGACTCATATTTGAGGGGGAGAGGAATGCACACCCAGCCAGTCATCTGTAAATAAGAGGCTTGAGGATCAGTCCAGGGGCCTGGGAGGAGAGGCTGAAGGCCCACATTTGATGGCCTGACCGCCCCCAGAATCCCCTTCCTCCCTTCAGCCACTCATCAGCGGGAGCAGCTAATAATCAGAGCATTATGGTTGACAATTTCATTCTTTAAGACTCTCCCACTTCCACTATCACCATTTATATTGCTTACTTTTTACCACATTATAGACCTCAATATATAAGAGGTTAATAAGAACAGCATATGGTAAAATCATCTAAGGTGATACGTATGTATTATATAAGTAAGTGAAATGTACCTAACTCATGTACTGTATACCAGTACCCAACAGAAAATTCAATACATATCTAAGTTTTAAAAAAAAATAATCAATGACAGGGTGTGGGTTATGCTGGGATCTTATGCTGGGATTTACTCAAGCCTGCTGTGATTTAGTCATGAGGCCTACAGCCTCATGACAAAATGCACACCAGAAGTGGGTTAATCCCAGCATAACCCACACCCAGGAGTGGGTTATTGCAATTATACAAAGGGTAGGAAGCAGTGAAGTTTAAAAAAGGAATATTTAAAACCTTATTTTTTTTTTACTTTTTTTTGCTGTAATGTCTTTCCTCATTATGTCAAATAGTCCCCTGTTGCTCGGTAGAATGTTTATGTATGGCTACTGATAGTAGTAGCTGGGAGAGCGAGACCGCGACTATTTGGGAGTGCGTTACAGCCAGGACGTCATTGTGGAGCTCTGGGAGCTGAGGTTCTTTTCATGATTATTTTGAGTTTTCCATTCATGTAGAGCGGCACTGTGGTATCTGTATTGTCTGAGTAACTGGGTTGCTAGTGGCTAGTCATGGAGATGCACGAAGGAGCAACCGTTAGCTGTCAGTGGCATGGAGGCGAGAGAAAGTGAGTGTGGCATCACTGAGTGGTCAACAGTGGCTGCTCAGGTAGTGTGGGTTTTACACTTGTGGTTTACACATTTTTCATGTTTTTGGACTTTTGTTTGGGAAGGCAGCACACTCTGTTACAAGCAGGGACCTCTTAGCAGGGAAAGAAGATGGTGGGTGCAATGTTTACATTTTGAACGGTTGGAGGTTTTATTTTGTGAAAAAGCCAACTGTGTCTTTTTGCGTGAGTTATTCTGGAATTTACTTACACTGAAAAGACCCAGTTAGCCAATCAAAAGACAGGATTTATAGATGCCATTGTATGATTGATGTTACAATATAGGTAGAAAGAATGGTGGCTTCTGATTGGCTGACAGGTACTTTCAGCTGGGCCATCATCCCAGTACAACGGCCCAGCTGAAAGCAGCTCAACAGATATATGTTTAAAAAATACATCCAATTTACTAAAAAGGGCCCATTTCATAATCACAGTAAGGCACTCCAGGGGGTGCATTATGGTGGGCTAATGGCCCTTTTCAGGTGGTGTAAGCACTCAGCTTCGCCTTGTGCTCCAACCCACCCGAGGCAGGCCATTATCCCACCATTACACCCACCCTGCCCTGCCTTATTGCTTAATTAAATCATTTACTTGTCTTCCTCAATCTTCAATTGTTGTTTTAGGTCTATTGTAGGACTGAATTCTAAATCATTTGTATTTTTCTCTTTTTTCATTGAAAATAAAATAAAATTAAACTTTTTAATGGAAAACAACAAGGTATTCCAACTGTAATTTTACACACAAGTGGCCAAGGATCCTTGGGCAGAGAAGAAACCTCCAATAACAAGACACTTCCCTTTCACAAGAACCCCCCCCCCAAAAAAAAACACAATATTTAGACATAATTCAGTTTATATTTTACATTAGTTCTGTATTTTTTTCACCATTTTCACTACTGAAGCCATCTGCATGAAAACAGGTTCATTGTTTCTTAAGAGTTCATCAGCTCCAGTGGCTTATTTCCTACATGATGTCATAACTGTGTAACATCACAGTTATTCCCATGGCAACAGCTTGTGATGTCATAATAGAGGTCTGTGACTTCAAGCAGGGAATGGCCCACAGGGGCAGATGACATGCAAAGGTACAACAGCCCATTTTTATGCAAATTTCCTCATTAATAAATATTGGAGAGGAGAAATCTATGACATACCAATGAAATGCATGCTGAATTGAACCTAAATATTATGTTTTTAAAATGTTTTTCCTGAAGCATCAGCAGCTCTTTAACAGAAATCTGGGGGCGGTGGGGGAAGGGAAGATACCAATGATTTTCTGGTGTGTAAGATTAATATAAATTTAAAGAATTGTATGTAACAGTTTTATCTG
The DNA here is from genome assembly GCA_016271365.2 of Neoceratodus forsteri. Lineage (NCBI taxonomy): Eukaryota > Metazoa > Chordata > Ceratodontiformes > Ceratodontidae > Neoceratodus > Neoceratodus forsteri. The sequence continues at coordinate 129,064,316 of JADMNL010000031.1, read as the reverse complement.
TATGTTGAAGCTTTCTAATAAACTGAAAGTAAAAAACAGGGACTATGGTTTGACACTCTGTCAAAAACACGGCTCCTCCAACAGCACTTGCAATTATTTTTGCTTTGAAATATGCGTCAGGCGTGCTGAAATGTTGCAAATGATGTCCAGGCAGTTTTGAGCAAGGAGAGAATGGAATGAGAGTTGTATCTCTTAAAGTCCAATTTAGTTTAGTTGTAAACCATCTGCGTTATGCTTGCCTTCAGTAGCAGCACTGCCCATGTGTACTATCATTTAAAAAACAAATTAATGGGAAAGCTGCTTTTCTTATTTCCCCTCCCAGTACCTAAAACCTATCAGTAATGTTATTGAACTCACGGGGCACATTGAAGTCTTAATGAATCTGGGCCTGAGCATGCTCTGTCGAGTCTGCCATGACACTACAATAGATCATGGGCTTCCCCTTGGGACCAGATTGCAAATCCTGCCCAGATGAGAAAGGAACTGAAGGTTACCATTCTTACTAATGCTGTAGCAGCTTATGAGGTTGGGTGCGTGGGATAAGGGGATAAAAGGAGGTTAACTGGCACCAGTCCTCAGGGGCAGTATTCTACAACAGGCTACCACTTGACATGTGAATCCTCCCATTTTCCAGTTTTGAGGACCATGAGGCTGTCCCAAAAATACTGGTCAGTGTCAGTGATATAGTAGGCAACATGCTCGCCTCTGGGGCTGAAAGATCAGAAGGAAGTAGGTTCTAACCCACTCCAGGTACATTAGGTAAAACCCATAATTGACACTAAAGTGCAGTACGTGGGGTGGGATAGGGTGCTACCCTGGTAAGGGGCCATCCTTTGGAGGAGATTTTAAACCGAGATCCCACCTTCCCATCTGTGGTCACTGTCCAGGTGGAAGCAAAAGACCCCATGGCACTTATCAAACCAGAATAGGGACATGTTTATTAAAATAAAAGATAAGTACAAAACAGATATACATACATATCACATAAACAGACCCCAAAAAACAGACACACCAAATTATACACAACTAAAGTCTAATACAAAAAAAAAAATACTCGGCAAACCATGCAGAATGACTTTTAGAATGTGAAGAATGGGTTTCCTTAGAAAGCAGGAAAGTGCATGCTCGAATTGCCATTTTGTTTCAAACCTCATTCTGCTGGACTGAAACTTGTTCCATATAGAATCACCCCAGAGGTAATTATTTATTTATTTTTTTTACATGTGGTATGGCAAACTTATGTAACCATGTGGAGGGGTGTTTCCCTGGTGACATGACCAACATTTTTCCCATCAATAAAACAGGTCCGCATAACCCATCCCTCCAGGACACACCTGGAAACAAGCTATCACAGCTTTGTGTGCCTTTCCTGGTCAAAAATTACAAATAAATGAAACAAACAATAAAACTGGTGACTTGGGGAGTGGCCAGCAGCCATAATGAGAAGATGCATTTCTATGGCGCTCTTTCAGAGGGATCGCTAATCCGCATCTGCAAGCGTATTGCAAACTTTTCTTTTCACTTGAAAATGATCCATTTTGCACTGATCACCCAGCTTTATCATGTTGCCAAATTTGGGATGGATTTACAAGATGGATAACCCTAAAAAAACAGCAAAGAGTGGAGGATGGCGAGGCCAAAAGACAGGGCCTAACACCAGCAGTAAGGTGGCAACAAAAATGGAGGAAAGCACAGACGAACCTACAACAAGCATTGGACAACAAGAGCAAATCTTGGACACTACGGCAGAGGATTTTAATGCTCCCGTATTACCATTTGTAAAACACACGCTTCTATCGCTATTTTGGAAACGAAGAATGAGGCCACATCTGCACTGAAAGCCACCACAGCTGCATCAGGCTTAATTAAAGAAAGTAAAGCTTTAAGGTACAGACCTGAGTCTGTAGAGAATTTGGCATGAGCAGTGAATCTGTGAGTTCTGGGATTGCTCGAGGCGGCTGAAGGGGACGACCCTGCTGCCTTTGCAGGATCTTGGTTGGGAGACATTCAGAACCTTGAGCCAGCCCACAACAGCTTTTTGGGCTTTCCACATAATGCCACAAAAGCGTACAGAAAACAAGAGCACCCTGAGGACTTTTTTGACTACCTTCCAGGGTCCACATGAATGAGGTCGAATACTAGGTGGCATGCCACATTTGGCCTCTGACTCTGGACAATGGTGCAAAAATATCCCTCTATCCCAGACCTCAGCTTTGCAACCCTAGCACTACTCACTTACTCCCCATACTGGATTATGCTGTGGGGGGATAGAGGCAGGCCCCCCCACAGGTTCTTCAAGTGTGGCAGGCAGGTGGGTGGTCCGGTTCTGCGGGGTTTGAGAGCTCTGATGTCATTCTGCCACACTCCACAGTTTTGTCACATTCATTCTCCCTTTCCTCTGGACATGAGTGGTGAGGGCTCTGAGAAGGGCATGAACATGAACCACGTGATCATGTGTTCCAGAGTCAGCCCACATTCTCCATTCATAAGCGTCTCTGTCTGCACCAAATGTGGTCACACAGGTGGTGGTATAGCAGCAGAGACTGCAGCCTCCCCTCCTCTGAGGAGGATGTTATCCTCTGGGATGCTCAATTCACCTCCCCCCAGCCAGCCCCCTTGCACTGGGTTCATCCTCGAACCTGGATTACCAGTATATTGAGCAGTAGTCCTAGTGCCGCGTCAACAGGCCAGCTCACTCTGCCACTCATGACTTATGGTCCTGCCCCCCCCCTTCCCCCACACAAACACACTTGATAAAATGCATATGTTGAGACAGGCCACTGTAGCTCTGCTATATACATATATGTAGATATATATATATATATATACACACACATATTAATGGCAAAAACAACTCTGTTTAATGCATCAGTTAGGGTTGTTCCACAGCGACAAGATTCAGAGAGATTTACCAGTGGGTAGTTAGTCAGATTCCTGGAATTTTACCAGTGTCTCCAGTAAGCACCATGAACCAGTGACCCTACACATAAGCCCTTCTTCTTATTCATGATCCCCTCCTGCTAAAATACTAAAAAAGGAAAAACAAAGCACAACAAACTGACTCTGTAAGTGAAAGATGCGCACTCCAATTCAGTAAAAATCTTGCACAATTATAAATTCACTCCACTAGATGTTTAATTCATCATTTGGGCTCTCCCGGGGGACAGACTACAGAAAGTAAAAGAACAAACACTGCACCAGCCAGAACCCCCAGTGGACCCTCGCAGGAAGGCACACACGAGAGCAATACTACTCCTCACCCCTTTAATTAGGAATGCTTTTAGGAATTCTTGAAAGTCTTGTGGTAGGCATTACATTACCTTATATGTTCGGTTTCATTTCTGCAAAATGCACTTGGTGGCATACTTACTGTAAGTGCATTATATCAACAGAATAACAGGATACCATCATCAACAAGGCTATAATGCCATCTTGAGAGTCAGATGACATCGTAAACCATGAGAGCGAAGCTTGAGTGGTTTGTGATGTCACCAGAATCCCAAGATGGAATGACAAGCCTAGTTAATGATGGTTTGCAATCTGTTATTTTTTGTAGTATAAGGAATTATTTCAACATTCCATCTCATAATATTACTGATCTGATGGCAGAGGAATAGTATTAAGAGTTTTTGATGACAATGATGTCGTATAGGGGGGCAAAACATGCAACTATCATTTTATTTATTTATTTATTTATGTGGGTATAGATGGATGTATTTCAAAGGTTTTACCAGGAAAGACATACTGAGCTGGTAACAGCTTGCTTCCAGATGCATCCTGGAGGAAGGGGAAAAGATAACAGATATAAATATACAGAATATAAATGTACATCCCTGTAAAAGAGGGGCTTATATTCCCATCTTAGGCATCCCTTTCCCCCTCCTAGCCCCCCCCCCAAACCTTGGGAATGTGTTACTGCTCTGAGGGATATTGTTGCTTGATGCCTCAAGGTGGCAGCAGAGAGTGGGTTTTAGGGAGTATATAAGGGACCAGACAGGAAGTGTCTGAGCCTTTCCAGCCCAGGCATTAGCCCTGGGTCTGGAGGGAGGAGGCTGGAAGCACAGAGCTAGGCACAGAGTAGGTGGACAAGTAAGGGACCTCAGCAGTCCAGGAGGGCCATTGGGGAAACCCCTCAAAAGAGTACAGTCAGGATGTCTTTTTCCATGCACTGGGGTCAACGAAGAGTTGGGCGATGGCGCTCCATGGGGGATATGTAGCCAGGTCCTGTGTCATTGGGGCAGGGGCAGTAGGTGGCTTTGTAGCCTAGGAAAGAGTAGGAGCCTTTAGAGACCCCTAGCAGGTGTCCCCCAGGTCACCATGGCTGGGAGGGCAGTGGCAGAGCCCTCCCAGGAGGGGGAGCCAGTGGCAGTGGCTTCCCTCACACCTGGTGTGGCAGGGCAGCCTGGAACTGTAGAGGGAGCTGGGGGGCCTTTCAACCAATATATGGGGCTTGCTTTGGAGTAGCAGGTCCTGGGGTGCTGGTACACTGAGGTCCAGGGAAAGCCACAGGCTATTTTGCAGACCTTGGAGGGTAGCCCCCATGCTGGAGCTTAATTTAAGCCCAGGCTGTGAAAATGGGGATGTGGGCCTGGCTGGGACCCCCAAGGAATTGAGACCAGTGGAACTCGGAGTAAGTTGGGTCACCTGTGAGAAGGCAGGTGCTGAGGCAGAGCTGAGTGGAAGTGGTAGGTGCTGCATTAGCACCAGGTACAGTGCCAACCATTGTAAGGGGGTCGGGGGCCTGGGTTGTCAGTAAAATTCCTGAAAGCCCTGTAGTGTGGGCCAGCACCCAGGTGTCTAGATGGGGGAGGCAGCACACTTTCCTGCATCAGAGAGTGTGGGGGGAATGACCAGTGCCAGTAAGAGTGACCCAGGTGAGGAAGAAAAAACAAAGTGTTGCCTTACCAGATCCTAAGAAGCCAAGAGATTGCAGTGATCTGAGTTCAGGTAGATCTCAGGTACAGCATCTGAGAGAGAGAGAGACAGAGAGAGGGGAAAAAGAAATACTTGCTTGTGTCTGCCTGTATCCATCATTTCTGCTGCCTTAATATGTCCAGCAAGTGTTAAATAGCCCATGAAGCTGCTTTATCTATTTAAAAGATGATGTATGTGACCCCTGTATTACTGGAGATCATTTGCACTACAGGTGCAGAATAAAAGCCAGTTTGCAGAGGAAATAGTGCTTATGTATATAGCAAACAGGAAAGAAGGAGGGGTGGAGGAACAATGGGGAGTAATCAAAACAGCCATCACAGAAGCAACAAGCCTTTGTGTAAAGCAAATCAACAAAACACAACGAAGGAAAAAACTGCTATGGTTCTCAAAAGAGGTGACAGAGAAGGTTAAGGAGAAAAGGATAGCATTCAGGAAATATAAGGAAACACAGAAGGAGCAAGACAGAGAACTTTATCAGTTAAAGCAGAAAGGGCAGGAAAGCAGTCAGAATAGCAAAGGCCCAAACCGAGGAAAGGATAGCCAACTCTGTTAAGAAGTGGGATAAGACCTTTTATAGGTACATTAGGGAGTGAAGAAAGACCAAAGGAGGGATACTGAGGCTTAATAAAGGGGAGGGAATGTGGGTAGAGGGTGACAATGAAAAAGCAGGGATACTGAACGAATATTTCTGCTCAGTATTCACAAAGGAAGAGGAGGGGGAGGTACCTAAACCAAACAAGAGAAACACTCTGAAGACGCAGGTCGATACCAGTCCATTTACAGAAGAAAGGGTTCTGAAAGAACTAATAAAATTGAAGGTGGACAAAGCAATGGGGCCTGATGGGATTCACCCAAGAATTCTAAAACAACTAAGGGTAGAACTAATAACACCGCTGACTACTCTCTTTAACAAATCATGGGAGGATGGGGTGGTACCTGAGGACTGGAGGAGGGTGGATGTGATTCCTCTTCATAAAAGTGGGAGCAGGACAGAGGCAGGAAACTACAGACCAGTTAGTTTGACCTCAGTGGTAGGGAAAATGATGGAATCACTTCTGAAGGAAAGAATTGTTGAGTACCTAGAGGCCAGTGGGGCACAGAACCCAAGGCAGCATGTATTCACGATGGGAAAGTTGTGTCAGACGAATCTAATAGATTTCTTTGACTGGGTGACCAAAGTAGTAGACCAGGGAGGGGCTGTGAACATGACCTACCTAGATTTTAGCAAGGCATTTGATACAGTCCCACACAAAAGATTAATACACAAGTTAGCCAGCCTTGGAGTGAGTCCCAAGGTGGTAGCCTGGATAAAAAATTGGCTAGACAACAGGATGCAAAGAGTAGTAAGCAGAGTCCACAGTGAAGAAAGGAGGGTTACTAGTGGGGTACTGCAGGGTTCAGTACTGGGACCGGTCCTTTTTAATATCTTAATAAGTGACATTGCAGAGGAACTGGAAGGAAAAGTATGTCTCTTTGCAGATGGCACAAATATCTGCAGCAGGGTTGATACACAAGATGGAGTGGAAAGGATGAGAAGGGACTTGGCAAGGTTGGAGGAATGGTCAAATGTATGGTAGCTCAGATTCAATGCAAAGAAGTGCAAGGTAATGCACCTGGGAAACAAAAACCCAGGGGAAGAGTACACAATGGGGGGTGAGATACTGACAACAGTAAAAATGGAAAGGGACCTGGGGATAAATATATCAGATGACCTAAAGGTGGGCAAACAATGTGCGAAGGCAGTAAGGAAGGCTGGGGGGATACTGGGATGCATAGGGAGAGGCATCAATAGTAGAAAACAGGAAGTTGTTATCCCTCTGTACAGACAGTTGGTGAGACCCCATCTGGAATACTGTGTGCAGTTCTGGAGACCCCATCTCCGCAAAGACATAAACAGAGTGGAGGCTGTCCATAGGAGGGCAACAAAAATGGTGAAGGGTTTGCACCAGAAGACATATGAAGAAAGACAAAAGGAGCTTAATATGTATACCCTCAAGGAAAGAAGGGAGAGAGGGGACATGATAGAAACTTTCAAGTACCTCAAGGGAATCAACAAAGTCCAAGAGAGTAGCATCTTTCAGAAAAGAGATGGCAAGAACAAGGGCACAATTTGAAGATGGGGGCAGCTCAGAGGTAATGTGAGAGTATTTTTCATGGAGAGGGGTTGTGGATGCATGGAACAGCCTCTCTGAGGAGAATCAAATGGAGTCAAGAACAGTGGGAAATTCAAGAATGCATGTGACAGACATAAGGCAGTCCTAGTGGGGGGTAGGAGGAAGTAAGCTGTTGGTTAACTGGATCTGCAGCTTATCTGTTAGGTAGGAAAATGGGCAGACTAGGTGGGCCAAGCGGTTCTTATCTGCGATTAAATTCTACGTTTCTGTGTTTCTATGTGCATTATTTAACTGAGAGGGGAAAGTAAATGAAACAAAATCCTTCTTTTTCCCCTTTATCTTCAGTTTGACTAATTTTCAGTGAGTTGCATTCCAGTTGTAGTATTCATCCTGCCTTGGTGGAGCCATAAGGGCACCTGAAACAGCTGAGATGCGGCGCAGAGTTTCTGGTCCAGTGGGCAGCTTCGGGAAGGAAAAAATCCAATACTGAGGGAGAAGGTAAAGTGCATGAGTGCCGAAGATGCCTGAGAGGTAAAAATATTATTTCTCTGCCTTAATCTGGAAGTGCATTTGTCTCGATGTTAACGCTTGAGAGTACCTCCTTTCCATTGCCCTGGAACGCCTGCGAAAAATAGTTATGCTCCTAGATGGGGGCATGGGGGGTGACATAATATACATATAATGAAATAAATATAAGAAATACCCACCAAACCTTGGTCTAAATCCTCTCTAACAGAGATAAAATCCATCTCATCCCCTTACTGGAGGGAGTTTTCATGGAAATGCCGCTCTAGATACTTCAGAGCTCCGTCAACACTAATGAAGTATCTCCCTGATGAGTTTGGGAAATGTTGGAGGAAATGCTGATGCCGTCTTGCCACACTGGGGCATGTTTTTTGGTCCTGTCCACCCCTTATGCTCTTTTGGCTAACCTTTCAGAACAAATTTATTTATTTATTATTTATTTAGTTTTTGTTGACCGGGTTAGTGCACTAGACAAATCCTGCCTATTTTCAGGCACGACCCGGGGGAGGAGGATACAGATGAATGGCAACTGACCTTGAACCAGATTAAGCTGTTGGTGGTATTTTTAGTGAATGAGGGAAATTTGGCCAGGACACCGGGGAAATTTCCCTACTCTTTTCGAGAAGTGCCATGGGATCTTTGACATCCACCTGAACTACCAAAGACCAATCCAGGCAGATGGAACCTCGGTTTAACGTCTCATCCAAAAGATGGTACCTCAGAAGTGCAGCACCCCTCTCATGCTGCACTATAGTGTCAGTACTGGGATATTAACCCAAGTGCCAGATGTGGGAACTGAACCCACAGCCCTCTGATCTCCTGGCCTCAGAGGCAAATGTGCTACCTACTGAGCCACTGACACATGAATTGACCACCTTATTTACTGAACCTATAGAACTTACTGCCAAACAATTTCTAATGGGGGTTTATCCGGACCATGCTCCTCCCTGGGAGCGAACTTTTACTACCGGTATGTTTTATAGCAGCCAAAAAGGCAATTACCAGGCATTGGATGAGGGCCCAGATCCCAACTGTCCAGGATTGGAGGAAAATAATGTCTGAAATTTATAAAACTGAGACCTTCAATACTGAGCAGTGGGGAGGACCCACATCACGAATGTTGAAGTGGAAGGTTTGGATCCATTAGGTATCTTCAGAACAATTAGATTTGAGTATATAAAGTTCTTAAATTAAGTAAAAATGTCACCCAAAAACAAATTTAGTATAGTCTGGAAATGTTACTGACCTGAAGCTTTGCCTACCAGTAAATTAACTCAATTAACTTACATTAAATAGAAATTGTTTTAAGGACTGTTTTTTTTTTTTAAATAATAACAAATTCACTACAAAAATGTGAAGAATTGAATTCTATTCAGAAGTATTGTTAATTGAGTCACTGTAACATCCATTGTGTATTTATGTGGAAAAATTATTTAATAAAAAGAAATTAAAAAAAAAAATGAAATAAATATAAACAAAAATAAACATGATAATTATGCCTAAGAATAAATTGACTTAAAAGCACCAAACAACAGAAAACTGGTTCACCCACCCTAGATCTTGTCCAGTGTGTTAAACTGTGAAGTGTAAATATAGGCTTTTCTAGGACCTAAGATAATCCACAAAGCCAAATATGTGAAAAATATACTCTCAGTTTTATTCTCCACATATGAAAATGGACACACCAAAAACATACATAGCAGTAAAAAAGGTTTTACAGGGAGACAAACAGACTCAGATGCTACAGCTTAACCCACTAAACTGGTACAAACACCCTCACCTCTGATGAAGCCCTGCCCAGTCGGAGCAAAACATAGGGTGTTTGTACCAGTTTAGCTGGTTATGCTGTAACATCTGAGTCTGTCTCCCTGTAAAATTTTTTTTACTCCTATGTATGTTTTTGGTGTGTCGATTTTCATATGTGGAGAATAAAACTGAGTATATTTTTCATATATTTGGCTTTGTGGATTATTTTAGGTCCAAGAAAAGCCTGTATTTACACTTCACAGTTTAACACACCAGACAAGATCCGGGGTGAGTGAGCCAGTTTTCTGTTGCCTGTTTTTTTCCAATGTTGGTTTAGAGCACCACCCAGACAAAGATCTTTTAGTGTAGCGCCAGTTTTTTCTGTTGTCTTTTCTTTGCTATAAAGCACCAAACAGTAAATTGTGGAATTAAACAAACAGATAATTAACTAAATATCAACTAGAAAAATTAGAACTGGGGGAATGACTGATACAGGGAAAGTGCTGAGGGAAGAGAATTAGATACGTTGCAGGTGTGAAGTAAACCCAATATCAGAAGCAATAGCAAGAGTGAGCAGAGAACTCATGGAGGAGACCTTCAAGGGCAGGAAAGGATGGAGCAGAGCAGATTGAAGGGGGGAGGGAACCCCAAAATTTAGGGAAGTTAAATGAGAAGGCAGCTAGGCCAGCATTCATGTGAGGGAGAGCAAGAGTTGAGAGCAAGCATTGTGAATGGAGTAAGAGGACGAAGGAGAAGGAGAGGAGAGAGGCAAGATATGAGGGGGAGAGAGACAAACCAAAATTTGGAGATGAAGGAAGCACAGTGGGTAAGACACCTGACATCAACAGAGGGGATGGAGAGGGAAGAATACAAGGTACAGTGATGAGTATGCATGGGTTTATCATGGGCAACGTGATTAAAGGGAGTGAAAGAGAGGATCCAGTCTAGCTAAAGTAGACTTTGGAGCAGCCTAAACAATGTCTCCATAGTTAAAAATGGGCAAAACCATCTTAGTGAGTACTTCTTTGCAAGCAGGAAGCAGAACACTTCTCTTATTTCTGTAAAGTGCCCCAAGTTTGGGGTGAAACTTCTTGTGAATAGTATCCACATAAACAGAGAAATCTAGATGATGGTCTAACCAGACTCCAAGGTACTTAAAAGAAGAGACATTTTTAATAATTGCACCAGCAAGGATACGAACATACGAACATATGAAATTACCAGCAGATACAGGCCATTCGGTCTATCTAGCCTGCTCGAGTGTGCAGTACTTCAGTCCATTAAACTGCAACTGCCCCCCTCCCTCATATGGCCTCCCTCCCATCTTGCACCCCCTCCCGGTCTGTACCCTCCCCTTGACTCTGTCCCACTGCCTCTTGAAGTCTCCAACACTCTGCAGTGATACGACTTTCTCTTGCAGAGCGTTCCACCCTGCCACCACCATTTCTGTCAAATAGTACCTCCTTTGTTCCTCCATGAACCTACCCCCTTCCAAATTCATAGATTGTCCCCTGGTTTCCCTTCCACCCTTCAGACTGAACATACACCTGGCTACTTGAAGGTCTCAATCATATTCCCTCTCTTCCTTCTTTCCTCCAGGGTATACATATTGTGCTCTCTCAGTCTCTTCTCATATGGTCTGTCCACCAACCCCAGTAGGTACGAAAGAAAGGAAGTGGAAGGACGCTGGCAAGTCTCTGCTTGCTGCCAAAAGTCATTTATTTATTTAGGTAAAATCTGATAACCAGGAAAGGAACACTGAGCCAAGGCTCATTTCCAGGTATGATCTGGAGGTGGGGGAAGTGGGGGAAGTGGGGAAACAATACAGCGAGAGACAAAACAAGTTGCAAAGTGCACATATCAAAACATGTAGCAACACAGACAGTAAAAAATCTATGCAGAGTGGCAGACACTGCATTGATTTGAAGCTAGTATAGGTGTCAGTCAAGAATGAGAAACGGACAAAGTGCAAACTTACAAAATAAACTGTCACTGGGAGCAAAAAACAGAAAAAGTGAAGTAGAGTGCTATGCTTAGGAAGAGGTAATGGAAGTAACATGTTGAGAGGCTGAGAACAGAGAGTACAATAGTGCTGCCAAGTGTGGAGCCTGGGTAAATGAGAAGTGCAGAGAGGGTGCCAGAGGACAGCAGATCCAAGAAGGAGAGTAAAGGGATGCAGGCAGTGGAGCAAAGGGGGCCATGAGGGGTAAAAAGTGAACAATTACGCAAGGAGAAGACAGGAGCAGGTGGGGGCAGGAGTAGATCTTAGCAGGCATCTGAATGCAGGAAGGGAAGAGGATAGGTGGAACAAAGAGGGGAGCTGGTTCCAGAGAGAGGGGAGATAGACATAGAAACATAGAATTTGATGGCAGATAAGGACCACTTGGCCCACCTAGTCTGCCCATTTTCCTACCTAATAGATAAGCTGCAGATCCTAGTTAACCAACAGCCTACTTCCTCTTAGCCCCCACTAGGATGCCCTTATGTCTGTCCCGTGCATTCTTGAATTCCCCCATTGTTCTTGACTCCATGACCTCCTCAGAAAGGCTGTTCCATGCATCCACAACCCTCTCCATGAAAAAATACTTCCTCATATTACCTCTGAACCGTCCCCCCTCTGGTAGGAGAAGGCAGCTTGCCCTGAACATGAGTGGTGGCAAGGTATGGCAAAGGTTCTGTTAGCTGGTGCATGAAGAGCAGGGTGAGGAGCGCGGGGGGAAGGAGTGAGGAAAGGCAGGATGGGAAAGTGCCAAACCAATATTTAGCAATTAAGGAGAAGCAGTGGGACAGGTGACATAAAGGAAGTGGGAGGATGGAAAGGGATGAATAACGTGATCAGGACTGGTCCTCTTTAATGTCTTCATAAGCAACATTGCAGAGGGACTGGAAGGAAAAGTATGTCTCTTTGCAGATGGCACAAAGATCTGCAACAGAGTTGATACACAAGGTGGGGTGGAAAGGATGAGAAGGGACTTGACAAGGTTGGAGGAATGGTCAAATGCATGGCAGCTTAGATTCAATGCTAAGAAGTGCAAAGTGATGCACCTGGGAAACAAAAACCCAGGGGAAGAGTACACAATGGGGGTGAGATACTAACAACAACAAAAATGGAAAGGGACCTGGGGGTAGTCATATCAGATGACCTAAAGGTGAGCAAGCAATGTGAGAGGGCAGTAAGGAGGGCTGGGGGATACTGGGATGCATAGGGAGAGGCATCACCAGTAGAAAACAGGAAGTTGTTATCCCTCTGTACAGACAGCTGGTGTGACCCCAACTTGAGTACTGTGTGCAGTTCTGGAGACCCAATCTCTGCAAAGACATAGACAGAATGCAGGCAGTCCCGAGGAGGGCAACTAAAGTGGTGCAGGGTCTGTACCAGAAGACATATCAAGTGAGACTTAAGGAGCTTAATATGTATAGCCTCAAGGAGAGGAGGGAGAGGGGGGACATGACAGAAACTTTCAAGTACCTCAAGGGAATCAACAAAGTCCAAGAGGGTAGCATCTTTCAGAAAAAGAGGTGTGTAAGAACAAGGGGGCACAATTTGAAGCTGGGGGGGCGGCTCAGAGGTAATATGAGGAAGTATTTTTTCACGGAGAGGGTTGTGGATGCATGGAACAGCCTTCCTGAGGAGGTTATGGAGTCAAAAACAGTGGGCGAATTCAAGAATGCATGGGACAGGCATAAGGCAATTTTAGGGGGTGGAGGTAGGAAGAAGTTGGCTGTTGGTTAGCTAGGATCTGCAGCTTATCCATTAGGTAGGGAAATGGGCAGACTGGGTGGGCCAGGCAGTCCTTATCTGCCATCAGATTCTATGTTTCTATGTTTCTATCAATGGTGAGCACAGGGAGGGGAGTTGGTGGCAATGTGACAGAAGGTATTACAGAGGGTGTCCAGTCTGGCTAGAGAAGAGGCAGGTGTAGTACCATAGACCTCAGTGGCATAGTCAAACTCTGGGAGTATCATTTTAGTGATCAATTCCTGATGGACCTGCAGGGGGAGGCAAACCTTGTTGTGACACAAGACACCTAATTTAGGGTAAAGATTGTTACAGATAGCATTGATAATATGAGCAGAGAAATCAAGCTTGCTGTCAAGCAAGACCCCAAGGTATTTGAAAGCAGGAACAGTGTTAATTGGGATGCCATCCAAGGTGGAGAAGACGGGGAGACAAAAGTCTTGCCAATTTCTGGTTGGTGCTGCAGGACATGGGCACTGTCTTATTTGAGTTCACCTTGAGCTGATTTGCCTAGAAACAGCGCAGGGCATTGTGGAAGTTGCTTTGTAGTGGGACCCCAACTGCAGTGGTTGAGGGGCCTGAGGAGTAGATAACCACATCATCCATGTGCATGTGGATGTATGAGGTGATACAAGCTGAGGGGAGGTCATTCAAGAAGATAGAAAAGAGGATAGGGCTGAGGATGGAGCCCTGTGGGACCCCTGTCAAGATTGGGGGGGGGGTGATAACACTCAACCCACCTGAACAGCGTGAAAGCAGTTAGTGAGGTAAGATAGGAACCAGGCCATAGCAGAAGCAGATAGCCCAGCAGAGTAAAGCTTGCTCAGTAAGAGAGGGTGGGACACAGAGTCGAAGGCCTTGGTCAAGTCAATAAATATAGCTGCAGTGATGTGGCTCTGGTCCACCCCAGTAAGGATAGCGTCAGTTACATGGAGCAGGGATGACACGGTGGAGTGGTTCTTCCTAAATCCAGACTGGAACAGAAAGAAGAGGTACATGGAGGTAAGGTAGTTAGCAAGCCTAGAATGGACTATAGATCCTTGGAATTTGGTGAGAGAGGGGAAGAGTGAAATCAGAATTGACCTGTAGTTGCCAGAGGTGGAGGGGTCATTCCCTGTATGCAGAGGGAGAACCTTGTCAAGTTTTCATGAATGAGGAATAGCGCAAAGGGAGAAAGACAGATTCAGAAGGTGAGAGAGAGAGAGGTAGGGCAATGACTGGGGCAGAGATACAGAGGAGCTTTGGGTTCAGACCAGTGGAACTGTGCTTGGAGGAGTTAAGAGACAGCAGGGCTAGGTAAACTTCATAGGGGACACAGGGGGAGGGGGAAGCCTTTGGATGAGAGGGGAAGGGCTGGGTTAGAGGAAACTGGAGGAAGGTGGCAGGGTACAGTGCAGGTGGTGAAAAATTTGTTAAAATGTGCTGCTGTGGAAGAGGGGTCTGTGACCAAAGAGTAATCCACAAGGAGAGTGGCAGGAGTGAACTTGGCGGGGGGGCGGGGGCGAATAGCGAGTGGATGACCTTCCAAAATGTAGTGGGTGAGGAGAGATTGGAATGGAGGTTGGTCGTGAAGTAGATGGCCTTGCCCTTGACTGTGCAGACAGCCTTAGTGCAGGTGTTCCCAACGGCCCTGTAGGTCTGAAGGTCAGCCAGGGATTGGGAGGATTTAAAGTGTGCCCACACATGGTCCCGGGACTTGCATAGATTAACTAGGTCCACCGAAACCCATGGGTGGTGGGAGCATTTGACCCTGGCCTTTCTGAGGGGGGCATGGATCTTCCAGACATTGTTGAAAACGGCTATGAAAAGAGATAGGGCTGAGTCAATGTCAGAGGCTGAGTACACGGGGGACCAATCAGAGACTGGAAGGTCATTTAAGAGGGTGTTGGTGTCTAGCAATCTGAGAGGCTTATACTAGATGTACTTGGGAGCTGAATAAGGGAGACACACTTTCCTTACACAGTAGGTTAGGCAGTCATCACTGAAGGAGTCAGAAAGAATGCCTGCAGTTAAAATGTGGTGGGGGTGGGAGGTCAGCACCCAGTCTAGTAGGAGGTGAGTGGTGTGAGGATTGAGATAGGTGGGTTCAGTGATAAGTTGAGTGAGGTTCAAAGATTTGATCAAGTGAATAGTGGTCTTGGAGCCAGGGGAGAGCCAGTTGCGGTTGAATTCCCCTAGGAGGATGAGCTCACCGGAGGCAGCAAGTGAGAGGAGAGATGAGAGGGAGTTTTGCCAGGGAGGGAGGAGAGAGCTTGAAAGAGGCATAGATAACGCCAACAAAGATGGGGAGGATGGAGGGAAGGGACAGCTTAGCTAGCAAGAGCTCATGTGAGAAGGGAAGTGACTCACAGAATAAGATAGAGCCAGCCGGCCCAGTGGCGCTGGGGGCTGAGGCGCTGGACACCTTACCTCGCGCTGCGTCAGCAACCCGGGCTTGGGAACAACCTCGGGTTGTCGGGGAACCAGCATGGGGGGAGAGAGAAGGAGCGGGTCACCCCTCCCAGGGTGGATGCCCACACCCTCTGTAGTTCCGCTCTCACCTCGTGGAGGACTGGTGGGAAGCGTAGGCATGAGGGTGTGGCAGTGATGACCAGGGGTGGGGCAGAAGGGGCCTAGCCAGTACCTGGTGTGCGCATGCACCTCCGTGCACATACACGTACATGTCTGCCGGGGTCCCAGGTACAGGAGAAAAAGGGGAAAATCAATAAAGTACTAATTAAAAAAAGATAGAGCAAGAAAGGGAATGCCGAACACAGAGGGCAACACCACCACCTCTTTTTCCTCGGTCCTGATGAAATGTGGAAGTCAGGGAGGGCTACAGTAGGTTGGAGTCAGGCATCCTAGAGGACAGCCAGGTTTCAGTGATACACAGAATATCGGGAGTGTTGGGAGACCCAGACTTTGAGAGAGCGTCAAGCTTAAGAAGGAGACTTCTTGCATTGAGGTGGAAGAGAGTGAGGCCCTTGGGTAGAGCAGGGGGAAAGGATGATGAGGAGGAGGGGCTGTGGTTGGATTCAACGTCACCTGCAAGAAGAAGGAAAAGGAGGAAGAAGATGGATTATAGAGTGAGACTTCCTCCCTTTTGAATGGGGGTGGGCAGGGTGGGAGTGAGGATGCTAGGAGAGTGGAATGAAAAGACAGGTATGGTGGAGGGAATCGAGATTCAGGAAGGGAGAAGGTAGCAGACCGTGGTGTATTGGGGGTATAGGAGGGACAGGTGGAGAGAGAGAGAGAGAGATTGAGGGATCAGTGGGATGGGTGGGGTAGGGAGAGGGTAGGAGAGGGGGAGGAGTGATAGGGGTGTGAGGAGGAAGAGCAGACCAGAGGGGGAGGAAGGAGAGACAGGGGTGGGATGGAGAGAAAGGTATGGTAGAGAAGGTAGCAGAGGGGCATGCTGTAGGAGGAAGTGACTAGAGGGGAAGACAAGAGGGAGAGAGATATGAGTTACAGAGGAGGTAGGATGAGACAGATGAGTGGATAGCCCTCTCAGGGCTAGGCTGTGGGTGGATAATGCATGCCAGCTAGAGCAGAGAGGGTAGACAAACTTGTGCCCAGGTTAGAGACACAAAGCTGAGGCTAGTGAGCTGAGGTACAGTTGGGTGCAAAGCAGGTAATGAAATTTAAGATATGCAGAGCACTAGTGATTATTAAGGTAAGTACAGCTGAGAAATAGCAGGTAAGAAGCGTTAGGTACAGTGAGCAGGCTGTGCAGCAGTCAGAGACTAAGGCTGGGGAACTAGACACAGAGACCTATTCATACTGTCTAAGCAGTAGTGAAAACTAACACTCTGACAATATACAAGAAATTAGGACAAAAGTGGGATGGGGGCTTACACTAGATGGGTAAAAGACAGACACAATAGTGCGGTGGTGGAAGGTGTAGAAATGAGGATCAAACAAAAACAGTAACAATTTAGGAGTTGTAGCAGGACATTTCAGTGCATAGCTAGGGGAGAGAGATGCAAAAAGCCACTAGGTGGCACATGAGGAGTACAATACATTTGCAAACAAAAAGAAAGCTGTGATTCTAAACAACCCTGGAGCTGAGGAGTGAATAGCTACCAGGTTCAGGGCAGTTCCAAAAGTTGTAGACTGGTACCGACAAGCAGAGCTGGTTGTAGAGAGGCAACCAGTTGCTGGCAGACTGCTGGTGGGTGAACAGTGGCAAACAGTGTCTGGAAGCATGGTTCTCAGTGGGTGTTGGACTGGCAGGAGCAGTTAGATAGAAGGGCTCAAGAGAAGAGTGGCTGGTAGACAGCAGACACCGGGCAGACTCCAGTCGTTATCCTTAACGTGTGTCCTTTGCATGGAGGCCACTTGGTCCTTTGGTCCTGAAAATGGGGTGAAACCCTGCGTGGTATGCTGAGTGTTCTCCCTAATTAGCTGTGAAGGAGATAAGTGGCAGGCAAGTTCATGGAGGGCTCTGAGGGGCAGTCTGGTAGTCCAGCGGCAATCAGGGAGCAGGGAGTAGCCTAAGATGTCTGGGGCTGACCTCCCTGACCCAGGAGAGGGTCCATGTCCAAGAGGGAAAAAGCTGTCATGGAGACTGTTTTCTTGGCATTGAGTGATAACTGATTAACTCAGAACCAATGCTGGACATTGTTGAAGTCTAGTTGAAGTTGTTTCATAAGATCTGGGGCAGAGGAGCCAGAAGAAAAAAGAACCATGTCATCTGCATACATATAAATTGACACAGAAGAGCAGGTCTCAGGGAGGTCATTTAGAAAAAGAGAGAAAAGAATTGGGCCCAAGACAGATCATTGAGGGATGCCTGAGCTGATAGGGGAAAGGGTATATTCGATATGGACAGCTTGTGACCTGCCATCAAGGTGGGAGCTGAACCAATCAGCTGAAGGAACAGAGTCCAGCTACCTTAAACTTTTACAGGGAGAATAGGATGGGCTACAGTGTCGAAATCTTTGGCTAAATCGACATAAATAGATGAGGTGATAAGGCCCTGGTCCATATCAGAAAGTACAGCATCAGTGAGCTGGAGGAAAGAGGTGGTAGTAGAATGACACTTCCTAAAGCTGGACTGGAAAGGTATAAAAAAGTAGGTTGAGTCAAGGAAATGGGAGAGTTGGAAAAGAACTAGATATTCCTGGAACTTATCTAAAGTGGGAAGGAGAGGGATAGGATGGAAGTTACAAGGGGAAAAGAGATCACCCCCTTTGGAAAGGGGAATGACAGCCAGTTTCCAAGAGTCAGAGACACAGGATAAGGAGACAGAGAGGTTAAGGAGCTAGGAAATAGGAAGGGCAATGCCATGAGCAGAGAGAAAAGTTAGTCTAGGGTCAAGACCATCAGCACTCCCACCCTTGTGAGGATTAAGAGCCAAAAGGGCATCAACAGCAACAGCAGGGGTTATGGGAGAAAAAGAGAAAAGGGAGAAGGGGGATAGAGGGCGAGTTTGAGGGATAGATAGATAGGGAAGAGAAGAAGAAAGAGAGAGGAAGAGAAGAGTGAGGATGATGATGATGATGAGGCGGAGGAGGAAGAGAGGAGTGAATGGGTGCAAGAAGTGAAGAAGGAATTGAAGAAGAGGCTACTACAGCAGGATGAGAGACAGTATTGCCCATATTGGGAACAGGTGGATTAGCCCAAGTCCAGCAAAATAATAAGCAGGACTATCAGAATGGATTCCTTCCTTCTTTTTCATTATTCCACCCTTGTTTGCCTCTTTCTGTCAACACTGACAGTGGGGGTCCTCACGGCTTTATGCTCCCTCTGTCTGGGAGGAGGATGTGAGCAGCTTCTTTCTTAGTCAACATCAATGCTGCTCCTTAGTCAGTTGGCAGGGAGTGCTTGCATGCCGGACAACCCCCCACACACACACACACTCATGCTTCTATTATGTGCCCAGCCTCCAGTCAGTCACAGAGTAGGATTCTGGGGATACAAGTGAAATTTTACAAAGGTATCCTCTAATAAATCATAATACATAGTTAGGCTGTTTTGTTCATGGTTTCATAAAGTTGTTCTGCACAGCAAACCATGCAGAATCACTTTTTTAATGTGAAGAATGTGTTTCCTTAGATACCAGGAAAGGTGCATGCCCACAATTGTAGTTCTGTTTCAAACCATGCTCTGCTGGACAGAAACCTGTTCCATATACGTAAGCTCCCACTCCCTAAATCTGGGGCTTACCTTTCTGCTTTCCAGCAATCCTGAACACTATCTTTACCCTCCAGTCCCCCAGGACTGTTGATGGTGGGGATGGACAGGACACTGTACCAACATCCAAAAGCCCTAGTGGGATGCAAACCAGGGCCCCACAGCTAGGTCACTGCAGCTGTTGCCACACCTCTCCACTATCCTTGGGCCCTTCCAGTGTTCATTGGGGGCCGAGGCAGGGGGCAGCAAAAAGGAGTCACCAGCAGCTAAGCAAGTTCCCTGAGCCCAGGAGCTGCAGTGGGCCGGGGAAGAAACAGAAGTAGCGCGGTATCATGTAGCACTGTTTGCACATATGCAGTATGTGCAGAACAGAACTGTAGCTCCGGTTCAACTTTGGGCCATATGCCTGCTTCAGCAGAGGGATCCCGGCTCCAGGAAAGACAGCAGAGTTGGGATCCAGGTACAGAGCACATTGGGTGCAAAGGAGATGTTTCCCAGTGCCAGGGTCAGCAGCATGACCGGGAAGGAAAATGAACAATGAGCGTATGCACACAATAGCGAGAGAGTGGTGCAGATGGCTGCCTCCTGAATCGAAGTTCCCAATGGTGAGATGGGTTAGGTACCCATGACAATAAGCACATCCCTGGCCCCAGAACCATGAGTCCAGAGCAGTTATATATCAGCATGAGGTGAACTGTAAATAAAGCAGCAGCAATCTGCCAAAGCTGGGGACTGAAGGTAAACAAAGATGGTGACGCCAAGCTGGCCCGGTGGCACTGAGGGTTGAGGTGCTGGATGCCACACCTTGCACCACACCAGTGACCTGGGTTCGGGAGTGGACTTGGGCCGCCAGCGGTCGGCTGGGGGAAATAGGCTGGAGCGTCCGACGACAGCTCGCCTTCTCCAGGGGGAAGGATGGGTTTCAACCCGGCGTGTGCTGACCCCTGGTGGAGGCTGGGGGCATGCTGGCATGTTGGCGCCTCAGGGGTTTGATTGGTCACAGGCAAAGGTCTGTGGACCTATCAGCTCTGGGGGTTGCACCAGTGGGGACGGACGCTGCAGACGTCTACGTTCACGTCTTGACATCTGGGCACACAGTGTTCGCACAGAAAAAAGGGAAAATCACCCTCCGGCGCCAGGAAGATAGAGCGCTGAGCGCAGTCCTGATGTACCACCATCTGCCACTGTCTCAGGGACTTGACAAGACACTAAGGTACAGGGGTGTCCTGCCCCAACCCGCCTGGGGGGCACTCCATGGCAGGATGAAGGGACCAGAACAGCAGGTAAGATGGTGGCAGGGATGGGTTTCATTGGCGACTCCTGATGGGGCAGCTCCAGTAGGGTCGTAGGTGGGATAAAAAGAAATTTAAAAAAAAGAGATGATGACCTCCATGAGTGAAGATACTGCAGAGCAGCATAAGAAGGTACCCAGTTAGATTAGCACTACAGGAATAGCGCCAGTCAACACAGCACTAGTCCCCGTAGTGCTAACATAGCAGTAAGAAGGGATTTACAGCGCATTCAGCAAGCGCTCCCCTGGTCACTGTCCCTGGTGCTTAAAGCACTCAAGGGCACCAGGATCCAGGAGGCTGTCTGAGCTGCTCCCATGGTGGGGAGGGTTGGGACATCGAGAGGCTCGGCCAGCGACATTGGAGACCAGGGTTCTGATCCTGATTTCCAAATTTTTGGTGCACTGTGGACTTAGTTTTTTTACATGGGGTTGTGGAAACAGTATTCCACGGCCCCATGAATTTTGACTTACCCTGTGATCTGCCCCCCCCCCCCCCAAGAGTGAGAATCCTTCAGTCTGGGGGTGCGGGGGGCATAGCTCTCTGAAAAAACAAAATCCGCACCTAAATTGCCGCATGGTTCTTTACTGTGCTATTCTTATAGGCACTATTCGGACCCAGTGCCGCATGAGAAGGGTTGTAGTTTGGACCCACTTTGCCTGTGAATTCTGGTCAACCAGAAGCCAACTCATACCAGAAACAGTTTGCCTGTCAAAAAGCCTGACCAATCAGGCATAGAGTTTCATCCCTGATAGAAGGGGCTGGTTTTCACAGTTTGTGGGAGTTCAGTAAGACAACCCAGAGAGTGACTGTGTGTCAAGGTGTGGGCTGGTGTGCCATTGTCTGTCCAGACAACGCAGGCCTGACAGACTAAAAGTATTTGGGATCCCAAGTAAAGCATTTGTGAGAAGAAAAGAAGTTTTCAACAAAACTACAGTTTAAAAGCCAAGTTGGAGCTGGGCTTGTCTTGCCCCACCACAGACTTTCCCATTCTGGGGGATGAGCTCCTACAGTCTCTCCTGTCCATGAAGGCATCCACCTTGTTCCCGGTTCCAAGCCCCAGTGAGACAGTCAGAAAGAGAAGTGAAGTGGTGAGAAAATACCAGCAAGCCTGGGAAGCCTGCGTCCCAGCTGGGAACAACCGCATCCAGCTAGCATGTCCCAGCCATCTGAACTAGGTACCACTGGAGGCATCAAAACTATGAATAAATCCAGGGTTTGACCCTGCAACTGGGAAGAAAGTTTTGTGTCAGGAACTGAGGGAGAAGTCCAGGGCAGGACAGTGCCAGTGTGAGAGGTCCAGGCAGAAGTAATGTGAAGTCCAGTCGGCCACCAATTTTAGTGGACTACAAACAGGGGCCCCTTTTTTACTTGTTTAGTAGTTTACAGTTTGGCTCAACAACAGTTGCGTTTTAAAAAGTATTTTACCGGCTACTTTCTTAAGCACACCACCGAGCTCCACCCTGCTAGCAGCAAAACAATCCCCAGTGTGGTATCCACTGCAACTTAAGAGAGATCTCTCACCTATGGCCTTTGGTAGTATTAAGATGGGTGCACCTGCACTGAAGTTTGAAAACTGCCAGGGGGTGGGCAGATTTTTTGGGGCAAAGTACTGAATTGTTTAGTGCCTTAAGAATTTGCATTTTACTGCTTAGAGGCTAGCATTTCTGCTACCTCCATGTATCCCATTTTACCTTGCTCCCCCATTTCTTCTTTCTGTACCATCCCTTTTAAATAAATTATATGTCCGAACTGCATTTCATGGTTTGAGGATTGTCATTGCTTACAGTGTCACTTGTTTTGGGGGTGGGACTATTTGGGCAGTTTGGGCACTGTTTCCTGGGGAGTGATTGCCTTGTGTTTCACCAGCCAGGTACCCCATATTGCCACCCTAGGTGAAGGCATTGGGCCACATTAGTCCAGTGTAGCACATCCACAGGTAACCGAGGATGGCCTCCTTAAAAAGTGTGGAGAAGTGAATCCCGAGAGCCCCAGTATAGCTGCTACACATTATTACTCCAGCGGCAATTTTTTTTTAAATGTGGTGTGGTAAAGTGACCTAACCACGTATTATATAAAAAAAGTCTAGTGCCAGCTGGTGGCACTGTGGGTTGAGGCACTGGATGCCATACCTCACTCCATGCCAGTGGCCTGTGTTCATAACCCAGGTCACTTGTATCACAAATGGTAATCTTACTCCTGCATGCACTGATCGGCCATCCTTAGAAGCTGAGTTGTGTCTGAATATTATATATTTCCCTGAACCTTGGAAAATAACTTTGGGTGATATGCTCAGGGTCACAGTGTGTCACTGACTGTGATGGGATTTGAACCTGGGTCTCCTGGTTCCCAAGCCTGTGCCCTAGCTTCTAGATCACTAGATGTTTCCAGAACTCTGCTAAATGCAGGTTCCCCAAGGTTACTGAACAATTTATAGAGTGAATAGCTGGTGAATGCCAACATGAAACTCTGAATGTGGTGCTACCTGGAATGAAAAGACTGGGATGTCTATATAAAGGCCTAACCCTACTTTAGCCCAAGAGTCGTTGTCTCATATCTGACTTTCATTTATTTTCTCTTTCTTCTGACTCTCCTTTTGTAATAGCCCTCTTCATCAAAGTTCCTTTGGCAGCGTCTACTCTGCAGTGCAGCGTTTATGTGGCACTGCTCTGGTGTTCACTAAAAACAATTTACAACTGATGCCATCTGACCTGTGTAATCATTTCCAGCTCAGAGCCCCAAGGAGTGTCACTGCACCATTTCTCATGCCCTTCTGAGCAGCAGGGGTGGGAGAGGGGAGGGAGACTCAGCCATCTCCTATCAGAAATGAAAAGCAATGCACATGGCAGAAAGAAAAAAAAAGATACAAATTGGCCTTAAAATCTGTACTTAATAATTTTGAGACTGAATAAGACAATTTTTGTGTGACTTAATGGAGCTAGTTCAAATCAGCTGCCTTAACTGTTCAGAACTCTTTAAGAACTATGATAACTCTGCTTTACAGAGTTCATTAATATGGTGGCAGCAATGTTCTTCCTGTAAGTGTCAAAAATTACCCCCTGTGGAAGAAGGGCAGAGTTTAGGGAAAGCCTGCATTTTTTTCTCAGGATTGAGGCCCACAGTTACAATGTTAAACATACAGTAGTCTTAGACTAATGTGTGCTTGCCTTTTTGCTTTTACCAGCAGAGAGCTAGGAGACACTGATTGGTTTTTCATCTCACTGTTATAAACATAGGGTGCCCAAATTCAGTATGACAACATAATATTTCTTAAATAGTTAACAGTTTCATCAGGTCTACAGTTGGGGCTGATATTCTGATAAAGTCTATGCCCACAATTAGGATTCATCTAAGGACCCACAAGAGATTGAGTTTCAGTATTCTCTTGTTACTAGTCAGATTAATGTGTATCCCATTTCTGTATCACCACTTTATAATCCAGAATCAATGTTAGTAATTTTAATAGATAACCCCCGAATATGTATCAAATGGCACTCTGAATATAAGACATGGGTTAACGTACCCTTACTTTGCCTGATTTATGCTGATTTCCCCTTGCATGGAGCTCTTTTTGCAGAGTTTTTTGTGTCTAAAAGCTATTAAAAAGAATATTAAAAAAATGTGTCTGGCTCCATGATGCTGAATGATAGAGAACCCCTTTGGCATACTGGTGACCCAGGTTCGGGCCATGAGCCCAGGGCATCAGGAGCAAAGGCTGACGGGTAGGGCAAAAGAGTGTCTGCATGGGTGCTCTCCTCCCAGGGAAGGGTTGAGATGTGTGCCACTTAGACCAGCACCTGGAGGCAGTGTGTGGCCACTGTTGGCAGGGGTGATAATGTGCCAGCGGGTCCTACCCCCAGGTCACTGACATGGGCATCCTGTACCTGGGAGGCAAGTATGGGCAGGGAGAACAAGGGAGAAATGCCTGGCCAAAGGGTTCTTGGATGACAGCCTCCCTGCACACACCCCCATGCCACCAGACCCTCAGCTGTGGTGAACCCACTACCAAGCTGTTGTTTTGCAGAGTCCCAGATGTGGTAATTATGCAACGTTTATATAATTTGTCCCTTTTTTCACCACTAGTTGTGTCATAGTATCTGTTATGTACAGCACAACAGCACTTGTCTTTAATTAATAAAAATGTTTGTATGATTAAAACATTTTTGGTAGCCCTCCACCTCTGTCCCCACCTGGGGGGCAATCCAAGGCTGCATGGAGGGACTACAGGGCTCCAGGTAAGGTGAGGCAGGGCAGACACAATTAGATGACTCCCGAGGTGGCAGAGTTTAGGGGCAGGGGGAATATAAACAGAGAGTCAAAAAAAATTATATACTGTATATTTTTGGTATTGCTTCTTTCTGCATCGATGACATGTGCAACAACATTTTGCTCCAGGAGGAAAAAATATCAAGTTAAGGCACAATTTAAGCAATGTCGACTTGATTGATTTCATGAGCATGGACTGGGGAAATCACCTTCACAACAGAGAAGTAATATAGTGCCTGCACTAGCAACGGGTTTCCATGGAAACCAAGTCACTGCAGATCTATGTAAGTATGTCATTCTGTTCATTTTAATAAGATGTTGCTTTCAATATCCTGTTTATAAATTACCATTCCCACCCTCCCTTTATGGTTCCCAGTGTATTCCACCCTGATGCTTGTGGTTGCCACGGCTACACCCTTCCTGTAATGGGAAGGGCCCATGAGTGACTTCCTTCACAGCCAACGCCAATGCTGTCTTGTAATCAGCTGGCAGCAGGGGGCATGAATGTCAGGTGGCCTGCGCTCCCCTTCACTGGCAGCCAGGTGCCTCTCCTTTGGGACATGGCTGACTAACAGCCAGCTCCAGTGTGGTATTCCAGGGATCACATGAGAAACTTGGATGTTCAGCTGGCAACACAACTCACAGGTGCCGCACTACTCGGCCAACGTAATAACGAACTTTAGCAGCAAAATGTGATGTAATATGCAAAACAAGCTGATCAGTAAATAAAGAAACAAGTTGCTGCAGAAATAGAACTAAGGCAGCCTACTACCACATTCTTAAAATTAGCCCCCCCCCACCAGGTGACCCAAGTTCTGCAATGAGCCTGGGTCATCAGAAGGCCGAGGGAGGAGGGCTGAACACCTCAGCAGATGTTCTTCTCTGGGGAGGGTGGGCAGCAACTTCTACTAAATTACTGCCTCTTGGGGGACCATAGGTGGTGCAAACATGAGCACCATGGGGAGGAAGGACACTGATGGACACTGGCCCAAACATGTGCAGTGTGCATGTTTCACAACATCTTCAGGTGACAGCATCCTTAGGGAGGGTGGAAAAATAAGGAATGACCCCCAACCATCCAAGGATGAAGCTTTTGGCCTAGTGGCATGGAGGACTGAGGTGCCTAGTGCTTTACCTTCTGCCACACTGTTAACCCAGGTTCAGAAACAGACACAGGTCATTCAGGGGCTGGCCTGGGAAGAGAGGATAGAGCGTGCCAGTGGATGGCTGGGGGAAGTATGACTTGCTGCTTGTCTGACACCTGGAGATGTCCAGGTGGTGACGCAGCCTGGGCACACCTGCAATGACCAATCATGGGCATTTGAGGAGGTCTGCACAGAGGTGGAGCTTGTCCGTTATGCCATTGGACATTGTGCAGTTGCCAGAGAGGAAAACTAGAGGAGAAAGCCCATGTCCCCAAATTGCCATGTGTGACGGCCCTCAGGGAACTCCTGGATTCTGCTCAGTGTTGATCCCTGCTGGTGTGACAGCAGTGGGAGTGGCAGACAGTATTGGGATAGACTAGACACACAGCCCGATGGCAGGAGTAGGTGGCGGCGGGTGAGCAAAAAGCTCTATGGAAAAAAAAAAAGGATGAATCTTACCCCGCTCTGCTGGTCCTTCACTTTTAACTGTGGCACTTACCCCTGCACCAGGCTTAATCTCTGAAGGAGGCCTATTTTACAGCAACAGCCCACCATGGGGTATAAATTATGGAGGAACAGGGGGGTGAGGAAAGTCCTGGAGAAGGCAGGTGATGGCAATAGGAGGGAGACTGACATAAGAGGGCCAACCAGGAGACGTGGGGGCATAAAGTATGGTAAAAAAAATAGGATCCCCCAACTTTGCCCCCTTTTTTTGATCCTTATCCGAGTTACATAATTGGGAAATACAACTGGGGTGTCATACACGGATGCCAGCTAGAGACCTAGCGTGTTACAGAGGTGAGTCATTCGGCTTCCATAGATGGAAGGTAAGGGGCACTGAGCATTCATCCACCCCAGCTGACAGACCAAGGAGAGGTACTAGCGTCACCTATGAAGGCAGCTGCTCACTTGCTCACCTGGCTGGGAGAAGTGCGTTGCTGTGGTGACCCCAATCATCAGGATGGAGGGTAGGGGGGATCCACGGGAGAAAAATAGGAGCATAAAATGAAAAATAATTACCTGGGCTGGTGGTGTTGTGAGTAATATGTTGCACTTCCATGTGCAAGACCCAGGTTTGGGTACTGAACCCAACTTCCATGCCTTGGGCCCATGGAGGATGGGGTCCACTGTAGAGGCAGCATGTTCAAACTCCCTGGTGGTGGCAGGGAGGAGATTAGCAACTGTTCCACTCTTTAGCCGCTCCTTTGGTGAGAAGGAGTGACCTTCACACTGTGGAAGGCAGTGCGGCATGAGCCTTCCCCAATGTAGGCCAGACATCAGTGGAATGGTCTTCAGTAGGGTGATGGATGAGATAAAATGAAGGACTTGTCCCTCATGCAACGCCTTTAGGAAAGTCTCACTGTATATGTCACTGACTCCAGTCCCCGTGTTCCCTGGCCACGTGAACAGGTAGTCCCGCTTTCTGGGTGGGAGGCCACCATGAGGAGGTGTTTCCCCAGGGTTTTTTGGTATGGCAGAGGTGAGCACTGGTAACTGGTGTTCATTAAAAAAATACATAAGGGCAAACAAACTGCTCGGTTGTCGATCATTATCCCATTAGATTTTTAACACCTCTGTCTGCACAAAGTCACAAAATTAGAATATGATATTCCATCCTAATTACTGTATAATATTGACTTGTAAGCAATAAGACATGAGAGGGTGTGCATTAGACACTTTAATACATGGCTAGGAGGTGTAGTGAGGCACAAGACTACTGGCTGAGTGCATCCAGCCTCCTAGCCGTGTGTTAAAGTGTCTAATGCACATCCTGGAGAGTCTTATTACACTTATGAAATGGTTATCTAAAATACAGATGTATGTGATAACTAAAATGCATAATATTTAATAGTAAAAAATTGACATTTGTTCTAATTTCTCATAAAATAGTTCTGCCTGTTTTTGTTTTTTTTTACTTGAGGACTTTTGAGCTGTTAAGGCATCCTTACTTGTATTTCTGTAGTTGTCATGGCCCCCATTAGCAGTAGTCATACTTCATTTAGTTTGGACAAGAAATTCTTTTGTCTCTTTTTTTTTATAATTTTTGTATGTTATGGTAATGGTTGGCCTAGGGAGAACAAGCTGCTTTTGTTTAGAGCACACAGGAGAAAGCCGTTACCCGATGCGGAAGCCAAATATGAAACTGGAAGAGTTCTGTAACTGATGCATTAAGCTGTTATCTTATGTACAAGTTATGTTGGTTTTCTTTCTCTTTTTCTGTTTTATTTTTCTGTGGCACTAAGGGAGTGAAGTATGGAGTGCCCTCTCATAAGCTACTTACAGACAGAAAGAGAGAGAGAGAGAAAGAGCATGGGCGGGGGAGTTGCGAGAAAGCTATTGAGCCCTACAGTGAGGGTGTACAGTGATTGTTATCCTGGCACTTTTTATTTTTAAATGATGCAGGTCTTGAATTTCATTTACAGATATGTTGACAGTCTGAAAATACAGCCTGGTATTTCACTTGCAATTGGCGAAAACAAGATGGCTGATTTTCAATTTGCCAACATTCTAACCGGCATCTTTACTAGGATCAGTGCCCACAGGGCACTGCTGGTCCTTTTTCCTGTGCGTAAGAAGGAATATCACACAGGTATGGACCAATCAGGATTCCTAAATTCTGATGCCCATTTCATAAAGACACTATAACGTATAGTGTTCTGTGTTCCATTTTTTCACTGTAATTCAGTCCACGGGAGTACAATCTACATTCAAAGAGGAACTGAAACTGGACAGCTCCCCTCCAAGGTAACTGCTCTATTTGCTTCAAAACTGTGCCCAGAAAAAGCCATCCTAGATTTACTGGTGGTCAGCTGTTCAGGAAATTATCTGTATTAAAATCCATTTTAAGTCATGCAGGTATGGAGTGAAGTAAAATGTAAACCGTTAACTGGCCAGTCAGCATAGCTCCCTCCTTCCATGTTCATGGTAGATGTGATAACTTGCAAAATAGAAGAAACCAAGACCTCTGTCTGACGCAACTCCTTCAGCACCATGGGCAGCTCCTGGCAGACAGGCACAGCACCAACTTCAACAGATAATCGGCTTCCCTTATTGTTATTATTACACTGCATGTTGTTTTCTTAAATACACATGAGGATTGTTGCCAGCATTTGGGGTTTTGCAGTGTATGTCAAAACTGTCCCACATTAGGAGGGATGTCCCCCATTTTACCTCACATAGCGCCCCCACCCATACCTCTCAACTGTCCCATATTAGAAAGGACACCCTTTATTTTACACCCTCAGAACCCCCCATATATCCCTCTTAACTGTCCCACAGTAGGAGGTACACCCCTTATTTTACCACTCAGATCGCCCTCTGTCAGTGCTTCCCAACTGGCCCACATTACGAGGCACATCCTTCATTGTACCCCTCAGAACCTCTCTGTCCATACCGCTGAACTGTCCCACATTAGGAGGGAAATCCCTCATTCTGTTCTCAGAACCCCTCTGTCTATACCTTTCAACTGTCCCACATTAGGAGGGACATCCCTCATTTTACCTCTCGGCCCCCATTTGTCCAAACTTCTCAGCTGTCCCACATTAGGAGGGATGTCCCTCATTTAAACCCCTCCAAACCCCTGTCCATCCTGTTCAACTGTCCCATATTATAACAAATGTTCCTCATTTTACTACTGCAAACCTCTCTGCCAGTACCTCTCAACCATCTCACTAGCGCTGAGGTCATAATGCCTTGCTTGTGACATCACAGTCTGCTGCTATGAAAATGACTCTGATGACACAAATAGGGCATTCTGACTTAAACTACTGATTCACTGGGACAGCCCATGAGGATGTATGGATACTTGTGCAATGTGCTGGTTCGGCAGGTTGCTTGTATGTTTCCACACTGTATGAGGTGCCCATGTATGTGAACCCAGGCTAGAGAAAACAAGGCTGCCCACAACAGCTGGACTGAAGAACGGCCCAGCTCCTGAACATGATAAGCTTAGGCTTATGGATTGCTACCGGGACTAGATCG
This sequence comes from Neoceratodus forsteri, assembly GCA_016271365.2. Taxonomy (NCBI): domain Eukaryota; kingdom Metazoa; phylum Chordata; order Ceratodontiformes; family Ceratodontidae; genus Neoceratodus; species Neoceratodus forsteri. The sequence goes on along the minus strand of JADMNL010000031.1, from coordinate 129,034,462 downwards.
CTGCTCGGAGTACTGCCCAAAACCAAGCAGGCAGAGCAAAGGCCAGGCACACAGTGTGGGTGCCAGCTGGTGACGTGATACACAAGGGGGCTGGAAGAAAAAAGCAAAATTGAAAAAATAATAATCACTGTACCAATTTTTTAAAAATTTTCTTTCATTCCTGAACCGAGATAATTGATTTTAAAGTTTTTTCTAAGTTCTTGCTCCCTTGAAATGCCCACCATGAAAAAATTAAGAATCCTGGTACAGTGCAGTGCAATTTACTGTCAGAAACTTGTGCAGACACAATCATAGTATATCCACAGTATAAATCCAGTATTTACCATAAAAAGGTACCCTTAATGGAAGGGATTTTTTTTACATTATTTCTTTTACCTCCTCGGCTGGGGGGTAATTCTATGTTTTCCCCCTATCCAGCTTGCCCTCTCAGCCCTCGCACCAGTCGCAGTCCTGCGCTCTACCCCTTCACCCTACCCAGGCCACTTCACAGCAGGTACTTACCTCTCACGCTGCAGAAGACCTGGAGGCTGGGCTTGGAGGGAGCTAACTTTGAGTGAGTCCAATGTGGCACCACCGGGGCCAGCCTTTACACACACATCAGAGGACTCATTTTTCGCCATGATTTCCCCCTCACAGAGCGGGCATGCAATGATGTCAGGGATGCTGCTGCACACTTCGGAGCACTGCACGTCCGACATCAGCCTGCGCCGACCCACACTGTGACCCCAGAGTGTGCACCAGCCCCTGGCCACAGACAGGAGCCAGTAACATAGAAACATAGACTTTGACGGCAGATAAGGATCACTTGGCCCACCCAGTCTGCCCATTTCCCTTCCTATTGGATAAGCTGTGGATTCTAGTTAATCAACAGCCTACTTCCTGCAACCCCCCACTACAATTGTCTTATGTCTGTCCCATGCATGTTTAAATTCCCCCACTGTTTTAGACCCAACAACCTCCACAGGAAGGCGGTTCCATGCATCCACCACTCTCTCCGTGAAAATAAATTTCCTCACATTACCCCTGAGCCGTCCCCCCTCTATCTTTAAATTGTGCCCCCTTGCTCTTACACATCTCTTTTTCTGAAAGATGCTACCCTCTTGGACTTTGCTGATTCCCTTGAGGTACTTCAAATTTTCTATCATGTCCCCCCCGTCCCTTCTTTCATCAAGGGTATACATATTAAGCTCTCTCAGTTGCTCTTCATATGGTTTCTGATGCAGACCCTGCACCATTTTAGTTGCCCTCCTCTGGACTGCTTCCGTCCTGTCTATGTCCTTGCATAGATGGGGTCTCCAAAACTGCATACAGTATTCTAGATGGGGTCTCACCAACTGTCTGTACAGAGGGGATAACTACTTCCCTTTTTCTACTTGTGATGCCCCTTCCTATATATCCCAGTATCCCCCTGGCTCTCCTTACTGACTTCTCACATTGCTTACCCAGCTTTAGGTCAGTACCTCAGCAGTCGTCCCATCCACCCTCCCTGGAGGAGGAGGAGAGCAGTCCATGGGATACTTAATCCTTCTCCCCCCGGCCTATCCTCCAACACCCAAGGTCACTCCTGAACTCGGGTCATCGGCGTGGTAAGAGGTAGGGTGCCAGCGCCTCAGCCCTCTACACCACCAGGCCAGCAATGGAAGGGATTTTAAAATATTGGAAGTGGCATCTATCTTTAATAACAAGAGTTATTAATTATAAAAAGATTTATAAAGGCTTTTTCCTTAACTATCTGAGGAAATTAAAAAGATACAGATTATGAATCTAATGATGTCAGAAAAACATTTTTGCTAAAAACCTGCAAGATGAAATTTTTTGCGGACTAACAAATACTGCTGCTTTAAGCATCAGCATTGTCTCTTACACTTCGTCTACAGCTGAGGCTGATTCTAAAGTTGAAGTCACCTCCATAGTAACAGGCTGATGTCACATGCAGTGCACTATGGCTACTGTTCCTGAATAGGCCTCAGATGTAATCAACCTGTCAGGGACAAAGATCGTGTTTTTATGTGGATATTTTTAATACTAAAAACAGATTTTATTTTAATGTTGTGTAGATGAGGTTTACTAATGCAAGCTATGATTTTGTTTGTAAACTTCTTTCTTTATCAGGGCAATTCATAACATGACATTTAAAATCAGTTACAAGTTCCTGGAGTACTGTGTACAGTTCTGAACTCCCCAGAGCAAAAAGGACAGTGAAACAGTGAAAAGAGTGCCACGCAGGGCCGCCAAAATGGTCAGGGGTATGAGGGGCAAAAGCCAAAGAGAGACTGGAGGCCATAACATGTTCACCCTGGACAAAAGGAGGCGGGAAAGGAGCAGGAATGATCTCAATCATATGCATACTGGAGGGTATCAACAAGGTCGAACAGACAGAGATGGTTGAGCTGGCGTGCTCCCAGCAGGGCTCGGGAAGGGACACACCCTCAAGTTTAAAGGAGAACTGCACTGAACTTGTAAGCACTGTTCTGTGCAGAACCTGAATTTTGAATACTGGTTCCAGGTTTTGTTTCTTATCCTATTGGGTGTTTCTGATTTAAACACAGCTAGTAAGTACCATTTTAGAACTCTATCACATAGTTTATGTCCCTTGCTCAACTCTTCTGTTATTGGTACAAAACATCCTGTTCTGTTATAGAACTCAGTGACTGTGAGGGATATTACACCACATCACATGGTTTTTTTTTTTATTTGTTTGCAGTTTTATTCCCCTAGGTGCCCAACTTGCTGCCGCTGACCCAACCCGACCCACAATCTACCAGTCAGACCCCCATGTAGCCTTGGCTGTTCCCCCCCAGGTGGAGTTGGAGTGGCGGGACCCCCAGTCCTCCTTGTTGGTGTCAGGTCCCCATCGTGGCCTCACGGGCCGGTCAGTGAGGAGCACCTTCCTCTGTTGGCGGAGCTCGCAAGGCTCCCATTTTCCCCGTTAGCCCCTGGAGTCATGGCTGTGCCTTGATGTCAAGGCTTACGCCAATGTCTGGCCATGCTCCCTCCCATTATGCAGCCCGAGCTGCTGTACCTTCAGTCTCCATCAGAGGCCAGGCCAGCCATGGACCATCATCGCCCCTCCCTCCCAGGGGAGACAAGCTATCCCTCAAACACTCAAGCCTCCCCTCCTCGGCCCGCCCTCCAGCTCCCAGACTGATTCCCAAATCTAGGTCACTGACATTGCAAGCAGTAGTGCTACCAATGCACAGGCAGGCCGGCTCATCACATGGTTCTAAAATGCCATTTAGCAGCAGATTGTACCCCAGAAACAGCCATGGAGTTTACTAAAAGACCAGTATAGATGGAACCACAACAACAAAACTGGAACAAGTATTTAAAGCCTGTTTCTACCGGGAAGAATTATTTTCAGGTTCAGTACAGTTCTCCTTTGAAGGGGGCAAATTCAGAGGCACTTCTTCTCTCAGAGGGTGGTGAACCTATGTAACAGCTTGCCTGTAGAGACTGTGAACATGAAGACAATCCAGGCCTTCAGTGTGAACTAGGACACATATCTGCTTACCAAGGGAATGACAGGGTACCCTGAGCAGTAAGGTGAATGGGAAGCTCTTTATGACGTAGTACTTGTTTGCATAACATACTTGTTAACAGTCCCTGCATGTGAAGGGGGGGTGGGACTTAATGGACCAAGTGTCCCTTCTAACTTTACAGAGCTAGTGCACTGCCTGGAATTAAAAGGAACTTTCAGAAGTAGTCCAGTATCACTACTTATACCTGATATATGTTTTCCTTTTCTGTTTTGCTAATTAGAAGATTTTCTGACAGTACTGGGTGTGGCTGTGTGAAACAGCACTCAACCTGGAGGCTGACATGCTCAGTTCTATTCCTCACTATTCATCGTCAGCACTGTGATCTCACTGACTCTGACATCACCAGTAACCAAGAAGGGACTGCTTGACTGGTAACTTGTGACACGTTACCAATCAGACAGCAGCACTTGTGATGTAACAGTGACTGAGGTCACATGCTGATGATATAGTGGGAGGAACAGAGCTAGGTGTGTCTTCTTCCAGGTAAAGCACTGCTTTTCACATCACACCCAGTACTGCTAGGTAGAAAACCATCTTATGAGCACATATAAAAAAAATTAAATTCGGGGAAAACTTTTAAAAATTATTAAATGTTTCTGCTTGTTTTTTACTTTGGTGCTACTAGCTTCTAAAACGGTAGTGCAACAAAAAAAATGTTTTTCCAAAATGCCAGTCTTAGCTACAAAACCTCAAAATTATAAGCATAACTGTTAAGCTTACTTTTCTAGGTACCTCCTTTGCTGTGTACCATGAGTTTCTTTTATTTTCTCACCTCTAACCCTTACAATGTCTTTAATGCTATTTCGAAGCCAAATGTGGTGGCCATCTTTTTTTCTGGAGGAAAAAAAAAAACATTTATAAAATAAGCAAATGGTGGTGGAAGTAGACAACTGCACCACCAAATAAAACTCTTGAGATGCCTGGATCTTTTTATAATGAAAAAATGCAGGGTCACATTTGTTGCATAATTTCACTGCACTACTGCTTTAAATTAATATGTTACTGTGTGGAACCAAATACCTGACAATCATAGAATTCCACAATTGCATTTCTGGTAATTGATGCCGAAGTTTGGTATAGAATACAAACATCTCTTGAACATAAAATGATAATTACTGACTTTAGTTTAAAACATTTAACTAAACTGGGCCATTGCTGAACTTGGTTGACTCTAATTATTTTGCTAGTGACTAGAGTCCTTCTCTAAATTGGGACTTTGTGCACGTTACTTTTTGTCTAAGGACCTCTAAGGCTGTAATTACAACACAAGTATGGGGGGACAGGAGTCACATGATAGCCACTGTTCAGTTTCTGAACACCCTGAAGCTGAAGGACTGAGTGGGCTGTGTTGCATGCCACCACATGTGACACGGTGGAATGAGCTTTGCACAGCCTTCAATCCCAATCAGCTCAGAGACGCCCGGGGACAGAATTACTGATCTAAAACATGCAACATCTGTCCGCCCTGCAGATCCATTCAATGACAACACAAGCTGGATATAATTCAAGAGCAGAAACATCAATATACCATACAGTTTACTGATGAGATGCACTTTTATCTGTCAGTTAACCATATGTCACCCAACTTTGGTAAATCCAGTGTTTCAGTGTTTCATACAACTGCCACAAACACCGTTCCAAGCAAAAAGGTCTGTGCTTGGTCAAAACAAACCCAAATCTACATGCAGAGTCCAGCACTAGATCATCCTCTGAGGAAGCACTTAATACAAAACTGGTTGGAAGTTTCTGAGCATCTCTCCAGGTTTTGTCCTAGCTGAATACTGGTGTTTTGTAACTATTTATTCAATAAATGTTGAAGTTAACTGCCGCCGCAGTGTCTAGTGCTGTCTTTGCATGCAGATTTGTCAGTGTCGCATGCATTTTCTTTATCCACTGGCCTGAGAGCAGCACTAACAGGCCTTTGTGATGTCATTAACACTGTGAGGGTGCCTCTGCCACTGATTAAGGATCAAATAAATAAGTAAATGGCCGCCCCGATGGCCCAGCGCTGCCATAAAGGCAATCTGAATTCAAGAGCAGATTCAGGTTTCTCTCATCTGGAGGTAGGCCAAGCAAGACCAGCTGCTGCTCAGCAGTGTGCCTCAGTCAGGGAGAGCTGGCAGCAGGTTCCAGCACCACAGTAACCTCTGTGGTCACGTCAGGGAGCATCTTCCTTCTACAGGTGTATACTGTGTGGTGCACAAGGTCAACAAATGGCTGCGCCTATGCCAAGGGGAGGAGGGAGGACTCAAGGAAAGAAAACACGAGGATGAAAATGCCCAGTCTCAACCTAGATGATGGCTACAGCATCCTTGGGCCCCATGTTATGCTGCTTGTCACATGCAACCAAATCCTGGTCAGGCCAGAGGAGATGAGGTCTCCATCGGACCCCTCTGCCAAGGTAGAAAAATAGTGGGGGACTGCGGCTGTTGTAAGCTAGTAGTAAATGGGGCTGGGTGGCCACTGGTGACAGCCCAAGGGGAAGGCACGAGACTGGCGAGGTAGGAAAAAAAAAACATGCAAATTATCTCTTTATGTGATGTAACTGGAGTGGATATAAATGACGTTCACATCGTTGAAATGAAGTGAAGTAGAAAATCAAATGGGCAACAATGTTCAGTATGACTGAATCCTCATGGAGGGAATCATTATGACATCACAACCATGAGAGGGAGAGAGGCGCTCATGCGGTCTATGATGTCACAAAAATCAGCGAGATGGGAAAGTCGCCATGTTGTACATTGCTAGGCTACTAGTTATTTTTTATAGGGTAGGGCTGGTCACTTTAAAGTAAAAAAAAAGTGAAATTGCTTGTTTTACTGTGCGCTTGTTTGCGGACAGTGACAGTGAAAGTTTAAATGTTCAGGTGGCTGCAAGTGATGTTAGGATGCTGCTGTACCATTGAGCTGATGTAAGGACTAGGGTACAGCAGCATACTGATGGCCAATCCATTGGCACAGCAGCAGGAGTGTCGCTCACAACACCAATGACCTAGGTTCGGGGACAAGTCTGGGATGCTGGAGGGTCAGTGGAGGCAGGATGCAAGAACATCCCACAGGGTGCTGGTCTCCTTGAGTGGGTGGGCAACCATTCCCTGCCACACAAGTGCCACATAGGTCTGCCTAGGAGACCTCAGCCAGTCAGGGATGGCAGTGGGAAGGAAGACATGTGGCACGTTAATTCCACTATGTAAGTGTGCTGCAAATTCACAGCCAAGCATCTTGGGGGATGAGAGAAAATGGAAAAAAAAAACTCCTGCACCGATAGGATGATGCTGGCTCGCTCAGGTTCCACACCATTCACCTGTCCTGCACAAAGAAACGCCACGTTGTCCACCCACCCTGCAGGCTTAGGCACTACACTGCCCACCCTGCACACTTAGCCACCACGCCCCCCCCCGCATGCTTAGGCATCACAATGCCCACCCACCCAGAATGCTCAGGTACCATACCACCCACTCACCCTGCATGCTTAGACTCCATGCTGCCCACTCGTCCTGCACACGCAGGCTCCATGCCACTCACCCACGCTGCACACTCAGGCTCATCACCACCCATCCATCCTGCACAAAGGAGCTCCCTGCCCACTGAATTTGGGGAAGACCACAGGAGGGAAACTGGCCCATCCCCTGATGGCCTTCTTGTGGTAGCATTCCCCATGGGATAAGTAATGGGGGAGCTTCCTGAGATTTAGAATTCAAAGTAGAGTTATACGATCCTTTCAGGCTTCAGCTTCATTAACTTTTTTTTACACCGAACCCATCAAAGCTGGAATTGCCTGTTGAATGTGAACTGTAAACCCCTTTTACTTATGGGTGCCGACTTTGACTGGTAGGTCTTCATCAGGGGGCTCCTGACAAAGACCTATATTTTTTGATTATGTTGGGTGATGTTATGTATGTTTATCTGTATATGTGGTTATGTGAATTTCTTGCTTTTTAAAATCTTTTTGAATATTATTTGGGGTGGGTTTATTATAAATCTACTGATTGTTTTTAGTGGTGGATATTGGGGCTAGTAGACAGTATGTGCTGGGGTTATGCGCCAGTAAGGTGCACCTACTCGGCGGTCCAACTGCACAGCCTCCATCCTTTTGAGCCCCCTTCCATTGACTGCAGAAACTTTTAGTAGATGCAGAGCTTTGGGGATACCTCGTGGGAGGGGGTCAAAGCTGGGGGCTGCCCGAGTGGTTGTCGGAGAGCTATTAGGTTGGGTGTTGATGTTCAGGGGATGCCTTGAGGCGAAACGGGAATTGGAGAAGGGTCCTCCCTGCCTGATTCACATACCCAAGGTCTCTACCTTTGATAGTGAGCAGGAGGCTGCTCCAGTAGTCTTCCCTCATACTATTCAGGCTGTGCTTTGCAATGCCAGGTCGATCAGGAATAAGACCACAGTAATAGCGGATCTGATTTCCTCAGTAGAGCTGGCTTGCATCATGGAGACTTGGCTGGATGAAAATGCTGCACCTTTTTAGAGGCAGTGGTGCCAGCCAAATACTCTGTGAAATACAGCCTGAGGAAAGATTGCACAGGTGAGGGTGTGGCCATCTGTTCTAGGGCCAGCCTGGGCCTCATGGTGCAATCAGTGGGTTCTATTAGGTTATTTGAGTGTGTTGCTGCGTGGGGGTTGGGGTGATCCTGGCATGGGCAACAGGGTTCTCCTGGTTTATTGTCCTCCTAGTGGAGTAGGGGATTTTCTGTGGGAGTTCAGAGACTTCGTCACTGGCCTGGTGCTGGAATCTCCCAGATGGTTGATTCTGGTGGATTTCAATGCCTGGGTCAATAATGGACTCTCATCATTAGGACACAAACTCCTGCAGAATATGGAGGTCCTTGGCCTGTCACAGATTGCTACATCAGCAACCCACTCATGTGGCCACACTGTGGACCTGGTGTTCACCCTGGGCCTTGGGGTCAATTACCTCAGGATTGATCCAGTCATTTGGTTGGATCATAGCACCATGGGGTTCACGTTTTGGGCCCTCTGAGGCTGCTGCCTTTGTGAAGATGGTCCGGTATTGCCCTTTAAGGGGACTGTCCCCAGTAGGGATACTCGGTCTATTGAGTATGGAGACTGCGTGTGTGATAGGACCAGAGGAGGCAGTGGCAGCTTATAACAGGGCCATCAGTGTGGCCTTCGACTCGATTGCACCTGTCCGTGTCTGACCTTTGTCTACTCACCATAGGACCCCATGGTTTGATGGGGAGCTCAGGAAGTTAAAGACTAGAGGTCAGAGGTTAGAGCAGTACTGGAGGAGTCCTGTACTGATGGAGGACAAATTGACTCTGAAGAAACATTATGTTGTCTATCAGGGGGCAACCTCCCAAAAGAGGGCAGATTTTTTATCAAGGGAGATTGTTACAGCAGGAAACAGACCATCTTAGCTCTTTCGCACAGTAGACAGGCTATTACATCTGGCCTGTTTCTGTGTGGGAGGAGCAGGTTCAAGCACAAGGTGCAATGAGTTTGCTCTGTTCTTTGCCGACAAAGTATCCTCTATCAGGGCTGAGATCTCTTCCAGTACTGCTGAAAGGGACTGCGAGGCTTGTCCTGAAGTATGCCGGGGCACCCCTCTTGTCTGGGCTGTGTTCAATCCAGCTGGAGTGGAGGAGGTGGCTGACATAGTCTTGACACTGCAGCCAACATATTGTGACCTTGAGTCAGGTCCAACCTGTCTTTTGGTCAGATGTGTGGACCTGATAGGGCCTGTGGGTGCTGGAATCGTTCGGAGTTTCCTCAAGAGTGGGGTCTTCCCTAGGGCCTTGAAAGAGGCATTGGTTAGACCCCTGCTGAAAAAACCTAGATGGACCTGGAGTATCTCACCAATTACAGGCCGGTCTTGAACCTCCCTTTCTTAGGGAAGGTTCTGGAGAAAGTGGTGGCCATCCAGCTAGAGATGTGGCTTATCTCCACCGCCACGTTTGAGTGTTTCCAGTCTGAGTTCAGGACCAGGTACAGCACCGAGACTGCTATGGTGAGGGTGCTAATTAACCTTCTAATGGCGAGAGATAGGGGAGAGTGTACCATCTTAATCCTCCTCAATCTTTCGGTAGCATTTGACACCGTGGATCATGAGGTGTTGCTGGACTGCCTGCAGAACTGGGTTAGACTAACTGGAATAGTCATCAATTGGTTTAGGTCCTTCCTCTTGGACAGAGTGCAAAGGGTGACAATGGGGTTAGCCTCATCTAGCCCGATGCAGCTGTCTTGTGGTATTCCACAGGGGTTGGTCCTGTCACCCTTGTTGTTCACGGTGTATATGCTCTCATTGGGGGATATTATCAGGCGGTATGGGTTGGGTTTTCATTGTTATGCTGATGATACCCAGAGCCTCCAGGATTGGGTGCCTTAGAAATAAAGTTGCCTTGCCTATACCTTGCCTATACCTGTCCTGTGAGCCCGGAAACCAGGTAGTGGCATCAGTGATTAACAACTGCCTGGAGGAGATCCAGAATTGGATCACTCACAACTGGTTGCAACTCCACCCACGCAAGATGGAGGTACTAATTGTGGAGCCAAGTCATCGCTGTGGTGGAAGGAGATCTGGAAACCCCTCTGGGCTTGTTCTGGGGGGGTACTCCCCTGATTCCCTCTACTCAGGTAAAGGATCTGGGCATGGTCCTGGATGATGGCCTGACACTTGAGGCTCAGGTGCTGGCCGTCGTTAAGAGTGGCTTTTACCACTCCAGCCTCATGACATATTGTACAATATATTCACTGGAACGGGACCCACTGACTCTGTTTTGTTTTACCACTTAAGGAATATTGCCCGGATCCGAGACCTGATACCATCGGATAACCTGCCCACCCTGGTACATGCTTTCATCATATTCAGGCTAGACTACTGCAATACTCTGTACCTGGGGCTTTCTGGAGGCAACCTTTGCTGACTGCAGCTGGTGCGGGATGTGGTGATGAGGTTGTTGACTGGTATTTCAAAATCGGACCATGTCACACCTGTCTTTCGTGAACTGCACTGGCTAACGGAAAGGTGGAGGATTGCCTTCAAGGTCAGGTTGCTGACCTATAAAGCCCTGCACGGGGGAAGGGGGATCAGCCTACCTACAAGACCTCCTGATTCCTCACTAACCATCTCAAGCTCTCCACTTCTCTGAGGGTTGCCTCCTGGAGGTTCCCAGGGCTAGGCTGTGGCAATCTGGTGACTGTGTGTTCTGAGTTTCCACGCCAGCCCTGTGGAACTCCTTGCCATGACATCTACGGGAGGCTTCCTTGGTGGAAGCCTTTAAAAGAGGCCTAAAAATGCTTTTTTAGCAAGCAAACATCTAACTTGACATGATAATACCTATAATTGTTTGCTAATTTATTAATTTATTGAATTACTGACTACTATGCATCAGCAACCGTTTTTGACATTTCTGTACCTGGACTGATGTCCTCCTTGCATGCTCCCGCATTCCTGTTCTTTTCAAGTTTCAAGTTTATTGCAGGAAAACTCCATTGAGCAAGCTCATTCACAAGGAGGTCCTGTGACATAAACACTTAAAGTACAAACATAGATAGGTAATAACAGTATATACATGAAATGCACGTTACATGATACAGGCTGGATGTACATACAAGGGTACCACATGGGGTGACATGAGTGTAAACATTAATATGAGACAGGGCGACTTACAGGTTGCATACTGATAAATGAAACATGATGACTGGTGTGTGCAATACATATATTTTGGCAGCTAGAACAAACAACAGACTACAACTGATATGGGGGAGGGTGGTTTGATAGAGTAGCAGTGGGCGTAAGCATAGATAAAGTCAGGAGTAGAAGGGGACTGGAAAGCAGTTAATCTGAAAAGCAATTATACTTACCAGTGGATAAATATGGCACACATGGGGAAGGAAGAGACTTAATGACAGTTACAGGTGTCTTTATTTTGGCTGAACTTAGCGATTTGTAGAAGTTTATTGAAACTGTGCTAGTTAGTTTCAGTACTGTTTGTAATTGGTTCCAAATGGAGGAAGGGCATATGCAATAGCACGTTTACTAAAGGAGGTCTACGTCCTTGGTATGTCAAGCATAATAAAGTCAGATTTTCTTAACGAGTATGCACTATGTGAGATACTAATAAAGGAAGAGAGACAGCTTAGCAATTCTGCAGGAGCAGTTTAAGGGTCCATAGCCAGCATGAGCAGGCGTCTAGATAGTAAGGATGTCCAACCAACAGCTGCATATAAGTCACAGTGGTGCGAACGGTAAGGGAGTTGGTAATGAACCGTAACACGGTGATAAAGGATGTCCAGTTTACTTAGATTTGCAAGAGTGGTGGAGGAATAGATTACATGCCATAGTCGAGTAGGGGAGAAAAGGGCCTGTACAAGCTTGTTTTGAGTTTCATAAAAGGGCTCTATTTCTGTAGAAGAAACCTAACCTTGCTTTTAACCTCTAGAGACATCTTCGACGTGGTCATTGAAAGATAATTTATTGTCGATCCAGATACCCAGATATTTAAATTTGGTTACAACTTCCAGAGGCTCGTTTAGTGTGGTGACAATGAAGTCTTGGAGCACAGGTATTGGGGGCCTGTGACAGCACTGAGAACATAGTTGCTTTAGTCTTCTTAGCATTGAGCAGAAGCTTTGCCTTTATTAGATTATGCTCAAGTTGTGCAAAGTCCGCTAAGCACTCCCTTGACTTCAGATAACGATGAGCCAGAAGTATACTAACACAGTATCATCTGCAAAAGTGCAGTGACGTAGATATGTTAGCATCTAAGTCATTAATGTACAAAGAAAACAAGATAGGGCCTAAGATGGATCCTTGGGGACCTCTTGCAACTGGCAAGGCAGCAGAAAAAAGCCTTCTGCCTTTACTTTTTGGAATCTTCCAGTTAGGTAGCTAGAGAACCACTGGGTGGTATGGTATGTGGCACCCAACTTTGCAAGGCAATTGACTAATAGTTTGTGATCAACAGTATCAAAAGCTTTGCTGAGGTCCAAAAGACTGCTCATTACCTTCTTAGCATCTATAGCAGAGATCCAATCATTGGTTACTTTTGCTAGTGCAGTGATTGTGCTATGATTAGCCCAGAAGCGGATTGAGCTGGGTTAATGAGAGAGAAGGTTTCCAAGTGAGATTTTAACTGAATATGGATCAGTTTTTCAAGAACTTTAGAAAGGATAGGCAATATGGAGATAGGCCTATAGTTGTTTACATCGCATGGGTCACCAGATTTATATAGAGGGAGGATATGTGCTGATTTCCAGCAGGACGGCACAGTAGCAGATGTAATGGAAAGATTGAAGATGTGGAGAATTGGGGCAGTGAGATGGGCGTAGCCTGACCTTAGGAAAAAGGGTTCCAAGCCATCGTCCCCGTGCTTTTTGGTGTCTAAGTTAAGAAGAGAATCTTCTACTTCTTTATAAGTTATCTCGCACAGTTGGAAGGGGCTGGGTGCAGGACTAGATGTAGGGGGAGGGGTATGCTGGCTCACCACAGCACCAGCATAAGGTGACGAGTCAAAAGCTAATCCAGCTGTGGCAAAGTGGGAGTTAAGCTCCTCCAGGATTAGGGACTTGTTTTCCACAATCTTGCCACTTGCAACTATCTTTGTTGGGACAGAGGGGACAATGGGCTGCCCTTCTATAGCTTTGATAGTCTTCCATATTTTATGAGGGTTACCTTTAGCTTGTTCAAGAGTAGAAATATAATAGTTAGCTTTAGCAGAGCGAAGTTTTTTCACACAGTTATTCCTGGCTGTTCTAAAGGCCTGCCAATCCGAAGATTCTTTGGAATGTCTAGCTTTAGCCCAGAGCTTATCTTGAGCTATAAGGGCTGCCTTGAGATCTGAGGTGAACCAGGAGTTGGAATTGTTGCATTTTACTTTGATAAAAGGGCATGCTTATTTATTATTGTAGTGAGTTTGTCATTAAGGATGTAAGCTGCCTTGTTGACATCTTTGGCTAGGTAGAGATCTTGCCATTTGATCATGCTCAGGTCAGATAGGAAGTTTACTGCACTGAATTTGCGAAAGGATCTTTTTGTTATAAAGATGGGTTGTGGCCGGGCCTTAATTTGAGATCTTATGCAAGCAACAATTCCATGATCGCTCATGTTGTTTTGAAACACTGCCGAATTAGATATTTTGTGTGGATGGGTGGTTAGTACCACATCTAGAATGGAACTGTTGGCAGTATTTAGAGTGTTGTTCCTGGTGGGTTCACTGACTAATTGCCCAAGACCTAGCTCGTCACAAAGGGATTTGAGGCCGTGTGATTTAGGTGACAACCAGTCCATATTTAGATCTCCTAGAAATATTGTTTCAGTTTTTGCATCTACGAACATGGATTTCAAAAGATTAAGGACTTCATCACCACCAGACGGGGGTCTATAGCCACCTAGGGTAGTGATACATTCTGAGGAGGGGAGATGAAGGCTCAGCGAAACTAACTCAAATTCCTTGGCTAGAGATTTGCAACTAATATTGGTGACCGAGTACTTAGATTTGGCATAGATAACCACCCCCCACCTCTAGACTCTCTATCTGCTCTAAATAAATTGTAGCCCTGCAGTGATATTTGTTGATCAGTGTTCGTCTTTTTTAACCACGACTCAGTAATTGTGATAAGGTCAGGGTTAACGTGTGCAGCCCAGGCTTGCAGCTGTACAAGTTTTGTAGGCAGGCTTAAAATGTTGACCATCATCATTTTGAGACCTGTGGCCTCAGCAAAATTAATAGGTGAGGTAAGTTGTGGGGGCAGGGTTGAGTCCACATTTCCTGAGCAGAGAAGAAGCAGAAGTATAACTTTCTTTGAGGAGCTTATAAGAATGGAGACTGCTTTTTTATTTCTTCGCGGCAACCCATATCGTGCTGCGCAAGAGGCGGCACCACTGTAATGACAGTTGATCGTGATCAATGTAAGTGCTTGAATAGACATAGGTGAGGACAGTAGCAAGGGGGTGTAGGCTAACCAGGGGGAATAGGCTAAAGGGAGAGGAGAATGACATAGTGTCTGCACGGTAGACCGTTATAACATTAGGTATTGATAAGGTACATTGGAGAACTGAATTGCATTGAGGTACTTCGAATTGCACTGTATTGCTGAAAACTCTGCACCTTAGGAGCAATAAAAACACAATAAGGAGAGCCATGGTCCCAGATTGAGTGGTCTCGTGATTTGTATTAGTGCAATATTTTCTAGGCAAGTAATTTGCCCACCTAGGTACTCACTTAAAACCTAGATGAGAAAATACAGCAGAAAGGGGAACAAGGAGAGCAGGAGCAGCTTAGTTAGTGGTGGGGCTCAAGAGATATTCACACAGGGCAGTCTTATTGGCCACACTCAGATACCAATCATAGGTTGGCAGCAGTCGAAACTAGGCATTTACTAGCAGCTGGGCTGCTCCCCCGCTGAGCATCGGGATCCCTGCACTGTCATGCACACAGTTACAGCCATGCTGTACTGCATGGTTATTCGGCCATAACCATACTGTGGAGCTTCGCAATATGCTAATACCTGCATTCTGATTGGCTGAAACAAACAAGCTGCTCTTTACTGTCAAAAGTCTATTAGCAACCTGAACAGTAAAGCATCAACCATAGTAAACCTGTAGAATGAAACCATTTATTTTTTAAACATTAATATTTGATTCAGTTCTGCAGTTTGTTTCAAGAATCACTTCATTTGAAAACACAAACAGGCTGCACTGTGTCATCTGCACAAATAAAGCTTTTTGGAAACTTTGTTTTGGTTTTGCATTGACTGTCTTATGGTGTTGAGTGCCAAGTCATTTCTTGTCACAAACTGCTTCATCTGCAAGTTTAAGCATTTTTGTTTTAAGTACAGTTAAAATGTGACTTCTTTTTTAACAGGACATCAAACTTTACTTTTTCAAGGGCCGCTTGATGACCCAGCGGGTCACATTGCGCTCCTGTGCCAGTGACCTGCATTCAGAAGCAAGATCCAGATGCTGGCTGGGCCGCCTGAGGGCTGGGGAGGCACTGCCATTCAGCAGAGCTTGTAGCCCAGGGACTGAGTGCATCTGGTTCCACCACGGGAAGGGAGTGAATCTGGTTACGCCACTCTGGTGACTGCCTGCGGTGGGCCTTGAAGACCACAGGGAGCCAGAGTATGGCGAGGCCAAGAAAGAGCAGTACCAGACATCAAGAGATGTGGACAAGGCTGAAAAAACAGGGTGTAGAAACCTTGATGTGAGGCAGGCTTTGTGAAGCTCTGCCTGCTTATCCTCCACCCACACCATTACTGCAGCACCTACTGCAAAAATCTGAATTATGACTCGGGGGGGCAGCCCTCTTGCTCTTGGCTCCCCAGCCCTCAGGCCACCCAACCAACATCTGGATCTTGCTTCTGAACTCAGGTTGATGGCACGGGAGGGCATAGCGCTACCCATTGGGTCATCGGGTGGACCTTGAAAAAGTAAAGTTCAGTGTCCTGTTACAAAAGAAGTCACATTTTATTTAACTGTACTTGAAACAATGACCCACTGGGTCATTGGTTCATGGATGCAGTTCATAGAGCTTCGGAGGCTGGTTTTCTCATGGGAGCTGTGTTTGTGGACCTAACCAAGGCATTCGATTTTGTTGACTATTCCTTTCTGATAAACCGTCTAAAAATTGCTGGGGGTTGGTAATCCTGCTATGGCATAGTTCAGCGATTATCTTTCTGAGAGATCACAATGTGTAAAATTTGGGGGGACAGTTTCATCTTACAGGGGAGCTCAGTATGGAGCTCCATAGGGCTCTGGGCTCCATCCTGGGACCCCTACTTTTCTCCCTTTTTATTGATCCCATTTCTCAAATTGTTCAAAACTGTGAACTACTCCTATATGCGGTAAATGCAGTGTTGTATAAGCAGAGCTTATAGTTCTTCTATAAATTAGATTAATTCCATTTTGACCCACACATTTTTAAAAGTGCAGGACTGGCTTTGCCACAATAATTTGGTTCTTTTTTTTTTTATACTTTATTAGATTTTACTGCATAAAAACACACAGCACATATCCATATAGGCAGGTATACAGCAATAGCTTAAGCATTACAAAATGCATTACATCATTTTCACAGTACCACACTTTGATATACCCCTATAGCTAGGTACAATACAAGGGGGTTTACTAAAGGTTGTATATCTAACAGTTTACCAGTACTGGCCTATTGCTGCCAAGAGCAGGGAGTATCCAAGATCGTTTTACCTTACTAAATATATATACCCGTCACTAAGATAGATAAAACTCCCCTTAAACAATCTGTAGTAACCTCATCATTTTACCAACTTCATTATTTGCAACAAATTGAACTACTTTTATTTTAAACTCTCAATAGAGCATTGAGTTATCTGATGAACTGTATTCTTAAACTGCCCAACAATATTTGACTGCATAACTGCGGTGTTCTACCTTAATTGCCTATTATTTTAACAGGGAGACATAGCTTGGCATATTTTATCCCCATTACACAGAACTGGGCTATAAAACAAAAGCTTATGCCAATTTGGAAATCCAGTCCCTCCCGGAGGATAGGCAGTTAGTTCCACACCTATTTGGAAAAAAGGAAGACGAACAACAGTACTTAGCACTTACTCACTGTCCTCAGTCTCACTACCAGTCTCCATGTCTTTTGATTGGAATTCTTTTCCACTCTGTCTATGTGTTTGTCAGCTTATCCAGGATCGGAAAATTAATATGTTTTCCCTCCATAGAGCATTCGGAGACTTGCCGGCATAATCATCATGTGTTTAATCCCCAGTTGTCGTAAGTGAGAGCGGATGCCATCGAATGCCTTCCTTCTTTGCCATGTAGCATAGCTAAGATCCGGAAAAATGTGTATTTTGTTACCGTTCCACTCCATTGTGCCACATTTCTTGCCCTGGGTGATGATAAAGTCCCTTTTCACTACTGATCCGAGCGAAACCAAGAGGGTCCCTGGAGTTAATAATCCCGTAGCCATACATTGTCTGGCGCCACGTAGAGTGATTCTGTATGCTCGCATTATCGAGAGGTCCTCACAGTTTTGCAATAAGTCCTGCAGAATTAATTTAATAAATGTAGAAATGTTTTCCCCCTCAGCTTGCTCCGGAACACTGAGGATTCTAATATTGGCTGCCTGGGACAGATTTTCTAGATTTTCAAGGCGCCTACGGAGCATTCTATTTTCCTTCACTAGGCCCGACGAGGTTGCCATTGCTGTAGACGCAGATTTTACTGCAGTTTGAGTGTCCTCTTCTAATTTCCCTATTTTAACATCCAGAACTTTGAACTGCGCTGTAAATTCCTCCATCTTGCCATCTAGTTTTTGAATGGTTTTCAATAGCGCAGCATTAGTTGGCTGAGCAGTATCTTCCGCAGACCCCGCGCCAATGTCCTTAGGATTCCCGGTTTTTGCGTCTCTCAGATGAGCTGCTTCTCCACTGGGTGTTGCTTTATTAGTTCACCCCATAGTTCAGGATCCACCAACAGAAGGTCCAAATAAAACAGATCGGGGTAATCAGGACTTTATTCTCTATCAAACTGCTTGATTAGTTTTCAGTTGGAGAGTGATTTTTAGCACAAAATGCTCCTTGAAAGCCAAGTAGATACAGAGCTTGTGTTAGAAGCTGCTACTAGCTCAGCTGCTGGCCATGCCCCCCCCTCATAATTTGGTTCTTAAAACTGAAACTGAGGCTATGTTATTGGGTTCTGCCCCTAAACTGCGACAATTTTCATGAGATTTCAAGGCACAAACTGTTGATGGGTGTGTACTTGAGCAATTTAACACTTTTAAATATCTAAGAGTCATTTTGGATCCATCTTTAAATTTTAACATTCATTTGAACAAAATATCTGCTAAGTTACACTCCAAAAATCACACTCGACCACCTCCTCCCTCCCTCACTTTACAAATGCCATTCACGCCGCCATGGATCTTGGTCATATCACCTCAACTATTTTCATCAACCTGGCCAAAGCCTTTGACTCAGTCTCCCAACCCCTTCTACACTCCAAACTACGTACCATTGGACTATCCCCTGCCTCAGTCTCTTGGTTTGCTTAGTACCTAACTGGTAGTTCCCAGCATAGGAGCCGACTCCATGGGTGCTTGGGTGCTCTAGCACCCATAAAGTTGACATAAGCACCCTCAATATTTCAAGCGCAGCCTGCAGCAAAGGATTATTAGGGAACCTGGTCACAGGAAAAATACTACCTACTAGCGATGAGCACCCGCAAAGATCCCTAAAAGTTGGCATTCCTGGTTCCCAGGCTATCTCAATTAACAACATATCATCCCCTCCCCTACCCATCTTTGCTGGAGTGCCTCAGGGCTCCATCCCTGGGCCAAATCTTTTCTCCTTGTTTATCAACGACCTTTCACTCTACGTATCTACTTAAATATTCACATGTTCGTGGATGACACTGTTCTATTCCTGTCTGGCCTGTCCACACAAGCAGTCCAAACCCCCCTCCAACATGACCTCTCAGCAGTTACAGCATGGTTTGACACCAACTGCCTTAAACTGAATACAAAAAAACCTATTGCCATGACCTTTGGCTTTAAGCAGAGACTCGCCAAACTGCCCATACTCCAGATCTTCTCCTCTGCTTCTAATATCCCACTAAAAAATGTCCTCACTTTTAAACACTTTGGAGTCTGGCTCGACCCCTTCCTCGATTTCTCTTCCCATTTTCGTGTGCTCCACACCAAACTATGCTCCAAACTCGGACTGCTCTATCAGCATAAGGCTAACCTCTCTCTCCCAGTAAGACATGATCTGTTAATCAAATGGATCCTCCCTGCCTTTGGCTATGCTAACATAGTTTACAGTGCTGCCCCTGCCATTATCCTCACCAAATTGGACATCTTATTCCATGCTTTCTGCAGATTTGCCTCAAATTCGCCCCGCTAACTCATCATTGTGACCTCTACTCCTCCCTCTCTCTACAGTCCCTGGCACAGAGGCATTCCTCCCATTGCCTCACCTTCATAGCTAAGTACTGGTTTGGTTCTTTCCCTTCTTACCTTGCCTCCCTTCTCCCTTTCTGGCTTATCTCTCTCCCTACAACTCATGGTCTAGTTGCTCCCGTTCCTTTTCTCTCCCTCGTATCCGCACCTCAACTGGCAAACTCTCCTTCTTCTACACATTTCCCTCCCTCTGGAATAGCCTTACCCCCTTACCCATCTCTCTCTCTCTCTCTCTCTCTCTCTCTCTCTGTCTCTCTCTTCCTCCTTCTCCTCTCTTAAGTGCACACTCAGACCACCTCCTGTCACCTCCTGCACCTGCTCTCCCTCCTAGTCCTCTACTGAACACACCTTGTTGCTAAACCCCCCAGTTTGTAAGCCACAGTTTTTGAATCTGTTCACCTGATTGTATTTATTTGTATATATTGTATATAGTTTCCTCATTTGCATCTTGCTGTACATTGCTACCTAAGCTGCTTTTGTTCTTTAATATTTAGTGTACCAATTTTGTACTGTCTGCCTTCTGTACCCCCTTTCCACTTGGTCGCACCTGGAAACAAGCTTCTGCTCATGGTGCTTTTCCCAGTTACCAACTTTTAAATAAATAAATAACTTGGCACACTTTACCATATTTGTAATTATTTAACCAAAGAAACTTGTTTGGCTATTGTGCAGCAAAACCCTTTATCAGTCTTGAATTATGCTTCTATTGTTACTGACACAGTGCCTGCCCACACTGTGTCTAGGAAAATTATTCTGTTATAAAAGATTGGCAAATTTGCCTTACAGGCACCTTTTCCAAACCATCATTGTCAAATTTTGGAAAATCTTGATTGGTCATCTGTTCAAAGCAAGTATAAGTTAGCATTATTGCACTTTATCTTAAAATTGTGTATTCAGGTGTCCCTGTGACTCTGAGTAAATCCTTCAACAAACATATCTCCACCTTTGCCTCTCGGTCTTCTACTGAACTTTAGTCGTTTACGTCTTTTTCCACACAACAGCCAGTAAACGTGCTTTTGCATATTGTGCTGCTTCTTTGTAGAATTCCCTGCCAGTGCAATTGAAACAATTTTCATCTTACAATCTTTTTTTCCTCAGCTGCTCTTCGGTATTTTAAAAAGCTAAATGTTTGTTCTTATAACGTGTAATAACATAATTATTTACTGTCACTGTTTTTGTATTTCATCTGTATGTTTGTATTGTTATTATCTTTGACCTCACACTGTACCTGAAAAAGGAATGTATTTTCCTGTGGGTTCCATGTGAAAAAGGCGAATTTATAATGGCGAACATCAAAACAGCAAAAAACATTGAGGTACAATATCCCAGATAAGGCTGCCTACACCTGAAATGTGAAGTTATAGGCAAGCTGTCTTAAATATTCTGCATGATCACATCTCCCATACTCAGACAGTACCAGACTCTGCTGTATCTTGCTGATGTAGGAACCCTCCATGGAGCAGCAGCTGTTTTTCCCTTCTATGAAGCCAGGTAATGCTGTAACATCATTGGACATCAATTGACATGCTTATGTAGATGTGGGGGGTCTCCCCCCCAAACTCCCCACTATTTCTATTTATCTAAACCCGAGGTGCAATTGGATGGTAGGGGTGGGCTATAATTAAGGTCCATCGTCATTACACTCACCGTATATGTTCTATTGCCCTTAAATACTATTCACTCTTTATTAGTGGTCACCATTATAGAAGTCGCCATTATTTTGTCGCCCTTATTGTGTCGCTTTTATGTTTCACTGTTATCACACGCTACCTTCCTGGGTACCTACCTGACAACCAAATAAATGAAATGAAATGAAAAGAAAAGTGAAATGAAAAGCCATGAGAGATTTCTCTCAGCAGGTCAGCTCATGGAGATGGGTGCTGGCGGGGCGTCAGCAGGTCAGCTCAGGGAGATGGGTGCTGATGGAGGAGGTCAGCCAGTCACCTCAGGGAGGTGGGTGCTGGCAGGGTGTCAGCAGGGACAGGGCTGAGCAGCCACCTGCTCACAAGAGGGAGGTAGAAAAACTTCTATGGAAAAAAACCTTTGTTTTTTCATTCCATTTTAGATTACACTTTTTCTCTGACTTGTAAGGTGCCCCCTTCCATTCTGCTTTGCAGGTTGTCAGATTTTAAATAATTTAAGAAGCACATTATTAAATATGGATGCCACAAGGTTTTCATTAGTATTTTTTAGCTAGATTTGAACACTGTTGTCTAACATCATTTTGCTTGTGACTGAGATGAACTATGCAACAGAAAAAAACATTAAAATTACAAAAAATAACAACATGAAATATGGCACCATAGAAACAAAATCAGACACACAACAGGGATAACACTGGGGCTTAAAATGGCATATGTAATGAAGTGTTTAAAATATTTTTAACATGAAGTGCTGCTTCACGTATGTTTTTTTCTCCTCCATCTGCAGACCTTCATTTAATTTTAATATTTTCCTGACATTTAATCCATTATTTAAGCATAGTATCCTCTTCAGAAAATTAAAACATCTCTCATTGAAGGTTCTGTGCAGGAGGCTTCTTAACCCTGGACTGCTGAGTCACAGAATATCCTGTGCATAAAAACCCCCTTTCCCCATAATTTTTATTTATTTATTAATTTGAAAATTGGTAATTGGGAAAGGTATACTGAGCCAAGGCTCGTTTCCAGGTGTGACAGGGGAGAGGAAATGGGAAATACAATGGAAAAAGTACATAGTATTAATAAAACAGTACAAAGTAACTTACAAACAATACAATAACAAATTAAAAAGGCACATACAAAGTCAACGGAGCTAAACAAAAGGTGCCATGTACAGTTTTGATGCGCCAATCAAGAAGCAAAAGCTGGATAAATAAAAGACAGTGTAGACGTAGGCAAGGACAGAACTTGATATAGGGTGAGATAGAACCCAGAAGGAGGCCCAACAGCAGGGATGGTAGGGGCTCCAACAGGGGAGGATCAGGGAGGGGATGATAGGAGCAGGGGGCAGGAAGGAGTTTTAGCTGGAGCCTTACGTAGGCAGGGGGGAGACAAAGAGAAGAGAAGAGCAGGTTCCAGAGGGAGGGAAGGCAAGCAGAGAAGACTGACTGCCCAGCTGAGGAGTGGGGGTGGGTAAGGGAGAAGATGCAAGGATCCCTGGAGGGTAGGGAGCAGAAAGCAGGAGGAATAGGAGAAAGAAGTGAGGGCAGATAAGAAGGCAAGGACCCAAACCAGAATTTAGAGAAGAAGGAGGTGCAGTGGAACTGGCGAAGTGAGGGTAGGGGAGGATGCATAGTGAGGACTGAGGAGTATAGGGAGCAATGGCGAGTATGAAGGGGAGAGTTGGTAGCAAAGTGACAAAAGGTGTCACAGGGTGTCCAATCTGGCAAGGAAAGAGGAGGGGGCGGTGCCATAGACCACATCCACATAGTCAAAAACTGGGAGCACCATTTTGATAACAAGTTCCCATTGGACCTTAGGAGCCAAGCAGTCTTTATTGTGGTACAAGGTATGTAGATGACATAAATGTGAACAGAGAAGTCAAGCGTACTAACTAGCCACACACCAAGATACTTGAAGGAAGAAATCACTTCAAGGCAAGAACCATCCAAGGTGAACAAAACAGGAAGGGAGAGAGCCTCACCAATTTCTGGCTGGTGCCAAAGGTCATGGGCACTGTTTTCTTAGTGTTGACCGAGAGCTGGTTGGAGTGGAAGACTTGCTAGAGCAAGTCTTGCACCCCTTCAGTCGAAGGACTAGAGATGTAAATAGTTGTGTCATTTGCATATGTGTAAATATGAAAATTATCTTCTTGATTGTAGGACCTGTACTGGACATGTTTCAGCTTCACGCAATGTAGCAGCATCTTAATCCAGAGGGCTACCGATGGGGCTTATTCTGATCCCCAGTGTCGTGCCAGAACTTGTTTTCGTACTACTATACCTAGACAGCAAAGAGGGTGTTGTGTGATTTTGTGGCCTTGTCCCCCAGCCCCCAATATGCCCAGGAAGATATCCTCAGGACCAAAGGGGTATGATGCTCCCAGGACCCACAATATTAAAAGAGCCACAGCTTGCCAGTATGGCTGGATCTTTGGGCATTCCCATGCAATATGGAAAAATGTACCTTCTCTGATCCGTCATTTTGGGCACCTGTCTGATTTTTCTGGGTCTATTTTGTGGGCCATGTTGGAATAGAATAAACCTTATGTAATATATTATAGTGACTTGTCCTCAGGCAGTTGCTAACTGAACATGTCATACCACTCCATAGAGCCCTCACCCAATCACCCCCTAGTATTGCATTAGGACCCAAGTTCTTTTATACTTTTTAAGTACTGAATTGTTTTTAAGCACCAGTCACAATTTGTTTTTATTTAACTCCTAAACCAGGGATAGAACTTGTGATTTAACACCTACAATGTTTTATTTGTTATCTGTATACTGTGCTGTTCAGATGGATGTAATATATGTACAAGTAGAGATCACTCTGTAAATGCTGCTATGTTGTGGTTAAAATAAAGTTTACAAAAAAAAATATGTGAATTATCACAGGCAGAGGGGAGGTCATTCAGGAAAATGGAGGGGAGGACGAGACCCAGGATGGGGCCCTGTGGGACCCCAGCCTGGACGGCTAGAGGAGATGACAGGACACCTCCTACCTGTACTGACTGTTGACAACCTGTAAGATAGGAACAGAACCATTCAATAGTGGGAAAAGAGAGACCAGCAGAGCCCAGCTTGTCCAGGAGGAGTGGACAGGCCACTGAGTCAAAGGCTTTGGCCAGATTGATGAAAATGACCCCCCGTCATGTAACCCTGATCCATCCTAGTGAAGCTAAAGTCAGTGACACACAGCAGGGAGTAGACAGTGGAGTGATGCTTCTAAAAAACAGATTGGAAAGAGAAGTTGGATGAGTAAAGGAAGTCAGCAAGTGTCTCTTGCAACTTTGTAAGAGAGGGGAGGAGGGAGATGGGAGGGAGGTTGCCAGCAGAGGAGGAGCTGCACCGTTTATGAAGAGGGTGAACTCTGGCAGTCTTCCATGGCTAAGGAACAGCAGAGAGGGAAAAGGAGAGGTTGAGGAGGTATGTAAGGTGGGAGGCAATTGCAGAAGCTGAGAGGTGGAGAACTTTAGGATCCAACCCATAAGTGCTAGATTTAGACAAGTTGAGAGAGGAAAGGACTACCAGGTTTTCCTGAGTAGTAACAGAGGGGAAATGAAAATCCAAGGTGGGGTTGGACAGAGAGGAGAGGGGGCAGGGAGGAAAAGAAAGGTGCTGGGAGGCAAGGGTGAAGGGAGATGACAAATTGTAGAAAACATGTTGAAAAGAGAAGCTACAGAGGGAAGGTCACAGATGAACCATTAACCATGAGAACTGTGGGAAGTGGACTGGGAAAGGGGAGTAAAAAGGGAGTGGGCAAATCTGAGAGTAGGAAATGGAATGTGCTCCTTTCAGGAACTGAAGGAGGGTTTGACTTTCCCAACCTCCCACTTGTACAGATGTTTTCAGGCAAGAGATTATTACAGGAAGTTAATTGGACAGCAGGGGGCCCCAGACCAGATCTCTGAACCAGAAAAAGAACCATTGGGAGCTTTCAAAAATGAAAAAGGGCTAATAGGGAGAGCAGTGAAATTGGACAGAAAATGTTTCCAGACACCTGTACAGTTGGCTAAAAAGTGGTGGGAAAGGGATTTAGGAGAAGGCATAAGTGAAACTAATTGGCAATTAATACTTGAGTCTCACAGGGGTCTGCTAGTATGCAATAAACATAAGGAAGCACAATTTAAGTTTATACAAAGATTGTATTATCCACCTGCCATGGTACATCGATTTTGTCCAGGGGTGACCCCGATATGTAATAAGTGCAAGGCAGTGCAGGGTACATATAAACATTATTACTGGGAGTGTCCACTGATTGTATCCTATTGGAAGGGAATAGTTAAAGTGGTCTCAGCTATGAGAGGGCAACCCATTGACTTCTCACAGAAATCACTACTGCTGGGAGTGGAAGGAGAAGAGAATAGGGAATGGGTTAGGTACCCCAGATGGATTAGAATCCTCCTCGTGGTGGCCAGACAGGAAATACAAAATGTGTGGATTACAACCCTGGGACCCATGGTGGAGAAGTGGAAAGAACTCGTACTGAAGGTACTTACAGTAGACAAATTAACTTATTGTCTGAGGGGGAGGAAAATAGATTTGAAAGGGCTTGGACTAAATATTTAGGCACACTACTTGTTGGAGATAGGATGCTACTACAGGGCAGTGGAATAATACAATGAAAAAACACACCTGCAGGCTGAAGGACAGCTGGGGAATCCTTGACTGGGATCATAATGAAACAGGTATCTACACTTATATAAACTCTATTGAAATAAATGACACACAGACACAGACCAATTTATTCACTGGAGTGATCCAGTAAGTTGGATGTTCTTTTTTTAGTTTTGTGTTTTACCTGTTTGTTGTGCTGTTTGTTTTTATGTTTTAATTCTTGTTTGTATGTCCTGTTAAACATGAACAAACAAAAATGACAGTAATCTAATCAAGTCAAATCAAACTTAATTTGTAAAAGGTGCCTTTCCGAAACCAAGGCACCTGTACATAACATAATAAAAATCAATAAATAATTAAAACAATAATTACAATTAATCCAAGGCAGCAACATTAAAAATCATTATATGCAACCGGCCCACCGGCACAGTGGTAGAGTTACCGCTTGCGGTGCCAGTGACCCGGGTTCAGGAATGGACTCGGGCAGCTGGAAGGTCGACCGGGGGGAGGAGGATTGAGCGCCCAGGGGCTGCTCTCCTCCTCCGGGTGGGGTGGGATGTGAGTCCCGCTGCGATACCACCACCTGGGTGACCACGGGTGGAGGTGCAGCGAGACAGCATACAAATGGGAGGGTGGACGTCTGCTGGGAGCCGGAGCGTTAGCACATCGAGGCATGCGTCACTCCTTGGCCCCCCTTTTGTGCAGATGTCCAGGGGGTTGGGACCAGAGAAAAGCAGAAAGAACCCTGCGCTGGGCTCCTGTAGATGGGACCCGGCTGTCCCGAGAAAACCCTTAACCAGGCTCCACAGAAGGGGCTCGCGAGGCCTTCCAACACAGTCTCTAGGTGTGAGGGGGGACTAAAGGGGGGTCCCTCTCCTCCCACCCAGGGGGTAAACATGGCAGGATGGGGAAGGCTAGCCAAGCACCCAGAGGGAGGTACCTGGGGTGGGACTACGGGAAATTACAGCCTAGGAGATCCCTGAAGAAAGGAATCCAGCGCAGTGAGGAAGGGGGCATAAAGAGAAAGTATAAAAAAAAAAAAAAAAAATTATATGCAAGGCTAAAAAGAAATGTTTTTAATGCCCCCTTAAAGCTTTGGACAGTCGGGGCTAGTGAAAGCCTATATAATGGTATGGCATAATAAGATAAACTCACTCTTTGTAGTGAGAATACATATGCATAGCTAAATATTTTGTATGTGAACGTTTGACATGAAATGTAACATGTGAACTGTCACTCAATAAATATATTAAACCAAAAAAAGAAAAAGGGAGTGAATCACCTTTCAGAATTTGGCTGGGGAGTTAAGATTGTTATGGAGGTTGGTCTTAAAACAAAGGGATTTGGTCGCACAGACAGCCTTTGAACAAGAATGTCTAGGTGCCCTGTAGGACAGAAGGTCAGACAGGGAGCAATATAATTCATCATGGGCCCATGCATGATCACAGGACTTACACTAATCACTGAGTTCAGGAGTAATCCAGGGGTGGTAGGAAGTTTTAACCCTAGACTTTCTGATGGGGGGGGGGCGTGCTTGTCCCAGATGAAGGAAAATATGGCATGGAACAGGGAGACAGCCATGTCAATGTCAGGGGTGGAGAAGATGGCTGTCCAGTCAGTTGCAGCAAGGTCACTCAGGAGAGCATGGGGACCTAGACCAGATGTATTTAGGGGAGGAGGAGGGCACCGGACCTTCCTCACATGGAATGTCATGCAATGGTTACTGAAAGTGTCCAGCAGAATACCTGCTGCAACAATGCGATGTGGGTGGGAGGAGAGGACCCAGTCCAGAAGGGTGTGATTAGGGGAGTGTGGATTGAGCTGGGTGGGGTCAGGAATGACCTAGGAAAGGTTAAGGGACTCAATCCTGAGGGAGGTCAGCCTGGAGGCTGGGGGGAGCCAATTAATGTTGAAGTCTGTAAGGAGGATGAGTTCACCACAGCAGGAGTGTAAAGTAATGGTAGAAAGAGAATCAATCTGAGAAAATGATAAGATTTTAGGTGAAGGCTAAAAAATAAATAAACATGGAAACTGTAGAGGGAAAGGAAAGTTGGACAACGGGAAACTCATGGGAGGGGGGTATAGACTCCCTGAAAGCAGTGGTTCAGAGGAGGTTCTGGTGGACATAGAGGGCCACACCGCTGCCACACTTGCCACGATCCTGCCTGAAAAGGTGGACATCGTTAGAGGACAGGCTAGAGTTAGGAGTCCTGGAGGAGAGCCAAGATTCAAAGATGCAGAGTATGTCAGGAGAGTGCTGCGGAACCCAGATGTTAAGGAGGTCATGTTTAGGGAGAAGGCTCCTAGCCTTGAGATGGAAGATGCTAAGACTTTTGAGAATTGAGAAGATGGAAAGAGGAGGAGAGGAGGGACCTGGATTAGACTCCATATCGCCAGATAAAAGGAGGAGCAGGATAAGGAGCAGATGGATGGAATGGGACTTACAACCCCTGTACCAGATAGGAGATCTTGTGGGAGGGAAACTGGAAAAGGAAAGGAAAGGAAAGGAGGGCTCAGTAGAGAAACACCAGGTTAAGTGACAGGGAGGAGATCAAGGTTAATAGGAAAGGGAGAGGGGAAGGGAGAAGGGGAGGGTAAGAGATAGGTGAAGGGAAAAGAGAGAGAGGCTAGGTAGGTGCGAGAAGGGACAGTAGTAGGAGAGGGTGAAGGAGAAGGCAAAGGAAGGCAAGGTGCATAGTGGCAAGGAGGTGAAATGCAAAAATCAGCAATTAATTAGCAGCAGCACTGGTGACTAGATAAGAAAGCAGGCTAGCAAGGCTATGAAACTTCACACAATAAGGTAGCATATAAACAAACTGTAGTTTGAGTACTGTATAACAGGTTAAACCTAAGTTAAGGTAGCTGTATAAACCTGAAAGCCCACAATACAAATGAAATTATACAAGCTAAAAGCTAATAGATAAACACTGATAAAAAACAACTGAGATACAGAGAACACAACAGTGAAATCAACTGACTTCCAAAACAAGTTTATACCCAGATCGGTTGTAGCTAGGGTACCTAGATATCTAGGAAATTTAGAAATCTGATAATTGAGCTTACTTGCTAGGCTCAAGGGTCCCCTATCTTTGCCTCCAGCATCCCCTGCAGAAATCTTTACCCTCCAATCCCCCCAGGACAACAGCAGTAGGGACCAGTAGGGTGTCATCAGGCATCCTCTAGGAGCCCGAGGCAGGAGTCATGCCTGGACTCCCTCTACATTGTGGCTGGAGCCACATGGGTGGTCTTGCAATCCCAGCCCCAGGACAGACAGCATGGGTGGGACTGGGACAGATGGACAAGCACCATCAGGCACTGCAGTAGTGGTTCCCTGCCCCCAGCACAAGCGGGGGGGGGGTCGGGGAACAAAGAAAAGATGCAGCAGCCACAGCACCGTGGCTATGCATGTGCAGCTGCATAGGAAATGGAACTGGAGCTTCTAGTCAATAATGGGCAACAGACCCACAACTTTCACAGGGTCCTGAACTCCAGGGCAGGCACAGCTGGGACCTAAGAGGGGAAGTTGCATCGAGCGCCAACCAAACAGTTTCCTGGCCTCAGCAGAGAGAGAGGATCAGCAGTGCGTGCGTGTGTGTGTGTGTGTGTGTGTGTGTGTGTGCATGCACGTGTGCACAGGCGCACATGTGCACATGGGACAGAGAG
Organism: Neoceratodus forsteri; assembly: GCA_016271365.2. Lineage (NCBI taxonomy): Eukaryota > Metazoa > Chordata > Ceratodontiformes > Ceratodontidae > Neoceratodus > Neoceratodus forsteri. The sequence goes on along the minus strand of JADMNL010000031.1, from coordinate 129,005,091 downwards.
AGAGAGAGAGAGAGAGAGAGAGAGAGAGAGAGAGAGCAGCTCTGCTGCCATCTCTCTCCCCAAGCCCTGACTCACAAATGGACTAGGTGCCCAGAATAATGAACTGATAACTGGCCCAAAAACATGCAGCACGGCCAGGACACACAAAAAGCAGCCCCCGTGGGCTCATATCAAAGCAGCAGTAAGTTGCAGAAAACAAGAAACTGTATGTAAACAAAGATGGCGGCAGCCATGTTGCCCCTCAGCCCTCTGACCCCACAAAGACTACTGGAAGGGGTCAAAGGTGAACTGCAAAATCTGCCTGCAAATTTCAGCTAGTCAGCATGCCATTTTGCACCAGAACCTGTCTGCAAGCCCTGCTTAGCTGGGCCAACACTCTGAAGCCTGTTTGCCCAGCAAAAGACTGACCACTGAGGCTTCAAGTTTCAGCCTGTGTAACATGCTGCCACCAAGGATCTGGGCTCAATTTTTTTTCCATCATCTTTTTTATCATCCTGAACAGACCAGGCAGCTGATCATCCTTATCCATGGGTGTCATCGGCTGGTCTGCTGTTTCTCTCTTTCCTGGTGGAGGAGGAGCATTCCCTCACAGATTCCCCCCCCATCCTCCCCTGCCCCCAGAGACTCACATCCAGATTCCCCCTTGCCTCTCCTGCTGCAGCAGGTTGTGCAGTGACATCTCAGGCAGGACTTCATTAAGCCTGGTCCCCCAGCCGACCTGCTGGTGCAGGGACAGGGTGCTGACCTGCAACGCCAGCGACCTGAGTTCAGGAACAGATCCAGGACATCGAAGGGCTTGCCGGGGGGAGAAGGATTGAGCATCCAGCGACAGCTCTCCTTCTCCAGGGGGGAGGGATGTAGAATGTTCGGTGTTCTGTGGACACCTAGCGGAGGCTGGATGTACCACATGCGCCGACACAGACACATTTGGGGTTGGGGCGGACACTGGTCATCATTGCATGTCGCTGCCCCCATAAAACGGGAAAAATTCCACTGTCTGCCGCGTTAATGAAGCCAGCCCCTCTACTTCGATTAACTCCCAGGGCCGTCTCCCCAACCTATTCCGGTGATTGCGGCACTTAGAGCCGGTGCCACAACCCCACCCTGGGGGGTAAGCCAGGGGGTATCGGGGAGTTGAGGCTGAAGTTGGGAGTGGAAACAGCAGGGGTCCATCACCGGGCTGAAGTCCTGGCAGCAAGGCAAGTGACAAAAAAAAAAGCCTGGTCCCCCTCCATTTTCCACCTTCGTTTTCTGCCAGAGCAATGGCAAACTTGCATGGCACATGCGGAACTGCAAGCCCCTTCCACCCACCCAACTTTACATCAGCCTCCCTTGCATTGATGCTACTACCAGTCCTCCATCTGGTGGTAGCCAAGAGCCAGGACAGCTCACCACCCCTTGTCTGGAAGAAGAGAGCTGCCAGGTGGCCACTTGATCCTCTCCCAGACCCTCCCATGACCCCCGGCAACCGAAACTCACTCCCAAACTCAGGTCACTGGTGTGGCAAGAGATAAAGAACTTTGCAGCACCTGAGCCCTCTGCACCACCAGGCTGGCTCTGGGCTCTGTGTGAGAGACAAGGGAAGTTGTGAGCCGAGTGACACTGGTTGCCAGGAAATGGCATGCCATGGAAGACTGGGTAACCAGCAGAATTATTCTGAGAAAAACTGTTTTATTCAGAGCCAAAGAAGAGGAAGGCACCCATGTGAAGAAGTTTTTTTTTTACCCAAAACATTGACTTTTCTCTTCTGGGGGACCAGCTGCACAGAGACTGCACTGATCTACTGAGGCCATTGTCTACTACAGGGTTCACTAGATCCCCTGCAACAGCAGCACAAACATCCAACTTGAAAAGAGAACAGAGGGAACCAGTGAGAGACATGAGAACACCCCAAGGAAGCCTGCTCTCCAGTGGGGAGCCATGTCCTAGCTCTTGTCTGACCAGAATTCAGAGAAACCAGGGATAACTGAGACTCTACGAAACAGTAAGCAACCACTGGGGTTTCTGACCTGTAACTGGGGTGATTGTACTGTGTCCTGTGACTGAGGGGAAAGCTCTGAGCCTGACTTTGTAAAATAGGCCAAGACAGAAGGCCAGTGGAGGGCAACTGGCCACCCTTTTGGAATACAAATAGGGGCCCTTTGTCTGCAAGTTAAATGCTTCTTTGTTTAACACAGTTTGGTTTCTGCAACTGTTTGCCAGTAATAGTTTTAAGCGTGCCAACAATTCACTTTACCTACTTTCAGCAACTGTGTCCCCAGTACCCACTGCAGCAAAAAGAGAGTACTCGCTTACATGGCATTTGGGGGGGGGGGTTAAGTCGGTTGCACCTACTTGGGGACCTGTGGGGCTTCTGTGGGGGTGAGAAGATTGTGCGAAGCAATTTTACAGTTTAAAGTGTAGAGTATAAAAGTGAACTGCTAGCCCATTGCTCCCATTTAACATATTATCCCCCTGTTCCCTCCTTACATTCCCCTTTAAATAAATTTGTTTGAACTGCATTTCTTTACTGAGGGCTGTTACTGTTGTTAGAGTGTCATTTGCTTTGGGAAAGGACTGTGTAGGCAAGGTTGATTACTATTTCCTGGGGGCCTAGCCTTGCATGTGAGCATCCAAGCACCCCATATTGCTACCCCAGGTGGAGGCACTGTTCCATGTTTAGGCCCAAGTACCCAGTGTAGCACAACTTCAAGTACCGCAGGTTGGCCCCCTCGGATGGTTGAGAGGTGGACCCTCAGGGTCCCGAGCAGTCACTACATGTGGAACTGCTGAACTGGATTCTGCTAGCTGAGGGAATTAAAAATGGGGAAAAGGCCTTTTTTCGGTATATCAGTGAGAAAAGGGATATGAAAGACGGGACTGTTATGATGAGGAATGGGGACGGGTGGGCAGAAGAGACTAGGTGGCATAGCAGAAGTACTAAACGAGTACTTCTGCCGGCCTTCACTAGGGAGAGAGATGGACTGCTGCCACTAGGGGGAAGGAGAGGAAATGAGGGGAGGGCGCACAGATGATTTGAGAGAGGTGGATAGGGTGAGCAAAGGGTTGCTACCATTAAGGGTAGATAAATCCCCAGGACCAGATGATATACACCCAAGGGTGCCGAGGGAACTGGCAGAGGAGCTTACAGGTCCTTCAACTGACCTGTTCAACAGTTCACTGGAGTCGGGTGTAGTACCACAGGACTGGAGAACAGCACATGCAATGCGTCAGGTGTAGTACCACAGGACTGGAGAACAGCACATGCAATGCGTCAGGTGTAGTACCACAGGACTGGAGAACAGCACATGCAGTGCATCAGGTGTAGTACCACAGGACTGGAGAACAGCACATGCAATGCGTCAGGTGTAGTACCACAGGACTGGAGAACAGCACATGCAATGCATCAGGTGTAGTACCACAGGACTGGAGAACAGCATGTGCAATGCCCAGGCATAACAGCGGTCCCAAGGATGACCCAGGGAACCCCAGACCGGTCAGTCTAGCCTAAATCATGTGCACATTCATGGAGACTATACTTAAGGAAAGGTTAGGAGAGTATCTGGAAAAGAATGGCCTCCAGGATGAGCAGCAGCAGCAGCATGGGTTTATGGGAGGAAGTTTGTGTCAAACAAGTCTTTTTTTACCACAATAGTTATTATTGAGATCAAATATAGGATTACAACAAAAGAACGTAATGCAGTACAGTTTACATTTCAATAAAAAAATAACATTTAACACTCTTAAAAACATTCTTTAAAGAAAATTGTTTGACTTAGCATTGTGCCAAACAAATCTGACTGACTTGTTTGACTAGGTCACTGAAACAGTGGACAGGGGCCAGGCAGTGGACATCATTCACCTGGTCTTCAGTAAGACCTTTGACTCTGTACCCCACAAGAGATTGATCAGTAAGTTGTTGGATCTAGAGGCTGGGGAGAAGTTGACAGGGTGAATGGAAACCTGCCTGAGGGGTAGGACCCAGAGCATGGTGGCAGGGAATGAGCTCTCAAGCACCTGGAAGTTCACCAGTGTGGTCCCACAGGGTTCAGTGCTCGGACCAATGCTTTTTAATGTCTTCATCAGTGATACTGGGGATGGCATGAAGAGAAGAAATTGCTTATTTGCAGATGACAGCAAAATCTGTGGGAGGGTGGACACAGCAGAAGAGATGCAGGACCTAAGGGAAGATCTGGAAAAGCTAGCAAGGTGGTCCAGGATTTGGCAACTTGGCTTCATTGCAAAGAACTGTAAGGTTATGAACACTGGAGCTAAGACCCCAAGGACTGAATACAGTCTGGGTGGGGTCAGGTAGCTGCATCTGAGGAGTAGAAGGACTTGGGGGAGATGATCACTAGTGACCTAAAGCATTCCATGCAATGTAGGAAAGCAGCAGCAAAGGTAAATAAAATGTTGGGCTGCATTTCCAAGGGGATCAGCAGTAGGCAGGAGGCGGTAATACTGCCCTTGTTCAGGTTATTAGTGAGACCACATCTGGAGTACAGCTGCCCATACCTTAAAAAGGACATAAACCTGCTGGAGATGGTCCAAAGGAGGGCATCACAGATGATCATGGGCTAGCAGGGTAGGACATGTGAGGAGAGGTTGGAGTCCCTGAACATGTACTCCCTGGAGGAGAGGAGAGGAGAGAGACAGGGAACATGACTGAGACCTTCAATTACTTCATTTCATTAATTTTTATTTCACATAAAACCATTTAGGCAGAACCTATTTTCAAATAATTTAGTGTTGGGGTACAACAAAGAACAAGAATAACAGAGATTGGTACAGAACAAGTGTTAAAGAAATTAGACAGTACAGTTTGAGCACTTCCTCAAAGCAATTATAAGTAGATGCTTAAGAACTTGAAAGGAATAAATAGGGTGGATAAGGAGGGTCTTTTCAAGCTCAGTGGGAACCAAAACAGGAGGAGATACAGTCTCAAGCTGGGGGGAAGGGGTTAGGAGAGAGGCTAGGAGGCACTTCTTCACGGAGAGAGTGGGAGGGGGTTGGAATGGGCCTCCAGAGGAGGTGGTTTCACTGAAAACGGTAGGCAGCTTCAAGAGTGGCTGGGATAGGGTTAAGGGGAAAATAAGGGTCGGGGGGTGGATGGAAGAGAAGGACTGATTGGGGAGGGGGCAGGGCCATTAGCCGATGTTGAGGACCCTGGGATATGAGCAAACTCCATAGACCTAATGGTTACTCTGCTGGCTTTGTCATATGTTCATATGTTGGCACTAGAACCATGTTAGAAATTAATAAATTTTTTTATTTAAAATTTTTTGACCAGGTAAACCCCCAGAGCATCAAATGCCTATTTTCAAGGAGGACATGAAAATTACAAAAATTAAAAATTATACGTATATACATGAGGTATTACAACAAGAACATTTAGAATTGAGTAGACAATGCATTTTTAAATGTTTCTTAAATACCTTCAAAAAGACCCAATATTCAATAATGGCACAGGGAGAGCATTCCATAACTTAACAAAATTATATGAAAAAGACCTCAGCCCAGAAGATGTTCAAAAAAGAGGAGGGTGTACAGTTGGTATAAGGGCAGATCTAGTACAATAATTCATAGAATCATTAAGTTTAGACATGAAACAGTACTGACCAGGTGAGGACTAAAATCTTTTGAAGTTAAACTTAAATAAATGATCCTTTGAGCAAGAGAAAACCAGCCCAGTTTTTATATAGATCACAGCGATATGCTGATCTTTGTGCAGAGCTAACAAAACGACAGACTGGTATAAAATGTTTACCTGCTGTAACAGAGTTGAAGTAGCCAAAACAAATAGAGAAAGACCATAATCAGTCGAGGACAGCAGTAAAGACTGAGAACATTTTACGAGAATTTGTTGGTAATTTTTTTTTTACTGGTATTTATGTTACTCTGCTCCTGCGGCCCTCACATTCTGGGGGAGCCCCAGCCCCATCACCCTGGCATCCACCAGCCGGCTCTTTAACACCAGGGTTTACCCCTGGCAGGAGTCGGCAGGAGGGTCCCGGAACCCAGGGATCAAGGAATCACGCCGTGGCTAGCCAGGTGCGGGGCCTGCGGGTTCCCCCATCATGCTCTAGGAGCTGTATTTCCTGGTTTTCTTTGCCCCTTGTGGTAGCGTGGCATGCAATGATGCCTGTGACAGGGCCGTGCATGCTTCCCACACGGCCCTGTCAAGCATCTGCCGCACACCGCCTCCCATGCAGTAGCGGCTCCGTGGCGCCGAGTCCCAGCCTCCGCCAGGGGTCAGGTGTGCACTGGCCGCTGAACTCCCCCCCCCCCAGAGATGGAGAGCAGTCTGTCAGATGCTCGATTCATCTCCATCTCTGCAAACCCTCAGCTGCCCATGCTCGTTCCCGAACACGGGTTGCCGGCATACCACCAGGTAATGCGCCAGCGCCTCAGCCCTCAGTGCCACCGGACCGGTATTTTTTATTGATTTTTGAAAAATGACAAAGATCATTTAAATCTGGTTACATAGTCAATTAATACCTATCCAGTAATGATTACATCAGTGTGCTTTACTAGGTCCCCAGTGTTTCGGCACATGGAAGATTCCAGTAGCTGTAATGAACAGTCCAGAATACGTGTTCAAAAAAGGCTTTTCTGCAGCAGGGCCATGGATTTGTACCAAACAGTTCTTCAGATGATGTAGCTGCCCCACACGAATATGAACAGATTTGACCAGGGAATCTATGTGCCCTTTTTTGATATTGATCCAAAATAAAACCAAAGTGTTGAAAACTCATAACCTGTTCAGTTTCTCTACCACCCAAATCATGAAGAGGACTTACAAATTCAGAGTGCTAAAGTTTTTTTCTGAGACCAAAAAGAACATAAGCTTCGGTTTTGTGATATTTAATAACATCCCGTTCTCAAACAGCCAGTTTTGAGCATTAGAAAAATCTTTTTTTTTTTCTTCAGAATGTTTTCGCCAAGAAAATATGGCTCTTACCTATCTTGTTTAATATTTTGTGTCTCACTGCCAGTACTTGCCATATAATTCAAAAAGAGAATTCATCGTGGCAGGGCAGTTTCAATGTCGCAGCAGCTAGGGTTTGGTAGGGGTACCCAGGGCCCTCAGGGGTATTGTATTTGAGGGCCCATCTAAAACCTGCTGCAGCACGGCAACATCGCATCCCTCCCTGTCCACATCTAATGTGGCTGCTCAGTATCTGTCCATCCACCTTACACAGTAAATGAGATATCTATTCATTCTGAACTATCACTGTCAAATAGACTAAATTTTCCCTACATTTAATTACATCCGCACATACAAAATTGCCAGCAGAAAAAAGCCTTTTGGCCTCTAAAGTCAGCTCAATGAGGCCCGCATACATGTTATGTTACCTGGTGCTCTGCCTCTCCCCTCCTGATATCCTTACCCTCCTCTTGACCTTATCCCATTCCTTTTTAAATCCCGAAACTGTTTCCCGGTTTACCACTTCCTCCAGTTGTCCATTTTGCCCTAGCACCGCATTCTCTGTGAAGAAGTGCCCCCTTCCTGAACCTGACTCCTGCCAGTTTGTAACGTTTCACCTTGTGTTCTTGTTCTCACTGAAGTTGATCTCGTTCATGCCTTTAAGGTATTTGAAGGTCTCTATCATGACCCCTTGTTCCCTTCTTTCCTTAAACGAGTACATGTCAAAGTTCTCCTGTCTCTGCACATACAAGAGCACCTGCTGGCCCTGAATCATTCTCACAGCCCTCCTCTGTACCACCTCCAACAGGTTGATGTCCTTGTCATGGTAGGGGCTGTAGTACTGCACACAGTGCTCCAGGTGCAGTTGCACCATCAACCTGTACAGTAGCAGGATGACCTCCTTCCTCCTGCTGGTGAACCCCCTACTTATGCAACCCCGCATCCTGTGTGCCCTCACCACTGCCTTACACAGATGGGTTCAGATTGCTCGTGATCACAATCCCCAGTTTTTTTTCTCTTCCTATGATAACGTGAGAGTCACACCTCCTAATCTCTACCCGGTCCTGGGGTTCTTGCTCCCCGTGTACATGACCTTACACCACTTTGTACTGAACCTCAGTTGCCAGACTCCAGACCATCTCTCTAGCTTCACTATCTCCTCCCTCAGATCCCTGACTCCTTCCTCAATATCCACCCTCCCAGAGAGCTCAGTACCCTTTTTTTAACATTTTTACCATGTCTCTTTCATTTACCTGTCCTAGTTGTACTTCTTTCATTCTCTGGTGTCATTCTGCCTTGTTCCCTCACTTTGTCCTCACCCAAAAAAGGGTCTAGGTACTTAAAGAGAACCACATAGGCTGCCACCCAAAAGGGCGTTTCCCTGTTCCTTTGCAGGCCAGTACGAGCCCAACAGCAGCCCGTGCACTGGCCTAACGAGCCTGAGAGTGTGGTAGCGCTAGCAAGAGAGCAAATGTGAGCAAAGATATTGCACTCTATAGGAAGGGCTTAGAAAGCAAATTTAACAATAATTGAAATAGCTTTAGTCTGCAACTAACTTGATAACACAAAAAAATAAATCACTGTACTGCTGCAATAAGCAGCCTGCACTAATGTGGTTGGGCAATTTCAGAGCATAGAAATCTAATACAGTTAGTATTATACTGATAAGAAAGTGAAGCAGACTGCCTCTGGCTGCCTACACAGTTTGAGATGACGCTTTTCTAAAACATTACTCAGATGCCAAATTCACTTATTTTACGTCACTTTGAATAATGCTGCAGAAATAAATAAAAAAATACTATTTTTAACAAAAAAATTCGATTTAACCATATAAAGAACAACAGGATAATAATTACATCAGAACTGAGAGTGTTGACAGAAAAAAAGGATTGCTGCAGTTCGTTTCTAATTCTAACTTGTTTTAGTGGTGCTTCGTCAATATAGAACATTATAAACAACCTGAGGTTTGAATTCTTCATACCCGGGGCCACCCAATGGTGTAAGGGCAGCGCAGAATGCTGCCATGTTGATAACCAGGGTTCGAGAGTGGGCTTGGGAGTTGGTGCTTGGGTAGCCAGGTGGAGCAAGTGCTCCTCCAGCCAGGAGGGACAGTGCTGGTGATCTGACACCACAGCAACTTCACGAGGAGGGCAAGTGGAGCAAGCTCCCATATCACGGAGAAAGTTGTGTGCACTCTTTGTTACGATGCACCAGAAGTGGTGGGCAGGATCATGTAAAAGGGAAAGAAATGGAGGGAGAACCCCACAGTGCCATCTATCAATGCATTTACATGTACAGTACCCCAGTTACTAAAGTATTAACTGGTTCCTGAGTTAGTTTCCGGTGCATGTAAACAAGTACATTAGCTGACTTGAAAGAACCTGGTAACAGAGTTAACAGGTAACAACGGCTGGATAACAGCCCTGTTACTGGGTTTCTACATTGAAGATGTGCACTGCCAGTCATCTTCCTCGATAACGCTGCCCTCATGTCAATGCGGTGCTGTCATTAGCTGGGTTTCCCCTCAGTTGCCAGATAACGGGCAATCCAATAAGGTGGTCCGTCATGTAAATGTAGTGTATATGATGGTCACAGCCACTCCTGGGACCTGCTACATGTTGATCTCCAGTGAGATAACTGCAGGAGTAGCAGGTGATGAGGTTGAGAGGTTAGGAGGGACCTGAAGTCCAAGTGGGAACGTAGAACATAGAAACTTGGAAACATAAGTGTCGGCAGAAAAGGACCACTAGGCCCATCTAATCTGACCTATTTTCCCTGCCTAACACTACACCCTGGACCCTACCTGGTTGCATGTGTCCCTCCCTCCTTCCTTACCTCTACTTATAATACCCATGTGCCCACCCAACGGTCTTCACCCCTGCCACCTCTTCTGGCAGGCTCTTCCATCCATTCACCACCCTTTCTGCGAAGAAGTATTTCCTCACATCTCTCTTAAACTCCCCCCTCAAGGTTCATAGCATGCCCCCATGTACAAGTGCTCCTACTCCTTTGAAAGAAGCTCCTACCTGCACTTTATTAATCTCTGTGAGGTACTTATAGGTCTCAATCATGTCCCCACTTGCTCTCCTCTCTTCCAGTGAGTATACGCAGAGCCACCTGCAGTCTCTTCTCATGTGGCTTCTCGTGCAAACCCCACACCATTATAGTAGTCTGTACCAGAGGATAAAAAGCTGTATGGGACAAAATAATTCTTCACTCTCACAAAAGACCTAAAATGGCTGCCACTGTCAGGGCACGGTGGCATCAATGATGTGAGAGTATTCAAGCTGTGTTATTGTCACCTTAGGGTACAGTGCCGTTCTTGACAGCCAACTGCCCTGTTCCAGTGCGCTCAGAAGAAAAAGCTACAATTAGCTTGTGTATTAGATGACAGTCCCTTGGTAGCTGAGGGGCGGAGACATGTGGGCATGAATATGTAACTCCAACTTGAGAGAAGGGGCAAATCCTGCCAATGGCATGACACGATAGGACGCTGACATACAATGTGGTAGTAATATGTCTTCGGTCCTGTACCAGCAAGTGTCAGTCAGAATTTGGAGGCAGGGTCTGTTCCTAACTTACTAATGATTGGTCACAAAGGTTTCCTGTCTCAGGCCCTGCCCCAGGAGGGAGAGGGGGCACTGACGGTGGGGGGGAGGGGGGATAAAACTGGCAAAAACAACAATGGTGCTCAGATAATGCTTCCATGCTGCCATGTTCTTCCTACTCAGGTGCACCATCCAAACCTCTGCATACCTGTGACAGGGTAAGCCCTGTCTGGCATGGATGCCCCCAGACAAAGGGGAAGTAATTCGGAAAATGAGGATGCCCCAAAACCTAGGGGGAGTGACTCAAAAAATGAGACTGCCCCAAAACCTAGTGGGAGTGACTCTGAAAATGAAATATGTTTGCTGTATGCTTCTCTATTTTAGGATGTCACATTTAACGATTTAATGGAAAGAAAAAGATATGAGTTCCAAGGGTTGGCAGGAGAAGGAAGAAGGGGAGTGTGTCCTCATTGTCCCGTTCCCCCTTGCAAATCCAGTGGAACTCTCATGGACTTACTATCTTATTAAAACTATTTTCTGAGATTAAACAAAATGAAAACATAAACCTCCTTAAAATAAAACCCCCTTAACATAAAACCACCTTAACCAAGAAAAGAGGAGTTGAGTCTAGACTAGAAAAATTTACATGTATGAACATGTATTTCTTTGCTGTTTGATGGGTAACTCCTGAGAATAAGAGGTTTATACTGGTTTTAGCAAAAAGGGGTGGATCACCTGATGGTGATGCCATCCCTGAAAGGTATAAAAACCCAACACTTGGTGCAATAAAGATAGGTAGGGGAATCAGTTGAATACCCGCTACCAAGTGAGGAGGACCTCAGAAGTGTATGCTTGTTTCCACACTGCTCTATTTGCAAAGGCTGAAGCTAAGCCTCACGAATTTTCAAATTTAGAAAGTTTGCTGGATACTGGAAATTGAATAACCCTTTTCTTTCTGTATGTTTATTATTTTTATTTTTATTTTCTGATTTGAATAAAATAACAAAACACGTTTGTGTTTTTATGCACCTGACTTCTGGTTTGTTGTGTCTGTTTTATCTCACACCTTCACAATACCCTGCTTCATACACACACTTCCCCACCATTGGGAACAAAGTGGCCGACTTTACTCCTTGCCATTGAGCCGACATGAAGGGGCAAGTCTCGGACAGTACACCGGGGGAGAGGCAGTGGGTATCTGGGGGACACTGGTGATCCCTAGTTTCTTGATGGGCCGATAGAGTGCTGACCCACTGGGGAAAAGCAGAACTACAGGACATAAACTCAAACAGAGTGTGTTGGGGCAGGATAAGAGGAAACATTAGAAAGCATACCTTTACTCAGAGGATGGTTAACATGTGAAATAGTACTCCTGTTGAGGAAGTGGAAGCACTGTTTAAGCTTTTACAGGAGTAGACAGATTCCTGAGCGAGAATAGCACTGAGGGTTACACAGCATGAGTAGGGTATCACAGGAATAGACCGATTCCTGAGTGAGAATGCTATTGAAGGTTACCCAACACGAGTAGGGTATCACAGGGCTAGATAGATTGCCGAGGCAGAATGGTATTGAGGATTACACAGCATGAGCAGGGGTAACACAGAACTATACAGGTTCCTGAGGAAGAACGGCATTGAGAGTTACACAGCATGAGGAGAGTAACAGAGGACTAGACAGATTCCTGAGGGAGAGTGACACTGAGGGTTACACAGCATTAGTAGGGTAGCACTGGACTAGACAGATTCTTGAGGGAGAATGGTATTGAGGGTTACACAGCATGAGAAGGGTAACACAGGACTAGACAGATTCCTGAGGGAGAACGGCATTGAGGGTTACACAGCATGAGTAGGGTAACACAGGACTAGACAGATTTCTGAGAGAGAATGGCACTGAAGGTTACACAGCATGAGTAGGGGTAACACAGGACTAGACAGATTCCTGAGGGAGAATGGCATTGAGGGTTACACAGCAGGAGTAGGGGTAACACAGGACTAGCTAGATTCCTGAAGGGGAATGGCACTGAGTGTTACACAGCATGAGTATGGGTAACATAGGACTAGGCAGATTCCTGAGGGAGAATGGCATTGAGGGTTACACAGCATGACTAGGGGTAACATAGGACTAGGCAGATTCCTGAGGGAGAATGGCATTGAGGGTTACACAGCAGGAGTAGGGGTAACACAGGACTAGACAGATTCCTGAGGGAGAATGGTATTGAGGGTTACACAGCATGACTAGGGGTAACACAGGGCTAGGCAGATTCTTGAGGGAGAATGGCATTGAGGATTACACAGCATGTGTAGGGATAACACAGAACTAGGCAGATTCCTGAGGGAAAATTACATTGAGGGTGATACAGCATGAGAAGGATAACAAAGGACTAGACAGGTTCCTGAGGGATAATGGCCTATAGAGTTACACAGCATGAGTAGGGTAGCATTCCAACTGATAAGCTTGGATGTGTGGCCACACTCAAATTGTCTGTAGTCACTGCTGAGCAGCAGGAGGTGCAGACAAGATGGACTCCAAGTCCTTTCTGTCACTATAATATTTTGCCCCAAGGCATGGAACCAAGTGTCATCTGATCTCAAGACAGTACTAATCAAAACTTGCACAAGAGCACAGCCAACTGTACTCGCAATCATAATGATGACAAGTCTGCCATCACTGTTACTTCCTTGTCCTAGCAGTCTGAAGGCATAACCTTTGCCATGTTATCTACATTCTCTACTGTACATATCTATATCAACCAGCAGCTGGCGCTACCCACTGATGTGATGGTTTGTATGTCAGATGGTAATTGTCTGGATTTCTACTTATACTGACCAAGGTCACCTGTGAAAATGGGAATATACTGCTCAAGGGCCTTCCTGTACACGAATATGTAACTGACTAACTAACGAACCAACCAACCAACCAGCCAACTAATTAACTAACTAAATATCTAACCAACTAAGTAAATAAATACATGCATGTATACATGCATCTTGGTAGGGGGAAGGCTCAGAAAGAAGCTGAAGAGGCACTTTTTCACCAAGAGGGTGGTGGCTAAGTGGAACGAGTTTCCAGAAGAGGTGGTATCCCGAAAAATGGTGAACAGCTTCAAGAGAGATTGGGATAGGGTGAGGGAGGAAGTTATAGGTAGAGGGGGTCAGAGACGGGGCTAGGGGGTACTTGATGGGGGGATATGGGGAGGGGGGGTTTCCTTTGTAAACACGTGGAAGTGCACATTCTGAGCAGACTTGCTGGACCATAAGGCCTTTACCTGCTGGCACATTCATATACATACATACTATCTTACTATAAGTAAGGAACATTTTAAAGCATAAAATTATACATTTTCATTTTTTTCCCATGCACAAAATAGAATTGCAAGTTGTAAACACTACACCCTACTGCCTATGATTCCTGATATGGAGCGCCCACTGCCATTTTTAAACTATGGGAGTGGGCAGAAGAGGAAACGGGTCGATTCTCTTATAGGGCACTAGAGGAAGGATTTACAGAGCACTGCCATGCTGTTGTTTTTTTTTTTTCTCCACAAAGAAAATAACTGATTTTGTCTTTATAATGTTTATGCCACGGGATGGAGCTAAAGATGGGATTTATGGATATCAGCATATAAAAGGGTCTGATCCCTACTTGAAACCATGTGCTCTTTGTCAAACTACACCTTTAATTAAACAAAGTAAAGCATGCTGCTTAAGAAATTAACATAATTATCTAACAGTACAATATTTTACAGTCAAGACTCCCTTGGGGGTAAATGAACTGTTTTCTGATTTATGTTTTCTGACCAATGGTTTTGGATCAATAAGGTAACCTAAAACCAGGCTCAATTGAATGACTGTTTATGGCACTCCACACACAATCAGCCGTCGCTCACTTGTCAATGATTCCGACACGCAGAACAAGCACCATGGGGAGGGGGTCATAGGCCAACATCATGGGACCTTGGTAGCTATGGCAACCAGGCCTACATGCACAGCAAGGCCCAGCAGGACTATAAAAGGCAATACTCTCCAGCAAGGTTGACACGACTGCATGATGACTACAATAAATATTATAAAGTGATAAAGTCAGTACCTACGGAATGCAAAATGTGGCTGTTTGATGTGGGATGTGCACATGGTGGGAGGCCACAAGGGCAAAAGTTGGGAGGGAACAAACAGGAAAACATACATTAAAAACTAATAAAAAGAGAAACATAAAACAGGGTAGCAATATTAATAATCATAAGCCAGTTTTATTTCAGAAAGTCTTCAAAGACAAAAACAACCTGAAAAGTTCACCATTTCTAAAATACCACCGACATAACTACAGAAATTTTAAGTGTGCCCTGAAGACTTATTTGCAGAGAAATTTAAGGTTTGCTAAAAAAGAAAAAAATAATCTTTCATGTGTTTGGGATTTATGCTCCAGTTACCATCACCCCAGCGCCTGCTTCTATTCAAATTAAATTTTCAGTAGCTCCTGCATTTCTGCGTTTTATGACAGTGCCAATAAAATCCAGGGATCTAGAGCAGAGCTGTAAACTGCTCCTAGTAGCCATAGTAACAGTGCTCATCAGGGAGCTGGGGGAAGGCGCGCTCAGTGCTGGATCTGCTTGAGGTATACCTTGGTCACAAAAAGAGCCATTTGTACAGGGTTTGAGGGGGCATCACTCAGGTGACTCCTGGGAAGGGAGGAACAGTGCAGGTTGCCCAGCATTCATTGACCCCCCCCCGCCTTGCTGCTAGCCAATCAAGGAGCGGCGCTGGTGTGATTTGTGAAATCAGCCGCTCACCCACTCTACCTCCCAACCAGAGGATGGGTGCAGCCAATGCAATCTTGATTGGGGAGTGGGACATGGGAAATAAAGGGGGGAGGGGGAAACAAAATAAAAATAAGGTGGCATCAGCTAGCCAATGGCCCAATGGGTAGCACATTGCCCTCCTACACTGGCGACCTGAACTCAGGAGCTGAGTCGGATTGCTGAGGGGGCTGGGTAGGCAATGTCGCATGCCAGCACTTCCAGTCAGGGAGGGTTGGTGCTGTGGTTCTGCTCCACAGCAGCCCACGCAGTCAGCCAGGGAGCTTTGCCTCCTCCACAGAGCAAGGCAATTTTATTTATATACAAAAGCAAAACAGATTAATAAAACAGTACAATTAAAACAAATAATAAAATCAGATAATAAATAAGCACATCATAATGTTAAGAAAATAACAGGAGGCAGTACAGCACAGTGGTTTAAGGGTCTGAGCTGCAAACCTGGAGACCTGGGTTTGAATCCCACAGCCGCCACTTGCATACTGTGTGACCCCGAGCAAGTCACTTAACTTCCTTGTGCTCCCAGGTCGCACCTGTAAACAAGCTTTCAGCTTAGTGTCTCTCTCTTGGTAAAAAAAAAAAAAAAAGCATCATGCCCCGAGACAGATGATAAACAGGTAAGTCTTAAGCTTGGATTTAAAGATGGTCAGAGAAGCGGCACGTCTTACCTTTGAGGGAGGGGCATTTCAGAGAAGCAGAGCAGCCACTCTGAATGTACAGTCCCCTGAGGAGTTTAGACGAGACATCAGAACACAAACAATTCCTGCATCAATTGAACAGAGCAGCCAGGAGCATACAGTGTCAGGAGTTTTTTGGGTAGCCCAGATCCAGACCGTGCAGAGCCTTGTAGGTTAACAAGCATACCTTGAAGCTGATGCACCTCCACACAGGCAGTCAGTACAGAACGCGGAGAACCAACATGATATGCTCAAACCAGGAGGTACCAGCAACCAGCTGGGCTGCTGCATTTGGGACCAACTGCAAGCGACACAACAACCTCATAGATAACCACAGGTAAACAGAGTTATAGTAATCCATTCTTGGCGAGACAAGGGTGTGCACCAGTGTTGCTAGGTCAGGTGGCACAAGAAAGGACTTGATCCAGGAGATGTTTTTATTTATTGAGGATTTCGGAATTCAAACCTTTGAGTCATAGACTCATTTACAAAGCCTCCATGTCAGAATACAAACATTGATAGACAGGAACACAAGTAAACATATAGAGGAGGGTTGCATATTATGCATATGTTCTAAAGAAGATAAAAACTACTGCAGACAGCAGCCGACACTTGATGTTCTAATGTCAGCTTGGACATCACTGTGTGCATGTCAGACCCATAGGGGGCTTTGGGCCAGCATGAAGGAAGTGGGAGGGGCTTTGGACATCAGGGAAGAAAGGCAAAAGAAAAACCTGTATGTCTCCCATACCACCATTAAGACGACTGCTAGTACTCTCGGCCCCATACCATGCAGATCCTCACTGCTGTTTATGGTGAGGGGGGGGGCTGGTTGGGCTGGGAGGTTACCAGAAATGGCCAGAAGGAAGGAGCAGGTGGAGGTATGGTGGCAAAAAAACTAGATTGAAAAAAATAAGGGGGCATTTTTGAGCACCTCTCCCAGACTATGGATCTGCCCTCATGGGTAGCAGGACCCTGACCAGGTTCATAGACACACTTGTGTATCTGTCTTCACACTAATACGCTTAAAGGACCTAGGGCCTAGGGACTCCATAAAAAATGTTCAATTCAGGTAATAGCCTAATAGTGAGCAAATTAGGCTTACGATGACGATAACCCAGGTTTGAGTCAACAACCCAGGTTGACACTCACCGGGTGACAGCAGCAGTACTGCGTCCTGCCTCAGATGCATCCTACTTCAGGGAGTGCTGGTGTCTCTGGTGTTATGTAACTGCCCCCTGGTGGCCCAGACACAGAGTCATGTGGGTGGGGACACTCGACTTAAGACATGGTATGAAATCTGTAGGTCATGGTGCAATCATACATCCAACTCTGTGTTCGCAAGTGTCATGGTGTGATGGGTGGCACTGATACCATCACACTTCTGAGTGGCCAGAAAGGTCCACTGTCTCAGGGCATATCTGAGTGGAATAGGGGTGATGCATGGGGGCATAAACTATCTGAAGGAACAGCAGTGGCAATCAGGCAGATATACCTCCCCCCACACTCGGTATAGCCCCCATGCTTTTCCTGCCCCGTTGGATCGCATGACCCTCTGCATCCCCTGACCTGCTTTCTAGTCATGAATGTTCCAGCTGGCAGCACCACCTGGAGAGGAGTAAGTCAGTAACAGCAATCAAGACAATAGGCAATGGGTGTCTGGGGACCAGTGGTGATGGTTCTAGTAGCCGTGAAATCCAGAGGTTATGGATGGGCTGAAGCCAGGACAGCCTGGTCACAGCATAAGGAAGGAAAATTAGAAGCCATCCCACTGGCACAGCGATAGAGCTACCACTAGTGATGCCACTGATTGGGGTTCAGGAGCAGACCTTGATCGCCGAGGGTCTGGCTGGGGAGAGAAGGACTGAGCATCACAGAGGAGGCTCTCCTCTCTGGAGAGGGAGGCTGTAGAGTGATGCCACAGCACCACCTAGGTGGCCAAAGGTGGTGTTACAGGCAGGCACACTTCTGGAGTGGGGAAATGCTGGCTGACACCGCGCAGCTGAACACATGATATGCATGCACGCACTTGGTGTCACCAAGGTCGACATTCCAGAGGGAGGGATATAACAGTGAAAATGGCCCCACTGCCTGTAGATGACGGACCCCAAATATATCTGCATATGCCAGTATCATGGGTGTCATGGGCGACAGCACTCCCACTGCACTGAAGAGACTTCATAATTTTCAAGAAAGAAAAATTCTGGGTTTTGCTGGTGAGACTCAGAATACACCATGGTGAATACCTGGTGACAACTAGTAAAATTCTAAATTTTTTATTTGAAAGTTTGTGACCAGGAGAGGCATACTGAGCCATGGCTCATTTTCAGGTGCAACCGAAAGGGAATACATGTACAGATCTAAACTCACTTACAGAAACAGATTAAGCTGTAGCTGGTATTTTAGTGAATGGGGGAAGATCTGGCCAGGGCACTTGGGAAATTCCCCTACTCTTATCAAGAAGTGCCATGGGATCTTTAACGTTCACCTGAACAACCACCAGAGCAGACAGACTGGACCTCGGCTTAACATATCATCTGAAAGACAGCTCCTTAGGAGTGCAGCACCCCCCTCGTGATGCACTACAGTGTCAGTACTGGGATTTATCCCACGGTCCTGGCGTGGGGCTAGAACCCACCACCTTCTGATCTTCCAGCCTCAGAGGTGAGTGTGCTACTTGCTGAGTCACTGACACTTGAGTCAATGAGGTGAAACTGAAATTCACTTGGTTTGGAATTTTATGAGAAAAATACCAAATTGTTTTGTAGCTATAAGGGATCATTTCACCTGCAAATCAGCAGAAAGCAATTTTTGTAAAATGACAATAGGGCTCAACCGCCATGATAGACAAAAGGAATTCACGAAGGGTTTCTGTCACATGCAGTTTTTCCTTAACTTACTGACTGATCATAATGAGACTGAAACACTACTGTGTAAATTACAGCTGTATCAAGTCACTCAAAGACCCTGTGCATCTGCCAAGTTAGCATGGGAGGGGCGGTGAACTAGACGAACCACTTGGTCTTTTTCTGCCTCTTGCTTGGATCCTACATTCTTATTCCTGGCTGGTAACATTTTTGAAGGTCTCCATCAGCCACCAGCAAAATATCTGCATAGAGCTGTTTGTTCTAATGCCTCAAGGACCAAGTGCCTCCAGTCTAAGCAATCTAATGGTTAAGTACTGTAGAATGGGCAGATGAGATGGACTGATTAGTGTTTATCTGCTGTCAATTTTTATGTATCAATCCCCCTGCAGCATCTAAAGTCAGGATGAGAAAAATGGACTGAAAATCTCTAATACGGGGAAGGTGGGGGGAGTATACACTGTTACACTCAGATCAGGAGTCCCAAACCCCACTCCCCTCCCCCGACAATACACATACACTACAACTTTCACTAACCTCCTCAAATAGCACCCTCCCCAATGTGAGAGAGACAAGCGACAAACCATGAACAGGAGAGGTATGAGTGATTTAAGCAAATCCTACTCAAGGCTGTGAGTAATGCCAGGATTTACTCATGGGTGAGTGTGTTGTTCGGTCCGAGGTAGAAACGAGGACCAGCAACACACCACCTGTGTGTAATCCTGGCATCCTACAACCTGAAGTAATATATTGCTAATATACAATTAGATTTTTAATTAAATAATTTTATTATAGTTTTTATTGATTGATTGTTAGGACAACGTGCTTGATATACTGATGTAGTGCTGTGAAGGAAAAAAATAGTTTCTTATAGTTTTGTATGCTGTGAAAACTTTTGCTGGTTCTGAAGGAGTTGCAGAGGCTGGCTCCTTGATCGCTCAAGCTGCAGTATCAGGTAAGTCCTGAGGAGAGTTTTGAGACGTTCTTTGTGGAAAGGTGTTCGGAATGTTTGAAAATATTTCATCCAGCTCCTTTTCGTCTATGACTTGAAAAGAGCATTCCATTTTTGTTTTTTGAAATTTACCGCGGTCAGTAGCTTGATTTTGAGAGGGTATAGGGCATGGGGGTGCAGCTGGCGTTTTTCCTGTTGGGTACTAGCAGGATTTATACATTGTAAATCCAGCTAGATAGCCAATCAAGAGCCAGCTTTTTTGTGTGCTATTGTATAATTAACCAATTAAAGAGCCGTCAAATCACTTGATCCTAGCCTCTGTTGGTTCAAAGATAATCATTCAATCTCTTAATCTTTGACCTTAGCCAGAAAACAGCACCTGCCACTAATGGGCATCCATGTTCCTCAAACTGATTAAATTACTCTTTATTCTGTTAGCCACATCGTTAGTAGGTTCATCTGGGCAACTGGAGAAAGGTATCTATCGGATGTAACTCCTCCCACCTGCCTTCTCCTGTTGTACTGCACTAGTGTGGTCTGAGGAGACTCGCTACCATCCACCTTTGGTCTTTTGCCACCCCAATCTCTAGTACCACCACTTCTCAATAATATAATTCTCACCCACCCCCACAAGAAATCGTCCGAAAGAATATAAATCCAAAGAGATGTTCATCAGCTGTGTAGCAGAATTCCATGTGCTTCTTCTCACCTCCCATTCCCCAGCAGCGAATCCATCTCTGCTTGAGCCATACGGGATGGATCCTGCCCGGTATTTGGACTTTAGTCTTTTTTTTTTTTTTTTATATTTACTCTTTATGCTTCCTTGCTCACCACACCAGCTGCCTATCATTGGGAAGCCCTAGGATGTGCGCGCTCCCGTAGCTCTGCCCCAGGTAATGCCTTCGGTGTACCGGTGGACCTGCCCCCATCCTGCCATGATTTACTCCCTGGATGGGGACTTCCACAATGCCCCCCCCCAATCCATGAGTGTGCATCAGGTGGCCTGCCCCAGCCCTCTGAGGAGCCCGGTTATTGATTTTCTTAGGACAGCTGGGTCCCGTCTTCAGGTGGCTGGTACAGGGCTCTTCCGCTTTTCTGGTGCCACCCCCATGGACGTCGGCATGCTAGGGGCACCAAGGGGGCAGAGCACGTCACAGCGTGCTGCCGCTCTGGATCCCGGACAAAGTCCTCCCATCCGGCTTCTTGCCGTCCTGCTGCACCTCCACCCATGGTCACCTAGGTGGCGGTAGAGCAGCAGGACAGGCAACCCACCCTCCCCAGAGGAGAAGAGCAGCCCAACAGGTACTCAATCCTCCTTCCCCTGGCTGGCCCTCCAGCAACCCGAATCCATTCCCAAACCCAGGTCACTGGCATCGCAAGCAGTAGCTCTACCACTGTGCTGGTGGGCTGGCTTGGACTTTAGTCTTGATTCCTTTCTATCCATCCTACATTTCTTAAACCAGTTCAGTGAGAATCAGCAGAAAAGCATTTAGTAAGTAATTTTAAGACTTAAAACAACAGTAGCTAACTGCCCACCTCCATGCCCAACTCCATTTTATAACCATCCGTGCATACATCAAGCAAAGGAGAAGCAGTGTTGGGATTAAGATGTACATCAGGAACTCAGTACAGGGGCTGGTGTGTTTCACACCCCACTTCCGGGGGCTACCATCTCTGGCTGGTGGGGAGAATAAGCACTTCATATCTCGCAGGGGGTTCTGCAACCACCTGACATCTGAACACCCCCCTGCTAGTCAGGTGAGGTGGAAACATCATAGCTGTGGGTAGCACACACTGTGGGTAGGTCCTAGGTGTGACACTTGGGCAGCTGGTTTTGATCACTGTATCATTTTTTGTAATATAAAAATGTGTTATGGACTGTCTTTCATGAGAGATGCTGAGACAGCATGTGAAATCACACACACACACACACACAGATATTAGATACAAGGTGTTACATGGAAGGCCAGAAGCTAATTACAGGCTAGAAGATACCTAACTGCCAAGATAGATCATAAACTTTTATAATGCTTATAGGAAGAAGAGCAGGTTGTGACGTTTTAGTGCGAAGTCATAAAAGATGCTTTGATGTCCTGGAAAGGGGAAGCGGATCATAAGATCAAAGAAATGTCATTTGAAAAAGAAAATGAGTTATGCTGAGGTTACAGAATTTAATACTTGGAAAAGACATCCTGTTTTTATATAGATATCTTTTTTTGTATATTCTGACAGGGAGGAGCTAGGTGACCTCATGCAAAGAGGTGGGCAAAGGAAAGCCAGCTTTTAAACATAATTGGGCCAGATATTCAAAAGGGTTGCACCATGTGCAACAGGGTTGCGCATGCTCAAGTCCTAAATTGCGCCATTCTGCGATATTCAGCAGGAGGCAGTTGCGCCACTGAAAACAGGCTGAGCAACAGCGCAATGCAAATGAATGCATGCTCAACTGGAGGGGGAGGAACCATGCATAAACTGCACAGCCGATATTCAGCGGGCTGTGCAGAGTTATCTGAGTGCAACCCCAACCTGCGCCTGCAGGACTTTGAGCCAAAAAAAGTCTTAAGTGGGGCCACCCACAGGTGAGCTGCTGTATTGCAGGGCACAACACAGCAGCTGCCACCTGTGGCTGGCCTAACTCAGTCCCTGTGCCCCCGCAGCCCGATCGCCAGAGCACAGTGTACTCCCCCACCAGCCCGTCGCGGGCATCAATATGGCACCCCCCTCCGTTCATCCCTGGTGGTCCAGTGGACGAAATGCCCGATCGCGGGTGGTATGTTTAATACTCCCCTCCTCGTTCGCATCCTGTGGTCCAGTGGACGAAATGCCCGATCGCGGGCAGAAAGTAAACTGAACCCCAGAACATCTCCCTTGTGCCCGATCGCGGGCAGAAAGTAAGCGGAACCCCAGAACATCTCCCTTGTGCCCGGTCGCGGGCAGAAAGTAAACAGAATCCCCGAACATCTCCCTTGTGCCTGATCGCGGGCAGAAAGTAAACTGAACCCCCGAACATCTCCCTTGTGCCCGATCACGGGCAGTAAGTAAATTAAACTCCCCACCCGAACATCTCCCTGGTGGTCCAGTGGACGAAATGCCCGATCGCGGGCAGTAAGTAAGTGAAACCCCCAAAACATCTCCCTGGTGGCTAGTGTCCCCACCCACTCACCCATGAAGCCCACCACCCCTCCCCCACGGCGGCGGGGCGGCAGCATCCCACCTGCCGCCCGCCACCCGCCGACTGACTGCCGGTATGGGCTGCATGCCCGTGGCTCTTGCTCTGCACAATGCGTGCAGCCTACCAGGCAGAATCGGCGAAGGCGGCGAACGACAAGCGGTGGGATGCTGCCGCCGCGCTGCCGAGAAGGCGGGGTGGTGAGCTTCGTGGAGTGGGTGGGTGGGGGCACTATCACACCAGGGAAGAATATTTGTGAAAGGACTTCCATTGCCTGCCAGCGATCAGCCTGACTCCCTGAGCAGGGATTCAATTACTTTCTGCCACGTCGTCGGTCGGCTTCAATCACTGGACCGCCGGGGAGATGTTGGGGACTTGAGGATTTCAATTTACTTTCTGCCCGCGATCCAGCATTCCACTGGACCACTGGGAATGTTCGGGAGATGAAGAGGTTCAATTTGACTTCTGCCGCGATCGAGCACAAAGATGTTCGAAATTCCGTTACTTTCTGCTCGGCGATCAGGGCACATGGAGATGTTAGTGGGGGTTCCGTTTACTTTCTGCCAGCGATCGGGCACAAGGAGATGTTCGGGGGTTCCGTTTACTTACTGCCCATGATCGGGCTACGCTTGGAGATATTCAGAGGTCCATTTACTTTCTGCATGCGGCGGGCATTTCGGTCCACTGGACCACCAGGGATGTGAGCGGGGAGTTGTAAACATACCGCCCGCGATCGGGCATTTCGGTCCACTGGACCACCAGGGATATCGCGGGAGGAGGAGGGAGCCACATTGCTGCGGCGATTGGGCTGCAGGATGCGTCGGTCCCGGCGAGCTGCTGCCTGGCGAAA
The DNA here is from genome assembly GCA_016271365.2 of Neoceratodus forsteri. NCBI lineage: Eukaryota > Metazoa > Chordata > Ceratodontiformes > Ceratodontidae > Neoceratodus > Neoceratodus forsteri. Next base: position 128,981,314 of record JADMNL010000031.1, on the reverse strand, counting down.
CGCCCAGGCACAAGTCCTCGGGATCGGGCGCACCTACATGCTAATAGCATGCAAATGGGGCCATAATCAGATGCAAATGGCCCCCTGCACCTGCATAATTATGGCCCCATTTGCATGTCACCTTTTGAATATACGTGATTTGCGCATGCCGCAATGGTACTGCGCCACCGCAGTTGAATGCTCCACTCTGACAACTTGCGGTGGCGCAAGTTCCACTCGCCATGCACAGTGGCTGTGGCTGGGGTGATATTCAAAGGGGTTGCTCAATAGCGCAGCTCCTTGCTGAACTCCTTGACTCCCACCTCTTGTAACTATTTTGCGCCAGCGCCAAGGGACTTCGCCTCAAGAATGGCGCAGTTTGAATATCCAGCCGAATTCTGTTTTTCCTTCAGTGACACTTTTATCTATGCTCTGACAAAGAAACATCTTTGAGCACTTTAAGCAGGTATTTAGAGAGAGAGACAAAATCTAAGTACTGTAGTAGGAATTGCACTGTTAAAACCTTGTTCTTTTAAAAGATTGTATGGTTCTTGTGATATAATAGTTCTGTATTTTATGTTTTACATATTTTTTTATCTATTTTAGTAAAACTCTATTTTTAGAGCCTACTTGGTCTGTCTTTGAATTTCTTTCCTTTATAAGTGAAGTATATATGGTTAAAGCAGACACTGAGCATAAGCTTGAATGGTGATGTCAAACTGGAATAAGGTAAGGGTGTAATCTGAGGTCTTTTATCAGAGTTTTTAAGGGTTCATTTCTGTACACCTGCTTAGGTGCCCATAGGCAAAGATATCTGGCCCCCTGAAGACAGAATTATCTGAGCCTGTGCATTGGGTACACTAACAAGAGGTTCACAGTTTGAATCCCTCCAAGACTTGAGACCAAAGGTTGATTCGAACCCACAAAAACAGACAGGAAGGTTACCCTGTTTCTGTTTCCTGTTCACAAGACTGTGCTCGGAGGTTGGCACTTTGGGAGTAGAGGGCTGACCTGCTGAGTGGGTTTGTGACACTAGGTACTGGTCAGCCCTGGGTAGATGGTCCTAGGTTTGAGGAATCCTGGTTCAATTCTAAGCCAAAAGCACTTTGTGGTCTGAGGACACAGGGTAGTTATGTGCAGGCAGCCATGGGATGGAGGGTGCCTGAGGCACCTCAAACTCCCAAAGACTGCAGTGACAGCAGGACTCATTGGTAGTAATGTCACTTTTGAGCCAGAATGTTGTGGGTTCCAGTCCCCCACAGGGGGCTCTGCTAATAATGCTAAATATGTATGCAGCAGCGCAAAGGAGCAATGTTCTGTCAGTTTCAACTGGTTGTTGTTTAGTCCTCTTCTAGTATGTTACATTCATTAGAAAACAGAATTCATAGGGCCATCACATTGGCACAGAGGGAAGGTTACCACTCGTGATGCTGGTGACCCGGGTTTGGAAATTAGCCTGGATCATCAGGAGCTGGTTGGGCGAGGGGAGGATCAAGTGTCCCAGCACACACTCTCCTCCCCTGGAAAGGGAGGGCAGACGGTTCTGTGTTGATACTGCCACCTGGGTGACGATGGGTGAGAGAGTAGTTGAAACAGCTTCATAGAAAGGGGGGATGCCAGCCGGCCTGGTGGCACTGAGGGTTGATGTGCTGGATGCCACACCTCACACCACACTGGTGACCCAGGGACGGGAGTGACCTCAGGTTGCCAGGGGTAGGCAGGGGAAGGAGAGGATTGAGTGTCTGATGGACTGCTCTCCTCTCCTGGGGAGGGGAGAGTTGTCGCCTTGCTCCTTGGTTGCAGGGTGAGAAAACAGAAAATGTGTGGATCTGGCAGGCTCTGTGATGACCCGGTTTGTCCCCAGTCCTGGCTCCACCAGCATCTGGATTGTGCTGTGTGGGAGGGGGGCAGAGAAGTCGGCACTCCTCCCTCTGGCCCTACTGGGGCCCTGAAAGACAAGCCCTCTGAGAGGAGTCAGGAGTTGCCTGCCAGATCCGATGAGGGTGGAAAAAGTATAAATAAAAAAATAAATAAAAAAAAGGGGCGTCAGCTGGGGCTGCACAATGCATGCTTGTATGTACATGTACCAGTTGGTGCTGCACACTGCAAGGTTGTATATGCATATGCTGGTTGGTACTGCACAATGAGTCATATCAAAGTTTATTTATAAAATAGCGCTATTCCAAAAAGACCATAGCACTAGCACAATTGATTGTAAAACAGCAGTTCAAAATCTTTAAATAATGAAAACTATCTACCACAACCAATTCTCCAAAATCAGGAAAAGTAAGAGTAAACAGATATGCTTTCAATGCTGATTTGAAGCGCTCCACGGTCAGGCACTCTCTTATCCAGCAAGGTAGAGAATTCCACAGGGTAGGGGCCACAAACGCAAATGCCCAGGCCCCAGAGGTCTTCAGCCGAACAGTGGGACTCTCTAGCAATCCCTCATTGGTGGAGCAGAGTGGGCGGAGGGGGCAGTAGGAGCAGAGAAGCTCTTGCGGATAGCATGGACCCTGTCCATGTAGGGCTTTATAGGTCGGCAAGCTGACCTTGAAGGTGATCCGCCACTGAATAGGCAGCCAGTGCAGGCCACGCAGCATGGGCGTGACATGGCAAGTACAAGGCAGCCCGATCAACAGCCTGCATTCTGCACCAGCTGCAAGCAATGGATATCAACCACCAGTAGCCCAAGGTACAGGGAGTTACAGTAGTCAAGGCAGGAGATCACAAAGGCGTGGACCAAGGTTGGAAGGTCGTCAGGCAAAACTAGGTGCTTAATTTAGGTGATGTTCCTCAGATGGTAAAAGGAAGTCTTGACAACAGACAACACCTGAGACCTCAGCATCAGCCCCTCGTCAAGAATAATGCCCAGATTTCCACACCCATTCAGAAGTCATCAGCTTACAGCCTCCAAGCCAAAGCCCAGATGGCTGTCCAGTTGACAGCCCCTTTACCCAACGACCTGAGTCCACTACCAAAACCTTGGTCTTGTCAGGGTTCAACCTCAACCAGTTAGCACTCATCCAATCTTGAATCTCAGACAGGCAGTTATTAAACTCGAGACAGCTCCCACCTGGTCGGGCACAATGGACACGTATAGCTGAGTATCATCTGCATAGCAGTGAAAACTCAGCCCATACCACTCTACAGTGTCTCCCAACAGCAGCATATACCGCAAACAACGTGGGTGACAATACAGAGCCCTGTGGCACCCACACAACAGGAGAACTTGTGAAAGGAATAAATCCCTAATATAACTCTGAAACCTGCCGGTGAGGAAAGACTGAAACCATCTGAGGACCATACCCAACAGTCCACAGATCAGCCGCAGGCACTCTAGTAACACACCATGGTCCATTGTGTCAAATGCTGCAGAGAGATCAAGGAGAATCAAAATGGAATGGCTCTTTCTATCTCTCATTATCAGGAGATCACTGAGAACCCGAACAAGGGCCGTCTCGGTACTATGCCTCTTCTGAAATCCAGATAGGAGAGGATCATAGATGTCATGGATGGTAAGATGATCTTCCAGCTGCAGTGCAACCACCTTATCAATAACTTACCCACAAAGGGAAGGTTAGAGATGGAGTCTGTAGTTAGCAAGACAGTCTGGATCAAGAGAGGATTTCTTAAGGAGAGGTGTCACCACCACCTCCTTCAGGGTGTCCAGGAACACATCTGACTCTAACAAACACCAGACTATTTCAGCTAGGACCGGGCCAATGACCACAATGCACCCCACAAGGAGGCGAGTTGGGCATGGGCCCAAACTACAGCAGGTCTGCTGCATACTTTGGATGATCCTCACATCTTCGATCACCAGCCAGTCGAAGTCAGACCAGACATACCGAGGACCCGCAACCTCCTACTGACCACCACTCCCACAATGCATACTTATATATGCATGCAACACCTGGTGCTGCACAATGCACACTTCTGTCATTATCGCTGGTTGGTGCCTTGCACACCCGTATGCTTGAATATGTACATGCACTGGTTGGTGCTCGCAGTGCATGCTTGTATGTGCATGCGCCAGTTGGTGCTACACAATGCATGCTTGTATGTGCACATGCCGATTGGTACTGCACACTTGTGTGTGCATGCACCAGCTGGTGACACATAATGTTTCCTTGTATATGCATGCCCCAGCTGGTGCCACACAATGCACACTTGTATGTGCACGCGCCGAATGGCATGGCACAATGTACACTTGTGTGTGCATGTACCAGCTGGTGCTGCACAATGCATGCTCGTATGTACCAGCTGGTACCACACAATCTACACCTGTATGTGCATGCCAGCTGGTGCCGCACAATGTACACTTGCATGTGTGCATGCGCCAGCTGATCCCACATAATGCTGCGCTTATATGTGCAGCACCCTTGCTGCCAGTGTCCCAGGGTGAGGGGACAGAAAAAGTGGATCGTCCCCAGCCAGCACAGGAAGACTATTCAACCTCTTTATGCAGTTTTTGAGGTGTTCCCAAACATATAACTTTTTTGTTCCAAAGCATGCAACATTTGGTTCCCAAATGTGTAACTTTTTGTTCCTCAACATGTGACTTTTTGTTTCCCAAATGTGTAATTTTTGTTCCCCAAACACAAAACTTTCTGTTCCCCAACATGTAACTTTTAGTTCCCTAACATGTAATTTTGGTTCCCCAAAATGCAACTTTTGGTTTCCCAAATGTATATGTTTTGTTCCAAATGTGTACATTTTGTTCCCAGCATGTAACTCTGTGTTCTTAAACATGTACTTTTTGTTCCCCAACATGTCTTTTTTGTTCCCAAACGTGTAACTTTTTATTCCCAACGTGTGTATTTTTTGTTCCCCAAACACATAACTTTCTGTTTCCCAGCATGTAACTTTTTCTTCCTAAATGTGTAATTTTTATTCCCCAAAATGCAACTTTTGTTTCCCAAATATGTAATTTTTGTTCTCAAACATGTAACATGTTGTTTCCCAAACATATCATTTTTATTCCCCAGCATATAACTTTTTCTTCCCAAACATGTAATTTTTCACTCCCAAACGAGTCATTTTTATTCTCAAATATGTAACTTTTTCTTTCCCAAACATATAATTTTTGTTCCCCAGCATGTAAATGTTTATTCCCAAACGTGTAAACTGTGTTCCCCAGCATGTAACTTTGTGTTCTTGAACATGTAATTTTTGTTCCCCAACATGTAACTTGTTCCCAAACTTGTACTAACCATGCCCAACCCTGCTCAGCTTCCGAGATCAGATGAGATCGAGCGCATTCAGGGTGGTATGGCCGTAGGTGCTCAAACTTGTAACTTTTTTCCTAAACATGTAATTTTTGTTCCCAAACATCTAATTCTTGTTCCCAAGCATGTAACTTTTTGTTTCCAAACATGTAATTTTTCTTCCCTAACATGTAACTTTGTGTTTCCCAAATGTGTAATTTTTGTTCTCAAACATGTAACTTTTTGTTTCCTAAACATGTAATTTTTGTTCCCTAGCATGTAAAAAAGATCCAGTAAATTTTTGTTCCCAAGTATGTCATTTTTGTTTCCTAGCATGTAAAAGAAAAAAGATCTTCAAAAGATCCAGAGTGACACACTGTCACCACCCCTAGATTGCACCTGACCTCATTGAGTCATGCAAATCTAGGGACCTAGCATGGGTTCGTTTTAAAGCCTCCCACTCTGATTCTGACCATGAGCACTACAGATCCCTTAGAAACTCTTCCTGCACAAAGGCTATCTGAGCAACCATGGCCCACTACTTCAAAACCAACCAACAATCCAACTTAAACTGCTCCTCCAATTTCTGGAAAGAAATCTGCTCCCTTTTCAACCCACCACATCACCGCCCCCCCCCACCACACACACACACACACACACACACAAGTAGGTGGCTCACTGGTCTCTCACCACCTTGCTGTCACTTCCCTTATTAACAAGCTCTTCACAACCTGTGCAGTTCTCTGCCAGTTCTCCCCCACAATCCACCTCTTCTGCTGGTTTTCACTTCCTACTGTCTCCTCTCAGGAAGTTTTCCTTGCTCTCAAGTCTCTCAACCCCTCAAAATATAGCCCTGATGACTTGGACCAAACTCCTCCATATATCATACCGCTATTCTTTGCCCACTCACCCACCTCTTCTACCTCTCCTTCTCCCTCTGGGCCATCCTTCTTGCCTGGAAAACCACCAAGGTACTCCCTCTCCACAAAGGGGCAATTCATCATCTCCTGGAAACTATAGACCTACTCTCTCTCCTCCCTTGCTAACCTACAAGAGTCACTAGTCCACTCCAGACTAGTCAAATTCCTAGACTTCTCTTCCTTCCTGTCCCCTTTACAGTCTGGCTTCAGAAAAAAAACACTCCACTATCACCTCCCTTATCTGTGTTACTGACTTTATCTTTACAGGGATGGACCTGGGTCACGTCACAGCAGCCATTTTTACTGATCTTGCTAAAACATTCAATCTGGTATCCTACCCCCTCCTATTGAACAAGCTGGCCTCAGCCAGTCTCTCTGCTCCTAGGGTCCACTCATACCTCACTAACCATCAGCAGTCTGCTCAGGTGGGTGGTGTACTATCCCCCACCCCATACTTGCAGGAGTCCCCCAGAGCTCCATCCTGGGTCCCATACTATTTTCTATTTTCCTCAATGACCTCCCATCTGTCTGTGTCTCCTCCCATGTTCACATGTATGCTGATGACACAGTCATCTAAGCATTTGCTCCCTTCCTCCATGTCTGTGGTCATATCCTCACTCCAGTGCGATTTCTACAATGTATTATGCTGGTTTCATGCCAACCAGCTCAAAGTAAACACCAAGAAGACTGTGTCCATGACCTTTGGTGCTAGCCAATAGCTAGAAAGGCTCTCTCCTTCCCCAGTCTTCTTCACACTTGATGGTACCCAACTGGAGTAGTCCATACATGCAAATACCTTATTGACTGGCTTGATAGCAACCAGGACATCTTAGCCCACATTGATGCTATACACTGTAAGCTGCACCCCAAATTAGGCATCCTTCAAAGAAACAAGGACTGTCTCCTAACTGAATTTCATAAGGACCTGCTTGTCAAAATGAGACTACCTATTTTTGACTATGCAGATGTGGTTTACAGTGCAGCTTCCCCCTCCACACTCACAAGACTGGACACCCTCTGTAATGCCTTCTGTCACTTTGCCTCAAACCCTCCTCCCTGCACCCATTACTGCTCCCTCTATTCCTCTCTTTCCATTGCCCCCCTACCTTCGTGTTGCCTTTCCCATTGCTCAGACCTCATTGGTAAATACTGGTTTGCCTCCCTCCCTGCCTATCTTCTCTCCTCTCCTCTCTGCTCCCTCCTCCTACCCTCTTCACACTAGAGATTCCCCCTCCTTTTCTATCCCACAGCCCTGCTGCCATGCTGATCAGGTTGCTTTCACACCAGCTCCCTCCCTTTGGAACCAAGCCCCTCTTCTTCACCAAGCCCCATTTCTACTATCCTTAAAAGCAGCTGCTAAGGCCCATCTCTCTCCCCTACTTGTTCCTGTAACTTTCCCAACCCTCCTCCTCTTCCTCCTCTGACCCCACTTCTTCCCTCCTCTACTAACCCCTACCTCTCCTATATGTACCCTCACTCTCTTCCACACCCTTTCTGTCTGTCTGTCTCTCTCTCTCTCTCTCTCTCTCTCTCTCTCGTCAGGGCATCCAATTATATCTGCCTTGATCCCCTGCCATATACCTTTGTAAAACTTTTTTAAGTCACCTGTGTACAGTTGTTTTGCCATATACCTCCATGCATTCCTACTACTACTTTGTTAACCACTGTATTGCACTTGTACTGCTGATATTTCACTTCACTGTTGTAACTGCCTGCTTGGCTTTATCCCGCTTCCCCTTCCCTCGGGTCACACCTGGAAACGAGCCTTGGTTCAGTGTGCCGTTCCCAGTCACCAAATTTTTAAATAAATAAATAAATGTAACTTTTTGTTTCTAAACATATAATTTGTTTCCCTGAACATATAACTTTTTGTTGCCAAACATGCAACTTTTTGTTTCCCAAACGTAACTTTTCATTCACAAATGAATAATTTTATTCTCAAACATGTAAATTTTTGTTCCTAAACATATATGTAACCCCCCTGTTACCCAGGGTTACTAGAATCCCAGTAAGACCTAGTGGTAGGCAAGGAGGGCAGTTTGTGAAACTCCAGTTAAATGGATTTCACACTGTCTCACTCTGTTCTCAGTCTCAGCTGAGACTGAGGGATGACATCATAATAGAACTTTCGTAGCTGCATAAGCCACACTGGAATGTTGCAGTTGGAGGTTAGAGTAGAATGTTGGGGAATTTGAAATCATTCAGTCTGTGTGCAGTCTTAGTAAAAGACTGCAGTGCAGCAGAGTGTGTGCAGGCTCTCAGAGCTTTAAGCTGTTTTAGAGCTACTTTTGGGTAAGGTGTGTGTTTCCACCTGAAGAGGAACCCAGGAACTGGTAATTGAAGTGATGGAGACCACTTTCAATGGTTCAGTAGCCCCATCCGGAAGGTGTTTGCCTGTTTTTCCAGGGGCAAACCCCCTGGGTCTGGCTAAGGGAAAGAAGCTGCCTGTTCAAGTTGTACTGAGGCACCAGAAGCTCTGAGAAGAAGATTCCTTGTGAAGGAAACATTTGTGGGGCACCTGCAACCAAAGGGTGAGTTCGCTTTGAAAAAGGGCCAAGTGTTTTCACCTGAACAGAAGGAAACTAATGGGACTGTTACTGTGGGGTCAGGAAAAAGACAGCCAAGTACAGTTCGAAAGTGGGGATTGGACTGCTTAATCTGTGGGAGGTCTAGAGTAATGGACAATGCCACTTAATTCAGGTATGTTCAAGTCCAGCACAAGGAGAGAAGGAAATTGGGGATTGGACTGCTTAACTCAGTGGGGGTCTAGAGTAACGGACAATGCCACTTAAAAGTATGTTCAAGTCCAGCACAAATGGGAAGCAAGACAAGTAGATGGAATGTGAAATACAATTGTGGGAGCGAGAGGTGGGAGACCCCCCCATCAGTAGTAACCAAATTCACCTCTAAGGATTTGCTCTGAGACACCTTTTGCTTTCCCTCAGGTACTTGGCCAGTGCCTGAGGAAAGTACCCAGATGTGGGATTGAAAGGAAGAATTCCCTGATGGAGCTGTAGTGCTCTTAGGTGGTTTAGGTAGCCACCAAAAAATGTTTCCATGAAGTATGGAAGGTGTCCAAATGGCTGGCAAGGGAGCCGAGCCAGGGAAAACCCAGAACAGTGTACAAGTTTGGGCTGTGTAACCCAAAGCAGCATGCAAGTCCAGGCTGTGTGCCCAGTGGGTTCAGAGCCTGAAGGCTAAAGTGATGAATATGTGTTCTGGTCTCTTTTAATCTGCATTACCAGGAGGGTAGCCCCATGGGGGTCCATCTATGCTTTGTTTATTCAGTTTGGATGTGAATAAAAAGCCACACTTTAGAATCCTACTTCTGGTATTGGACATTACAGTTATTGCTTCCTGTGTTTGGAGTTACTTGGGTGCCCTGGCTGTAGCAAGAAGAAGAATTGTGGGGGAGAAGAGTGGGAGACCCCCATCAGAAGTAACCAAATTCACCCTCTACAAATTTGCTCTGAGACACCTTTTGCTTTCCTGTGGTACTGTCAGTGCCTGAGGAAAGTACCCAGAGGGGATTGGAAAGGAAGAATCCCTGATGGAGCCATGGAGGCTCTTAGGTGGTTTAAGAAACCACCAGAAAAATATTTCCATGAAGTATGGAAGGTGTCCAAGTGGCTGACAATGGAGCCGAGCCAGGGAAAACCCAGAACAGTGTACAAGTTCAGGCTGTGTAACCCAAAGCAGCATGCAAGTCCAGGCTGTGTGCCCAGTGGGTTCAGAGCCTGAGGGCTAAAGTATTGAGGAAATGTACTGGTCTCTGTTAATCTGCATTACCAGGAGTGTAGCCCCGTGGGGGTCTATCTATGCTTTGTTTATTCTGTTTGGATGTGAATAAAAAGTCACACTTTAGAATCCCATTTCTGGTATTGGACATTACAGTTATTGCTTCCTGTGTTTGGAGTTACTTGGGTGCCCCTGTGCAGAGTAGCCAAACCTAGCCTTTGTGCCGAGTGACCTATTCCTCCCCGAACCCAGCCCACCTGGTATTGCTGTCAGAAACAAACGGAATACAGGCTAGGGTTACAAAAATGGAGGCACCACTGAGGATTTGGGTTTGGAACTTAGGGAGTAATGCAAGAAAGGTGCTTGGGCAAAGGGCTAGAGTTTTGGCTATCTGACAGTGGGTAGCCCAAAAGCTGAAGCAATGTTAACTAATGTGCTGCTGTGTGCTGTTGTCCATGTGCTGCAGTTAAAATGCCAACTGTTTACCAAGGAGCAGTAAAGCCTGAGAGTGTATGCCCTTGTACTGCATCAAAATTACAGTGTTTTGCCAGCTTTTAAAACTGTTATGACAAAGAAAAGTGTGGAAAACTAGGGGTAGCAAAAGGAAAATTGTGCCCTGGACGTTAGAAATGCTTTCCTGTGATCGGAGAGACTTGTTGTGTTGATGGCCATGAAAAATGGTTGAAATGGGCTCCCACCATGGAGTCAGTCAAGGAAAAAAAAAAGTGTGGTTTTGCAGTTTAAATTTGCCTGCTCAACAATCGCCGTGAGGAGAAGAGCACTCGAGAGGAAAGAGGCTCATTTGCATGGCGTCGAGTGATTGGTGAGACTGCAATCAGTCCGCCCCAAGCCAGCTCTAAAGCGACTACCCAGCATTCGAGAGGGAGTGTGAGTGGAGTGTGCATACTGGCTTACAGAAGGAGTGTCGGTGACTGAAAAAGCACTGTAAAAAGTGTAAAAAGTGGATTTTCTTGTTTAAATTCGGGCTCAACCCACATCTCGATCGACTGGACTGTGAGTGTGGTGTTCAGAGGGACGATCGGCAGGACTGCCAACCCGCTTCTTTACAGAGGCCTCCAAGACTGGCTGCAGGCCATTTTCCATCGCAGCAAACAGCTACTGATAACAGTGAGTACCAACAGAAATAATTGCTCAAACTAAGTGATTTTGCCAAAAGCCAGCTGAATCTGTGTGTAGCAGTGTAGTCGCTTTGCAAACTAGGACTGTGTTAAGTTTTACCAGCAAAAGCAAGCCTTCTAAGCCATTGACTGTGAGCATAAAGATAGGTTCAGCGTCAGTATAAGTTTCAAAGCCATGAGAGAGACTGTGAGTTGTATCAAGGTATGCAGCAAGAGTTACAGGCAATCCTGTGCTTGAAATACTGAGGCTTTAAGGGACTGTGAGCTAGAGCAATGTCTTCAGCAAGTGAAAAGTCCATGGTAAATCATATAAATGTGCTAGGAAAAAGAACAGTGCAAGCTTGTGCAGTTTGAGCAAAGTTATCAGTAGATTGTGTAAATCGGATGCGCAGTGGCTTGATCAAATTTCAGAATGTTGATGTGTAGGAGTGCTGCCGCCACCATTACAGGGTGGGGTAGTAATGTAAACACAGCAGCAGAGGAGCCATTTTGAAAGAGAAGGAAAGCTTTCAGTGATATGGGACTTGAAATAACGGTGAGCGTTGTTTGTTTTTTCTCTGCAGTCATGGCTTCAGGACCAGCCCGCTACCCGGATTATGCCCGGGCTGTGGTAGCAGTAGAAGTAAACAAGTTAAGGGACATTGAGAGATGTTACTATGGAGGACTACTGCCTCCTCATGTGGCGATTCCTGGATATCCAGTGCAAGTCTGTTTGATGTGCTTAAATGCTGGAAGGGACGTCTTCATGGTACCTCACTGTTCTGGGTGCTTAGAGAAATATGGTTTATTTAAAGCGCCCAAGATTCGTTTGGCTCCCACATGGAGAAAAGTTCAAGAATCTGCAGTTGGCAGCACCATACCTCTCAACCTTTTGTCCCCAAATGTGGAACATTGCCTCTCAAAATGTGGAACAAATGAGCAAAATGTGGAACACTTAATCAAATATTTATCTAAGAAGCTCAGAACACTGTTAAAATGTTTGCATTTATATTCAGAAAGTCTGTTATTAATTAAATGATATATTTTTTGCAACATTTACTATAGAATTTTGCTTTAAAATGATAACACTGAATGTGGGACAAGTCCTCACAATGTGGAACAGGGAGCTTTTGTGAAGTAAAATGAGGAACGTTCCTCATAATGTGGTACAGTTGAGAGCTATGGGCAGCACACAGCACCAGATGGAGCCTATTGGAGAAGGCCTCTCAGGGGAGTGTGGCACAAAGCTAGAGGGTGCAGATTTACAGACAGAACAATGTGCTGATGTTTTGGATTCTGAATCACAGAGAGACAATTCAGGAAGAACATCAGTAGACCCTTGGAGAGGGGGGCCTAGACCAAGTCTCATAGGAGAAGACAAGATGTGGGAGGCCTTTGAATGGGAGGTTTTGACCTCTGCGGCCAGCAATGAGTGGATAGTCTCAGGAGTGAGGACGACTGCTCACTCCTGGGCACAGATTCTCAGTGAGGAGGAAGAAGAGGGGGAACCTATGTGGCCTTGTGAAAAAGGAACTGGTACACAGCCTCAAGCTCTTGCCTCAGAGGAATGCATGGAAGAGAGTGGGGATGCCACTGCCCTGGCTGTGCAAGAAGAAGCAGCTAGGGATCCATTTGTTGTCTCATTGAGAATGCGTAGCTGGCAGAAACAGGACTGGCCTCCCCCAGGCCAGGCCAGAGGTCTCAGGTTGACCAAAGCTAGTAAAGAGGAGAGACTGGTTCGTAGGAAGGCGAATGAAATCTAGAGGATGTCCTTTCCTACCTTTCCTCAGAGAGTCTGGGAGGAGATTGAGAAAACAGGAAGTCCTGGATTTGGGCAGAAGCAATGAAATGTGTGCATCCTGGTGCAAACAAGCATGTCAGGAACAGAATGTTTCACGAAAAATACAGCCAGTGGAAAAGAGGCAGGACACTGTTAATGGACACTGTTCAAATAGTGGACGGAGAGGGATGTGAAACCTTTCACAGTGTGAATTATGTGCGCCCAGACGGGGTAATAATTCAAGCACCTGACCCGTTGTGCTATTGGCCACAATGCAAAGATCTCCCTGCGAATGTGCCCATGCCTATCAAATGGAAAGCAGAGCAGTGGTAGCCAGTGCTGCCACTCCAGCCATTGCAGTGCCTTTGTTGTTCTGCCACTATGGACGTCCAGGACTCAGATTCCCCACATTCATCAGTTCTACAGTGTACTGACTTTCCAGAATCCATTGACTGGCCCACCAGATGACTTCAGATCCAGACAGAATACCAGCCCAGCTGATCCTGATTCATTGCCTGGTAACCGGATGACTTCAGACCAGCTGTTTTCCTTTTTGTTCCTGTTCCAAGGTTCCATCTCCAGAGATGACATCAGCCCAGCAGTTTCCAGATGTGCCCTCCTGTCATTCCCGGAAGATGTCTTCCCAGCTGTATCAGAAGAATGCTGCCAGGGAGAGTCTTCGACTGAGGACCAGGTTGGTGCCATTGTCGTTCTACAAGGGACCGGTAAGTCCAGACTTCTCTATTCTTATGACATTGCAGTGTACACCCGACACTAGCAGACTCCAGATGTTTGAACTGTCCTCAAAGACTGTCCCCTTCGGGACTTTGTCTTGCTAGAACTGTGTTTCACTGGGCTCCGGCCCAGGAGAAACTCTTTAATGGACTTGTCTTCAGGCACTGTGGTCACTAGATGGGACCTTTAGGGCACTCCATCCCCCAAATGGTGTATTGTAAATAATGCAATTGTTTTCTGCTGTTTTCTAATGTTTATACTGTTTCTCTACTTTTCTAAAAAAATATTTTTGGGATTCTCCAGTGTTTTGATGGTAGGAGTTTAGACAGATTGTGTATGCAGATTAGGAGTGTGTGTTGTCTTTCTTTTTCTTGCAGGTGTTCCTGAAGAAGATAGAAGAGAAGACAAGAAGAGGAGGAGGAACTCATCGGAGTTCCTCATTAGTACTTTAGTATGTAGTGCTTAAAGTACTGTTGCTGTTGTTGTTACTGTGTGTAACTTTTTCCTTCCACAGGTATGGTTGTGGGGGAATGTGGGAGTAATGCATAGAGTGTGGTATTAGCTCCTGGTGTGTGTTTGCATGGTGTCCAGGGTTGGGGAAGTCCCCTGTTTGTTTTGTTTTGGGATTTGAGTTGTAGGCAGGCAGATGTTCCCTAGAGGGCTGGGGGGATAGACAGGCTGTGGTCCTGAACAGCCATAGGGACTGCGGTGCTGATCTATTAGGGCTATGCTCTGGACAGTTCTTCCAGAGTCACTGGGTACCGATACTCAGTGGGTAGAGTAGAGGCTGATGTGTCAGCCAATGGCCTCTGGGCTCTTAGTGCTGCCTGCCTGTGCCTAGCACATGGTAGGAGGGGGCCTGATCACCCCTCTCCATAGGTAGCACATAGGGTAGGATGGCCTAGGTCGAGTAACTAATGACTGCAGACAGTCATTTTCCTGGTCCAGAGTGAGTGTAACCCCCCTGTTACCTGGGGTTACTAGAATCCCAGTAAGATCTAGTGGTAGGCAGGGAGGACAGCTTGTGAAACTCCAGTTAAATGGATTTCACACTGTCTCACTCTGTTCTCAGTCTCAGCTGAGACTGAGGGATGACATCATAATAGAACTTTCGCAGCTGCATAAGCCACACTGGAATGTTGCAGTTGGAGGTTAGAGTAGAACGTTGGGGAATTTGAAGTCATTCAGTATGTGTGCAGTCTTAGTAAGAGACTGTAGTGCAGCAGAGTGTGTGCAGGCTCTCAGAGCTTTAAGCTGTTTTAGAGCTACTTTTGGGTAAGGTGTGTGTTTCCACCTGAAGAGAAACACAGGAACTGGTAATTGAAGTGGTGGAGACCGTTTTCAATGGTTCAGTAGCCCCATCCCTGAGGGGATGGGGGGAAGGTGTTTGCCTGTTTTTCCAGGGGCAAACCCCCTGGGTCTGGCTAAGGGAAAGAAGCTGCCTGTTCAAGTTGTGCTGAAGCACCAGAAGCTCTGAGAGGAAGATTCCTCGTGGAGGAAATGCCTGTGGGGCACCTGCAACCAAAGGGTGAGTTCACTTTGAAAAAGGGCCAAGTGTTTCCACCTGAACAGAAGAAAACTAATGGGACTGTTACTGTGGGGTCAGGAAAATGACAGCCAAGTACAGTTGGAAAGTGGGGATTGGACTGCTTAATCTGTAGGAGGTCTAGAGTAATGGACAATGCCACTTAATTCAGGTATGTTCAAGTCCAGCACAAAGAGTGAAGAAAATTGGGGATTGGGCTGCTTAACTCAGTGAGGGGTCTAGAGTAATGGACAATGCCACTTAAAAGTATGTTCAAGTCCAGCATAAATGGGAAGCAAGACAAGTAGATGGAATTTGAAATACATTTAGTAAGAATCTACATTGCAAAGCTTTACAGGATGAGGTGTTTACTCTCCAGAGAAATGGCGGGTATGAATTGTGGGAGGCGAGAGGTGGGAGAGCCCCATCAGTAGTAACAAATTCACCTCTATGGATTTGCTCTGAGACACCTCTGCTTTCCCTCAGGTACTTAGCCAGTGCCTGGGGAAAGTACCAGATGAGTGACTGACAGGAAGAATTCCCTGATGGAGCTGTGGTGCTCTTAGGTGGTTTAGGTAGCCACCAGAAAATGTTTCCATGAAGTATGGAAGAGGGTCCAAGTGGCTGGCAAGGAGCCGAGCCAGGGAAAACCCAGAACAGTGTATAAGTTCAGGCTGTGTAACCCAAAGCAGCATGCAAGTCCAGGCTATGTGCCCAGTGGGTTCAGAGCCTAAGGGCTAAAGTGATGAGAATGTGTTCTGGTCTCTTTAATCTGCATTATGAGAGGCGTAGCCCCATGGGGGTCCATCTATGCTTTGTTTATTCAGTTTGGCTGTGAATAAAAAGCCACACTTTAGAATCCCACTTCTGGTATTGGACATTACAGTTATTGCTTCCTCTATTCGGAGTTACTTGGGTGCCCCTGTGCAGAGTAGCCAAACCTAGCCTTCGTGCCGAGTGACCTATTCCTCCCCGAACCCAGCCCACCTGGTATTGCTGGCAGAAACAAATGGTAGACCGGGTAGGGGTTACATATAATTTTTGTTCCCCAATGTGTACATTTTTGTTCTCAAGCATGTAACTTTTTGTTTCTAAACATGTAATTTTCTTTCCCAAACATGTCACTTTTTGTTCCCTAGCTTGTAACTTCTTGTTCTCCAGCAAGTAATTTTTTCCCCCAAGCATACAAATTGTGGTCCCCAGCATGTAACTCTTTGTTCCCTAAGAAAAAAAAACCTCACCATAGTAATGTTGTTTCTTCTTAAAGGGAAACTCTGGAAAAGGTACAGCTTTACCCAGGCACTACACAAATTCCTGATTAGTGCTTTCAGACAGTAACATTTTTTTTTAGTATTACTCCAATAGATTTTTTAGTGACTTAAACAGTGGCCTTCAACTTTCACTTTCTATTGCTGGACACCACCATTTCATGAGTAGCAGAGAGCTTCCTGAGCTCACTTTATGCTAATATGTCCTGCCAACCAATAGCCAAGGTCAAACAGGCATATTAGCATACAGTGAGCTCAGGAAGCTCACTGCTGCTCATGAAATGGCTGCTTCCACCAACAGAAAGTGGAAGTTGTGGGTAGCTGTTCTAAATCATTAAATAAAGTTGTTACTGTCTGAAAGCACTAATTGAGAGTTTCTGCAGTATCTGAGGAAAACTGTGTCTTTTCCATTGTTTCCCTTTAAGGGATCACTCACTATGTTTACACTTTCTGCAGTCATCTCAATTGAGAGTGATGTCCCAGAGATAGAAAATATGCAGATTATCTGAACTTGAAATGTAGGTGCAAACTCTGCCTCTGCCCTCCACTCTGGCCATTTACTCAGATCTGTTTCCAAGCTAGAGTGGAGCAGTGGCTAATGAAACTAGCTGAAAAGGCTAATAAAAATTTTTTCGAAGAAAATATTTATGCAGCTTTTAAAAACTCCAAACAAACTGAAGCAGACTTGTGAAAATGTATCATATAGACCATAACAACAAGCTTATATTTGTAGGAAATGTAATAGTCCTGGTCAAGCAGCCTCAAGGAAAAAGGAACTGATTCTTGTGTGAACCTATTTCAGGTTCTGGGACGGCGGGGTTAGGGAGTGTAAATATAGTGACTGAGTGATCGAAACAACATTACTATGGTGAGTATTTTTTTCTTCTAACCTCAGGAATCATCAATTAAATGTCTACATGTTATGCAGACTCAGTAGCAGTACCTTGGGAGTCTGGGTCGAGAAACTAGTTGGGAAAATGTTCTGCAGGACAGCAATTCCAAAGCTAGCATCCATTCTGTACTGTATGTCCAAAGAGTAGGGCTTTGTGAAGGTGTGTACTGCTTTACAAATGTCTAACTATAGGAAGCCCCTTGAGGAGGCCACAGAGGCAGAGATACTCCCTGTGGAATGCACCCTCAAGCCTCTTGGTGCCATTTTACCATCTTTTCATAGCAGAACTGCATCCCCTCCCTTCCCTGCACAAGGTTAGTTATAGAATGTGAAACTTGACTATGTATGCATTCACCACCCAAGCTATGTAAAGTTGTCTTTGACTTTTTTTTACACAGTATTCTATCTGTCATGCACAAACTGTTCGTCTTGTTGTTACTACGTCCTATGTATCCAGGGCCATCTTGAAAATGAGCCTGCTCAATGATGTAACTGCCTGGTTAAATAAAGTTTGATTGATTGATTGCAAGACACTATCCAGCAAGAGACAGAGCTCTTTGTAGCTGGTTCACCTTCACCAGCCTCATCATAGGTAACAGAAAGCTGGGTGCTCTGGGACCTGATGTCCACCTTTGTTCAGTCCATGTAGATAGTCAGGACTTGTATTAGGTCCAGGCTATTTAATTGTTCCTCCCCTGCATTGGAATGCTCTCGATAAAGTAGATAAAGTACAGGGAGGGTCACTGACTGATTCAGGTGAAACTCAGATACCACTTTAGGCAGGAATTTTCAACTGGCTGTAAGAACTACTTTATCTCTGTGAAAGATCATGTTATTTTGCCCTATACAGAAGGTTTGCAATTCACTTACCCTCCTAGCAGAAGACACTGCAACCAAGAATATTGTTTCCCATGTGACATACTCCAGGTCAGCAGTTTCCATGCACTCAAAAGGAGCCTCCATAAGCTGGGCAAGGCAAATACTGAGGTCCTTGGGGAGGAAGATCTCTTAGTGAGTGAGTATAAATGTTTGAAGTCTTTAAAAGCTTTTGAAAATGGGTTGTGAGAGCCAAAGACTTTCCCTTGCCAGCTGATATGTATGCTGACACAGCTGCTAAATGCACCTTTAAGGTTGAAGGTCGGAGACCTAAAGACTGCAGACTGAGAAGATATGCTTCTTTTTAAAATTTGCATCCTTTTAAATTAGGTTTTTGGACAACAAATATGATAGGACTTACAATTTCCTGTTGTGGACCTAACACTTTAAACAAAGCTCATGGCTGTCTGCCCTTGCCAGGAGCTGGAAAAAAATGTTGCAATTTCTTGAAGGTCCACAAGGTCTCTCTGACAAACCAATATGGGATAACCCAAAATAGTTTAAAACGATTACCAAAAACAGTGCAGTACAAGAGCCCAGTAGTAAAAAAATGGCCCTTGTACTGAGAAAACTGTGCCAAAAGTCAAATTGAGGCTCCTGAAACAGGAATCAATAATGGCGAAAGGACACAGAGAGAGAGATGAGAAGTGAAAGTACCTGCTCTCTGTAACTGGTTAATTTATTTATTTATTTGTTTTTTGGTAGCTGGGTAAGTACACTAGACAACAGTGTGCCTATTTTCAGGTACAACCCAGGAGAGTACATTTCACAAGAACAAGAACAAATAACAATTTACATTAACATTGCCATGATTTCCAGGTACAGCCTGGGAGTCTACATTTCACAAGAACAAGAACAAATAACAATTTACATTAACATTTCCACAAGAGCAGGTTTCAGTTCATGAAAACACAGCATGGCAAAGGCAGAACATTGCAAGCAAATGTAACAGTTGCTTATACAGGCAGCTCTGATTATACAAACAATTGTACAGCAGCTATAAAGTGAGGTCTATATAAAATTACGAAACCACTGCTAAGTTTGATAAAAAGTGGTCAAGTAGCTAAAAGACAGAAATCAAAGTGGTAGCCAACTATTCTCCGGTTCCTGGGAATCAATCAGGAACCAGAGAAATCATAAATTACTGAAAACCTAAGCTAGCTGCAGTGCAACTGAAAACCTACGATGCACTTTATGAATACATTACAAAACAATAAAAACAACTGGAGAACCAGCTGGTACTGGGGTTCACTATGCAGCGACTGCTCTCTTCAGGCAGAGAAACAGATCAGAGCAAATGGCTAAAGTGGAGAGCAGAGGCAGAGTTTGAACCTACATTCCAAATTCTAATAACCTGCATAGGTTCTATCTCCAGGGTGTCACTCTCAGCCAAGATGACTGCATATAGTGTAAACATTTAGGTGAGTGATTCCTAGGGTTAGAACATGTAATTTCTGTTCTTCAACATGTAATTTTTTCCCCAACATGTAATTGTTTGTTCCAAAACATGTAACTTCTTGTTCCCAAACATGTAACTTTTTCCCAAACATGTAATTTTGGGTCCCAAACATGTAATTTATATTTCCCATCATGTAACACTTTGTTTCCCATCATGTAACTTTTTGTTTCCAAACATGTAATTTTGTTTTCCAAATGTAGCTTTTTTCCCTAGCATGCCAAACAAATAATTTGTGTTCCTGAAAATGTAATTTTTGTTCCCCAGCAGCACATAACTTTTTGTTTCTAAACATGTAACTTTTGTTCCCAAATGTGTAATTTTTGTATCCTTACATGAAATGTTTTGTTTCGAATGTGAATGTTTTTGTTTCACTGAGTTTATAGGAGCAGAGAAGGTGGTAGCCCAAAGGTTAGCTCCTGGCTTAGGATAATAGATAGTAATTTAGGTTAGCCCCTGTAGAGATACAGTTATCCAGATTATTTGGAATTGTACTTTATTTGAACTACTAATAACATTAATAGGAAGTCCGTTCTATAAATTTACCATACGTACAGTATAAAAATGTTTTCTACGTGAATTTTTTTTTTTTTTTATTATGCTTTTTCCGGTGGGTCCTCCGTCGAGCTCTGCCCTGGTCATGGCCCCCGGGCTCCCACCTACTGTCCATTGCAGGCAATTCTCCCGGTCACCCCTGGCTTACCCCAGAGGGTGGGGCCACGGTACTGGTTCCCCTTGATCCCAGCACCGCGGAACCAGTAAATGGTTGGGAGATCCGGCGATGGTGGATAATCGAAGCCCAGGGAGGGCTTCATACAGATAGAGGACCCACCCATTTTCTATTTTTTCTGGGAGGCAGGGATCTGCAAAGATGTCTAGCATCTGCCTCGCCTCCAGTGCTTGTTAGTACTGGCAGTTTGTGTGATTCCCAGCCTCCACAAGGGGTCCGCCTTATGCCAGGCACTTCCCCACCCTCCCCCCGGAGAAGGAGAGCAGCCCACAGGACACTCTATCCTTCTCCCCCGGCCAACCCTCCAGCAACCTAGGTTCTATTCCCAAACCCCAGGTCACCAGCATCACAAGAGGAAATCCAACCACTGCGCCAATGGGCCAGCATCCTGCGTGAAGTTTTAAATTGACTGTTTGTTATTTGCAGTGGATGCCCTCTAACATTTATACTATCATCTTTATAACTGATATGTAAGTCAGTCATTAATTCAATGCCATTAATAATATTGTAGAAAAATACCATGTCCCCCCTTTGTCTTCTTTGTTCTAAACTGTATAAACCTAGGTTCTTTAATCTATTGCTATATGTTTCATGTTTTTGTGTATATATTAATTTAGTATATTTACGTTGGATTTTTTCAAACCTATTAATTTCTGTTTTTGTGTAAGGTGACCAGCTGACTATCATAGTCAATTATAGGTCTAACGTAAGATAGATATAAAGGTAGAAGCACTTTTTATCTCTACTTTTAATATTTCTTTGAAGGCCATAATTATTCGGATTTGCTTTAGCAATGACAGCTGTACATTGTTCTTTGAACGTGAATCTGTTATCTAAAATGAGACCTAGATCTTTTTCAGAGTAATTTTGTGGTAATGCTATCCCATTTAATTTATAAGAATGATGTTTATTTTTTTTTTTACCTAGATGTATTATATAACATTTTTCTGTGTTTAGCTTCATGCCCCATTTGTTAGTCCATACTAGGATTTTATCTGTGCCCTGTTGTAATGTTTCTATCTGGGAATCATTTTCACAGGGTCCACACAACTTAGTATCATCTGCATATTTTATCGTAGCATTTGTGATGCTGTTTTCTAGATTAGCTATAAATACTTGAAAGATAATTGGGCCTCAAACAGACCCCTGTGGAACACCACTGGTCACTTGACCCTCGTTTGAAAAGATTTTCACGTATTTGTAACAGCTTGTGTTCGCCCCTATAACCAGTTATGTATCCAATGAATAATATGTTGATCAATACTATATTTATGTAGTTTTTCATTTATTGATTCATGTGGGACCAAATCAAATACTTTGCTGAAATCAAAAAAAGTACATCTGTTGGTATACCTTTGTCTAACGTGGAACTAACTTTTTCATAAAAACATATAAGGTTTGAAATACATGATCGACCCTGTTTAAAACCATGCTGACCAGAGTCAAATAATGGAATTGTTTTCAACTGATCTTGTATTTTGATTTTTATTAGTGATTCCAATATTTCACATGGAATCAAGGTAAGGCTGATAGGTCTATAGTCTGAGAAAAGATTTTTAGTGCCTTTTTTGAAAACCGTGGTTACTTTAGCTTTTTTCCATTCTGCAGGGATCAGGCCATGGTTTAAAGATCTCTCAAATATTATTTTTAGGGGGATCCAAATATGACTTTTAGTTAACTTAAGCATCATAGGTGTGATGCTGTTCCCCCAACATGTAACTTTTTGTTCCCCAACATATAATTTTTGTTCCCCAAACATGTAACTTTTTGTTCTCAAACATGTAATTTTTGTTCCCCAGTATATAACTTTTTGTTTCCAAACATCACTTTTTTTGCCCAAACGTGATTGCTGTTCCCAAATGTGTAACTTTTTATTCCTCAGCATGCAAGTTTTCATTCACAGATATGTAACATTTTGTTCCCAAACATGCAATTTTTTTTTTTGCTGGGTGATCTTAGCTTCCATTACAGAACCACCCCTTCTGTCATACCTAATACCACTCAATCAGATGAAATCTCCTTGCTCGTAGAAGCCTCAAAACCCCTAACCACACCATCCTACCAGGTAACAAGGCAGGTGACAGAACCTGCAGTTATGCAGTGCCTGCAACTTGCCTCTCCACCACTGATATATAATATCCTGGCACCTTCCCCATCACTGAGAGCTTCCATGCATTTCCAACAATGCAGGGCACTGTGTTCTTTGCAGGAAATGCCCAGCTGTTTACATCAGGAAAACAGGCAGAAGCCTTGGCGACTGTTTCAGAGAACAATACAGCACATTCAGGAATGGAGACACTGACAAACCAGTCATATCCTATTTCATTCCCACCAACCTTGCTGTGCATGGTCTCTCACGATCCTTTATGCTGGCCTCAGAAAAGCACTACCAAAGCTGAACATATCCACGGCTTTTATGTTCCCAAAGTCCACTGGATGAAAGAACTGCTTTTATTTCTGCTAGCTCCTCTTTCAGACACTAAATGTTTTGCTGCAATGCAAACAATACAACTGACTTTTGTTCAGTGTCTTTCACACAAGTTGTACTTCAAACTTCACAGTGGGGGTTAAACTCAAAAACAGGAACATACAATATAGAAAATATTATGGGGAAAATAAAATTTTAAACACAAGACAATATGATAGAAGGCAGTATGATCTAGTAGTTAGACTGCCAGCTTGGAAACTGGGAGTTCACAGGTTCAACTCCCATCAGAGTCAAAATGTTCAGGCTGGCCCAGTGGTGCTGAAGGTTGAGGCAATGGACACCACACCGGTGACCTGAGTTCAGGAACGGATTTGCGTCGCCAGGGGTCAGCAGGGGAGGGAGGGAGGGATTGAGCATTCGTAGGACTGCTCTCCCCTCTCGGGGTGGGTCCTGGGGTATGCCCCAATCTGTTGCAGCTCCTGGTGGAGACCAGGGGTCCTACCAGATGCAGGGGCTCATTGCAATGTCAGGGGCAGAGCAGCTGCGGCCGGTTGCACATAGGTGTGCCACTGGCATTGCACGTCCGCACTCCTGGGGTAAAGAGAAATATCCTGGTGGTCTAGTGGAGGTGAAGGGGGCTCCAGTGTCCTGCCCACATCCCCATACTGGGCCTGAATTCCTGGTCCCCTATCTGGCACTCTGGGTTCCCCTGTGGTTCCTCTAATTTCCAGAAAGACTGCCAAGGGTGGGCGGGCCCTTCCCTGGGGGTGATCCAGGTGGGTGAGCCCTCACCCAGGGGTGACCCAGGGTGTTGGATTGAACTGAGGGATTTCAGAGGGGAGACCAGGTAAGGAGGGCTTCAGGTGGGGAGTAGAGGCAGTAGACATGTGGGTTCCCCGGGGAGATGCCCTAGATCTCCAGAGAAAAAATAGAGTGTACAAAAAAAAAAAGAGTCAAAATATTCACTGTGTGACTTTGGACAAGTCATTTCACCTCCAGTGCTCCAGGACACCCCACTGTGGAACTGGGTAGAAGCAGGACCCAACTGAAAATGAGATGTTGCATCTCAGTTGGGTTATCCTGAGTAAATAAATTGTAAAATAACAAAAACTATACTACAATATAGCATACTTCAGAGGGGCTGTTTAGCATTAGTATCAGACACCTGACAGGCTACAGTAGCAGGTAAGGGAGACAGCAGCACAAGCTGGAGTAACTGGTGGTCCAGCAGTTAAAATAAGCAAGGAAGATGGCAGAAAAGATTGCACAGAGAAAACTACAAGTTATAGAGAAGCAAGGAAAGAAAGGGTTTTTAAGTGAAGAGAGAGGGTGGGGTGTCAGATGAAGAGAGAGATTAGTAAGCTGTTTCTGATGGCACAGATAGTAGAAGAGAAGACTCTACCACCAACTTTTGGACGGTTGGAAGATGGAACCAACAGGAGGCTAGTATTACAGACACAGAGAGAGCACGAGAGAGGGAGGGGTGTAGAGGAGACCAGATGGGTAAGGTAGGTGGGAGAAAATCCATCAAGGATCTTGAAAATGAGAAAGGAGAATTTTAGACTGACTCCTCTGGAAGGAACTGGATGCCAACGCCAGTCATGGAGAATGGGGCAAGATATGGTCACACCTTTTGAGAAAATAAAATAATTTCTTCTGACTCCCTACCAACCACCTCATCCTCTCTGCTCCACAGAGGTGGGTTTCATGGTGGTACCCAGGGTCAGACGGAAACCATTTGAAGACTGAGCCTTTGAAGTGACCAGTTCATTACTGTGGAATTCATTCCCTAAAACCCTGAGAGAGAGGCTCTGTTGATGGAGGCCTTTAAAAGAGGTCTCAAGTCAGCCCAGTGGTGTGGAGAGCTGAGGTGCCGGCACCTTACCTCCTGCCCTGACTTGGGTTTGGGAATGGACTCGGATTCCTGGGGGTCAACCAGGGCAGGAGAGAATCGAGCATCCGAGACTGCTCCCCCTCCTGGGAAGGGGATGTTGACCCATGTAGACTGCCACCAGGTGGAGGTCTGGTGGTAGTGCAGTGGGTGACAAGAAGGGAGGGGACTGTGGAAGCGTCAGGCGTGTGTGCCTCCATGCACCCAAGTGGCGTCTTGCAGCAGGGGCAGAAAGAAACCCAGGCAAAAGGAGAAGTCAGGGGCGCAATGAAGACTTGCCTGCTTCGTCAGCGGATCCGCACCATCACCTGGTGCACTTACCGATGGCCCACTCTGGATATTGTATGGGAGGAGGAGATGATGGCCTTCTCTCTCCCACCCCACCATGAGGAATTCATGGGGAACTACAGACCACAGTAAACACCTGGGGAGACAAGTACCAGCTCAGTGGCGGGGACAGGATTGATTAGCAGCTGCTGGACTAAGGTCTCGTAACTTTCCTCTTTAAAGGGGCTTTTGATAACATCCAATGGCCCCTCCTGACTGTTTGATATATACATTACTAATGCTGTATATGTTTTATCTGAATTTTATTTGTACGTTATTGGTTCTCGCTTTGCGCTCTCTCTATTTTTGGTTTTGATCTGTAAGTCACCCTGAGCCTCATGGAAGGCACCATATAACTATAGATACTATTATTATTACTACCTAGATCAATATATACCCACACAGACATATACGATACCTGTCTGTCTCACAGCTACAGGGTACAGATGTATGCTTCTACAGTATGCGTGTGTTTGTGAAAAACTGCATACATGTATGTGGAGACATATACAAATGGATATATGATTTGAATGTATATAGTCATACAGCTGTTTTCCTTGTATTCCTTGCACCCATCCAGCTCCAATAACCCACTGATAAGCCCTGTTTTTTGGTTTTATCATTACATCCCCTTTCCTTCCTCACTGGTTCCCCCGTCCCTTCTCTGACATCAAGGGACTCTCTGGCTGGGACCTTCCTCTGGCCAGGTGGATGGGGAGCAACTGCCTTCAGAGCTAACAGCAGTGCTGCTCCCTTACTGGCCAGCAGAGGTGTGCAAATCCCTGGCCATCCATGCCCTTCCTCCCTCCCCAGGTGCTGACTGTCGTACCTCCACAATGACTGTTTTTTTTGTCATTCTTTGTTCCTGTCCCTTTGCCCCTGACCACCCTCCTACAATGGCGACCCCCAGCCCCACCGCTCACCATCCCAGGCCTTATCCCAGGTACTTACTTACCCCATGGGTGAGTGGGTGCCATTGGCAGGAGCGCAGGGTCTGTGAGGTCACTGTCCTTACCCTGCTGGTCAAGGTTTTTACCTTCTATTTTTCTCCTCAATCCCCAAGGTTGGCTTAAATTAAAAAAGTGCCAACATCCTACTGGATACCACCATTATATCTTGCTCCAAGATTCACTCTGTGCTGCTTGATACGAACATTTCAAGTGGTGGAATTCACCACCTGCTGTGAAGGACATCAGTGAGGTTATACTATTTTGTTTTCTATGTTCTATTTTTCTACGTGTCTACTGTCTCCCAACCTCCACTCCTTCAGGCCACCAAGGTGCTCTGCTTCCCAACCCTACTGACTACCCGAACCTGCTCCTGAGAGTGCCACACTCCACAATTCTCGGGGTCCCTTGATGGCCCAGATTACCCCTGGGCGGGGTGAAGGAACCCTCCTAACCCTCCTCTGTCCTGGGTAGTCGAGCTCGCACAGCAAGTCTGCCTGTTAGTCGGCAGGTGGCGTACAGGTAACGCGGTCATCATCTAGGAGGATTGGGAGATGTTTTCCTCTTTCCTGTAGAGAGCCCCGACATGCAATGACATCAATGCACCGATGTGCAGACGTTTGCTGGCTCTCCCCTCCCCATGTTAATGCCCGCAACTGCCGAACACCCAGCCTTCACTGGGTGTCACTGCAATGTGGCACATATCCCTACCCACCCCGAAGGAAGGAGAACTGTCGTAGAATGCTCAATCCTTCCTTCCCACTGCCAGCCCCCGGCGACCTAAGTCCATTCTCAAACCATACTATTTTGTAGTATTTTTTGCTTTCTCTATTTAGCACTGCCACCGCTATCTTAGCCACCAACAGGCTGGCTCGTGGGACTGGGGTGATGTGGGGGTGGGCTATCAATATTCTGAGATGAGAATAGGAGGGCAAAAGAGATCTGAGTGGTTGGCCATAAAATACTGTGAAACACTGTTATGGCGGAATGGGAAAAATGTCATCGGGGTCCATGGCGTAGCTTCCCATACTGTGAAACAAGGTTATCATAGTACAGATTCACACAAGGACAAACCTAATTTTTTTATTTTTAAGCAACAGACTATCCAACAAAAATGAGGCCTGCCAATGTTTTGCCTAAGGAAGCTACATGGACAACCAGGAAAAAACTTCTGTCCCATAAGGGTACCCCATATTTAAAGGCAACAGGAAAACATGTTTTACTATGTGATAGTGATCTTTTAAATTACCTCAATGTTTCTGCCTTTCAATTGTATCCAGTCTGTAATTAAGCAATAACGCCCAAACAAGCAGGCATTTCTGGGGGAATAACACCTGGCTGGAAAGTGTTGACTGCTAAGGACTATTTTACTCTATGGTTTGTACAATGGTGCAGACATAGAACTGCGCATCAAGACCATCCCCCACTTCCTAGCTGTAAAAGCCATTTAGGTGATTACGGTCACTATACTTGTCTAAGACCCGCTTAAAATTTTTGAATGTCCTTTCCTCAGCTATTTCGGCTGGGAAGCCATTCCAAATACCCACCACCCTCTGTGTGTAGTAACATTTCCCAGTTCCTGCTAAAGAAATGATCTATGAGATTTCCACCCCTTAGTCGACCTCACTCCCCTTGATTTCTAGGCCCGTCTCCATAATTACTGTAACATCTTTTACTAGTTTATGCATTAGTAGATCCTCAATGCATTTGCCTCTCTACACTGAAAAGAACCAGTTGATTTAACCTTTCCTTGTATTCTTGATTTTTCATTCATCATGATATTGTGGTTTCCCTTCTCTGAACATGCCCCAACCAGTCCTTTTCGCTCTGCTGGTAGGGTGCCCTGAGCCGTGAGCAGTGGCCCAAATGTGGCCTTACCAATATTCAGTAAAGGGGACAGAGTACAGTTGTGGATCTATTAACAAATTTTCTGTGGCTGCACAACTGAATTGTATTAGCTTTTGTTGCTAAACAGTCCCGGTTTGTTTTGGTATGAAGGTCAGCTGATATCGTGACTCCTAGATCTTTTTCAACTGATGTATGTTTTGGTTTGAAGGACAGCTGATGTCATGACCCCCTAGATCCTTCTTTACTGGTGTATCTCTAAGTTTGACACCTTGCCTCGGGACAGCATCCCCTCCAGCCCCATCATCTACCTCCTCCTAGGTTTACCTGGTCACCACTTGCCCCAGACCAGTGCAGCAGTGGGTGGCATGCCAGATCGGTAATGTGAGAGCCTGCAGGGGTGACTTCTCCTGGTGTACTGAGGCTATTTCCATCCAGTGTTTGCTCCAAAGGGGACTGGCATGCACCGACATGCATACATACGTTAAGGCATGTGATGTGTCAGTACCCAGTGGTGTCTCTGCCCTACTGTGCTGGTCCTGGCTGTGACACCAGCCTCCACTAGGTGGTGATTATGTTGTGGGACACAGACACCTACTCACGCTGAAGGAGAAGAGCCAGCCTGGGGACACCCAATCCTCCTTCCCTTAGCAGCTGCCTTCACAACTAACGACAATGCCGCTATGTGATCATCCAGGGGGGGTGAATGAATGCCAAGTAATCCACACCCTTCCTCCCCAGGAGCTGAGTGCCTCATCTTCATGAAACACTCAGCTCTCCGTGAGCCTCGGCATGGCATTCTGGCCTATGAAGGAACAGCCTAAAAGGAAGGCATTTCTGATAAAAAATAAAATAAGTTCTGGGCCAGCTCCATGGCCCTGAGTGGTAGGGGACTCCTCTGGCATACTAACAGCTCAGGATCGGTGCCTCAAGCCAGGGGCATTGGGGCAGAGGCTGGCTAGGAGGGTCATGAGCACCCACTCTCCTCTTATGGGTGTGTGTCTGTGTGTGGCTCGGAATGATGTTCATCAAGCAACACCTAGTCGTGGTGTGGCAGAGGTGTGGCTACTGCCATGGGTAACAATGTGCCACCTGCCTGCCCCCAAGTCAGTCACACCTGCGTACCTGCAACAGCACTGGCAAGGTTAGGGGCCATACAGAGGGAATAAAATTTCCTACTGGTCACAGCATAACAAAGACCCAGATCACAGCCCATGCTTAGCAGGTACGAATGAATGCTTGGTTCCTCCCGCTCGGCACCTAGCGTGATCTGTGTTCCACCACCGACTAGGTCTTGGCCAAGTGAAAGGTGGGGGAGAGAAGGGGGCAAGCCAAAGTGGTCTAGGGACTGGAGGCTTGAGGGTCTGGACAAGTACAGAAGCCTTGGTAAGCAGATGGAGTCCCAGGGTGGAGTAGGCAGGATGGCAGGACAGAAGGTAGGCTTAGCGAGAAGGTCATAAACAAATACAATAAAAAATAAATAAATAATTTTGCCACCATTTCTGTAGGAAACAATGCTCTGACAGATCCACGATCTCTGATGTTCCATCAATATTTTTCCAACTGAAACAAGTATAACATTCTATTGGTGGGGGGTATGCAGTGTGTGTGTGGGGGGTCAGTATAAGTACCAAATCATTTTTAATCCATCTTTTTCTGCTGAAATCTTTCAAGGCAGTCTCACACAGCCTAAGGGGTGAGGGGAACCAAGATAATGAAGACACGGCCCGTTAATGGAGGCCTTGCTCCGTTAGTCATATTAACCTTTGTGCCTAGCGCTCAGAATACCTGCTCAGTAGAATATAATAGAAAAATCCAAGTAGGGTATTTTAGCAGGTGCTTCTGAGAGCAGGGCTCCAAGCATTCTCTTATAAAAGGTACCATTTTCTATTGAGAATGCTTAGTATTGTTATTCTAAAGGGAAACGTACATTTTTATACATATACACAGATGTAGACACACACCGATTTCTCTTCATAATGGATAACAATATTGATGCCCAAGTCATCCACATGTCTTTTATAAACCGGATTTTAAAATATGTTAACAAGCCAATAGCCAGTGTGAATATAATAGCATCCAGAAACAGCAAGGCATGTGCTGTAATGGGTGCCCAGAGTGGGGGGGGGGGCACGGACCTAATCACCCTATGGAAAAATATACAGTATAATATGTGATCCCCATTATTTTGCATTCCTGTTTATAGTTAGAATGCAGTTCTGAATCAAATTCCATTACTTTACTCACTGCCTTGAATGAAAAAGGAAATCCATATATTATCACATCTGTACAGCGTGCATGCAGGCATACATTTAGAGCAAGACCTAATGTACACAAACATATATAATACACACACATACATGTTTAATACATATAGATTTGAATACAGTATTTGTTTTATGCAAACCTAACTTCAGTGTATAAATGTCAGCTGTAACCCTCCACCCAACCCCAGCAATAAGCCATTGCCACAACACAAGCTGAAATACCTGGAGGGCAGGAGGATTCCTGGTGCAAACAGCACCCTCCAAGCATCGTTCCCTCCCTCATCCTTCCCTCACTACCTCTCTGCCTTCACCATCATGCATAATGCAGTTACAGCCAAGCCGCCCTGCTTGATATGCTGCTCAGGTTTGCAATCAAAATATAACCCCCCCGCCCCCAAAAAGAAAAAAAAAACAAAAAAAACAGTGTGCCTCTGAATTTCTCTCACTGTAGTCTAAAGCAGAATAAAACAGGCTGGTTGTCTCTTACCTCATCTCCAAACAAGGCAGAATGCAGGAGTGAAAGGAGCCAGAGCAAACCCATGTAGCTCTGTATGGAGCTGTCGGCATCCTGCAGCTCATGCTGCCTCCGTCTTCTTCTCCTCGCTCGCTCTCTCTGTCTATGGGCTTGGTCACTCTGAACAGCTTATATGCCTGACTTACTCCAGCCACTAGATGGCAGCAGTGCACTCTCTCTAGCTGAAAGCAGGGCCATCCCTTCCAGCAGCTACAGCTTCCTTTCACTCTTGTTGTGGCAACAGCCATGAGACAATAACATTTTTTTTTTAATAAATTTTATTGAGGTACACGTAAACTTATACGCTATCAGTAACAACAGGAGGTAAAAAAACAAAACATGGACATAGTGACACTAGAAATGGGAATGAAGATAAGCAGCTACAGCTCTAATGTGCCCCTCACCCTTTTGAAAGAGGGACTCAGGTGACGACCAGTAACCAAATATAAAAATTACGTACCTACCTTAATTATGATCTTTCTGTGTAACTTCACCATTCATCACTGTTGGGTATCTGCTGGAGGTCAGGATCCTGCAGGAGCTTTTTATAAAAGTAGGTGGAGCCAACGCACCATCTGCGCCGCCCTCGAGGCCGACGCTCTGCGTGGCACTCGTGGGTTGGCCATTAGGCTGCATCGACTCCTCCTGCCTGCCAGTTCTGAGTCGCCAGAGAGGTAAGAGGAAGGGAGTGGAGGGTGGGACAAGGAAGTCCAAGGGACAGAAAAAGGAAAAGATGTATGAACCAAAAGGAGAAATAACAACTGAAAGGACAGGAAGGGAGAAGAGTTGGAAACTAAAGGGATTGGGAGGGGCCCCAATCTCTGGAAAAGGAAGAGGGAGTTAGGGTGGGTAAAGAATTTAGGCAGAGAGGGAAGAAGGTTAACACATCCCAGACCCTGGTCCATCTCCAGATTGTATAGAAACTGCAAGGAGTAGCAATGGCTTTCTGCCAGAATTCAAGGCATTCAAGGCACAGAATAACTGGCAAACACTCCAAATAAGCAGAGTCGGCTATTCTGGAAGAAGGACAGAGTACAGAATAAACACCCTCTCAAGAAAAGATTATTAGTGAAAAAGGGGAAAACTTTTTAAACGAGGAGAAATAGATTGGACGGAACAGGAGGAGGAAAGAAAGAGGGCGACTGTCAACTCCCACCTCACAGGGGTGGAGCCAAGGCACTGGAGAAGAAGTGCCCCCCACTGCCCACTCTCCCTGGAACATTATCCCCTAGTGTGCCCCTGTTTACCCACTCCTAAAAAGGTGAGGGAGGGATGGGCACAGAGAGAGGGGGACCCAGAGACTGAGGCCCCAGGGGACGGAGGTAGGATCATGATGAATGGTGAAGACACACAGAAAGATCATAATTACAGTAGTGCGTAATTTTCTTATTTTATCTGTGTCAATCTTCACCATTCATCACTATTAGGTGAGTACTGAGCCCCCGAAGGGTTTTCTTTACACCCTAAGGGATAAATCCCTTAGCTCTCAGTGGGTGACACACTAAGGAGAGAAACCTTCAGGGCCTGGAGGCCGAGAGTGGGGAGAGTGAGACGGAGTCCCCCCGGAGGGGGAAGGAAGTTGCCCTGACAAGTGCAATCTCGCTCTATGGGAGAAGAGATAGGTTTCCTGGTGAGCGGAGTTAATCACCCTACACCGGGCCAAGGGTGATAACAGGGAATGACGCAGCCATGCCGTCCGCCTAGTGCAGATCATTGTCCCTACGACCCTGGTAGCTACCTCGTTGGCATCATAGGATGCCTAACCTTGGTTCCTTACTAGCTCCAGGCCACCGCAGAGTGTGCAATGGCTTGTCTGGTTTGCTGCGTATCAGGCAATGAGGCTAGGAGCTGACCCAGCCTGGACCACAAGAACCTGTCATAGGCTACATAGTGGGCCTGATGTGCAGAAATAGAAAGAAGTAACCGTGCAGAGTAGAAAATCCTCCTACCCCATAAGTCAAAATCCGAGGAGTCTTGATCTGGGGGCCGGTCACGGTGAAGGGCGCAAAGTCCATCAGGAGTATCCAACTGCGTCAATCCAGACTGTGGATGAGGCATGGGACCTGGAGACTCCGGGGGTGCACAATACCTCTGGCTGAGATCCTTGGGGCAGGAACTCCAGAGAAGGGTCTCTGCCAGGAACGCAATAGCGCCTCCGAAAGGAAGCAGACCAGGCGGCACCACAGGGTGGCCTCGCCAAAATCGCCTAGAAGGGCGTGTGCTGAGTGCTCAGGATTACTGATAGTGGAAGGAGAAAGGTGCAAGTCCTCCAACATCCTCATGAGGAATTGCTGATACTCAGTGAAATCAGCAGCTGAAGAGATGTGGACAGAAGTTTCCTCTCCCCCAGAAAAGGG
Organism: Neoceratodus forsteri; assembly: GCA_016271365.2. Classification (NCBI taxonomy): domain Eukaryota; kingdom Metazoa; phylum Chordata; order Ceratodontiformes; family Ceratodontidae; genus Neoceratodus; species Neoceratodus forsteri. The sequence goes on along the minus strand of JADMNL010000031.1, from coordinate 128,948,511 downwards.
GGATGAGGCGCTGAAGGGCACAGGCTGTTCAGTGGGTGGCTGCACGGGGGGTTGAAAAACCTGGCTGTCTACTGCCCTAACATAAGCAGGGAACCGAGCAGCCATCACTCTGAACTGCTCCCAGGAGATAGGCCTGCTAGGACCAAGGATGCCTGGGAGCGCAGGAGAATGTAGGCGGAGAGATGGGGACAGAGCCGAGAAAGATGTTGGCTGACCTCCGCCTGGACTAAGGAGCGGACCGTGGGCGCCACGGAAGAAGGTGCCCCGGAAGACCCCACAGCCGACAGCTGAACAACCATTTCGGTACTGCCTTGGCTGCGCCCGGAAGAACCCCGCCTGTGAGGTGACTGGGGCCATATAGGTCCAGAAGAACGGTCCCCTATCTCAAAAGAATGGGACTCTCTCAAAGAGACCGAGGAGGAAGAGCGGAGATCCGCACTATGGCTTCTCCCAGAGCCTGGGTGGACCCCTGAAAAAGGCCAATGTGCCGACCCATGCCCCTCGAAGTCTGAAAGAGCCCTCTTCCTTGAGCGGTCCAGCCTAGGTAGCTGGCATCTCTGGACAGCTCCCGAAGGGGCTATCCAGGGCACAGTACCCTCCCCTCCTGTAGGTGCTCTGATCGGTCCCAAAGTTGGGCGATCTAGGCACACCACAGGTGGGGGTACCACTACTGAGGGGGGCAGTGAAACCACCAAGACCAGGCTGCAGAGCTATGGTGGCCTGCACCACTGCCTGCTGGTCAGCACCCCTGACCCTAGTCTTGGTAGCCACCAACCCCACCTCAGAAGGGGGCTGACTCCGGCTTGTCGAGGAGACTACTGGGCTGCCCACCTCAACAGCGAACCCCAAAGAGTCAGACTGAACGTCTGACTCAGAGCTCGACTCTGCCTCCAAAGAGGTAGAGGCCGAGGCCCTGTGCCAAACCATAGGAGGGCGCCCACTGCCATCCTTGCCCACAGGCCAAGAAACCAAAGCTGTGCCTGAGCTGGTGCCAGCACCCCCATAGCCCTGCGAACGGAATCTGCAGGGGACACGGCCCCAGCCTGAACAAGAGCTCCAGAGCCGGGACCAGTCATGGTGCCATTCGGTCCCATGGCACCGTGAGCGGCGCCAAGGACAAAGACGGCGTTAATGACGAGCCCATCTGCACCAAGGATGGTGCCACCCGGCTCAAGGCGCCGCATGAGCAGCGCCGAGGGCAGGGGCGGTGCCACCGACGGCGCCAATGGTGGGCTCGGTGCCGAGGACAGCGCGGCCTGATTCCACAGCACAGTGAATGCCGCCGCGAGCAGAGGCAGTGCTGACGATGGTGCCGACAGAGGAATCTGAAGGCCCCATGGCGCCGAGTCCTGAGGACAAGGCGCCGTGCTCAACAAATGGAAAAAGACGGTGCCATAGCAGCTCCCATGGTGCCACTAGCAGTGTCGGCACCACGAACAGCTCCTACAGAAGCCACGGTGCTGCACAACAAGTCAGCACTGGCGACAACTCGTCAAGGCCCGCAGGCGCCGCGAACAGCGCCGGAGGCCCAAAACTAGCTCCGACCGACAGCGCCCAGCAGGCCTTGCGAACCGCAGATCCGACACCGAGGGCCTTCACCCCGAAGAGGTGACTGCCATGGCGGCACCTCTCACCAGCTCCCCAGGAGAACGAGCGGGCCTCCTGTGCGCGGAAGAAGCCTCGGTAATGCTAGGCTACTAGTATCTGAGGCTCCCTCCTCCTCAGTCCATATAGAAGCGGGAGGGGACCCAGTGGAAAGGCCAAGAGAGCGTGGTTTAGCCCAACATGTGCGCACCCGACCCCCGAAAGCCGGTGGAGCTCGCCCCACTTTCCACGTGCATTGCTCAATGACCCGGCGGTCCATTGAGAAACAGCATCGCATGAATCCATGTCGTGAGCGGACCAAGACATAAGCGACATCCGGTCATGCTGGTGGTGATGGAATACTTTCAGCCGCAAGGGCACCCTCGCATGGGGGGCCGACCCATCTTAGTAGATTTCTTGCCCTCTGACCGAGACATGACCTACGGAGAAAAAAACACCAAAAATAGACTCAATGTCACGAAAATATAAAAATAAGGAAAGATCTTACTGGGCGACGTCGAGTGTTGGCAGAAACAGAACTGGCAGAAGAACTGACGGACTTCGACCGAAGGTAAAATTTTTCGAAAAACTACTGTGGAGCAGGCCTAGGACTCTTCACAGCTTCCCACGAGGTGACCTCTAAGGTGGGAGGCAAAGAACTGGTATGCAGGAGGAGTTGATGCAGTCTAACAGCCAACCCGCGGCATCACGCTGCATCGGCCTCAAGGTGGACACCGATGGTGCGTCAGCTCCACCTACCTTTAAAAAAAAAAAAGCTCCCGCGGGGTCCTGACCTCCGGCAGATACCCAACAGTGATGAATGGTGAAGATTGACACAGATAAGATCACTTTTGACATCAGCAGACCTTAGATACCACACATTTTGAAACAGAAAAATGAATTTCAAGCTATTATTTTCTTTATTAATGAGGATGTGTATGACAATATAACCCATCATATGCGTATTTATATAGCAATATAAGGTCAGAAGGGACACTAGGTCCATCATGTCTACTCCTCTCCCCTGCTTCATAAGCAGGGACCAAAAAGTATTCTGTACAAACCAGAACTAATTTAGGTGGGCCTGTTGGCACTGCAGTAGGGCGAATGCATGCAATGCCAGCAATCCAGATTTGGGAACAGGCCTGGGTCTCATAGAATCATAGAATCTGACAGCAGATAAGAGCCGCTGGCCCACCCAGTCTGCCCAGTTAATTTATTTATTTATTTATTCTGCCTTCTATTTTTCTGCAGACCCACTTGATCTATGATGCTGCCTCCTCCCCTCCTCTTTACCCCTATAATTCCATTGTGCCTATCCCAGGCATTTTTGAACCCCACCACTGTTTTCACCCCCCACTACCTCAGCTGGAAGGCAGTTCCAGGAATCCACCACTCTTTCTGTGAAGAAAAACTTCCTCAGATCTGTCCTGAATCTACCCCCCCCCCCCCAGTTTTATAGTACGTCTCTTTGTTCTACAGCTCCTTTTCTTCTGAAAAATAGAACATAGAAAAAAACATGTAAGCTAAGCCAGGGGAGAGGGCTCGAGCATCCCAGCAGATGCTTACCCTCTCCAGAGAGGAAGGCTGTGTGTCGTTGCCGTGGGTGACCACAGGTGGTGATGGTGCCAGTTGGCATGCCTTTACGGGTGGGGAGACGCTGGCTGATGCTGCGTGGCTGCATGCTTGGCACATACATTACTAGCCACTAGTCTTGTGCTATCCAAATTTGACGATGGAAGCCTTTTTTATTTTTATTTTTAGTAGACTGAATATCTTATATAATTCTATTTGTAGATTTGCTACTGGAATGAGTAGATCAGTTCATCACTGTACTCTCTACAGGGAATTAAGCTGCCGGCCGTTTAAGGACTGTTTCAAATATACAGCTTCAATTTTTCTACATATGATAGTGCTTGGTTTAATACCACATTATGTAACAAAATTTTTTTAAGAAGTACCAACACATTTTTCACCAGAACACAAAAAAGGATTTGTTTTCTCTACACCACTGTTTGTATCCTCCTTTGGACAAATAGCTTTTAAACATAAAGCTGTCAGTTTGTATAACAATCAGCTTGAATCTGTTTTAGGGTGTGAAATATTGACTGTATTCAAAACCCAACTGTATGATATGTTTAGTGAAGGTTCAGATTGCTCATGTTGTAAGTAATATTTGTTAATGCTGTGTATGTGTGGTTATATATTATTTATATATACTGGTTGCTGTGAAAATGACAGTTACCACCCTGCCTACTAGTTTAAATACATGCAAAATGAAATGAATGCACATGTGCAGGACATTCTAGAAGACAGTGCCGGGGAGGAGGAAAAAAAGGCCCTGATTTCTAAAGACAATGGACCCCAGTATATCCAAGCCCCACACCTCCACCACAACACCATGTGATAAATGGACATCTTCAGGGGTACATCCCACTTAGCCCATCCCCCGAGTGAGTGCGGGTCGGTGAGGTGTGTGGGGGGGTCCGGTGTGCCATGGGGCTCCTAAGTGAATCAGGTACCAGGGGTATGGAGGGTCAAACAAATCACAGATTAAAAAACAAAACAAAAAACACGTACTAATTTATAGAAATGTCCTTTCCAGGAAAGTTAGTCCTGATCCTATTTAGGAGTTGAGACATAGAACCAGAATTTGTCACTGTTTGCTCTTGTTCCCAGTTTTTCTATCCATCTTTCAATGGCAGGCTACATATGTTTATGGGACCATTTGGAGGGCCTCTTGTGGATCTAAGAGTGTCACCTGCGCATCCTTAGAACTAGAGGACTGCGAACCAAAGGTGAGCACTTCTGTGGTCCAAAGGACGCAACACTCTTAAATCCATAAGAGGCCCACCAAACAGACCCAAAAACTTATTATAGATTGCTAACTGTATTAAATAAACAAAAAAATCCTTTTTTTAATTTAAAATACTGGCAGCATGAGCGGTCAGCTAGAAGCCCATTACAGTGGCTCAGTGCGTGAGGTACTCCTATGGTAATAAAACTACCTCACGTGCAACTGGAGGGAGGGCTGTGATTGGTGGGGACACTCCCGGGATTTATAATAGGTAATATATGGGTGGACAGAGGCTAATGCGCTGATGGGCAACTTATTCAGGGGTTCTGCTGGAATTAAGGTAAACTGAAGCAAAGGGTTGAATTGTTTGCTGTTTAAGCAATAATGCCCGACAGGGTGCGCGTGTTGTGCTGGGATAACGTCACCCCTCAGGTGGTTGGGCACGAGGCCGCAGGCCCAGTGCGTCCAATAACTGAGGGGTGACGTTATCCCAAATGACACACACCCTGGAGGGCATTATTGCTATTACACAATGGCTCATTGTTATACAGAATAAAAAAATCATTTTAAAGATGTTTTCGTGTGGAAAAATATTTTTGTTTTTTAAAAGAAGATAAAACAATGAAGCCCATCATCAAGCAAAAGTTCATCCCCAGGTTCACAGTGAGGCTGAGACTAGACCCGTCATGTTGTACTGGGATAACAGCACGAGGCCAGCCCAAGACTGACCAATCAGAGTCCATTGTATAATTCATGTTATTATCCAATACGGTGCAGCTTATTAAGATAATCTTCTATAATGTTAATGGGGTGCATAACCCTGTAAAACATGCCCGCCTTTATTATGAATCATCGCTGACCAGATGTGGTACCACAGATCAGAGACAATGTACTACAGGAGGGTAAGTTGAAAGACTTCAGAGGCTGGGCTGGGCAGTCCATCATATCCACAATAAATCACACTCTTATGCAAGAGGCCAACCACCACTAATTTTAAGCATTCCTGCCTCAACACCTGATTGAAGTTAAATAATAGAAGTCTTGTTCCTGAAGTGTATAACTATACACCTTTATGTGACAAACGCCACAAATATCCATGTATAACTGAGCTGTACCACTCAAACTAGTTCAATACAATTCAAGTTAAAAAAAGTTCCCACCTTCTTTAGTATTTTCGGCAGGAAAAAAGCAAACATAGTCCTCCTTCAAGAGGTGGATCTCCACAGGAACACAACAAATTTCTAAAATTAGGGTATGGACTGATTTTTTTCTTCCCATCACATAGGGTATGGGGCAGTTCTTACCCTTATCTGTTGAGGGTCCTCCTTAAAATACATATGCAAAACACTGACTCTCAAGAGAAATATGTTTTTTTACAGTCTCTCTCTGTGGCCAACCCTCACATTGGTGAATGATTATTTTCCTCTGAGGACAGACAAGAGCACATTCCAAACATTTTGGCAGACTGCTTAAAGTGCTGATAGGACAGTAAATGGGGGCTAAACCTCACTCTCAGCCCGAGCATAACACTTCCTCCCAAAAACTTCAGGCCGGGCCAGCCTGATGACACTGGAGGCTGAGGTGCTGGTCGCTGCATCTCGTGCCACGCTGGTGACCCAGGTTCAGGAACGAGCCCGGGCTGCCGAGGGTCAGCAGCGGAGAGAGAGGATTGAGCATCTGGAGGACTTCTCTCCTCTCTTGGGGAAGGAGGGTTTGCCATCCCACTCGGCGATTGCCCTCTGGCATCAGCCAGGGGGAGATGTGAGCCGGGAGGCATGTCGCTGACGTATGTCATCGGTGAGGAGGGGGCGGGAGAAAACTTGGAGGATCCGTCTTTCGGATGAGACGTTAAACTGAGGTTCCATCTGCCTGGACTGGTGGTAGTTCAGGTGGATGTTAAAGATCCCATGGCACTTATCAAAAGAGTAGGGGAATTTCCCCGGTGTCCTCGCCAAATTTCTCCCATTCACTAAAAATACCACCAACAGCTTAATCTGGTTCAATTTCAGTTGCTTACCATCTATATCCCCCCTCCCCCCCCGGTCACCCCTGAAAAAGGGACTTTTAGGCCCAGTGGGCTTACCGGGGTCAACAAAATTCAATCAATAAATAAAAGGAACTGGCAGGGACCATGATGGCCACACCAGCACCCTGTCCAGCCCTCGATGTCTGGATTTCGCTCTGAGGGTGGGGGAGGCCAACGTCACTTCACCTCGGCTCTGCCATGGGGGGGGCCCATTGGGAATTTAGGGAGTGTCTGGCAGGGGAATGGAGCGGCCAGAGACTGAGTCCCTCCAAGGTAGGGATAGGAGCCGCCTGACAGGCTCAGGAGAATAAATAAATAATAGAAAAGAAAAAAAAAGTTCAGGCTATCTCAGGCACAAAAATATGTGCATAAAACTGACCCACTTGAGTTTTTAGATACCTGGCGCCATCTCAACCCTTGAAAAACAGAATTTACTGGGCTGGCCCGGTGGCACTAAGGCTGAGGCATAGTACAGTGCCTTACCTCATGCTACACCAGTAACCTCAGTTTGTGTACAAGCTTAGGTTGCTGGGAGTCAGCTGGGGGGGGTGCTGGGAGAGGACTGAGTGACCACCAAGCTGCTGTCCTCTCCTGGATTGGGGGAGGTGAGCCTTCACAGATCTTGGCTGCCACCAAGTGGAGGCTCAGTGGTAGCAATGAGCAAATGGGGGCTGGCGGTAGGCTGGGTGGGTGGGTGGAGTGGGGTCACCAGTTCTAGCATGCATACGGGTTTCCACATGCATGTGCAACTGTGCTTACTGAGGTCCCAGGGAGTTAAAGGGAAAACCCAGGAAAAAAATGTATGTTCCCCCCATTGCCACATGTGATGACCCTTGGGACTCTCGGAGTCCCACCAATCGATCTCCGGCTGGTGTGATGGTGGGGAAGTGGCCACATACGACTAGAAGTCCCCAAGTTTAGTCCGCAACAGGGCTAGGTGGTAACGGGGGGTAAAAATTCTATGAAGAAAAACAGGATTTGCTCATTATTCATCCCAACATGGCAGCTATGCCAGACTGGATTACAGTATGTCCATACTACAACTGAGTATACTGAGACCCTTCATGTGGTCACTCATGGCCTCTGTCATCTTTCTGACCATGTTCCCATCATCACTCTTTTCTCATTAGGAAAACTCCATAAAATGACTCGCTGGTGCTTCCATCCTGGTATACTCTGGGATAAAACCCTCCTGCAGAAACTGAAAGACCGTATCCCACAAGACCTGCAGGACAGCGACACCTCAGATGTCACCCCTAGCATTCTCTGGGATGCCTTGAAGGCAATGCTATGAGGAGAGATCATTGCACCTGCTTTGACTCTGTACAGAGAATAGGAACATAAACTGGAGGAGTTGCAACATAGCTACTTATACTGTCCAACTCATTCTAATGCACAGGACACCTCAAATCAGCAGCAGCACCTGGATGCTAAAGCACAACTCCAGAGATTACTAGACCAGAAAGTAGAGCATTCCATGTTTTATTTGAAGCACACCTATATGAAGGGTTGGGGGGCAAGAGGTGCTTGTACCTTTGGTCGCCGACTTTGGGTGGCTAGGGTGTAGGCCTGCATCTTGAAATTGCAGGACCCACGCACTGGACTCCTGACACACCGGGGCAGACACTCAAAATATTCTTAAAATGTACTATTACCATGTCTATACCCCTGAGGGATCTGCACCTCTCACAGATCATATCAAAGCCTTCTTAAGCCAGACCAACCTCCCCAAGCTTTTGGATGCTCAGGTTGAGGTTCTGCTCAGCCCCATCACTGCTGAGGAAATTGCCCTGGGGACTTCAGCCTCTTAAACGTGTGTAACCCCCCTGTTACCCGGGGTTACAAGAATTCCAGTTAGACCTAGTGGCAGGCAGGGACAGGCAGCTTGTGAAACTCCAGTTAAATGGATTTCACACTGTCTCACTCTTTTCTCAGTCTCAGCTGAGACTGAGGGATGACATCATTTTAGAATTGTCGCAGCTGCATAATCCACACTGGACTGTTGCAGTTGGAGGTTAGAGTAGAACGTTGGGGAATTTGAAGTCGGTCTGTAAGCAGGCCCTCAGAGTCCTAAGCTCTGTCAAAGAGCTATTTTTTTGCAGAGGTGTGTGTTCTCACCTGAAGAGGAACACAAGAAGAGCCAAGTGAAGTGGTAGAGACTGCTTTCAGTGGTTCAGGGCCCCATCTCTGTGAGGATGGGGGGAAGGAATCAGCCTGTTTCCAGGGGCAACTCCACTGCTCCAGCTAGGGAAAAAGAAGCTGCCTGAGTTAAGTTTGTGCTGAGGCACCAGAAGTTCTGGACAAGATTTCTTTGAAGAGAAAACACCTGTGGGGCACCTGCAACCAAGGGGTGAGTTTGTGCTGCTAAAGGGCAAATGTGTTTTCACCTGAAACAAGATGAAACTAAAGTGACTGTTACTGTGGGGTCAGGAAAAGACAGCCAAGTACAGTTTGGAAGATGTGGGGATTGGACTGCTTAACTCTGTGGGGGGTCTAGAGTAATGGACACAGCCACTTATTAAGTATGTTCAAGTTCAGCACAAATGGGATGTAAAGACAGTAGATTTAATGTGAATAAATTTAAAGAGAATCTACACAGCAAAGTGTTTTCAAGGATGAGGTGTTACAGTCCAGAGAATGGCTGAGTATGAATTATGGGAGGCGAGAGGTGGGAGACCCCATCAGTAGTAACCAAATTCACCTCTCTGAGGTTGCTTTGGGACACCTGTTGCTTTCTCTCAGGTATTGGGCCAGTGCCTGAGGAAAGCACTCAGACGTGGGATTGATGAGAAGATTCTGATGGAGCAAGAAGTGCTCATGGGTGGTTTAGGGAGCCACCAGTAAATGTTTCCATGCTATATGGAAAGTGTCCAAAGGGCTGGCATGATAGCCGAGCTATGGAAGGAAGGTAGTCCAAGTGGCTGGCAAGGGAGCCGAGCCAGGGAAACCCAGAGCAGAGTACAAGTTCGGGCTGTGTGTCCAGTGTGTTTCAGAGCCTGAGGGCTAAAGTGAATGAGGATGTGTTCTGATCTCCATAAATCTGCATTACCAGGAGTGTAGCCCCGTGGGGGTCCATCTATGCTTTGTTATTCTGTTGGATGTGAATAAAAGCCACACTTTAGAATCCCACTTCTAGTACTGGACATTACAGTTATTGCTTCCTGTGTCTGGAGTTACTTGGGTGTCCCTGTTGCAGAGTAGCCAAACCTAGCCAATGTGCCGAGTGACATATTTCTCCCCGAACCCAGCCCACCAGGTAGTGCTGTCAAGATGGAAACAGCATACCTGGGTCGGGGTTACACATGAAAAATACCCCGACCTGGAGGGTTTCCTCTCTGAATTTTATAAGGCCACCCACTCCAAGATTTGTTAACTTCACTGTTTACTAACGTTTTAGGACCCTTCAAGATGGAGAGGACCCCCCATTTTGGCAATTTGTCACTGTCTCAGTCTTCCTAAACTGGAAAGATTCCCTATCCCTAGCATCTTACCACTCTATCTCAGTCCTAAATTATGATTATAAATTATGACTGTTTGGACCACTAGGTTGGAGGACCTTCCCCCATCCTAGCTGGACATGGACCAGGTTGGCTTTGTGTGGAAGTGCCAGGCCCATGACTACCTTCAGAGAACACTACTATTTCTGAACTTCCTGGCCAGCCTGGACACAGAGAAGGCCTTTGATAGGGTTATTGGCTTTCCTCTGGAACACCCTCAACAGTTTTGGGTTCCCCCTGAACTTCACCATTATGTTGCAGGCTCTCTGTTGCCATCCGCAGGCATACATGAGGGTGAACAGCTCTCTCTCCTTCTTCTGAACTTGGGAGGGGCACCTGACAGGGCTGTTCCCCTCTCGCCAACACTCTTTGCTCTTTATATAGAGCTGTTCACAGCCCACATAGGTCACTCTCCCCTAATTATAAGTACAGTTTTTAGAGTTATAAGGAGTAATCGGACATGACCTGATTTATTGTTTAATTATATAAACTGCGGTTGCTCATACTATTATTATTTTAATTGCACCATATAAACTGATTCTATATACTGCCTTTATATGTCTATACAAGTATAACTAAAGAAAAGATGTAAGTTCAACTGTCTTTTAACTTACGTTTGAAAAGTTTAACTCTCAATAAAAAATATTATGGGAAAAAAGCACTCTCCCCATGTACAAGGGGGCAGAGACTACATAATTGCTCTCTTTGCAGACGCTGTCTTGTTAACTGTAACAAACCCCCTCTGTCTCTCTCCCAGCAGTTTGGGACCTCCTTGAAAAATCTGACTCTCTGGTAGGCTTTCATCTCAATACTCATAAAACTGAAGTATTAACTTTCCATTATTACCCCAACCGGACACTTAAGTCCCGGCTTAACATTCAGTGGAACAGGCATGCCCTAAAATATTTGGAGGGTCATCTTATAAAACACCCTGATCACCTGGAAATCCTTAACTACGAATCCCTTACAGGTGCTCTAATGAAAGATTTCAGCCAATGGTCCAGTCTTCACTTATCCTTTTTGAACAAAGTAGAAGCTTATATGACAAAATATCTTGCAAAGGGATTATGTCATTTACAAACACTCCTATTGAAGCCTGCACAGAGTTACTTACAAACAGTGTTGGGTAAGTTATTTTTTCTATTACTTTTGGAAACTTGTTCCAGAAAGCTCTGTGCAGTCACTAGCAAGGATGGAGAAGTACTGGAAAAAGTAATACACCTCACAGTTACAATTACTTATGTCTTTTTATACAAAAGTAATACTTAACTGTGACTGATTACATTTATTTGAAAGTAACTAGTAACTAGCCTATTACTTTCAAATGAATGTCTTCTGTTATAGTTTTTATTATTTTTGTATTGTTTTGTATAAAAGAAATAAGTAACTGTAACTGTCAGGTGTATTACTTTTTCTAGTACTCTCCATCCTTGCTAGTGACTGTACAGAGCTTCCTGGATCAAGTTTCCAAAGAAATAGAAAGTAATAGAAAAAGTAACTTTACCCCAACACTGCTTATAAACTTGACATAAGCTTCTATAATGATTTCTGTGGAGGGAAGAGCTGCCGAGAATTTGACTCTCACTTGCAACCATCGACCACAAATGGGGGTGTGAATTTCTCCAAATTTACAGCTCTATGCTGTAGCCTACCAAATGAGACTAATCTGCCTCTGGACATATCAGATTCCTACCAATCACACTGGAAAATCATTGAATTTGTACTGAATGACCTTCATAATACAGGAGCTATTCTGTATGCCTCACCCCCGGGCTACCTCCCTCTCTCCAAATTCTTTCCGCACACTGACTCTACACTTGGTGCTTTGCATAGGATATGATGGTGCACCTCACTGGGGGATTCTGTCCCCCTTTAGGGTGCTTTAGCATATGACCACACTAACTTAAATTGACCCATTCCTATGGCACTGGGCAAATAGGGGGCTTACTTACCTACTTACACTACCTCTTGGATACTAGAGGGGTGCTTTCATTCCAGGAGCTGTGGGATAAATATTCCCTCCTGCTCACAGATCATTTTTGTTGCTTGCAAATATGGTCAGCTGTTGCAACCCACTACCCAAAGTGCAAGCAGCTACCCTACCTGACCCACAAGAACTTTTTACACAGCTCCAGTCTCACCAGCGGTGGGGGGGGTATGGGAGCACATTCAGTAGGCTGGCTCTATGCCATTCTTAAGGATCCATCTAATGACTCCACAATCACAATCCTTCAAAATGGATGGATGACTTACTAGTTACCTCTGACGAGAAACAATGGTTTAAATATACTTTACCATCCTACAAATTGTCCATGACACCTTACCTCAAAGTGTTCACCAGGAAATGTTGGACTTGATTTTTTAGAACCTCTGCAGCCCAGATGCATTACATGGGACAGCAAGCCAGCAAGTACTAGCGGGTGTGCGGGGAACCCCAAGGTAGATCAGGCACACATCTTTTGGAGCTGCCCAGTTTGGGCACCTTTTTGAGCCCTCACCCAAACCCAAGAGGGAATGTTTACTTGGCCTGGACTACTTACACCTTTGTTGCTGTTAATGTCTGCAGTGCCACCTCAACTTCACATCAGAGGGCAGCAGCTGAAACTGTTTTATATTTTACTAGCTAGGGCGAAGAAAGCAGTCACTAATCTCTGGCTCTTACCCTGTCCACCCACCGTAGCTCAGTGGACCACGACTGTAGATTCCTGATATAATTTAGAAATAGAAACTTATTCCTATTTCAATCACCTCCTGGTGTTTGAAGAGACTTGGAGAAAGTGGGCTCTCTACAGATTAGAGACTGATGCTTTTTTTTTTTTATAGGAACATTTTCCCCCGACTGCCGGTGAGGCTCAGTGGCAGCGTACCGACCATCCACTCCATCCCCTTGCGGGGATCACAGTGCATGGCAGGGGGTGAGGGGTTTTCATAGTTACTAAAGTAGCTATGGGAAGCCCTAACCCCCCAGCAGCGCTCGCCTGGGCGACCAGGATCCAGGCAGGAAGCCATGCAGAAATACAGCTTCTGCAGGCATCTAACAGTGCCCTCCCTCCCGACACCATCCACTAGTCGGACTGGTGCCCAACCCTGCCCCTGGAGAAGAGAGCTGCCTGACACCAGCTAAGTCCAGCTCCCCCATTGATCCCCAATGACCCGGCTCGTTCTCAAACTTGGGTTGCCAGTGCACTGTGAGGTGTGCTATCAGTGCCTCAACCCCAGTGCCACTGGGCCCAGCTGATTAGAGACTGATGCTGCATTTATGGCATGGTAAGGTTTTTCGCTTCTGCAGATCTCCGTGCTTTACAACAGCTACACAAAGGAAGATAAAGAACTCAGGGCTCAGTTTTCAAACAGTCCCAAATGCCCGCAAGCCCTGGATGCACTGAATATATGGAGTACAGGGCTTACAGCATTCTCCCAGCCAGCGATCGGGAGTTTTGATCCCATCGCCAACTGCCACAAGTTAGACCAACTTTTCTGGTCTACCTTACAGTAACCCTGGGTACCCTTTTTACGGAGCTTGTGTCAAATATTTGGTACAAGCTGCATTAAATCAGGTAAAGTGTCATAACTGCACCCGACCTACCAAAATCAGGTGCAGTTGCAGCAAAGGTGTTTGGCGCAGCTGCCCCAAGGACAGGGTCTGACACAGGGCTCGATGCCAACCCTGCATTCGCGTCAGAAAATTGAGCCCGCAGTGTCGCGCTGCGCGGGGACTTAGCCCAAAGCCCCGCTATGTCATCCAAACTTCGTCAGTCATGAAGCTAAACACACAGTATCAACTTTCTAACTCCCCCCTATTGTTTAACATATAGATGTATCATTACAAAATGTCTACAGTTGTAACTGTTTCTCTATTTATACCTTTGTTGCGTACATTTTCCTCATTTTCCCTTTCTCCTGTACATATGTATTTTTTGTATCGAATAAAGACTACTTCTTAATAAACATTTGAATTACCAAAAAAAAAAACAAAAACAGAACAGAATTTTCTGGCAGAACAGAACTGCTTGGCCCATCCAGCCTGCCCAGATGTTCTCTGCCTGTTCTGTCTCTGCAGACCCAAACTGGTCTCCAGCAACTCTCTACCCTCCCTGCCTATTTATCAGTATTCCCCAATGCCTATCCCATGCAAGCTTGAAGCCCCCCACCTTGGCTGGCAGACTGTTCCAGGTATCCACTACTCTTTCAGTTTATTGTTTATTGAATTTTGTTGGACCAGTAGGTCCACTGAGACTAAAAGTCCCTTTTTCAGGGGTGACCGGGGAAGGGGATACAGATGGTAACCAACTAAAATTGAGCCAGATTAAGCTGTTGGTGGTATTTCAAGTGAATGGGGGAAAGTGGCCAGGACACCAGGAAATTCTTACTTTTTTCGAGACATGCCATGGGATCTTTAACGTCCATCTGAACAACCACCAGAACAGGCAGACGGGACCTCGGTTTAATGTCTCATCCAAAACGGCACCTCAGGAGTACTGCACTCCCCATGCTGCACTACAGTGTCAGTATTGATATTAACCCAAGTGCCTGGTGTGAGACTAGAACCCATAACCCACTGATCTCGGCTTCACAGGTGAGTGTGCAACCTACTGAGCCACTGACACTGACAAGGAATACTTCCTCACATCCCTCCTTCCAGCTTCGCTGCATGCCTTCTCATCCTGGGGCACTTTCTCATTTGAAATAGACTCCCTTCCTGTACCCTGTTCATACCCTGGTGACCCTGAACTGATTTGTGGAATATTTATTCGGAAGGGCACAGTTAGTATTCTTAGGAACCTTCACATCCCAGTTAGCAAATATTAAATCAGGGGTCCCCCAAGGGTCAGTGCTGGGACCGATATTGTTTAATTTGTACACGAATGGGGCTGGGCCTTTCATTGTGGAGGCCTGGCACCATTTATGCATGAATGATGTGATCCTATATTCACAGGGTAGATCAATTTTTAATTCAGAACAAACTCCAGAGGATTTTGATAAATTACATGATTACTTTAAATCACAAGACTAGTAGTCAATAGCAGGAAATCCCAGGTTATGGTTTTGAAACAAACAAATGCCATAACCCATACTCTTCAAATTAAAACTAACACGGATTTTGTCCTAGAATATATATACATATTTTTTTTGGTAGAGTCTATTTATTCACCGGAGGATCAGGGCATCTCTCAGGAGTGCCCACTCAACCCGGCCTCTACTTCTCACCTGAAACCACCTTCCTCAAGGGAGTACAACTGCTGAGCACCCTCTCCCCGAACCCAAGGAACCTTCCAGCCCCTCGGATCACCTCCCCAGGGGAGAAACTGCCTCACCTACCTGGCGGCCTTTCTGAAATTAGAAGGTCAGTCCTGGGTTGGATTGAAGGGCTCGGAAGATTCCAGTGAAAGGATGGTCCAGCCTTGGGATGTGGGCTTTGGCTCCTGGGGCATCCCTCACTTCCCCATCTCCTCTGGGGTTTTCTGCATGTGTTTCCCCCAGAGCATGAACATGCAATGATGTCTGCGCACTGGTGTGCTGACGTCTGCCACCGCTCCACCCTGCATAGGGCCCACGATCTCCATCAGGGGTCACTGAAGAACGATGCAGCCCCACTACCCACCCCAGGGAGGAAAGAGCAGTCCACCAGATGCTCAATGCCCTTCCTCCCCTGCCGATCCCCAAGTCCACTCTCAAACCCAGGTCGCTGGTGTGGAGGAAGGTGTGGTGTCCAGTTCCTCAACTCTCAATGCCACTGTACCATCCTAGAACAGGTTAACTCCTATAAATATCTTAAGAGTATGGTTAGATGTACAACTAAGATGGGACAGATGTATAGATGGTCTGATTAAGAAACTAAACACTAGGTTAGGGGCCTGATATAGGTTGAGAGGTGTATACCAACTGTAACCAGAAAACATATAGTAAATACTATGATAATACCACTTAGTGATTATGGGGATGTGGTCTATGGGGGGGGGGGGCTTCCACAATGGAATTGGACAGGCAGGATGTGTCCTTGAATAGGTTTTCCCGCTTCATCCTGGACGTCCCTCGACTGACACACCACTGACTAGTATAAAAAGCACTGGGTTGGATAAATTCAGCAGAATGCAGTCACTTGCGTATTACACACTTTATACACCGGACCACGTCCTATTCAAATAATCTGCTTTAAAATCCATACATTGTGAGGTGACTTACGAACAGCCCAAAATCTGGAATTTAGAATCCCAGTATTGAGAACAGTAAAAGGGAACTCTACCATTATTAATCTTGGATCTAGAGCCAGGAATAATCTGCCATCTAAACTAAAATCTAAGGAAGTGGTACCCTGGAGCATGATAAAAGACTGGATGCTAAATGAATTCTCATGACCTAAAAATTTTAGCTAATGTCGTCTCACATATTGGTAAAATGTCTGAGTATATGTTTGTGCAATAATGCTTATTTTTTTAGAAGATTTTGTAAGGTGTTTTGATTATATATGTATTGTATGAAAGCTGGACCCCATTGTAAATGAGCTTTGCTCAATTGGGCTATCCTTTTTTTGGAAATTCAAGAATAAACTTTCACAAACAAACAAACACCCATGAGGTATTTGTAGGTCTCTATCATGTCCCCATGAGACCATACTCATCAGCTTGTGACATCGCACTTTGCTGCACAGCAACCTGCTCTCTGAGTGAACTGAGTTATTTAAAGTTTTAGCAAGAGAGACCCTGCACTGAGAACAGTTTGTTTCCACACACACTCTGGGCAAGGGGAATAAGGAACACAGTAAAAAAAAATGATACAGTATATGGTAGGCAGAAATCAGATGGTGTAGACTCGACCACCATTTGGGGCTATTAGTTGGACAGCCAGGTCTCCCCAGCTGGAGGAGAGGTGGGAGGAGTATGCCTTTGTCGGGCAGACATATGGGGTGCTAGAGGCTGGAGTTAGTTCTAAAATGAAGTTGTGAGGATCGGAGGCAAGCAGGAAGCAGGGACCCAGAACGCATGCCAGAAGACTCGGAGGATCTGTTTATTTATTGATGGTTTTAGCTAAGCTGTTACTCACCCAGATCTGTGGTCTCATTTTCAGTGAGCTCCCTAACGCATAAAGGCAACATAATTTACAGAGCTTTCCAAAACCTATATGCAGTACATGAATAATTAATAAAATAAGAGATGAGAATATGAGTGCAAAGCATGAGGTCACTGGTTACTATTAAACGGGGTTAACAAGTGAAACAACACTCAATATATGAAGGTATCAATGTGGTTAACAGTTCTGCTCTCCTGTGGTAGGTAGAGCAGTCGGGAGAACTGGGGCACAGGGAGAGAGAAGATCCCTCCTACAGACAATACTGAGATCAAAGAGACCAGAGCGAAGGTTGATAAACTGCTGGTCTGTCATGCTGCAGCTGGGTTTAATTTTTTTTAAATCTTTGTCTCCTTTATAATCACAAACTGTATCAAAGCATCAGTGTAACAGTGAGCACTGCTCTGTCGTAAAATAATTTGCTTTACGTATTGTATCAGTTAATAACTTGGGATTATTTTATCTGATGACATCAAGGTGGCGAGGCAGTGCAACAAGGCAGTGGGTAGGGCCAGCGGGATACTGGAGGCCACAGGGAGGGGTATCATCAGCAGAAGAAGAGAGGTGGTGTTACCACTGTGCTGATCATTGGTGAGACCCCACCTAGAGTACTGTGTTCAGTTCTGCAGACCACATATTAGGAAGGACATAGGGCGGAGGCTGTCCAGAGGAGGGCAACTAAAATGGTACTTCATGAGCCCTATGACGAGAGACTGAAGGATCTCAGTACATACACCCTGGAAGAGAGATGGGGAACATGCTAGAGACCTATAAGTACCTCACAGGGGTGAATAAGGTACAGGAGGGGAGAATTTTTCAGAAGACAAGGTGCACAAGAACAAGGGGACTTGCTATGAAGCTGGACAGGGGGAATTTAGGAGGAATGTGAAGAAGTACTTCACTGAACGAGTAGTGGACACATGGAACAGTCTTCCTGCATAAGTGGAGGGGGCAAAAACAGTGGGGGGCTTCAAACATGCATGGGACATGCATTAAGGAATGCTGGTAGGAAAGGGGGGGCGGAAATCAGGTTGAGTCTGCAGTGACAGTATACACAAAGACAAAATGGGAAGACTATTGGGCCAAGTGGCTGTTATCTGCGACAAAGTCTATGTTTCTGTAAACATTCTCAGCATGAACATTCATCTTCCTCTTGTGGTTCATACTCCAAGGGCAGGGGGAATATGTTTGGGCTGGCAGGAAAGACATCTCCCCGTTAGGTCCTGGGCAAGGCCTGCTGTGGGGTGAAGCTACAGGGATATAATGACCTTGCAGAGGAAGTAAGGCCAGGTAGCAGTTAGCACAGAAGATGAAAACGGAACAAGGGCCTGATTGGAGAGGACGTAAAATGAGCATTGCCAGAGTGGTGGGGAGATGAAAAAATTACTCACCTTAGTAATTATGTTTCTTCTATTGGAGTCTTGCTGTATTCTGACTAATGCAGTTAGCCCCAGCCTTTAAACTGCCCCAGAGAACAAAGGGTTAAACTTTATATGCAGAGCATACAATGCTGAGCTTGAGCTCGGTTGATGTCTCTGTCTGTTTCCCTTTGAAATCTAACCGTCAGATTCTTAAGAGCAAAAACTCACTAGCTATCCTATGTGGAAATTGTAAAATCTTTACTAGCCAACTGGCAACAAAAAGTTTTGGATTCCCAAAGGAAGACTCAAGTCAGGAAACCCAAAACCCCAAACCAATTCAACAAAATAAACACCCAAACAAAAAAGCAAAGGGTGTAAAGGAGCACCCCTGAGGTGCAACACTGCGCCTGCCCAACCACTTCCAAAAGACAGTTTCTGGGAAGGGAGGTCAGAATACAGCAAGACTCCAATAGAAGAAACATAATTACTAAGGTGAGTAATTTTTTCTTCAAACAACATGAAGTCTTGCTGTATTCCGACTAATGCAGACTACCAAGCAGTACCTCCATGGAGGAGGGACAGAACCTACTTTGGGAAAAGGCTCTGAAGTACTGCTGTGCCAAACCGAGCATCACTCCTAGCCTGGATATCTAGAGAGTAATGCTTGGTAAAGGTATGGACTGTTTTCCAGGTGGTTGCTTGACAAATTTCTAAGGGAGGAATATCCCTGGCAGCAGCCAGGGAAGCAGCTGTACCTCTTGTAGAGTGAGCCCTCAGGCCTGAGGGTGGAATCTTTCCCAGTTTCTCATAGCAGAATTGTATACAAGACACAATCCACCTGGCAATAGTTCTCTTGGTGCAGGTCTGCCCTTTCCCACTTCTCCATAAGTGAGGAACAACTGGAGGGACTCAAACCTGTGACCGTTGGTACGCTCTATGTAGTAGCTAAGGGCTCTTTTAACATCTAAACTGTGTAGCCTCCTCTCTCCTGAGGAAGAATGATCAGTGAAGAAAACAGGAAGAGACATAGACTGATTCAAGTGGAAATCTGAAACCACTTTGGGCAAGAACCTTCTATTGGTTCTAAGGACCACTTTATCCCTGTGAAAGGAGATAAAATCAGGTTCCACTGACAGGGCTTGCAATTCACTGATACGTCTGGCAGAGGTAAGGGCTACCAAAAATTTCCAAGTCAAGTACTTAAACTCTGCTGAGGATATAGGCTCAAAAGGAGGATGCATAAGTTGAGCAATGTGAACATTTAAATCCCAGGCAGGGGCAGGGTCTCTAAAGGGAGGATTGGTATGAAGCAATCCTTTAAAAAATTTACAGAATACAGGATGAGATGATAGTGAGGAAGACTTCTCCAATCACAGAAAAGCAGAAACAGCTGACAAGTGTACCTTGAGAGTAGCTGGGCTGAGGCCCAGGCCATTAAGATGGACTATATAATCCAGAACTGTAGGCAAGTCAGCAGTATCTGGAGAAATATGCCTCTTGGAACACCAAATGCTGACTCTCTTCCATTTGGAGTTATAAGCCTTTCTGGTGGAAGGCTTTTGAGAAGCTTTGAGAATATCCAGAACCCCTTGAGAAAGATGCAAATCTGCAAACTCTAACTCTTCAAGAGCCATGCCTTGAGATTGAGAGACTGAAGACTGGGGTACTAAATCCTCCCTGAGAGGAGGTTAACAGGTTGCAATTCCTGGGAAGAGACAGGGAAAGATGAACTGCCAGGGACAGCAACAGGGGGTACCAGGGCTGTCTGGCCCAGTCTGGAGCAATCAGAATCACTTTGCAAGGCTGTGACCTTATCTTGATTAAAACTTTGAACAAGAAGAGGGAAGGAGGAAGGCATACAGAAATTTCCTTCCCAGTTCAGGATCAGAGCATCCAGGGGACTGAGCCCAAGACTGGGGGTCTGCAACAAAAGAGAGGAAGTTGGTGATTGTCTAAGGCTGCAAAAAGATCTATCTCTGGAGCGCCCCACCTTGAAAAAAAATCACCTTCAATACCAGAGGGTCCAGGGACCATTCGTGATGGCCCTGTGAGATCCTGCTCAGTGCATCTGCTAGCACATTGTCCTTCCCTGGAAGGTGAACTACTATCAGAGAGGTTTGCAGGGAATAAGCCAGGGACCACAACTTCATAGCTTCTGTGCACAAGGCCGTAGATTGAGTGCCTCCCTGCTTGCTGATGTACCACATGGTGGTGGTGTTGTCTGTTCTGACCTGAACCACCTTGTTCTGTACTGACTGAGAGAAAGCTTGCAGGTCCAGAAAAACTGCCCTGAGTTCTAGGAGACTGATATGGAGAATGGATTCCTGAGGGGACCACAGTCCCTGGGCAGTGAGGCCCCCAGCCCAGGAGGGAAGCATCCGTGATAAGGACCACTGAATGAGACTGGTGGCAAATGGGACCCTTGCCTTAAACTGTCCTGATCCTGCCACCATTGAAGGGCTTGGATCAAGGTCAGAGTCACTGGGATCAGTCTGGTAGAGAATCCTTCCTCTGAGACCAAAACCCTCAGATGGATTGAATGTCCCTCATTTGGAACCTTGCCCCTTGGACCACTGCCATAGAAGCTGCCATGTGGCCCAGGGCTGAGAGAAATGCCTTGCTGATCGAGATACCTGGAGGCTGAAGGAAGAGGCTAGTTCTATAAGAACCCTTGCCCTTTCCAGGGGAAGAAAGGATCTTGCTTTGACCATATCCAGCTCTGCCCCTATAAAGGTAAGAAGCTGGACTGGCTCGAGAACTGACTTGGGAAGGTTGAGAAGAAATCCTAGAGAAGTGAACACTTGCTGGGTCACTTGCAGGTCTGACTTGACTTGGTCTGGAGGCTGGCCCACTATTAGCCAGTCATCCAGATATGGAAAAATGGAAATCGTCTGCCTTCTTAGAAAGGCAACTACTGCTGCCAGGCACTTTGTGAAGACCCTTGGGGCTGAAGTTAGGCCAAAGGGCATTGCTCTGAACTGATAGTGGCCTGAGGGCAACTCGAACCTGAGGTACTTTCAGTGGGAGCACCTGATGGGAATGTGAAAATAGGCATCTTTGAGGTCCAGGGAGGCTAACCAGTCCCTGGCCTTAGGGAGGAAGGATTATTCCCAGAGTTACCATCTTGAACTTTGGTTTTAAAAGATGTTTGTTTAGGTATCTTAGGTCTAGGATGGGTCGCCACTCCCTGTCTTTTTAGGGTAAGGAAGTACCTGGAGTACAGACCTTTGCCCCAGTTGAGAGTAGGTACTCTCTAGCCCTTAAAGCCAGCAGAGATGAAACCTCTGTCTCTAGTGCAAGGGTTTCTGAGAGACCTGCAGGTGGAAAGATCTGGCTCTCATCTTGGAAACTTTCTGAAGCTGAGAACCAGTGCCCAGCTTACTTCTTCCAGGACCCACTTGTCTGAAGTAATAGACATCCAGTCCTGGACAAAGTAAGTCAGCCTGCCCCCTACTGGAATAGGAGAGTCAACCCTGGCAGGCCCATCACGGTGTCTGCTTGGCAGGGGCCTTAGGCTGAGGAGTGGATGCTGCCCTGCTCATCCCCCCTTCTGCCTCTCCCTCTGAAGAACCCCATTTGTGAAAAGGGAGAAGAGGCCTGTGCCTGGTAAAAAGGCCTATGAAAAGGCCTGCCCCTGCCCCTAGACTGCTGCCTTTGAGGAGTTGCCTGCCTCTCTTTGGCCTGAGCACTCCTGTAAGTGGTCCTGTACGCATCCATTTTCTTCATGTAATTCTCTGTCTGCTCCCCAGAGAATTACCCAATACAGGAAAATCCATGGCCTTAGCCTGGGTATCCTGCGAGAGGCTAGTACATCTGAGCCAAGCCATTCTCCAGATGTAGCCATGACTCTTGATGACACATCATTGGAGTCCACAGCAACATGAAACTGAACTTTTGATGCCTCAATCCCATCTGCAGCCACCTCCTCCAGCTCCTTGGCTAGCCGGGGGAGGCCTGTTTAGCCAGTGCCAGTACAGTGTCCCACCTGGACTTCTGGTACCTGGCTGTATAGGCCATATAATTCGCCTGCCTGAGTCCCAAGGAAGATGCCATGTACTGTTGTTTTTGCCATGGCATCAATCTTCCTGGAGTCTTTGTCTGGTCGGGTGTGAAGCCAAGGGAATGTTTGCCTTATCACAGGCAGCAGCCTGCACAACCCCAACATGGCTGCATTGCTGATATAAGAACTCCGTATCTGAGCCTGAAAGTGTATACCTCTTGTCCATTCTTCTATCAACAGGAGGTATAGAATTGGGAGACTTCA
The DNA here is from genome assembly GCA_016271365.2 of Neoceratodus forsteri. Classification (NCBI taxonomy): domain Eukaryota; kingdom Metazoa; phylum Chordata; order Ceratodontiformes; family Ceratodontidae; genus Neoceratodus; species Neoceratodus forsteri. Next base: position 128,925,917 of record JADMNL010000031.1, on the reverse strand, counting down.
GGATTTTTTGTGTCTGCTTCCCAAAAGATTTGTGGAGGGGAACAGACAGTCTCCTGAACTCTGGGATGTCCATCATTTCCACAAAATCAGGCTCCTCTTGATCCTCCATTGCCTCCTCCTTAGGAAGCTGGAGGGTCTCAGCCACCTTTCTGAAGAACATTAAGTGGGAAGGGGACTCAGAAATACTAGGAGGGGATACACCTGAAGGTCTGTCTGGGGAGATGTCCAGTTCCACAGGCACATCCAGACTTTCACCATCACCATCATCTTCAAACTCCCCCTCAAACTCCGGTTCATAAAATTCTTCAAGGGTATAATCGTGAACTGGGGGAACCGACCGAACCAAGCCCCTGCCAAAAGGCGCCGAATCGGTCGGAACCGGGCAAAGCGATTCTACAATTCGAATCGCTCTATTTCCTCGGCGGTCAGAACACGGGCTTCTGGATCCGAATCGGACGATTTCTCTTTGCGTTTTCTTTTTGTCGGAACCGAACCCTCGAGATCAGCTCTCCTTTTGCCCGAAGAAGTATCGCCCTCATCAGAGGGCACTCCTTCTGGTTCGGTCGGAACCGAACCAGGCTGGCCATCCGGGTCAGCAGACTTCTCGGCCTCCTTTTCCCTCAGTCTACCTAATCTCTTTTCAAGGGTAGATTTGGGAAAGTTTTTACAAATTTGGCAGTCTGAATCAAGGTGGTCAAACCCCAGACAATAAACACAGGTGGTGTGGGGATCGGCCTTAGCAAAGACCTCCCCACACTCACTGCAGTGTTGAAACCCAGTGGGCCCGGTTTTTTTCTTGGGTTTCTCAGACATGGCCAACCTAACCAATTTACCCTTTTTTTGGCAACCGCCAGGCAAGACTCCCTTATCAGTTCCTAACCGTGTCACAGGTCTTGGGGAAAAAAAACGTACCAAACACGTTTTTTTAGAACCAATAAGGACCTGTAACCACACACTAAATAAAGATACAAGATAAACAAATGATCGGTTCAGCCAAACCGATCCACACTTTTACAAGTTCCACACAGAAAAACAGTACAAAACCTATCTAGTACTCACGGTACCACAGACAGAGACTGAACCAACTATGCGGAAATAAATTTCGGTTAAAAACCGACAGTAAACCGACACTTCAACCGACTTTCGAACTGAGCTGCAGGAGAAATCTCCAGAGCGACTGTTCAGTGAGGTGGAGTAAAGAATCTGACGGTTAGATTTCAAAGGGAAACAGACAGAGACATCAACCGAGCTTGAGCTCAGCATTCTGTGCTCTGCATAGAAAGTTTAACCCTTTGTTCTCTGGGGCAGTTTAAAGGCTGGGGCTAATTGCATTAGTCAGAATACAGCAAGACTTCATGTTGTTTGAAATACAGAGAATTAAAAAATAAAATGTAACACTTTTTTCAGAGCTGAATTTTATATGTCATACATTAGCCTCCCTCACTCCTGAAATCCTTAATAAGGGATAACACGTCAAATGGAACAGCGACTACAGAATTTCAACAATGGATGCATGTGGCAAAAGGATTTTGTCTTACAATTTATTTTCCCAGGACAATCCAGATGAGATGTAGTATCTTATTTTCAGCAAGGTCTTGCTTTTACCCATTTTTACAGCTGGCTGGGGGATCAGCATAGGGAGGTCCAGTGACTTACTCTGCGTCAAAAAGTAAGTGACTGTGGTGGGACTTGAACCAGGGGATCCTGGTTCCCAAGTCAGTGTTCTAACTGCTAGATCATGCTGCCTCTATAATGTGGCAGTGAATAGCAGACCGGAATATGGATCGTGTTGCTCTCCCAGAGAACGCTGCAGTTAACCTGACGGGAGAGGGGCTGCAAAGTGCCTTATCTTAGATTGGAGGCTAACCTGCCCCCAGCTTTAGGACACTTCAAACCATCCCCACAAGACCGCTGACCATCTGTCTGCCTTCAATTACTGAATCCCTTGTTGATTTGGAAAAAGAGATGGATTTGAGTCAGAGAAGGGAGCAGTCAGTCCTGCTTCTTTCCTGTCCCCTCCTGCCCAGCTCACTGCCCTTCATTGTCAGGTCTGTGCGGGCAGATCACATACACTTAGTTTCTACATTACAGGAAAGGGGGTGTATTTATTTAATTTTATTTATGTCTTTGGTAACCAGGTAAGTGCACTGATCCAAAGGACAGTTTTCAGTCACGACCCTTGCCACAGATGTGGCTACAAAATAAACATAAACAGCAGTAACAATGTACATAAACAGCAATAGTACAGCGTAACACATGTAATACAGGAATAGGTAACACACCTTAACATGAGTAAATAAGACATAGTGGAATCAAACAGATTTGCAAGCACAGATGTCAGAATTCAAAAACTTACAAAATGCCTACATGCTGTACCAGCTGACATTAGGCTAAAATAATGAGGTGCATAGAAACTCAGTCTTGTATGAAAATTCCAATAAATGGCTCAGCAGTACTACTAGGAGATCAGAACAGATTAGGAGAGCAGAGTGTGCAGCAAGGCATGATGCAGGTAGTGAATGCAAAGGAAAAACAGAGGTGGGAAAAGGCAAACACATAGGAGGATGGAGGGGTCAAACCGGTAACCAACTCTTTAGAAAAAATGGTGCAACAGGTCCTAGTGCCTTGATAGCTTGCTCCTTCTGGTATTGTCTAGGGTCAGTTACAGACTGACTCAGTTAGGAACCAGACGCAGATTAGTTTTGAAGGACAGATGGGAGGCAGAGGCGTGGATGGATAAAGGTAATTTATTCCAAAGGGTGGGGCAGAGATAGAAGGCTCGACTGCCCATGACAGAAGATATACATGGAACTTTGTTGGGTGGGGCAGAGGTTACCCTGAGACTTCTGGGTACCACTCTGTCTGTGAGAAGAGTAGGGAGATAACTGGTTGCTCCTGAGCAAGTTGTATTTTACACAGCCCATGGTATAGTCAAAGTGACCCTGTAATGGGAGTCAACCTAGAGACCGGTAGAGTGCACAGTGGTGGGTGGAGTATGGAGCTTGAAGCGCAAAGCGACATATGGAATTATATGTAGTGTTTAAATGGGTGTCCAGTGAGGAGGACATGAGAGAGTAGACAGGGGCAAGTAGTCAGCAGGGCAGAAGGTTGCCTCCTGCGTGACAGCAAGGCGGGCTTCCGTAGATAGTAGATGTTTTAGTCTGTAGGCAGCACCTAGTTTTTGGTGGATTTTCTGCACTGTTATCGATGTGTTCCGATAAAGTAAGAGAGGGGTCAAGGGTAACACCAAGATACTTTAAAGTGGGAGCATTGTCGAGGATGTATATTTGAGAAATTACAAGGTGTACAAAACACATTTTTGTGTTACAGTTTTTTTTTACCCAAGATAATTCAGCTGAGATGCAACATCTTGTTTCTAGTGGGGTCCTTCTTCCACAGCTGAGTGGACTGTAACACTGAGACGTTAAGTGACAGTCTCAAGGTCACACAGAGTATTTGACTCTGGTGGGGTTAAAACCTGCGATCTTCCAGTTCCCAAGCTAGTTCTCTAACCACAAGGCCACTCTGCCTCCTGACATTTTTTATTCATAATTAATTTACCCAGGATAGATCGATGGCATCTCATTTTTTTTTTCTTAATTTATTTTTTCTTGTTTCATATAAGGTCATGCAGTAAGCCAGTGGCTGTGGTGGGATTTGAGCCTATAGTTTCCATGTTAACAGTTGTGTTCTAACTACAAGGGGATATCAAAAACCTATAGCCTGATACCTAGCCTAGACAGAGATTAGAACATGTAAAACACTGACTTTATTTTGATATTTTTTCTTATGATCAAAATGTAGCAATGCACAGTTTATTCATGTCTTACTAAAATAAACCATGGTCTCAGTGAGTTGCCATATGCTTGGCTGATTTTATAGACTGATAAACTCATTAAAAAAAAAACATGTAGTAACGATTTACATAACAAACATGAGTTCTCATTTCTCTAACACTCTCTTGCTTTTTTGGCACAGATTCAGACTTTGACGATGCCCTTCCACATTTTCAGACTGTTCGAGGCCCAGAGGCAGTTATTTGTGCATTGCATATGTCCAAGCATTTCATGTGTTCGAACCAGCTGCTCATTCCGTTACAACTGCTTTTATTAACTTACTGTGTCAGAGCCCAAGGTTGATCTCATTGATGAGCTGCAAGTTATTTTTTCCCCCTTCGCAGAATTAAATGTTTCTTTTCTTTTTTTTTTTTTTTTTATATTTCCTTTATGCCACTGTGGCCCAATGCTCTGGATATCCCCCAGGGGTTGAGGGAGACCCCAAGCTTACAGCCAGGTGCAGGCAGCACGGAAGGAGCAGAGGGCTCAACCACGCTTGGGATGATCATCCAGCCACTGTGCGCATTTTCCTTCCAGCTTCACCAATCCTCAGCGATACCACTGTCAAAGGCGTCAAAGGCGTGTGCATGCAAAGTGTGCAGTTGCACCACCATCAGCAGCATCCACCCACCCACCACCAGCAGCTCCTCCCATTTTGCCTACCACATGTGGTTACCTGGGTGGCGGTATTGTGGTGGCTGGTACCCTCCCTCTCCCTGACAACCCCTTAGTCGGGTTTCTGGGGTCATGAGCAGGTAACTTACCTCTGTGACAATGGGTCGGCCAATGTGGTGGTTTATGACAAAAACAACTGTAACCTGTTGTCTACATGTATTATTCGAGTTTAAAACTCCACCCTTGGCCTCCTGTGACATAACACGTTAGTATACATTCATCTACAATGCAAACAAAGTGTACAACATAATAACAAAAAATGGCTGGCCTGAAAGTACTATCCAAGCTGTTGACCATGGTTCATGCCCACATCCAGGTTCACACCTTCATGCCCAGGTCACCACTGTGGGCTGTCAGGAATCTGGCAGTGTTCACCCAGACACTTCTGTTTCTGGTGGGGGTGGGATGGTCTGCCCACTCTGCCACTGCCCCCTGGTGTCCCCAGCAGACAGGTGAGAGCATGGTATAGCCCTTTAAAGGTTACTACTCTCCAAATGCAAGGACCCAAACCCACCATCCCTTGAAGAATGGTGTAACTGTATGATCGTATTAGCACATAATGAAAGAATCTGTTGTTTGATAGTCTAAATTGAAACTTACAGTGCAATCTGAGGCTCCTTTCTCGGCCTTAGATTTCAATAAAGTACCAAAACCTTTTTTTCAGATGCACACCTTTCAATTAGAATGCTGTTGACCTCTGTAATGTTATTATACATATACTGGATTCTTGGAATGCTTGCTTATTCTCTCCATGTATGCTCACTGTCTCACTCATTGCTTCATCTGGTTTATTTACCTTTCCTTATGTTTTAAGATATATTTTGAGTTGTTATTCATTGCATATTGCACTTGTTTCTTGTGGAATTAGCTTAATGACATGTACTATTGTATGTTTTGTTGAAAACAATTTTATTTTGAAAATAAAAGGAGAGAGCATGACACTGTATCACAGAGACAGGAGGATCCCTGCATCACCGCTCAGTAGATGGTCACATTCAGAACGATGCTACTGGCACCTGATGGGGCTGTGGGTGGGGGTGGAGCAACTTGGAGGACACCCATTACTAAATACATAGTAGTGGTACTCCTGGGCCCTGTACCACAACAGAACAGATTATATATTCAGAAGGGGGGGGGGATGCCACTGAAGGCCACATGACAGGGGCAAGCCACGGAGGCCAATAGCTTAGGTAAGTGGTCATCGGGGCAGGGAGGTCCCAGATACTGGCCTGATGGATGACTGACATTAGCCCAAGAAGCATTATAAACAGAAAATGTTTTTTAAATGAAACACATGGAGGAATATAATTTCTTTTTTAATTAATAGTTTTATTTTCAATAACAAGAGTACAAACAGATCTGAGATTCTGCATCATAAAACGTAACTTTAGATCTGTGACAAGACACATTTCAAAGCTATAGTATGAATGGATATAATTTTGTCATGGCCTTGATGTGATGTGCTGCTTCTGCTCTGTTTTAGACTGGAGTACAGGAAGGCCATGGGACTTGCTCAAGGTCACACAGTAAACCAGTGACTGCAATGGAACTTGAACAGAGAACTATGGGCAACTAGGAACTGGGCCTCTGTTTTTCCACGTAGCCTGAGCAGAGATTTATTAATTCGATTTTGATTACCGGGTGAGCCCACTAAGACATACTCCCTTATATAGGAGCGACCTTGAGCATAGAGGCAACATACATTTTAAAAAAAAAGGGCATTTTGCAGTGTCAGTGGCCCAGCAGCTGGTACTCTCACCTCTGGGTCTGGAACACTGCAAGGTCATGGCTTCTTGCCCCACAGCAGGTACACGGTTTAACACCTCTGACTGTATGAGGGGGATACTGCACTGCTGAGGTGCCATCCTTCAGATGAGATGTTGGGGCTGGCAGTATAGCCTGGAGGTTAGAGTAATGAGCTGTGAATGAGCTTGGTACATCCAGCAAACCGAAGTTTGATTCCACTGCCTCAGCTTGCATACTGTGTGACTCTCAACCAAGTCCTTAACCGCCCAGTGCTCCCCACCTGCCCTTTAAAACAGGCACTTGTGCCTAGTGGGCCATACCTGGTTACCAAAGAATTAAAAAAAAAAGTTTGCCCATCTCTGGTCACTGTCCAGGTGGAAGTAAAAGATCCCATGGTACTCACCAACGAAGTGTAGGGGAGTTACACAGAAACAGACAATGTTAGCAGGAAATGACTTATTCCATCCAGTCTGTCCAGTTTTAGCCCTTCCAACCATATGACCTAATGTCTAGACAGGATTTTTGTCCTCACCCTGCATTACTCCCAGAGTTACAGTTAAGCCCTTACTCTGTCTCAGCTGTGCTTAGTATTTTTCACCCCTCCACCTCTGCCTGCCTATGACTGTTTCATGGCTCAACCACTCAGTAAAGTAAAACCTTCTCGCATCCCTCCCGAATCTCCCCCCTACCACTTTACAATCATGTCCCCTTGTTTTTGACCCACCATTCCCACTAAACAGTTCCTCGCAATTTGCCTTATTTCTTACAGGAACTCAAAGGTCTCAATCATGTCGCCCATCTCCCTTTGGGGCCTCCAGCAAGTATATGTTCAGTGGCCTGAGCTTATTCTCATAGGATCTGCCCCGATGGCCAGAATCATTTTGGTTATTCTACGCTGCACTGTCTGTCTTTCCTCAAGTGAAAACTCTATAACTGGGCACAGTACTCCAAATGGGGTCTCACCAGTGATCTATAGAGCTAGTATTATCTCTTTCCTCCTGCTAGCAAAATCCCTTCCAGTACACTCCAACATTCTAGTTGCCTTGCGGAAGGCCTTGTGACATCAGCTAGTTCGTTTCAGGAAATCACTTATCATAAACCCAGTTCTTTTTCCTGTGAAGTAGTGGCTAGCTTAAACCCTCCCATCCAGTATTCTTTCCTGGGGTTCTTGTTCCCTATGTACACCACCTTGCCATTCCTGGCACTGAATTTGCCAGCACTTGGACCACTTCTCTAACCTTTGCAGGTCCTGCTGCAACTCCCTTACCCCCTCCTGTCTGCCCTGCCACAGCCTTAGTGTCACCATATAAAGAGATGCATCTTGTCCTGTATTCGCTCTCCTGTCACTGTTAAAATATTGAAAAGGAATGGTCACTGGACTGACCCCTGTGGTATCCCACTCATGACCTCCCTTTCCCTGATTTGACCCAGTTTACCACCACCCTCTGCTGTCTCCTCTCAAGCAACTTCCCACCCATTTAATTAGGTCCTTTGCTACTCCCATATTCTCTAACTTTTTCCACAACCTTCTGCATGGTAGAGAGTCAAATGCCTTGCTGAAGTCGAGGTACTGTAAATCTACTGCTTGTCCCTCACCCACCATTCTTGTTAACTAGTCAAAGAGTACTATCAGGTTGATCTGATAAGAGTCTCCCCACAGTCATGGCCAACATTACCCCATCAATAAAATAGAGTCCCACCAGAACACACTTGGAAACAAGCTATCACAGCTTGGTATACTTTTCATTGTTAAAATTGCAAATAAATAAAAACACCAGCTCATCAATACAGAGGCAAATATATTAAAGAAAGCATCAAAGAAAAGTACAGCGCCTAGAGAGGGTGCAACACAGCATTAGTGACAATAACACAGTGTACACATTTAGGTATTCATTCAGGTTAGCTTTAAAGGTAATGTGTGTGTGTGGGGTCCATCAGTATGTACCACTGACAGTCTGTTAAATCCAAGGGATTAATCCCAGCTAGGATATTTATTTGATGTTGACTTGTTCTTCTATTGAAACTGAAAATAAAATTTGAATTACAAGTAAAGGTAATGTGCAATTTCATAGTGCGGAGGCAAGGACAAGATTCAAACCTGTGTCTCAGCCAGCAACTACACAGCCCTAGTCCTCCCAGCAGCCAGTTACTAAGGGAAGGGATTTTTCCGGATGGTTTTGCTCTGAGCAAGCTTCAGACTAGATGCTGGCTAACTTCACTGTATACACATCATCACTTCACCTCCTTGCAACCTAAACACCCTTATTTACCTGTAAACACCAGCAGCGGATTTCGATCAGCCCAGAGTAAATCACGGAAGCTACTAGGAGACCTTCCCCTGCTCTCCATTTTCTTTCAAAGAGAATTTGCTATTAAGAAGGCTTCCTTAGATCCAGACAGCCTCCAAGAAATTATCTCAGGAAATATTCATATGGTCTTTGATCACAAGGCTTCTTCAGACATCAGATGAATGAAAGTGCTGAGGGATTTTAGGAAAAACAAACAGAGACGACGAAGTAAAATTTTTCTGACACTTTAAGGTATGTGAAGCCTAATTATGTAGAATAGCTATGACTAGCAACGTTGGGACTGTTTCTATTTTCTTTACAATTATATATCATTACAACACTGGGGAAGTTCAGCTTTTTCTTTGATAGTCAGTCTGAGCAAGTAGTTCAGGAGTTTATCTGGCCTATCAACCAAGTTAATAACAAAGTTAGGGAGGCAGTACAACGTAGTGGTTAAGAGCACTGAGCTGCAAACTTGAAGCACTGGGTTTGAATCTCACAGCCACCACTTACATACTGTGTGACCATGAGCGAGTCATTTAATTTCCCTGTGCTCCCATGGCGCACCTGGAAACAAGCCTTTGCTTAGTGTGTCCTTCCTGGTCAAAAACTGTAAAAAAAAAAAAGAGTTCAATGGGCCAAGAATATTACAACAATCAAGAACCTGTCCTGAAAAATAAAATCTTTGCCCAAATTTTTTTTTTTTTTTACTTGTTATTAATGTCCCCACCTTCTACAATCAGTCCCCTTCTTCTAGGCACCCCCACAGCCCTGTCTTCCCTGGGACTTAATCCATACCTCCTTCAGCTCCCTTTCTCTACCCCCATGGTGAGGCCCTTGGTCATCACGGCCTGCCCCAGAGCCCCTCAAGACATTCTTCACCAGCCTCAGGAGGTGGGTGCCACAGTGAACAGTGCGGGGTCTGCGGAGGGAGCCTGTCATCATCCTGCACAGCTGGGACATATTTTTCTAGTTGCCCCGTCCCTTGATGCGCATGAGACTCATGAAGACTGGAGCATGCACACCACAGTGAGGGGTCTAGCTTGTCCGACGTCCACCCACTCTGCCTTCACCGCACTTCCACCCATGGTCAACTGGATGGCAGCGACCCTCCTTCACCAGAGAGGAGCATCCTCTAAAATGGTCGCTCCGCCTACTACCATCGCTTGTTCCTGGATCCAGTTTGCCTGAGGCTGAGATACTAGCACTGACTTCATCCCTCCCTGAACCCAAGTCACCGGCTTTGCGAATGACAACCCTACTACTGTGCTGATAGGCTAACCGGTGCTCGGTGCCTTTTTTAAATTTTTTACTGGGTTTCAACGCATGAAAGCACAATCAACATTACAAAATTTGGCAAAGTAAACCTATAGTACTTTTTTTAAAGAACTAGGTGTACGCTCCCTGCATCATATCATCTAAGCTTGACTAGCCCTCACTGTCCTTTTGTTTCAGCCCTATACAATGGCAACTGCCGACTGTCATGAAGTCCACCGCACAGCAGTCATGTTATGCAGATAATGCCGTGCTATCAGTTTACAGTTCTTCACAGTGGCAAGACTGGGCTGCTGCCTCACAGTCCTTCACACTGGTATTATCTAGGCCCTACCCAAACCAGTTTCATCTCCCCATGGTGTTCACATTTTTATTGTTATCCTGTTTATTTCGTTACCTATTATTGGGACTACCTGCTGTGATTTTTTGCAACTGTACTGGATACAGTTGTACCTGAGCCCTGTTCTCAACATGCATTCCAATAATTATACCACAGGTATCTAGTGTGAGCTAATCACAATAGAGGAAAATTTGATTATCATCCCACAAACTACCACCGTACATTGTGTGCACACCCACAGCAAGTTATCCACACCCACAGTAGGTTATCCAAACTTCAGACAGTGCAGAGCCGCAGTACTCTTCTTCATAAAGGAGTCTTACATTTTCCAAATGCAGTCAAGTAAATGTAGCTGTAGATTGTCGTGTGTTCAGAGTTTCTGTTTGAAAGTAAGAATCAAATATGAGCAAGGTAACATGATGAAATCCAGCTCTGAAAAGTAACGCTATAACAGAGGACATGCGCATGATCACCAGCAGTAATGCCCATACCCAGAGCCACAGCTTCACTTTTCAAAGCAGGATTTCACTGTATCGAAGTGTTCGTTTGTGACTCACAGTCCTGTTTTTTTTTTAAGTCACTTTTACAAAAGTCCCGTGGTACATTGGTAATAATATAGTTTTGTGGTGTATACCAATAATAACTGGCTTCCGTGGGCGATTAAAAGCCTCAGACTTTAATCACCAATAGAATTTTTTTTTTTTAATTAATTTTGTTAACCAGGTAGCCCTGAAGGTCCGCATTTCAAGGGCGAACCGGAATTAGTTACATAGAGTGAAGCATTTATATAGCACAGTACATTTTTGAACAGACAATAAAAGGACAGAATTAGTGTTCAGTGCACGGAAAGGTTATTCAGCCAACTAAAAACATATCATCGCAATCACAATATGACAGGATGGCATATGTAGGGTACAGTCAAGACATGTTTAAGTGCGCCGAGGGTTGAGGATGAACAGGAGAGATGACAGAAGAAGAGAATGGACTGTTCTGGGAAGAACTGCTTTGTGTACTCCACAAAACTGAACGGCATCACTTGAAGGAGAACTGCACTGTGCCTGAAAGTCAGTTTTCCATGTAGAAGTTGATTTTTTAAGTACTAGTTTGAATTCTGTTGCTGTTCCATCTCTACAGGTAGTTTTGTTATCCTTGTGGGTGTTTCTGATCTACACACAGATAGCAAGTGCCCTTTTAGAACTGCATGATGTAGTTTATGTCCTTTGCTCAGCTCTTCCATTGTTGGAACAATGCATCCATGTTCTACTGCAGAGCTCTGTGGTTGGAGAGGGACATAAACTACATCCTACAGTTCTAAAATGGCACGTTAACACCAGAGTAATCAGAATCAACACCTGAGGTTACTAATAGGCAATCAGAGATGGAACAATAACAGAATCTGAACCAGTTTTTAAAAACAGCTTTTACTGGGAAAAATTATCTTCAGGTTCAGCGCAGTTCTCCTTCAATTAAACCAATAAGATCCCTCTCAGCCAATCAGAATACAGAGCTACTGTCCCCTTATTCTGTGATAACCAGACAGTAGATGCAATAATGAGACTTGTAGTTACCTGTATTCTGACTGGCCAACACTAGAATCTGTGCAAGAAACACTTTTTTTTTTCCCCACAAATGCAAGCCTAAGCGATTCTGGTAAAACCTCTCTCTGTTTTCCAGTGTAAAGCGATAACAGATAAACTGGTTGTGGGTTTTATTCAGTAATAACCAGACCAGTAAGTTGATAAAATCGTTGGTCATTTAGTACCCCATGTCTGTTCAGTAACCCCTAAAGTTGACCACTGTGTTATCACTTAGCTAAATTCAGTGTCTCGTTGCATACAGCAGTAGTGCAGGCAGTATAGCCATTCTGGGTTATGATCCCACACCATAGATTTTGGCTCAGAATCACTACAGTGTAGCGCTGGGGCTGCTATCCTTCAAACAGATTACTCCAAGAATCTCAGGCAGGACCAAGTGAGCCTGACAGTGCAACTGGTAGAGCACATGGATGTCTTTCAGGGCCTGGGTTCAATTACAAGTTAAGTCAAACTTTAAAGTGTGTGGTTAACAAAATACTGAATTATGGGCCGGCCTAGTGGCTCAAGAGCAGACTCTGGTCATGGGGTGGGGAAGATAATTGAGAATCCCAAGGACTCTCCTCTTCTGAAAAGGCAAGCCAATTCAGCCTCCGTCACAGTGAAGTCCTGGTGGTAGTGCAGGCACAAGTGTGGGCCACGGTTCCATAGTGCATGTGGGCCTCCACGTATGCACTTTCGAAGGCACAAAACTGGGAGCAGGCAGGCTTTAATGGAGCCCATCACCCAGTCCCTACAGCAATCTGGATAGGTGTACACTGGGGTGGGAACTCTGCTGTGATGGCACCAGGGCAGAGACCTGCATGGACCCTGCAAGGTAAAAGGTTATATGTGTGGGGGGAGTGAGTTAGAGAACACTGAATTTCAAAGCATTTTTCATTACTGAAGGCATTTACAGAAGCTGCATATGAAGTCATAATGCCCTGCTTGTCACATCATAATTTTGCAGAAACGTACTGATGTTACAAGCAAGTGACTTTGGCTCCAGACTCTGCCTCAGCTGTAAATGACATGTACAGGACAAAGATCCTGTTTTCCTGTACGTCTTCAAAAATGCTGATGCAGATTTTTTTTTTTCTCTTGCTAGTGACTGGTCCCCCTCCAATGACCGACATTTTACTTTATGGTAAGTTCAACAGCTCTCTGTCTCGCTTCCCATACAGAATAGTAACCTTTCCTTGGTCTGTTTCAGGTAGCCATGGACATCGAATTTGTAACCACTCTTCTTAGCGGCACCAGTTCGTATACCTCTGCCCTCAGCAGGGTCACCCTGTCCACTGCATTTGTGATCAGACTTATTGTGCTGCTGATTGAGGCCAGGCCTTCAGGAAAACGAGCAGGATTTTGTTTGCAATTCGACTCAGGACGGATGCCTGACAGTGGTACTAACACCCTCTCACCTTACTCTGTAGTCAACCTATTCACTCTGCAGCTTGTCTTCATTTTACTCACGCCATGGTGGTTGCAGTGCACTTCAGAGAAAATGTTCAGGAAAAAGGTGGCAGATGGTTTAGAGCGGCATTGAAAACCAAGCAAGGAAAACTCAAGCTTCACATCCTTAGTCTCTTTGCCAAATGTCTTGTTGAAGTGATCTTTCTCTTTACATTTTATCAGCTCTCTGACAGTTTACTGCACCCAGGAGTGGTGGAGTGCAACATATATCCATGTGAAAACTAGTCATGTGTGCTAGCTTGAACACGAGAACACGAGCACTTTTTAATCTTTTATATACGGGCTGTCTTTAGTGTGTGCTCTCCTATGCATTGCAGAAATTCGTTTTGCATTCCGGTTTCAGAACCAAAAGTTTCACGATTGTCCCTTTCAGAGGCACCCTTACAGAGGTATTTAACCCTTTAAGGACCTACTGAGAAGTAATGAACAGCTATACCTTCCCCGCCAGGCAAAATTTGGGGGGGGGGGGGTGTTAGAGATGACTTGTAAAATCACACACCTATAACGGCAACCTTGGACAAAATGTTAAGAAAAATTTTACTTATGGCATGCCAATGAACTCTAAAGTATCTGGCCATTTGTATATAAATATTCTTAAAAACAACACATAACATGCAGTATTGTAACAAAATGTAAAGAAATAAAACAAACCCTCTTCTTGCCTTACTACTCTGTAGCAGGAATTTCCCTCCTTTCCATCTATCTGGGTGACAAGGCTTTGCACAGTACATCCAGTGCTGCTTTAATGCGAATATAAAATGGGGCTGCTTTCTTGTACAAGGACTAACAGGGAAAAGAAACATTACCAGGTCACTCAAAATCAAGAATGCACATTAAAAGATCTCTCAGATGAGGTACTGAGCTTACCTGTAGTTGTCAGGAGTCCTGAAACATAAAAAGCTAAGTCAGGCGTAAACTGAATCCAGGCAGCAAGCACCTATTTTGTGGAACCTTGAGAGAGAGAGAGTGATGTGATGCACCAGAGGGGAAGCTGTAATTATCATACAGCACTTCCCTCAGTGACGCCACTTTCCGTCTCAAGATTCCATGAAATAGCTGCTCCCTAAATTTCCTTTACAGATCATTCAGACATTTGCATCTCCAGACTCCACACATCTAGTTTACCCCCCCCCAATACCCCATCAGAAATATCTTTTCATGGGTTTTCAGAATTCAAAAGACCCTGCAATGTACTGCTCCCCTTGAACAAACCATCCTTGTTAACTCCACCCACAAGTACCTAGACTTCCTTTCAGGTCGTTCCTCATAAAACAATTTTCATATCAACTAAACACAACAGCTGTTGTGTAAAAAAAAATAAATAAATAAAAAAGGCAAGTAGCATAGCAGTGTCCGGTAGTGGGGGAAAAGCTGTTGTACACAGGTATCATGGGTTTACACCCCCAGGACTGGACCATTAGGAGCAGAGAAAAGAAGGGACAGCAATGTAGCATCCCTGTGGGAGCATTCTTCCTGGGAGAAGATTAAATGACACATCGCTGGTAGGAAGAGCAACACTGGTGGCTGCATGATGTACTGGTTGACGTGGGTGATTCAGCGTCACCCCGCCACATACATGCTGCATGCTCCAGTGAGATGTGGACAGAGGGACTCAAAAACATGAAATTAGCCACAATGACTCGGAGGTTCCCTTCTCACATACTTGCACAGCCATACCAGCCAGCACCAAGGAAGCAGCACTTCCTCTCTAGTAGCCCCAAAGAAGGATCATCCCCACAAGAGCAACTCTGGCCCAGAGTTGCTGCGAAGAATCAACCGTGACCACAGGCACTGCAAGAAAAAAGGGGACAGAGGGACACAGGCTAGTGTGCGACCCTCCTTTCCAAAAATAATTTTTACAGAGCAGTTAACTTATTTTTGAAGTATTCGTTTTTAACTTTCACTTTACATGTTTTTCTACCGGTGTTAGATGTAATACACAGAACTGCACTCTCTGGGAGCTGGCCAGTGCCATTTCCCTTCATACCTTATCCACTCTGTGAGTGCACCAGCACTCAACCTGGCAGAAAGGAAGCAGCTCTCCATGGTCAATTGTGATGACAGTGAAGTCACATTGCTGAGGAGGTACGAAGGGAATTTAAACTAGAGATCAGCTTCCAGTCAGAATGCTGTTCCACATATCATATACACACTGCACTGCCAGGTATGCAATCTTCCAATTAGCAAAATGTAAATGATACTGGATATACACACAGTAACTGCGCACTACTTCATGTCAGCCAGTGCATCAGTCCTTTTATTAGGACACCCAACACCCAGGGCTTGATCTAAAGAACAACAATGCTATTATACTACCTGTTGCACAAGCCTGTTGGCCAGACTACAACTGAAACTAGTTCTTCTTGGACCATTTGCTGGGTCCTTTGCTGTAACATTAGTTTTGGGTCGACCTGGGAGCACTGGGGAGGGTAAGTGACTTGCTCAAGAGCTACACTGTATGCATGTGGAGGTTGTGGGACTCAAACCCAGGACTGTCTGCTGGATGTACCAAGCTCACTACTCTAACCTCTAGACTATACTGCTATAGACATAAATTGGTGCTGCAAGTTTTTATCATACTGCTTTTGCGATGGTGGCAACCAGAGTTTGCGAGCAAGCTCTTGTTGCTGGGGCCGCTGCATTAAGCATTACAGAGGATGCTCTTCTCCCCAGGGAGGGTCCTGTTGACCACTAGCACACTGCCCCTTGGATGCAGGAGATGGTGCTGCACAGCTCGACCAGGGTGCACCCAAGGCTCTCCCCAATGCTGCAGAGTCCTTCTTACCTGCCTTCGCTGCCTCCTGACAAAAACTAGTTTGGAGTATATCCTTTCCACTTATTCCTGCTTGGGGCGGGGCGGGGGGGGAGAGAAAGAGAGTCAAAGTTCAATGCAGGATGGCACCCTAGCTCAGGTAAGGAAGAGACTAGCAGACCACCGGGGGTGAGAGACTCAGGGAGCAAAGGGAAGAAAAGAAATTAAAGAACTTTAAATGGGTATTCGCTACCATTTTATATTTATTCATATAGCAATTTTACTCTTGTTTACGCCATGTAGAGATGGCAACTGTTCCAGGCCCCAAGTTCACATTGCTTCATGACAGTGTGCTGCATCCATGCCTCACATACCCATGGTTACACAATTCCTTGCTGGTTTCCAGGCCCCTAATCACATGACAGTATGCTGCGTCCAGGCCCCAAATACCCATGGTTACACATTTACATGTTAGTTTCCAGGACCCTGGGCATGACCCTGTGCAGAGCCCAAGCCTCAAGTCCCCATAGTTACATGACTACATGTTGGTTTCCAGACCCTGGTCACATGACAGTGTGCTAGGTAAGCACCCTAAGTCTCCATGGTTACATGCTAGTTTCTAGGCCCATGGGCTCCCTGGTCACGTGACATGATGTTGCCTTATCAGTTCAGACTTCATAGCAGAATTAGTATGCTCAGGAGGAAATGGCAGATCACATAACCTCAGATGCCGAGAGGTTCTATCATTGGTAGGTTTCCTCCAAAGTGCACATGCCAATGTGCCCAGGTAAGCGGTCCTGTCATAGCTCACGATGCCAACGGCCTGTGATTAGGAATGAGCCCAGGCTGTTGGAGGGGGAAGAGGGGTATTAAGCATCCCAGAGGACACTCTCCTCCAGGCAGGGAGAGACGTGGGACTCTGTTCCATCACTGCTGCCTTTACGAATATGGGCTGTAGTGCAGCCAATTTGGGGGGGACGGACGCTGTGACTCTTGTGGCAGGCTTGCACACACTTTCACTAGGACAGCCGTCCTTGCGCCAGGGTCAGTTGGTGGGCTGTGGGGCAAATTCTCTCTGTCTGGCTCCATGATGGCAGATATGGCCAGAAAAGCATTCTCCCCAAAGCAGGACAGGAGAGTAAACACTAGAACATACACCCCCCCCCCCCCAAAAAAAAAGCATTGGTAGCACTTCCTATTTAACGGTGATTACAGGTAGTTCACAGGATACTGAAAGTCATTCCTAGGACTTAACTCGTGTAAGGGAAAGACAAAACGCCACAGGGTGCCATCATGTAGGATTTGCAAATAAAAGTGTTCAAATAAATGCAAGATCAGCCACAGAAAAGAACATCAGAATCTGTATGTTGACCAAAGCACTTCCCTGAGAAAGGACCATCGATCATTAGATTTTAACCCTCACTTCAAGTGTCACAACCTGTGCCTCCTGTTGAGGCCACGAATCTCTACAGAATGAACAGGCTTGTTTGTAATGCAGTTGCAGAAGGGTACAGAGTGTAAACTTTATTATAAAGGTTGATTTATTAAACTACCCCAGGGACTCCAGTGTATTTTTGTTTCTAGAGAGAAGGCAACACATCCAAGAGGTTCGTCACATTCTTTTAAAGAAAGATGTTGGGAAATTGGCCTCACACAAGACAGCAAAACAACCATTTTGGGGGGAACAATTCTCCTTTATTTACACACACAAGCTGTGTCCCAACAGGTGCAGTTTATTTCAGTGGAATGAATCTGGATGAGTGGGTGGCACCAATACCAGGTCTGCCGTGCTTGACTGGCTTGTACGTGATGGAGAACTCGCCCAGGTAGTGGCCAATCATCTCGGGCTTGAAGAGAAACACAGTATTAGTACATGGGCATGGGCAAGCGTGCAACCCAAAATAAAAAAGGGCTGTGTACCTACCGAATGCAAGCAAGGCTTACAACAGCCTGAAGCAAACCCTTGATCCCACCCGCCATTTACTTTCATTTGGACAGACCAGGAAAAATGTGATGGCCTTCTGCTGTGGAGGACTAAATTCCTCCTCATCACTGGCTATAAGCATAAATGATCCATAATCCATGCATTTTTGGTAAAGGGAGCGTTCACATGTCCGAGCCATCCCCGATCAGCAAATAAACCTTGTATTTTCTTTCTTACTGCTGTGTGATCTTTACTGGTTATGGAGTTAATCCTGCCATCCCTGCACAGAAATTGTAAAACTACCACTGCAGCAACCACACACAGATTCATGCATGGCTGCAGATGCGAGAATTAAGTTGTCTCTCCAGTTGAGCTTTGCTGCCACCACCACCGCCACCATGGCTGCGGTCTTCAGCTGTGGTCATGGGGGTCCCTCTCAGCACCATCATTCACAGTAATATAGTAGCTGACAGCAGATAAGGACCACTAGGCCCACCTAGTCTGCCCACATTCCCTGCCTGCATCAGTGGCCTCTGACCCTACTTGGTCATTGGCTTTGCCTCTCTTCCCACATCTAGGGCTCCTTGTGTCTATCCATGCATGTTTGAATCCCCACTGTGTTAGCACCCACCACTTCCTGGAGTAGGCTATTCCAAGCATCCGCCACCCTCTCTGTGAAGAACTTTCTCACAGTTCCCTTTATCCTGCCCCCTCTAATTTCATATCGTACCCTCGTCCACCCTAACCAAGAGTACAGCTGGCCTCAATGGTTGTATTGTCCCCCTACCCACTCACTCACCATGGCGGGGCCATCAGGCAAGCCTCTGGAAGTCTTGTTCACACCGCTGCCCTCCAAGGCTGCTTTCCCAGGCCCCTCACCTTTTCGCTACATGGGTCAGACACAGGTCCCCTGAGCGGCCTGTACAGCACTCTTTAACCTCCTCTTACCCAATGCAGCCGCATCAACCTGCACTGCTACTTATCGTACCTAGGTGGCAGTAGCACAACAGTGTCAGTTACTCACCATCCCCAAAGATGCTCAATCCCCACATCGTCTCAAGCTCGTTCCAGAACTCAGGTTGCTGGCATCGTGAGTACCTGTCCTACCACTGACAATGGGCCAGTTGAGCTTTGTGCTGCCTCCCCACCCCTCAAAAAATAGGATTTTACCTCCTACTGCCAGTCTGCTCCATTCAAAGTTCAGAATGGACCCACGCACAGCAGTGCAGGGTGACAGGTGCTAGCAAGGGGTTGCCAGCCCCAAACCTAACCAGAATCCACTCCAAAAGATATTGCACAACTCTCACTGCAACTGAATAGAAAAACAAACACTAACAGATAAGAACCGACCTTAAGGCAATTTGGTTGCAAAAACCGAAATGTTATTTAAGGCCTATAAGCAAAACACAGGAGTAATGACCACTGGCCAGGTGCCCCATCACTTACTCAAAGAAGCTTCACTAGGCACCTGTATCTGTCACCACGGCCACAGACATTAGTCAGCAGCACACCTGCTCAGTCATTAAGCAGAAGACAGACTTCCAACAAAGTATGGAGATGGGAGTCAACAAGTGCACGTAGGGAATAAACTGCATACCAGTCTGAACTTGTACTCGCTATAGGACAGAGAACAGATGTATTCAAAACGTTTAAGTACTTCAAGGGGATTAATGGAGTGGATTGCCCCAACGTGGTTTAAACGCAGTGAAGGGACCTGCACCACAGGGCAGGAGTACAAGGTGGCAGGAGGTAAATTCAGGAGGGATGTGAGGAAGCATTTCTTCACAGAAAGAGTGGTGGACAAATGGAATAGCTTGCAGAGAAAGATGGTGAAGGGTTTCTGGGGGAGGGGGAGGTGGTACAGGTACAAGGCATTTGTAGTTGGAGCAGGGAGAGACATGAATGCAGCTATTAAATAAATGAATCAATAAGGAAACATTCTCTTGTCCTAGCAACATTTTGATGTAAAGTGTACCATTTCAGAGGCAGGGAGGAGTGTCATATTCCCATTAAACACAGATATAGAGACTTACTGTAAATCACTCTAGACTACAACTCATTTAAAAGAACAACTTTCTTGTGCTGTTTGAGCCAAGCGGAACCACTCAACTACTGATCCTCTCATCCAAACAGAAGAGAACACTGTTACACTGAAAGAGATAACCCCAGTACACATACCATTCAGTCTAATTTCACTGAAACCCACACCAGAACTGGGCAGATGTTTAACGTCTCAGCTGGACATCTACAGCCACACAGTCTGTCCCATTACTTCCCATACTGGGTTTTCTGAAATGAGCAAGTTTATCAGCTGCCCTATCTGAAGTGAATACAGGGGTCGAAATTGGCACCAGCCCACTAGCCAAATGCAGGTCGATTTTGTTATCGGGATACTAAAAAAATGTTTAAGTAGTCCTGCAGGCATAAACTGAATAAGGTAATATTTCAGTAAGTACACTAGCAGAGCCAGTAGAAAAACTTGTGGGAGCTAGTGAATTCTCCTAGTCATTAGCTCTTCTGGCTTAAATTTCGACCCCTGAAATACCAACGCACGAAGACCATGTTCTAGGTCATGTATCTGTACCCTCCTGAACCTCTAGTCCTGTCACTGGAACAGTTTCTGTATCCCTCAAACATCACAATAGTCCTAGTCAGAGCTTACTGCTGTATTTGTATGTGAACTGAGCAAAACAGGTTCATGTTTACCCCCTTTACCTGCCCCCCAAGGGTTGTGCTGCTTCACAGCAAACCCCAATAATGAGCTGCTGGATCCTGCTGGCGAGGGATAGTGCTACCATTTTTTTTTTGGCTACTGCCTTTTTCTACTTTTCCTGGCCACCTTCAGTCTGCTCCCCTTCTCCACGCATCTGATCGGGATTCCAGCCACTGTCCGCCTCTACCCAGTTGGTCCCAGGCACCCACATACCTCTGCCCTTGTACCTCCGCATGCAGGCCCACAGGAGCCCCCAGACACGGATCCAGCCTGGGTGGCCTGGCCACCGGCAGCTCATGAGCCGGCCATCAAGCCGCCCAACTGGGTGCCTGTTTTCACCCTTGAACCGAGGACGCAGAAGACATCACCAGAGGAGAGGCGCACGCATCCGCACGCGCTCCCTTCCAGATGTCTACCTCAGCTCCACCCCCGAGTGCAATAAGCATGCAGTCTCCCAGCCTCCGCCAGGGGCTTGACCCGCCCTGAACTACCGTGGTCCCACCTCCCCAGAGAGGACAGCAGTCCTTCGGATGCTCAATCTTCTCCTCCCCAGCCCGACCCCTGGCAACCTGTGCTTGTCCCGAACACCGTCGCCAGCGTGGAGACGAGGTGTGGCAGCCAGTGCCTCAGTCCTCAGCGCCACCAGGCGGACTTAGTGCTACCACTTGTGATGCCGATGACCCATGTTCAGAAGACAGCCTGGGAGTTGGAGGGCCAGCCAGGAGGAAGATTGAGTGTCCTCTGAACTGCTCTACTCTTTGGGGGGGACACCAAGTGCTTGACTGGCCCCTACAGGAGGCTAGGGGTCCAACAGCTGGGCTTACAAGCTTGGGGGAGGGGGGGTGGCACATGTTTGGCCATGTGCTACTATGTCACTGCACACGCCTCCCCAGGGAATCCTGAAAAATTACCAGGCTGAGCAGGAAGACGTCACCCCCGTCCAGACCCACATGGCAGACTGAGGCATTCTGCCCTCCCCCGGATCAGCTTCAGTATCCAATCGGGAAGAGCATTTCCCCCCTTCCCCCAGGATCAGCTTCAGTCTCTGATCGGGGAGTACTCCCCCCCCCTCTCCCCAACAGCCGCCCTTGGTGAGTAAGTCAGGCACACTTCAGAGCGGTGATGTGGCGAACATAGATAAACCGCCCGGTAGTAGCAAAAGAAAAACACCACCGCCATTAGTGTTTCTCTAGTCAGATGGCAGCAGCCCCTTCCCCGCAGTCCACTACTGAAGTGCCAGCAAACACTAGGACCCAGGGGCCCAGACCACTGTGTAGATGGACAAGGAATTTTCCTACTTCTCCCAACATGAGTGCAGACTTCTCGTGGTCCAGTGTAAGCAAGCAGCACATCCATGCAGCAGCAGTCTGGCCCAATCGCAGGGGAAAGTGGTGGTGCCAAAAAAGTCACAGACCCCAGCCTTGCCTGCCTCCTGATGCAGTAACTCGAGTCTGCTCTTGAACCTAGGTCACGTGCACTACTGCTGAGCAACTGGGTCTGTCTTCCAGAGCTCATTTTATGTTAAAACAGGGGACACCTATGAGCAGCTCTACACCTGTGTGGGAGCTGCCTTCAATGTGCATTTTTTTTTTGACGTATTTTAACCCCTCCTCTCGACATCGGAGCCCCACTCTGTCGGGAGTCGCTAAGGGTATTACCCCCCTGCTGCCTACCTGGAACCCCTGGTGAACCCCCATGGAGCGGCTATCCCCCTAGGCGGGTACGCAGGTGGGGCCCACACCTCAATCAATCAGCTTTCGTCAGGTCCTCCTCGGCAGTCATTAGGGCCTAAACCCAGCGCTCCTTCCTCGGCACTCTGATCGTTTCTTCCTTGTTCAAGGGTAGCTCGCCAGGCGTCAAGCATCCCCAGCGTCCTCACTCCCAACCCTCTCTGTGTGCTCGTGTGCTTGTTGTGCCACTGGCTTCCGCCAGAGGCCAGACAAGTGCTAAGTCTACAACCACCACCCTCCCGGGAGAGGAGAGCTGTCCTCCGGACATACAGTCCTCTCCCTCCGACGGCCCGGGCTCGTTCCTGAACCCGGGTCGCCGGCGTGGAGCGAGGTGTGGCATCTAGCACCTCAATCCTCAGCGCCACCGGGCTGGCGCAATTTGCATATTTTTACTTGCATCCCTTCTTTAAGAATTCAAAAATACCTGGTTAATCCTGCACCCCCCCCCCCACGTAAACAAGGTGCACGTCCCAGAATCCGCCAGGTGGACATCACTGGCAGAAAGCCATGCTAAATTCAAGCACTGTAAAGCTGTCACAGAGCAGCTGCTGTGACACCCCAGTCCTGTGCTACTCCCAAGGCTATGTACACGCAGTGAGAAAGGGAGACAAATTACCTGGCCTGCAGAATGATGCACCATACGTTAAGGTCCTGTGCAGCCTACTGTATCCCTCTCCACCTAATTTTTTTTGGGGGGGGTCTTAAGCAAGCCAGGGAAGTTTAGCGGGCTTCCGATGGGGTGTGAGAGAGCAGGGCCGTTGCCCAGGCCTCATGTGGAACAGGACAAGGTGTTTGCCCAAGGCTCATGGTGAGCTGGACAAGGATAGAAGGATTGAAAAAAGAAACACTCCCCTCTGCAGAACCTTACAAGGCACAGTTTAGGGTCAGTAACCAGTGTCCCCAGCTTAATCTGAAACCTTTATACACAGAGTCAGACATGCAGAAATTCTCGCCTACCCCCCCACTGGCTTAAGAACTCTTCTTACCTTGATTTCAACCTGGTTGAAGGCCTTGCCATTGTAAACACCAACCATGCTTCCCACCATCTCAGGAAGGATGACCATGTCACGCAGGTGGGTCTTCACCACCTCTGGCTTCTCCATTGGAGGAGCATCCTTCTTGGCTGCTTGGGCGCTTCAGGAGGGACTGCTGCTTGCGACGGAGGCCACGGTTCAGGCGTCTGCGCTGACGAGCGCCATACAGCTGCATCAGCTGCTCACTGCAAGATGAAACACTTTAAATACCCAAGACCTTGGCATGCTTTTCAGTTCAATTATTTACAATACTTTGGGTCGAAAATGACCAGAGTGCACAACTGGCACAAACCCCAAGAACCTATTTTCTCAAACACAGAAAATACAGGTTACTCACCTGTAACAGGAGTTCTAGGAATGGTATATGTTGTTCATCCACACTTATTGGCAGGTATCCTTGCCGCTTTAAATCTTGCGGAAGGTCTTCAAGCTGGCTCCTCCCACCCACCGGGTGGTAAAACTCGGCTCCGCCCCCACGCGCCAGATCTGGCCCACTGGAAGCTCAGGTTGTGCGTCGAAGCGGGAGGAGGTGGAATTGGGTGGTATGGATGAACAACATACCATTCCTAGAACTCCTGTTACAGGTGAGTAACCTGTATTTCTAGGACATGGATATGTTGTTCATCCACACTTATTGGCAGACTCCTAGCAGTTCTCCGGGAGGAGAGGGAGGCAAGGCTAACTCCCTACTTAGGAATAAAGACTGAGAACCGAGGCCCCAAAAACCAGCATCCCGGGCGTGACTCAAGGTCGATGTGGTAATGGGTGATGAAGGTGTGCTGACTTCAGGTAGCAGCCCTGCAGATTTCCTGGATAGGGGCGTTCCTGGAAGCAGCCACCGATGCAGCAGTATGAGGGTAGAATGAGCTCTTATCCTCTGGGAGGCTCCATGCCCGCCAACTTATAGCAGAGATCTATGCAGGAGGTGACCACCTGCTTATCGTCCTCTTGGCTGCAGGTCTGCCAGGTGCAGCTTCAGCGTAGGTGACAAACAGCTGGCGAACCTCTCCCCGAATTTCAGCCGTGCGCTCCTTATAATAAGCGAGCGCCCTTCTAGGGTCCAAAGTATGGAGCCTGTATTCGGCCTCCGAGGTGTGATTGGGGTAGAACACCGGCAGAGTCAACACCTGGTTAAGGTGAAACTCCGACACCACCTTCGGAAGGAATTTCGGGTGGGGGCGCAGGACAACCTTGTCCCTGTGGAAGACCAGGTAAGGAGACTCGATGCAGAGCGCCTGGAGCTCTCCCATCCTTCTGGCTGACATGATAGCCCCAAGAAGGCGGTCTTCCACGACAGATGAGAGAGTTCACACCTGTGCAATGGTTCGAATGGCTTGCCCATGAGCTTTGCCAGTACCAGCAGTAGATCCCACGGAGGTGGAGGTTCTCGCACCGGAGGGGAAATGTGATCAAGGCCTTTGAAAAAGCCGCAGACCACTTTCTCTTAGGCGCCACCGACTGCCCTCTCGCCCAGCCTGCAAGCAGAGATGGCTGCCAGGTGCACCCTTAGGGTCGTCGACCTAAGCCCTTGCCGAGAAAGGGACCATAAATAGTCTAAGATGCTTGCCAAGGAACAGGAGGAAGGGTCCAAGCCCTTGCCCTGACACCAAATGGAAAACCTCTTCCATTTGAAGGCATAGCATTTCCTGGTCGACTCCTTATGGGACGCCTCAACTACATTGAGGACCTCGTCGGAAAGACCCAAGGCCTGGAACTCTAGCCGCTCAGGAACCAGTCCGTCAGGTGCAGGGATTGAAGGGCCGGATGGAACACCTTCCCCTGATTGACTGAAAGCAGCTCCGGGCGAGCTGGAAGCTGCCTCGAGAGCCTGGAGCTGAGGCTGAGGAGATCTGGATACCAGCATTGGCGGGGCCAGTCTGGGGCTACCAGAATCACCTGCGCCTTGTCCCTCCTCGCCTTGAGAAGCACCTTGTGGATCAAGGGAAATGGAGAAAGGCGTAGAAGAGGCCAGGGGTCCACGGCCTCGAGAAGGCATCCCCCTGCAGCGAGCCCTGCTGAGGGGGGCGGGCATGGAACAGCCTCAGCTTCGCATTCTCCTTGGAGGCAAACAGGTCCACCTGAGGTGTGCCCCAATGGGAGAACAGATCTTGTACTACCTCCGGCAGGAGAAACCACTCGTGGGATGCAGCCCCTATCCGGCTTAGGGCATCGGCCAGGGTGTTGGAGGCTCCTGCCACATGAATGGCTAGGAGATCCGCCTCCAGGCTGCGCACAAGTGACCAAATGCGGAGAGCTTCCTTACATAGAAGCATGGAGCGCATCCCGCCCTGGCGGTTTAGATAGTACATGGTCATGGTACTGTCCGTCTGGACTCGGACCACTTGACCCCGGAGAAACGGAGCAAAGGCTGTGAGAGCTAGGCGGACCGCACGGAGCTCCAGCAGGTTGATGTGGCATCGGGACTCCCGCGGGGACCAGAGGCCGTGCGCCCGGTGTTCCCCCAGATGGGCACCCCAACCCATCAGAGAGGCATCGGTCGATAGAGAGACTGTCGGCTCGGGGCGGACAAATGGGATGCCCTCCTGCAGATGAACTGGAACGGTCCACCACCGGAGAGCGTTCCACATCCCCTGGGTCACCGTCACTAGCTGGTCCAATGGATCGCAGTGTTGAGACCACTGGCTGGCCAGTCCCCACTGAAGAGGGTGCATGTGCCAGCGGGCCCAACGGACCACGCTGATGCAGGCCGCCATGAGACCCAGGAGGCGCAGGAAGTCCCGGGCAGGGCACGATTGCCCAACCAGAAATGACTGGGCAAAGGAGGAAAGAACCTTGGCCCTGTCCGCCGGGAGCCGTGCTCTGGCTCGAAGAGAGTCAAGCTCTGCCCCGATGAAAAGAATCACCTGCTTCGGCTCGAGTTCCGACTTGGCCTTGTTGATGAGAAGGCCGACTTGAGAGCAAACCTGGAGGGCCAGATCTCTGGACTGCTCCACCTCCTGTCTGGAGGGGGCTGCTATCAGCCAATCGTCCAGGTAAGGGTACACCCGGACCCCTCGGCGCCGCAGGAAAGCTGTCACCACTGCTATGCATTTGGTGAAGACCCTGGGAGCTGGAGACAGGCCGAAGGACATGGCTCGGAACTCGAAAAGGGATCCCTCCGCTCGAAAGCGAAGGAATCTCTGATATGACGGACGGATAGGGACGTGAAAGAACGCGTCCTGCAGGTCCAGAGAGCAGAACCACACGCCGAGTTCCAGGGATGGTATTATCTGAGCCAGAGTGACCATCCTGAAGGTTCGACCTTAGGAACTTGTTTAGGTCGTGTAGATCGAGAATGGGGCGCCAGCCCCCCGTCCGTTTCGGAACCAGGAAGTACCTGGACACAAACCTCAGGTCTGAGGGAGGGTCCGCCACCTCCCTGATCACCTCCTTTTGGAGGAGGAGCGATGTCGGCTCGGCGAGCCGACAGTGAGGCTGCGGATCCCGATGCCCCCCGAGGTGCGACGGCTCTGAAGGGCGGGGCCTGCTCGAATTCCAAAGGCAGGCCTTTTCCCACCACCTCCAACACCCACCTGTCCGTGGAAATAACGGACCAGGCGGAAAGGAAGTGACTGAGCCGTCCCCCCACGGGGGGAACCTGGGTGAGGTGACGGGGCTGGGGGCGACACCCCTCAACCAGTCACTGGGCAGGCTTGGAGGAGGGACCGGCCGAGGGACCTCCTGGGCCTTTACCTCCCTACTTCCTGTTGGAGGAAGTCCAGGGCTTGGGTTTGGGATGCCAAGCTCGAGCCTGCTGGCCCTGACGTTGCTGGGCCGGACGTGCCGCGGGCGCAGAGGGACGAAAGGGCTTAGGCTGTGGTTTGCGCCTTTGTCCTTCTGAGCGGATGAGACCGAGTCCAAGGTAGCATTGGACTTCTCGATCCTCTGCAGGTGACCTTCCACCCCAGGGCCGAAGAGGTCAGTCCCCAAGAAGGGGACATCCACCAACTTGTGCTGGGTATCCAAAGTGAAGGCGGATATCCTCAGCCAAGCCCGACGACGCATAGCCACTGCGGCCGCCACAGACCTGGCACATGAGTCCCCGATGTCCAAAGCAGTCTGAAGCTGCTGTTTGGCCACTGCCCTGCCCTGGTCCCGCACCTGCCTAACCGTGGTCTGCAGATCCGCGAGAAGATGAGGGATGACCTCATCCAGGGAGCCCAACAGGGCATGAGAGAAATGTGCCATGAGGACAGCCGAACTGGCCTGGCGAAGGCCGAGGGAGGACGCAGCGTAGACTTCTCGCCCGGCATAGTCCAATTTCTTGGACTCCTTGTCGGGAGGTTTGTCCACATCCCTAGCGTTCCCGGCACGCCGGAAAACGCTGTCGGTAACTAACCCCTCGGCTGAGGGGTGTTCCGAAAAACCAGACAAGGAACTGGTAGGGGCCGCATACTTCCTGGCCATCCTGGCCGAAGGCGCAGGGCAGGAAGCAGGGCGCTGCCAGAGCTCCAAGGCCGGGCCCACTATGGCCTCGGCCACCGGAAAGGCCTCCGTAGGGGAATCCCCTCGGTCCAGAATCTCCGTGAGGGGATACCTGGCCCGCTTAGAGACAGGTTCGAGCTTCATCCCGGTGGACTCCGAGATGAGCCGAAGCAATCCTAAGTAGGACGAAGGGCTATCGTCCACCGACTGTCCTCCTGAGGACTCCAAGTCCATTCGCTTGGAGAAAAGGGATAGCGCCTTCGGACTCGGAAGAGTCCTCAAAGAGCTGCCTCGGGCCTGAGCCACCTCCACCTGCCGAGGTCGATCGGGAGTGAGGGTGACAGACAGCCTATGGGGCAGTCTCTGAGCTGACCGAGAATTCTTGGTCGGAGCCCCAAATAACGGCTGTGGAGGCGGAGGTTCCACCGGGATCGGTGGGGCAGCTGGTTTTGGCCGAACAACCGGCCTGGGAACAGGCTCCTCGGGTAAAACGAGGGGTTGTTTCGGCCGCTCCGGTGACAGCCACTTAATGGCCGGGGAAGGCGACAGCGTCAGCTTGTTCCCGGTCAGAAGGAGCTGTTGCCACATGAGGTCCTCATATCGTCGACGTAACTTACGTGAAACCTCCCTCGTCGAGGAGGAGGCGGTAGCGGCCGCTTGCCTGATGCAGAGACAGGACCGCCTGAGACGGGGATCGGCTGGACCGCCAAGAAGTCAGAGATCGAGAACCTCGGCTTTCCCGAGGACAGTGCGGGAGGTGTCGTGGGAACAGCACTCCTTGGTTCGGAGGGTTCATCCGAAGGCTCGAACCGAGGCACAAGCAAGTCAACGGGTCCTCAACTCCCCACCAGGGGAACTGGGAGAGGGATTCTCGGCTTCTCCTGCCGACAACCGTCAACAGGTCGAGAAAAATCTCGACCACGCCGACGGGAGTCTCGGTCAACTGGCCTGACGGGAACACCCGAGACCAATGGCCGGCCAAGCGACGACAAAGTCGATGCACCGACAACCGGGGAGAGGGATCTTCCCCTCCCAAGAGCGTCGACGGACGGACTTACCCTTGTCTCTTTTTGGACCGACAAAATGGTCCAGCAGAAGTTGGTTCCTCACCTTTAGTAGAGAGGGTCAGACAAAGCTCCTTAAAAGAAGCTGAATAAGAGGCACTGAGAAGGCGGGACAAATGCCGCCTTGAGGTAAGCGGCCACGCCATCCTCCTCTTGAGGCGATCATCTGCTCGAGACTGATCCGCCCGAACCCGCCGCCACGGAAACCGCCGACCGGGCCTCTTTGACTTCACGGGAAAACGCTTCTCGGGACGCCCCAGTTGTAAACGGGCAGCGCGGTCTTAGAGGACGTAGGCCGAGAAGGAAGAGCACAGGTCGCAAGCCTGCGGGTCGTGCTCCAGGCCTAGACAGTAGACGCACGTGGAGTGCGGATCCGTCCGAGACATCTTCTGCCCGCAAGGGCATCTCCGGAAACCGGGAGTCGATTTGTCCATCGCAGCCGCGAGGGATAGAAGACCTAAGATTATTTTAGTGAAAACTTTTAATTCGCAAAAACCGAAGAATTAGGAACCAGTCTTATACGCAGAACGTTAAGGAGGGAACCTGAGCTTCCAAGCGGTAAGGAAGATCTGGCATCATGGGGCGGAGCCGAGAGTTTTACCACCCGGGTGGGTGGGAGGAGCCAGCTTGAAGACCTTCCGGCAAGATTTAAAGCGGCAAGGATACCTGCCAATAAGTGTGGATGAACAAAATATCCATGTCCTAGACGTAGAATTTGACGGTAGATAAGGACTGCTTGGACCATCTAGTCTGCCCACTTCCCTACCTACCACATGAACTCCAGGTCCTAACTAATCTGCAGCTCACCTTCTCTTTCCTATTACTAGAGTAGCCTTCTGTCTATCCCATGCATTCTTGAATTCACCTAGCGTTCTGCCCTATGACCTCTGTAGGAGGCTATTCCAAGAATCTACCACCATTTCCATTAAAATATTTCCTCTGGTTGCCAGAGCCCCCCACAACCTCATACTGTGACCCCTTGTTCTTGCACATCTTTTTTAAAGATGCTGCCCTCTTAAACCTTATTTATCCCTTGAGTTACTTGAAAGGCTCCATCATACCCCCTTCCTCCAGGGCATACATACTGAGGTCTAAGTTTCTTCTCATGTTTTCTGGTGCAGTCCTTGCACCATTTGAGTCAACCCTTCTCTGGATTGCCTTCATTCTGTCTGTCCTTGGAGATGTGGTCTCTAGAACTGACACAGTACTCTACATGAGGTCTCAGTAACTGACTGTACAGTGGTGTCACCACCTCCTTTTTTCTACTGGTGATACCTCTCTCTTTGCACCCCAGCATACAACTGCTCTCCTCACAGCCTTTTCACATTGTCTGGCCACCTTCAGGTCATCTGTTATGATTACCCCCAGGTCCCTTTCTAATTTTCTTGTCATCAGTACTCCCCCATTGTTTATTCCTCGTCTGGATTTTTGTGCCCCAAGCGCATAATTTTGCACTTTTTTGCACTGAATCCATGCTGCTGCACTCTTGATCGCTTCTCCAACTTGCCTAGGTCTTTTTTTTATCCCCCCCCCGTCTGCAAAGAGGCATGCCATCCCGTCCAGCCTATCCGCAATGTCACTTATGAAGACATTAGAGAAGAGAGGCCCAAGTACTGAACCCTTTGGCACCCCGCTGGTTACCCTCTTCTCCTCGGATTGAACTCCATTTACCATCACCCCATGTCCTATTGCCCAGGCAATTCTTGACCCAGTTTACCACCTCTGGACCCAATCTTAGACTGCCCAATTTGAGTACTAGCCTCCTGGGTGAGACAGTGTCAAATGCCTTGCTACAATCTAGATAGGCCATGTCCTCCATCCCTCCCTAATCAACTACCCTGGTGAGCCAGTCAAAGAAATCAGATCTGTTTGACAGTGCCTTCCCGCTGTGAATCCATGTTGCCATGACTCTTGTGCCTCGGTAGCCTCAAAATATACCACAATCCTTTAACACTGATTCGATTATTCTCCCCACCACTGAGGTCAAACTGACCGGCCAGTAATTTCCAGCCTCTACCTTGCTCCCAACTCTTGTGGAGGTATCACATTAGCCCTCCTCCAGTACCACTCTCTCCACCAGTGATTTGTTGAATAGGGCCATCAGTGGTACCACTAGCACCTCTCTGAGCTTTTTTAATATTCTGGGATGTATCCTGTCAGGCCCCATTGCCTTGTCCACTTTTTAGTTGAGAGCTCCTTTAGTACACTCTCCTCCGTGAATGGACTAGTGTCCACCTCCCATCTGTGCGTGCTTCTTCCGCCTAATTGTGCCCCCCCCTCCTTCTTTTGTGAATACTGAGCAGAAGTATTCGTTCGGTATTTCTGCTTTTCTAGGTCTAAGCTTTGCACCCCATTTTCTTTAGTCTCACAATCCTCCCTTGGCTTTTCTCTTCCACTGATATACTTGAAGGTTTGTCTTCTCCTCCTTCTGACTGGGCTGGCCTTTCCTCTGTTTGCACCTTTGCGTTCTGACTGCTTTCCCCACCTCCCTCAGCCTTGCCTGACACAGTTCTCCGTCTCCTCCCTCTGTTTCTCTGTACTTTCTGAATGCCATTTTTCTCTCCAACCTTCCCTGCTACTTGTATGGCTCCTTTAAGGATCTCCCCTGCTCCTCTAACCCTTTCCTCCCTTTTCCATTGCCAGAGTTTTCTTGAGGCAGTCCTCCATTTTTCTAGGACCCTTGCCTTCGTGTGGTTTGACTCTTCTACTGTCTTCACCTTGAACCATACTGTACGGTGATCTCTGGTCTCTAGATGGCTGCCTACTGATACATCTGTTATTCTATCACTGTCAGTGAGAACCAGATCCAATACTGCTCCCTCATGAGTGGGCTCCACCACTAGCTGTCTGAGGCACACCCCTGCAAGGCATTCAGGAAGTCCCTGCTGCTGGTTGTGGCTGCAGCACAGGTGTCCCAGTTAACAACTGGCATATTTAGGCCCCCTACCAGCAACACTTCCCCTTTCTCTGCCATTCTGTGGATGTTTTCCCACTAATACCCTGTATATTTCCTCCCCCTGAGCTAGAGGTCTGTAGATAACCTTAGGGTGAATGTTGGTGCCATTCCCTGTTTCCAATGTGACCGAAAGTGTCTCCTCCTCTTCCTG
Organism: Neoceratodus forsteri; assembly: GCA_016271365.2. Taxonomy (NCBI): domain Eukaryota; kingdom Metazoa; phylum Chordata; order Ceratodontiformes; family Ceratodontidae; genus Neoceratodus; species Neoceratodus forsteri. Next base: position 128,893,964 of record JADMNL010000031.1, on the reverse strand, counting down.
CTTCCCCTTTATCTCAGTTGCTTTGATCCCTCTCTGACATAGCTAGCAACCCCTCCACCCTTTTGCCCTCCCTGTCTTCCTTGAAGACTGTGGACCCTAATGTGTGTATCCCAGTCATGGTATCCTTTGTACCATGTTTCAGTGATTACAACTATGTCTAGGTCTTTCTCCGCCATAAAGGTCACTAGTGCGGGATCTGGTTTCCTAGGCTACAGGCATTTGTGCACATGGATTATAATGTCTTTACTAGCTGATCTTACTAGCACTAAGGTCGCCAATACACACTTCCAAATGCTGTTCACACCCATCTAATCCACAACTGTCTGCTAACACAGCTGGCCTGATAAAGCAGCAGTTCAGGAAAGCCACATGCCAGGCAGACAACCAAGATTCACTTTTTAAACCTGGGGCATCATGGTAAGCCAGCAAAAGGCCAGTAAGGCGTCCTCAGCTTCCAGGGATGGATGGGTGTGTGTCACACACCTCTGTCCACTGGTGTTTCCATGGGGCGCATGCACTGGTCACATACATGAGGAGTTGGAGAGTCCTCCCAGCTGAAGGAAACTGAAAAGACCCCCAATAAACAAGGCCAGTGCACATTATAGCACCACACACAGCCTCCTGTCACCTGCCAACTTGGACAATCGGCAGGGGACTGCAGACCCTGTGGCCCCACCATAAGTGTGTGTGTGTGTGTGTGGTGGGGGCTGTGGAATTTAATGACGCCGATGTGGGTGACAAAGCGGTTTTCAGGGCTGAATGAGGAGCAGGCTTGGCAAACAAAAGAGAGAAGATTAAACAGAACAGTGATGGCACTAAACATAAAATGAAATTGTTTCATACTTAGACATGTCAAGGAGCTGGTCCAGGTCAACACCTCTGTAGGTGAACTTCCTGAAGGTCCTCTTCTTTTTTTGTTCAGCCTCCGCCATAAAGCAAATAATGTGCAACCAGTTAAATCATCTGAAATGGGTTTTGCAACCATTAATTTTATAATATCTAGTAAACCACCAGTATCAACGTCTCAAACTTAATGATGTACCCAAAGTGAATTTATTTTATACGTCTTCAAATATCCTGCTACAAAAAAAGCCTCATACTCTTCTAAACATCTCCTTCAGTACCTTGTAGGGATGGGTAACGTTTTGCCTGGCATGTCACAAACCAGCAACACACTGACAGGTAGGAGGGGTTATTACTGTACCATGGCACTAGTCGTCATACCAGAGGGCATCCTTGTTATGCACATCCGCATTTCTTCATAGTATGCCTATAGGAGCTCCCAGATGCTAAATTCTCAATCTACCACGACAAAGGCACGGGGATCACACTAGGATTTACAGCGCCTGGTGTTTTGGTCACGTGACCTATCGGCCTCGTGACCTAACAACACACCAGGCATTGTAAATCCTAGTGTAACCCACACCGTGTCATGGCAGATCGCTTCAATGGCATGTGGGGTGTGGAAGGACACTACTAGACCCACCAGATGTCATCAAGGTATGTCAGCACCATAAAGAAACAACTTGCATGTTTTTTTCTGCTGCCTCACGCCACCAACCCAGTACCCACATGGAAGCGAGATGCTTCATCTCAAAGCACGGACAGGCATCACTAGGATAACCGGAATGTGTATGCATCTCAAGTGCCTGCACTAAAGGACACCCCAGAAATAATTTCTATCCAATTTTCTCAAATGGTTTCTCAGCCTAGTGAAGATAGTTTAAAATATTAAAGTGTGTGCATCTATCAATAAAAACATTTTGCAATCCTTAGTAACAAAAATCTTTTTTTTTAAACTTGGCTGCATCTCAAAATATCCAGAGATTTTACAAGTTGTGTGGATACAGTACAACAGCTGTAGAAGCAGTACTTTGACCAATCCCTCAGACCACTGACATTCAAGTTTTCTGCACTTATCTGGTATCACCTGAAAGGTACTTCCCAGGAGGCCAGCATGTTGGTGCAGTGACATGGGCTGGGAGCGAGGCAGGCAACCAGAAAACCAGTGGGGAGAGGACTCTTAAGCATACCAGCGGACACATGCCTCCTATGGGGTGGGTCATGCATACACTTTTTTTTTATCAATAAAACATTATTGAGTTAAAATACAATACACAAAAATGTCATAAGTAATCAACAAAAAACATACAGTAATAATCATCCATACTTTACTTAAAAATAAACATTACTTTAGTAACTTAACAGAGACTTCTAAAACACACACAGTACTCATGAATTTATTTATTTATTGAATTTTGTTTGACCGGGTAGGCCCACTGGGCCTGGAGGTCCCTTTTTCAGGGGCGACCGAGGAGTTAGAGGACAAATAGGATATACACGAGAACAGAAGCAGGTCAAAACATGTGCAGGTTATCTTGTAGCAATGCCATATTACAGAACAGGTTACAGTAATTAACAAATACAAACAATGGAGGAAAGCCAGAGCAGCACCAGGGTTGCGATTACCCGCAAAGAGCTTATGTTAAGAGAGGGCCCAGTTAGAAAAGGATAAATTATTATAAATTATAGACAAATTACCTTAGTAACAGAGGGAAGTTACCCACTAATCCTTGAACAACATTCCACTGAAGAAATAAGTCAACATGAAAATATAGCAGAAAAAGCAGAAGGAGGCGTTCAGGAAAAGAGGGCTAGGTTACTGGCAGCCTAAAAGGCTTACTAGGTTGGTGAAGAGAAACCATTATAATTGTGCTCACTTAGAGCTGAAAATATGAGCCTGGTCTAGCATTAAGTGAGCGAACCTCTGCAGTCTCAAAATTTCCAAGCACTCAGCCTTCCATTCATGAATGACAGTGCCTGCTCCTCCAGCCGTATTCTGAGAGTGGAGCTACCAACCAATATTGAAATTAGAGTAATGGTGCAATGCTGTTCTTTACTCCATATTTCTGTTTCATCAAAATGACCAACAAGAATGGTCTTTTCATTTAAACTTCCCTTTAGCCATGCAACGTCTTATAAAAAAAAAAAAAAATTCAGCAATAGTGCCCCACAAAGATACCATGTTGGGACACGATCAGAACACATGTATCAAGTCACAACAGCCGCATGCTCCTCTACGCAGATGATGCGGTGATCTTTACTAGCGACCTCAACCCTGCACTACTGAAATACGACCTTCAGAGCAGCTTTGCAGCGGCTGAAAAATGGTTCAAAGGGCAAAAACTGGTCATGAACTATAAAAAGACCAAGACCATGCTCTTCACCACAGCCCAAAACAGGCTAAAAGGCTATCCCCTGGCCAATTCGGAAAGACTCCAGTAACACACTGGAACCAGTCCCCCATTTCAAGTACCTGGGAATCACACTGGATACTGCCCTGTCTTACACACAGCACACCGACATCGCGACCAAAGCCTTAACACCAGGATCGGTATCGTCTACAGATACAGACACTGCTTGACCTATAAAGCTCTGAAGCTGGCAATTAACACTTCACACATCACCTTGATTGACTATGGCCTAGCTGTCTACGGCTCCACTACTGACACAGTGCTCCAACGCCTCTCAATAGCCTTAAACAAAGCCTACCGCCTGCTCACTAATGCCCCAAAACTCTCCCAGACCTGTGAGCTTTATGCGCAATTGGTTTCAACTGAAGGACAGAATACTTTAACCTGCCTACTCGCAAAAAAGGTCTCACTAAACTTACTTCCTAAAGGAATTCTGATCCTTCTATCACCACCTATATGTGTCAGGCACACCAAGAGCTCAACTACACAAGTATTACATGTGCCCAGGTGGTGCACTACTATGGCCCAGTGATCCTTTGCTCACTGGGCCCTTCTGTGGACAAATGGTCTACCACCTGACATCTGACATAGCCGGAGCCACAACCCTTGGTTCCTTTAAGCGCAAACTTCGTCAGCACCTCACCAACAATGATACCTGTAGGTTCCCTCACTAGTCTGCACCCACAGCTTTAGTCTACCTCAACACTTCAAACTCCTCACCCGCCAAGTTAAGTCTTTGCCCAAGCACTTGCCTCCTACCCCTTGGCTCTTTACTTTCCCTCTGCCCTTCCTATCCAGCTCCCTGCCCCTCCCTACCTCACCCTAACAGTCAATCTGCCGCTTTCTCTCTCTTCCACAGGAGCTGGTATATACGTACTATGCTTTAGCACAATTTGTGTGACTGTCATTGCAACCCATGTACCATTGAATTTTTTGTACTCTGTATGTATGCTGTACTGTAACTATTGTGTCATGTGTTAATGTATCTGACGTGGAACCTCTCAACAAGTATCCACTCACAGGTGTCATCCGAGATTTCAATAAATAAAAAAATAAACAAGTTACAATTGGCATCTCCACATCTTAGACAGTTGGCCGCAGCACTCAATCCCATCTTGTTCATTTGGAGAGGGCTATAATTAAGGTTGTGAATGGTTCTGAATCATTTCAGTTTGACACTGACCATTTTAAATGTTTTAATAGAATTTAACCAAATCCTGTTCCAACTCCAACCATTTGCATCATTACCGAGAACGTTAGCCCCACCACCTGATACACTGTAGATCGGGACAATTAATGCACCCTGAGTAAGTCACAGAAACCAGATATTCTGGGCCTAGCTTGAATTGTGGCCAGAAGTTTTGAGTGTTGGGGGTCAATGTCCAAATAGGACCCATCCTCAAATGTGAGGCCTTGTACGCTATTAACTATACTGTTATACATATCCTTATTCTCTAGTGTCAAAAGATACTAAGGTCCTATCCTTTATTAAATTTTTAATTCTGGTTATACCTTTCTTTGCCCAAATAAGAGTTCTTGAAAAGCCACCCATCTGCTGTAACATTAGGATTCAAGAAGACTGGTTGCATTTTGGATCTAGTTAGAGTTAGTGTAGAAAACAGGACCATCTCTTCAGTGAGGGCACGCTGTATCACAAGGCCTGAAAGGAAGTGTCAACCCACAGGATGACACGTCACCATTGCTACCAGGCCCTGCACCACAGACCAGGATCTATCTTCCATGCTGGAGTCTATCTCCAACGGCGTTGTGGCTTGACCCGAAGGCCCCCATGGGCAAGTCCTACAGATGGCTGGTGACAAGGCTGGCGCAGCACACGGGCAGTACCGGGGCGGAGCAGGTAGAGAAATTAAAATGCTTTTAGTGGAAAACTGGAAATTACAGTATTTCAAAATATTACATTAATTTTATACCCCCCTCTCCCTTCATTATGGCAGAGGGCATTTCCAACACAAGATCTTTTGTGTCTCTGCTCTTGCTACCCCATTCAACAGGTTGTGAAGACTATGATCTTAGAAACAGAGAATGAGATGACGTCTGGAACACAAACTTCCTCCTGCAAAGGCGGGGAGAAACTAAGCCTGCTAAACATATATTAGAAAAGGCAGGCATTGGAAAGTATGAATTCTGAACCCTTCAGCTCTGTTTACATGCCCCTTCGCTCCAGTCATCACCGGAGGGAAGCACAGAACAGTAACCTAATTTTCACAGAATCACAGGGGTCGCAGAATTCCCCACTCATCACATTTTATATAAATAAATGGTAGTGGAACCTTGTTTTAGGGTTGCAGTGAACATCATACAGGTTACGAAGTCATAAGGATCTCAACCGCAACCCTCCCGAAATGACGCCCCTGGCACAGACCCACACGGCTCGTACCCACCCGCAACGGTGGCGCAGGCCTGCACGGTCCCAACATTACCTAGAACCGAGCAGGTTCATAACTCCCCCAACCCCGCCGTGACGTGCAGGACTCCAACAACCCATAGCCGAGCATCGGGCTCAGCCGGAAAACAACACAGCTGGGGGCGACCTAACCTCCCGACAAACTCAAATGGCCCCGAAACAAGAAAGCAGTGACTGCAGGTAACAAAACAGTTTGCTTCCGCGACTACACGGGCCGCGTTTCAAGAGGATTGACACAGATTAAAACCCCAAACCGAGCAAGACCACTATACGCTGTACCCACCATTTTGCCAGGGTCTCGTCAGAAAAGACAAATCTCGTTCCGCTCCGTCTGGATATCACGAGATGTGCGAAGACTTCCGCTACTAGTTTGACACTGTTTCCGTTCCCACGAGAAGATTTCCGCCCGCTCAGTCATATTTGAGAATCTCGCGAAATACGAGGAGGATTGATTGTGTTGCGAGCGTAACATTTAACATGCAGAGGCGTGGGCAGGCCTGTACGAGGGCCTGAGATCGAGTTCACTCTGTTTGCTTTTGTTGGTACAGGCACAGGTACCCAGATGTAGAGAGACAGCAGTACACACGCACAGACCTTTGACTCCACAGTGTCTTGGAGGGGACTCGCACACACTGCAGTCCCCACTACAGTCACTGGGGCTGACAGTACTGTATTACACACAAGTTGGTGGTTTAGGGAACCAAGGCTGACCCTCCGCCACCAATTAAAAAACAAATTGGCATTCAGTTCCAAAAGCAGGCATGCTTTTGAACCAGCTGGTTTCCTGTGTACTGGCCACCTATAACATAAATACATTTATGCAACAGGGGTCAGGATAAAAACTGTAGAATAAAACCATTTATCTTCGCTACTATGGTAATAAATTTATATAATGTATGTTAGAACGCTGTTAACCTTAGGAAATCATCATTTCCTAAGGTTGTTAACCTATCGATGTGACGTAGATATGTTGTTAACCTATCGATCCTACGTCACATCGATAGGTTAACAACAGCGAGTGGTCTGCGCATGTGTGCGCTTTTTTCGACACGAAACCGACTGAAGGGAAAACCGGCGGGGAAGGACTGAAGGCAGCGGCGGTGACTTTTAAAAGCATCAAGCCCTTTTTTTGATAGTGGGACCATACACTATAAAAATAATGTATGGTCCCTCTATCGGCAACCGGTCAATTTTAACCGTCTCGAGGTTGCCATGGCGACGTAAACCTCTCGAGCTTCGCTCTCGAGGTTTACATGGTCACCCTGGCAACCTCTCGACTGTTAACTGACCGGTTAACGATAGAGGACCATACATTATCCTCTATTTATCCACATAGTAACTACATCATCACCCATTTATCCACACAGTAACTACATCACTAGCTCATTTATCTACACAGCTCTCTTCAGAATTCATTTAGAATGTTCGGCCTCAGAACCAGTACTAACCATATTTAAATGTCAATAACTTAAAAACGAAAAAAGATAACATGGTACTGTGAGCACGAAAATTGTTCAGCACAAAATTATCTACAAAATGAATAATGTTTCATTTATATAAACCCTGTATATTGTATATGGTTAGCAAGAAAACAGAAGAAAATGTAATTTTTTGTTCACTTTTTTGACAAATATAAATAACTTTAAAACAAAAAATGATAGCATGGTACTGTGAGCATGAAAAATGTTCAGCTCAAAAATATCTACAAAATGAGTGGTGTTTCATATATAGATACCATTTTGGTTTTTTATAATTAGCAAAAAACAGCATAAAATTCTATTTTCTTTTCCCTTTTTTGACAAATTATTTACACCTACCAAAATCAAAATGTTCACACAACATCTAAACCTGTTGCATAAATGGAATATGCAGTGGTTCAGTGTGTGATAATGCATTTATCTTGTACAGTTTCCAGTGACCTCTCGTAACTCTCACTCGTGCCTTCGGCACTCGTGAGGTTGCCGAGCCACTGGAAACTGTCTAAGATAAATGCGATATCACACACTGATATCATATCCCTATTTTCCCACTCCAGTAAGCACCCTAGCAGCCATTCCCCGTGTTCAATGCAAAATACTTACTACCTGACCTGTGTGCTACTGCTGTATGTGACTGTGGCAAGGCGGTACTTGATTTGACTATGTGAATACTCCACATGCAAATCAGCATTAGTGGGAGAGCTGTGCAGCATGGGTGTGTGGGGTCAGTTTTTTTTGTGTGTGTGTAGGTCCAGACAGCTCCCTGGTGACTTGTCTGGTCAGTTGTTAGTCCGGTTCTTGTAGATCAATCAAAGTCTTTATTTAACCAGGCGATCACCGTTGAGCAAGCTCATTTTCAAGATGGACCTGGGTAGATGCAGTTTTCACCCAGCTTTAATGAATTCTTGATGTGGTTGGCTAGAACTAACTTGGTGTGTGTGTGTGTGTGTGTGTGTGTGTGTGTGTCGACCCCCCCAGTACAGTGCGGCTGCTGGCAATGACAGTTTCTGATTTGACTAATTTGGGCTTTGTTTTTATATTTGGGTTAAATGTGTGGTATCGGGTTCTCACATACCCCAGTCCCATAGGCGTCCCCTCAAGGCCGCTTGAATTTGTGGGCCCCGGATACACAGTGGTGACAAGAACAGTCGTGTATTGGGCCTGAGAGGACTCATGTCTCCTGTGGCCATTTTCCTGTTACTTCCTCAGGACCCTGGCTGCTTTGAGCTCATGCTCACGTCCCTCCGCCCAGACGCTTGCCTGTCACTCATGGACCCTGTTGCAGGTACTGTCCCTCCCTCCCCAGTGGAGGAACGTGTTCGATTCCAGTCAGTCCCCACTGGCAGCCACTGCACGGCTCTTGTGCACTACTTGGATTACTAACCTGTAGGACCACAGCTAGTGACTGGTCTTGTCTCCAGTTCTCAAGACATTGCCAGCAGGCTTTAATGGAAACCTCCACGCTGCTTCCCATTCATAGTGATATCCTCACTGTCAGCAAGACTTGTGCTGCTCGTGCCCACAGTTCCACCTTGGCCAAAAAGCCCCCACCGCTTTCTGAGCGAGCATATGGGCCTAAGTACTAGGAACCTGTGGGGTGCTGTAGCACCCCACTTTTGCCCATAAACATTCAAAGTGCCTTTGCTTTGAAAACTACCTCTTTTACCCAGTGGCCTTCTGAACTTCAGCAGCCGTGCTAACAAGTGTTTTTGTGATTGTACAGAGGGGATTGTAAGCACAAAATAATGTCAGATATGGCGATTGTGAAGCACTCTGGACATGTCTATTTTTAGGCTAGCATACTTATGGTAAGTTGACAGCAACGTCAGCAACTGCAGTCCTGTATGCTTTCAGTTGGGGGGGAGTGCCCCCCTAGGAAAAAATGTATTTGGTGCAAATATTTGTTCTTTCTTGTTTTCATGCTTTCAGTTGGGGTGGTACATGCCATGCTTTCAGTGGGGGCACTCCGCCCACCCCAGATGCTGGAGTAAAGCTTAACACTCAGAATGTAGCTGTATTCCATTGAATGTATTTTTCCCCAGGTGGGGCCCCACTGAAAGATAGGATGTACAGACTCATGGTACTGTACTCAGCCTGTCAAAGACCGAGCACCCAATCCAAGTCTGCTATTTTTAATCTTGTTTTGTAACGGGTGTGGCAAATGAAACATAAAAGTGGCATAGTCTATTGAAAGAAATGTGTCCTGCTATTTTGTGATTTCTTTTTGTAACGGGTGTGACGTACACAGCCAGTTCTGAGTGCTGTAATATATTTTTTTTAATATAAAACGTATTAATGTCTCTGCTGAAAATTCAAATGCTCTAGGAATGACCTCTCTCATCCCCCCTCTCCCTCCCCCCTCCAGATTTTAGCTGACAGATGCAGGCCAAGAGAACTGCTGACAGTATGTATCACACACTCAGTTTTTAGAGACAATGGCCCAGATATTCAAACTGCGCCAGGCTGTGGCACAAGCTAGGCGCAGCTCAACTTGGCTGCGCAGGGTGTGGCCTGGGTGATATTCAAATGAGCCGCGCCATGGCCCAGCAGCTTTTGAATATCGCACCTGACCACCCCACTGTGCATGACGAGTGGCACCGCGACAGCACAAGTGGCCAGAGGGAGCATGGAGATGTGCTAAGCGCAAGTGCCATTGCGCCATTCACAGCACCTGCGATATGGTAGGGAGCTGCATGCCCATTGGCTCACGCTGCGAACCAATGGGCGCAGCCCTATTGAATGGCCGGTCGGTGGGCGGCAGGTGGGTGGGGTGCTGCCGCCCGCCGCTGACCGGGGAGCGGGACGATGGGACTCAGTAGGCGGGTGGGGAGGGGGTACCCTAGACCACCAGGGTAATAGGACATTTTCTAGAAACAGATGCCCGATCGGGCAGCATTTGGTCCACTGGACCACCAGGGATATTGGACGGGGTTCATTTACACAGCTGCCCGCAATCAGGCAGCATTCGTCCACTGGACCACCAGGGATATTGGATGGGGGTTTATTATAACAGATGCCCACAATCGGGCACATAGGTCCACTGGACCACCAGGGATATTGGACGGGACTTTTTAAACATATGCCCGCGATCGGGCATGGGGAAGCCGCTAGCCAGGTGCAGCTCAAACCGGTGGCCACCCACAGGTGGCAGCTGCCGTGTTGCGCCCTGCAATGCAGCAGTTCACCTGTGGGTGGCCATCAGTTGTTCCTTTTTTTTGCTTAACTTTGTGCTGGCGCAAGTAGATGTTGCGCATGCATGACTCTGCACTTCCCGGGCTGAATATCGGGCTGTGCAGGTTATGCATCGGACACGGCCCCCACCTGTGGCTGCATACATTACTGATGCGCCCGCACATCGGGATTTGTGCGGCGACTTTTCCTTTCGAATATCGTCACAAACAGTGGAGTTGTGCAAGGCGCAACACTGTTGCACCATGCGCAGCCCTTTTGAATATCTGGGCTAATGTGTTCAATCAATCAAGTCTTTATTTAACCAGGCGTTCATCATTGAGCAGAAGCTCATTTGCAAGATGGACCTGGGTGGAGCATGAACAACTGTATATACAGGTCAACACAGGTATTTACAAGGCAATACATATAATACTCTTTACAGAGAGGAAGAAAAATAAGTTCATATGTACATAGAATTATACAGATATTGTACAGATTACACGGTATTTACATACATAGAAGTGTCTATAGGAAGATAAAGCAGGTTATCTAAGGTTGCAGGAGGAAGTAACGGAAGAAAAAATAAAAATATACACCAGGTAGAGGTGAAGGTGGGGGAGGGAGGGAGGTAGGGGAGAAAGGCTAGGAGGGCACGGTGCACAGAAAGGAGTTGGTAAACAGGATGTGGAGAAGGTGGATGGAGAAAAGGAGTATGTGTGAGCCCGGGATTGAATGCTATAAGAATCGGGCACGGTAGGATGTCACAACCCAGGTAGTGAGCTCCTATCGAGGTTGGGAAAGGAAGAATAAGGGGATGGATGGGCCTAGTGTTGATAAGATAGGGATGAGAGAGAACAATTAGGCTGGTGAGGGAGCAAGCTGGGGTCCAGTGCCAAAACTGGGTCTAGGGTGGCTATATACCAGTGCAGACACGGTACTGGGTCTGAGTGGGTGAAGCAGCTACATACTCTCTCTGATTGTAATGGAAATAAAGTGTCTTGAAGGCATTTATACTGATTAGAGTGCTTAATTTGAGTTTTTTTTGTAGATCGTTCCATAAGGTAGGTAGCACGAAGCTTATGGCTGCCCTGCCAAAGCGGGATTTTGCTTTGGGTATTTTAAGTGTAATAGCTGAGTAACTTCTTAACGCGTATTTCCCAATTATACTCGGGGGAAGACAGCAGGAGATATAGTAAGGCATCTTATTAGAGATGGCTCTATAGGTCCAGAGAGCGGCGTTTCTGTGGCGCCTGAACTTTAGTGATGTCCACCCCACTGCCGCATGTAGGGTGCAGTGATGCATGTCGAAGTGGAGTCCCGTTATAAACCTCAGTGCTCATGGTAGTGTGTGTCAGTTTAGCCATGAAGAGTTGGGGTACTGGCTGTAGAGGAAGTCAGCATAATCAACCAATGATAGGAAATGGATTGGACCAGTTGTTTCTTGGCATCTCTGGTGAGAAATTGGTTGATTCTAAAAACAGTCCAAGCCTTTGCAAGTCGTTTTAGCAAGTCCTCGATATGTTCAATGAAGGAGAGTCTTTGGTCTATCCAAACTCCCAGATACTTGAATTTTGTAACAAATTCTAGTTTTCACCTAGAACTGTGGTAATTTGGGAGAACTGTCCCACTGGACACAGGGTTAGCTGTACGGATAAAGGGAGAGGACCATCGCTTGAGTTTTTGGCATTGGAGTAGCTTTTTTGGGAGTTGGCTTTGCAAAAGGTTGAATTCTGACTGTAGGTCATTGCAGGCAGCTTCAGGTGTTGGGCGACTCACATAGAGAACTGTATCATCTGCATAACAGATGGATGTTAGCTTCTTTTATACAGTAGTCGATGTTATTAATGTAGATTGCAAAAGTAAGGGCCTAATATAGAACCTTGAGGTACCCCTCTTTGCAGAGTTTTAAGGGGACAGGCCTCCTTCGCTTTAACTTGTTGAAGGCGCCTGTAAGATAGTAAACCAACGAGAGAGGAGGGGTCCACACCTATGGTTTGAAGGGAGGAGGAGCAGACTATGGTCGACGGTGTCAAAAGCCTTGCTTAGATCAAGGAAAACAGCACAAATAAAGTTTTGCTCTCAAGATTACGCTGCCAGTCGTTAGTAACTTTGGCGAGGGCTGAGATAGTGCTATGTTTAGCTCTGAATCCGGACTGCATAGGATTTAGCAGTTCCCTAGACTCAAGGTGAGTCCTCAGCTGTGCATTTACAATTTTCTCTAGGAGCTTGGACAGGACCGGAAGGAGGGAAATTGGCCTGTAGTTATTGAGATCGCCAGGGTCACCTGATTTGAACAGTGGTATGACATGTGCTGTCTTCCATATAGGTGGTAAGGTGCCCTGAGACAGGGATAAGTTAAAAAGGTGGGTGACGGGTATTGCTAGTACGTGGTAGGCAATTTACTGGAAGACTTTTATTAAGGATCCTGTTTCTCTGAGCTAAATACAGAGTTAAGTTAATTTCGTTAGAGAAATCATAAACTAGGTTTATGATGTTAAAATAAGGTAAGCTAGGATGTTACATAGAGGTGTAAGGTTGTAAATGACCCTATGAAGCCTGTGTGAAGAGGGTACAGCATGAGATCAAAATAGGTGTCATTGAAACTTGGGTTATGCTAAGGTTGCAGAATTAATACTTTGAAATTACATCCTGTGGTTGTATAAAAATATATTTTGTTAGATATTTGACCAGAGGAGGGTCTGGATGACTCCATCCAAAAGGGGCTGGCCAATACTGCTTGAAAAGATTATTCTATTTCACTATAGAGATGCACTTTTTATCTGACACTGACCAAGAAAACATCTAAGCACTGAAAACAGGTGTTTAGAAAGCTAGACAAAATCTAAATATAGTTGTAGGAATTGCACTGTTTTAAACCTTGTTTTGTTTTAAAGATTTGTATGTCTTTTGATATAAGAGTTCTGTATTGTATGTTTGACATATTATTATATATTTTAGCAAAAACTCTAATTTTAGAGCAAACCTGGTCTGTCTTTGAATTGCTTTCTTTTGCTAAGAAATATTTATGGTTAGCAGACAGTAGACATAGCATGTATGGTGGTACCAGACTGGAAAGAGAAGCGTTTTAAATCTGAGGTCTTTATTAAAGTTTTAAAGGGTTAATTTCTGCATGCCTGGTTAGGTGCCCATAGGCAAAGATATCTGCCCCCCCCCCCCGAAGACAGATATATCTGAGCCTGTGCATTGGGTATGCTAGCAAGAGGTTAACAGTTTGAATCCCTCCAGAACTAAGACCAAAGGTTGATCCGAACTCACAAAACAAACAAGAGGGTTACCTTGTCTGTTACACTGTTCACAAGACTGCGCTCAGAGGTTGGCACTTTAGGAGTAGAGGGCCTGACCTGCTGAGTGACTTTGTTGACAAGGGTATCAGTGAAACTGAACCGAAATCATGGTACTTTACTCAATGTGAAACAGATTTGTTTTGTCTTATTGCAAAAGGTAACACCACAATATTTTGCCGATGTCCTGCATTTTGGTGGTTGTTGGTGTGGGGGTAAAATAATATGAATTGCTGCTTTAAAGTCAGAATTCCATTATGGACATCAGAACACACAGGACCACATTAGTGTGGTTTCAACGTAATGTACCGTAAGTATGCTTACATTAATTAAAGCGCAGCCTGTCCAGAGTACTTACAATTGCCATCAAATATTAAAGTTACAGACTTATTCATCTTCAGAAGATGTATCTTACACTAATTCCCTTATTCTGTTAGCTTTCTGAGTGAACATAAGAAAAGCGTTGGCAGATGGGACTATGCAATCCGTCTAATCTGCCCTAAAAACTACCCCCATTCCCAGTGCAGCCTTTGTCCTAACTTATCCTTTATGTCTGTCCCATGCAAATTTGAACTCCCTGATTGTCTTTAATGCTACCACTTCCTGGGGCAGGCTTTTTCATGGGTCTGTCACTTTTTCTGTGAAGAAGTACTTCCTGAGGTTGCTTTTGAACCTTCCTCCTACCAGTCTCATATCATGCCCTCAAGCGTGCTGCCGTGTTCTGTTGAAATAGATTTCCTGTCTGAGCTGCATTAAATCCCCTCCCATACTTAAATGTTTCAACCATGTCCCCTCTGCTTCAGGGAATATAGGTTCAACTCCGTGAGTCTTGCTTCATATGACCTTGATGTAGTCCATGCACCATCTTCGTTTCCCTTCTCTGCACCGTTTCCAAACAGTTGATGTCCTTTTTTTTTTTTTTTTTTTTTATAAATATCTTTTTTATTAATAACATTTTTTTCCAACATACATACATGCATGCATGCCATCAGGTCATCACATAGTTCATACTTTACAGAAGATTTCATAGATATTACCTTATATACAATATTAGACAGTATCAATCTATCCAGATTTTACAATTTCCTTTAGTTCATTATACATCATTGTATGTTGTTCTGCTTACTTATATCCCATCACATATAACTCTCGCCTCAGACAGCATTGCTTTACTTTCATCCTATAGCTATCTTTCCTGTCCAGTCTGGTTGGACGGTAGTAATAGCGGGTCTCTCCCGACAGGGAGAATCTCCTACATTCAAGGTGTAAAGGTATCATCCTTTAGCATATAATAAATCTGCCATCTGGCCCACCTTGTGTTAAACTTCTCCTCCTGCTCGTTCAGCCTGTGTGTAATTTTTTCCATATCATAAATCTGCCTAATAATATCCCACCAGCTTTGTATTGTGGGTACACCAGTAGTAAGCCAGAGTTTCGTAATTGCTTTTTTGGCAGCCGCTATGAACAGCAGGAGAATGTATCTTGTATTTGGGCCCCTTAGTGCCTTAGGAATATTAAAGAAGAGGAACATTTCCATAGTTTGTCTAAATTGGGGGTTGCTTATCGCCTGTAATTGCCCTTGTAGGTCCACTAAAATGGGCTTAAGGGATGGGCATGTCCATAAGATATGAGAATGGTTTGCTCTAGTCTCACCACATGCATGGCAGCATTTTTCAGAGTTAGTGGGATTATAGTGACTAGTGATGAGGGGGGTTCTGAAGAATCTTATCAGGTTCTTCCAGGCGTACTCACACCATTGGTGTGAACTTGTTACTCACATGGCGTACCCGCATGCTTTCTGCCAATCATCCCATGTGAGGGTGCCCCCTGTTTCTTGGTCCCATTGCTGACGATGTGTTTAGTTCGGGACTCCCCTGGGAGTTCAGCAGTCAGTAGAAAGAAATCAAATGTTCTTGTTTTAGTGTAATGCTGAGTTGGATCTGGCCCTCTATCAAAGGTGGGCACAGTTCCGATTCCTATAATGCCCTGGTAAGCTTTCAGTATAATGCCTAAACTGTAAGTAGCGGTAAAAATCTTGGTGTGGTTGGGGTATTTGTTCTGTATTTCTGCAAAAGACCAAATCTTCCCCAGCGTCATTACCTGTGTAATGTATCGAAGGCCATAGTTTTCCCAGTTCCTAAAGCCTCTATCTAGTTCATTTGGTAAGAAGTCATCTAGAATTGAAATGGGACAGATAAGGGGTTGATAAAGTGTCAGTTGGTAATCTCTCTTGATGATTTGCCAGTTTTTATCTTGGAGCATAAGCAGTAGGCCTAGACTTTGAGCCATAACTGGGTCTAGCACCTGGTGATATAGGCTCCGAAAGTAGGAATTATCACCCACCTGGGTTCTTTCTATCTCCAGCCAGTGTGGATTAGAGTTAATATTTTGCCGGGCCATTACATGTGTTAGTGTTGCTGCCTGTTGATATAACTGCAGATCTGGGAGTGCCAGCCCTCCTGCTTGTCTAGGGAGGGTCAGGATTTTTAAACGCACACGAGGTCTCCAGTTCGCCCATATAAAGCTGGAAATCATGCGATTCCAGCTTTGGAATGTCTTCAAAGGGACACAAACCGGAATATTTTGGAATAGGTACAATGCTCTTGGGAGTATCACCATCCTGACCAAATCTATTCTCCTTGTCATGCTCAAGGGTAGGGTGGCCCATGAATTTAAGTCTGTTTTTAATTGTGCTGTAAATGGGGCATACATATATTTTTAGCTATTTGCATGACTGTGTGATAGCCACACCCCTAAATATTTTAATTTATGCAGGTTCCATCTCCCTGGGATTATACTGTGAATTTGGGGGGCAGGGGCATAATAAAATGAGAGACTCTCTGTTTTGTTTAAATTTAGTTTATACCACGCTAAAATCTCCCAGTATTTGTCCTATCGTTGGGAGAGATCTTTCTGGTTGCTGAAGGTACAGCAGGATGTCGTCTGCATATAGTGCTATTCTGTGTTCTACGCCCCCTATGTTAACACTTACCAAATTCTGGGCATCACAAATTTGCTGTGCTAGGGGCTCAATAAAGTTTGCAAATAGCAGAGGGGATAATGGGCATCCCTGTCTAGTGCCCCTTTGAAGAGAAAAGTAGTTTATATGGTGTCCATCTACTTTCACACATGCCTGAGGGGTAGCGTAAATATTCCAGAGTACCGCTATAAGTGACGGGGGAAACCAAATTTTTGTAGTATTAGATATAAAAATGACCAGGTAACCCTGTTGAATGTCTTTTCGGCATCAAGGCTCATTAGTACTGAGGGGGTCTTAGATGTCTGCATATGGTGGATTATGTGTAGGGTGCACCTTATATTATCTGTAGTGGAGCGGGATTTTACAAAGCCTGTTTGATCCTTATGGATTAGTTGAGGAAGTAATAGATCAATTCGGTATGCTAAAATACTCAAACATTTTGTAATCTTGATTAAGTACCGATATAGGTCTATATGATTCACATAGTTGTAAATTTTTGTCTGGTTTGGGTATTACTGATATAGTTGCATATGACCAAGTCGGGGGGGGGGAGGGAATTGGCCTCCAACACTGAGTTATACACTTTGAGGAGCATAGGGATGATGCATGTCTTAATTGCCTTATAGAATTCTGAGCCATAGCCGTCTGGCCCTGGTGATTTTAGGGTTTTGGCGTTTGAGATGGTCTGCAGTACTTCCGCAGTTTCTATTGGGGCAGTGAGGCTCTCTTTACGTGATTCTGTTAGCTGTGGCAGTTTAACTTTCTGCAAGTATTCTGAGATTTGCTGCGTGTTGGGGTGTGCTCAGGTGTATAAAGTGCAGTGTAATATGCTGCAAACACATCGGCTATGTCCTGTACTTTAGTTAAAGGTTGTCCTCCAGCTGATGAAGGAGGTAGTTATATGCCGCTTTTCTCCGCTTTCATTTGGTAGGCTACAAAGGTTGAGGGGCTCGGGGCCCACTTCGTAGTACCTTTGCCTTAAAAATGTCAAGGTGATTTCAGTTTGTGTATAGGCTAGCCTATCTAAGTCTTGTTTGTTTTGTTTTAACAGTGGTAGTAATGAGGTGTCCCCCTGTTTATGTGCCATCTGCAGAAAATGTAATTTCTCCTCAAGTTTAAGTCTTTCTGCCCTACGTTGCCTGCCTAGCTCCGTTATGTATTTTATAATGTGGCCCCATAGCACTGTTTTAATTGTGTCCCAATGTATCTCCAGGGAGGTGTCTGTGGGTGGGTTATCCACTATGATTTCCATTATCTTACCTGTAATAAACTCCGGAAGTTCTTTGATCGGAGATAGTATGGGTTCAGTCTCCATTTAGTGTTTTTGGGTTGGAGACCCATGTTCCAAATGGATATCAGTGGGGCATGGTCAGAGATAGTGATGTCTCCTATTTGTATATCCTCCACCTCTACAAGTCTCTCCTTTTGTGTATATGTATGATCTATTCTTGAATAGGTGTGGTGGGCAGATGAGAAACAGGTATAGTTTCTGGTTAAGGGGTGTATTGTTCGCCATACATCACTCCAGCCCACCTCTGCTATGAATCTGCGAAAATATTTTTGTGTAGCTGTTTGTCTAGGGGGTAGCTGGTTGGAGGTATCAATAGTTGGGTCTACCGTTAGGTTAAAATCCCCGGCT
The DNA here is from genome assembly GCA_016271365.2 of Neoceratodus forsteri. NCBI lineage: Eukaryota > Metazoa > Chordata > Ceratodontiformes > Ceratodontidae > Neoceratodus > Neoceratodus forsteri. The sequence goes on along the minus strand of JADMNL010000031.1, from coordinate 128,875,715 downwards.
AGCATTAGGGTACCTTTAGTCTTCTGTATTATTTGATCAAGTAGAGCTCTTAGTTGGGTAACTGAGATTCCTGGAGGAATGTAAATATTCGCCAGAATAACCGTCCTGCCATTAAGCACCCCCTACACTATAATCAGCTGGCCCTCTGGATCTGTCCAAACTGCTTCCTTGTTAAATGAAGTATACGGGGAATTATTAGGCCACTCCTCTAAGCCCCCTTACTAGACGAATGAAAACAGATCCCTTGCTTATCTTGGCTATTTTTTCATGTTCAGTGTTCAGATGAGTCTCTTGCAGATATATCAGGTCACACTTTGACCTCCGAATATATGCTAATGTCCTCGATCTCTTAATCGGAGATGTCAGACCATTTATGTTCAGTGATAACTTCACTCCTGAGGACTGCATTATATTATTTTTATGCCTTTCATACCGTCCCTTCCCTCACTATTAGCGTAAAACAGTTTCCTTGTCTTCTTCAGCTTAACTGATTGTGTGTACATATAGACTAACCTGATGGCTTTTTTAAACACACTTACTAATATAACAGTAACAACAACATTTAGTCTGACGAACAACAATTAACATCTTCCGGGATTTTTAACAGACAGACAACGTGTCTACCCTGCCAACTACCCAGTCAACTGGTACTTCCACAGATCCGAGAGATCCTAGATATCTGCATAAGGATAACCCTTACTTTGCGTCCTCTATGGTCAGGGGCTCTGGGCACTTATAATGCCCTTAGGACAGGGAATGTGGAATAGGTAACATCAATGAACAAACATCAGTTCCCCGATTAAGATCCGATGTAATTCTGAGGCCTAATGTTGGGTACCAGTAATTTACATCGCTAAACGGAAGAAACTGCCTTAGGGCTAGATACCAGGCTATATTTGTTTTCCCGTAAGCTGCTCATCCAATTGGGGTTATAACTTAGGTCTGATCCTGTGTTTTCAGATTTAAAGTTATTAAGTTTTTTTTAGCTTATGCCCATTTACCCGCCCCCGGCTGTTCCTTCCCAACTCTCTAGTCACTGATCCATTCATACTGTTCCCCCCCCTTTCCATTCCCAAAACAGCCATTATTCAATCGACGGTTCCTCTGTGGTCCCCCTCCTTCAATCACTTTGCCAACTTTGGCTGCAACTGATCAGATACTTGGGGGGGCTCCCATTATTTGGATGTTCAAAAGATTGAGTTATGGTCCTGACTTCAAAGTATGAACAGCTTTTCCCTCTTCAGGCCTGTTTAACCTTATCCCCTCTCTATCAGATTGTTCTTTCCTCATCTTCCCAATACCAAATTATTTATAAACCTCCCACAAAAAAATGTAGCCATTATTATATTCATGGCTCTCTGTGATTCCCCCTCCTATCGATTGTTTTATCTATTTACGTTACAACTGGTCAGATTCTCATTATTTGGCTACTCCCAAGGTCAGAGTTTGAGCTCAGCTTTAGGGTATGAACAGCTTCTCCCGGTTGTCTCCATTAGTCCCCCTAGAAGCTGGTAATTATATTTATGGGCCCTCTATGGACCTCCTCCTTTTGCCATCCTTGCCCTACCAGTTTTGTTGCTACTAGTCAGGCATATGAAGAGTTACCATATTTGCACTGCCTGCTGGGTTCAGCTATGATTCCATGAGGCCGAAGCCTATTCTGCCCGTCTCCCTCCTGCCATATAACCATAGTAGTTAAACTACCATCCCCCAGAATAATTGTGGTCCAGATTCTAATTATTGCCCAGCTCCCTGTCCTTCCATCGCCTCCATTCCCCCACCTCCCAACCAAAGTCAGACATCTAGGCTCTCAGAGCTGACGGATGAGTATATAGTTATGCTCCCGTTAGGTCTTTAATTCCGCCCCCCCCCCCCGAGATACTCATCCCCACATTGTTCTCCTTAATACTTATACACTTTACAATTTCCAAAACATGTTTTGTTTCAGGTCCTAGGGTGATTTTCTGTGGGGCTCAGATTTTATCAAGTGTCACACTACCCCCCATACTTGCAGTTTTTCAGCCAGTTCCGTCTTTTAGGGCAGGATGCTGTCTGGTTTTCAGTCGCTCTACAATCTTCTGGATGGCTTCAGACCCCTGCTGGTGCCTAGAGTCCTTCTGGCCGATGCTCCAGGCCCTTTTGGGAGAGTTTATTTGCAATCGATGGGCCTGGGGTAGTGCGTTGCTGTGATACTTCTATGTTCCTGGATTTTAGTTCTGCAGCCGTCGCGGCTGCATTATCAAAAGTAAGCTGCCCTTCCTGAAAGAAGATTACCAACTTGGCTGGATAAGGGGTTCTAAACCGTATCCCTGCTGATTTCAGAGCCCTCATTATTGGTGTGTAAGCTCTCTGTTGCACCATCACCTCCAGGGCGTAATCATTGTCAAAAAACAGTCTCTGACCTTGGAAAGTGATAATGCCACTCTTCCATGCCGTATGTAATATTGTTTCTTTCTCCTGATGCCGTAGAAATTTAAGAATTATGACTCTTGGGCGAGCTCCCGGAGCTGGCTTGGGGCCTAAGGTGTGGTGTGCATGCTCCAATTCAAGCGACATGTTGTCCGGTAGCCTCAGAATTTCCTGGAGCATCTTTTGAAGGAATGGTATAATTTCAGCACCTTCAATACCTTCGGGACTCCTGATAGCGGATATTATTCAGTCAATTCTACTTTCAGCATCATCTTGCAGTGACTTCAGGCCTCGGTGAAGCTGCACAAAGCTCGATTGGCTTCGTCCACGCGCTGGTCCATTGCAGTGGCCTGGGCTTAGCTGAGCCTCTTGCCATTTTCAAGCTTACTTATATCTGTCCGAAGTCGCGGTGGCTGTGGATTGCATTTCTTTCCTGAACTCGTGGCGCTCATTTAGTACCTGTGCCAGCTGCCTTTGTAAATTATATTGGGGACTTGATCACCCGCAGTTGAGCTGTGGCGGGACACCGAGGAGGCCCTAGATCCCTCGGCTCTGAGTCCTCCGTGAGTAATCTATTTTCATCCAGTAGACTCATCGGCTTATTTTTGGTGTCTCCTTGTTTTTAGGCATACTACAACCTCCTGTAGCTGGTTTTGTTCTGCAAAAGAATAGTGTTTAGGAGGCGATATTTCTGATCTTGTCGGGAGCCTCTCGTGTTAGGCTGCTATTTGTCTCATGACATCACCGGAAGTCCTCAATGTCCTTCTTGAGGTGAAGTCTCCAGAACTGAACGCAGTACTCCAAGAGTGGCCTCACCAGGGGCATGATAACCTTCCCCTTTCTACCAGAAATGCCTCTACTTATACAGTACATCCGAGGATGCCACCCACTTTCTGTGCTGCTTTCTCATATTGTTTTCCTATCTTTTAATTCATCAGTGATGATTATGCTGATATTACCAGTTTTTAAGATGTGTCCTTGACTTTAGGTCTTTGTCCCTGATTTTCCTGAGCCTTGCCCCTGATTTGAGAGGTATGAAAATTGTATATGTTGAGAAATATTGTCACTTAAAAGTATCAAAAGCTTTCTTTTTTTGAAGTAAAGTAGTCCCTCAGCTTAATTGACGGTCTTAAGTGAAGGTTGTTGACTCCATCAGATATCTGGGAGTTACCTTTGACCCTCAGCTTAACCTCGCCCAGCATACTCAGAATGTATGTAGGGCAGTAAATAGTAAGTTGGGCCTGATTTACAGGGCAAAAACAATCGCATTCCTGCTGCTCACCTTGCCCTGGCAAAAGTTGTGTTCCTTCCTACGGCTCTGTTATGGACTTATAGCATTTGCACAAGCTGCTAAATCTCACCTCTCCAAATGGGACGTGTCTTATAACATATGTCACTCATACTTGCAGCCCCCCCCCGTCTTACCCACCACTGTCACCTTTATAATAAACCCCACTGGGCAATCTTCAGAACTTCATCTTAGGGTGTTTCACTGACAGTGTCATCAGAAAGTACAGTTACGTAAAAACTTACCGTAACAGTATATCTTCGAGAGAGGCTCTTGCAGTAGGTAATTACATATAGGACTGACGCCAGCAAGTGGCAGGACCCCACAGAAAATTTCTAGCTAGCAGTCCCTGGCGAGGGACCGCCCCCATGTCAGGTGACTGGCATCAGGAGACGGTATAAAGGGGCGGTCCCCCGACACCCGCCTTCCAGTTCTTTCCTGCCACGGGCCAGAAAGGCTAGATGAGAAAGGAGCGGATATTTCCCTCACTGGAAAAAGAGCTGAAAAAGCCTAGGGGAATGGAGGGCGGGAAGGTATTACCTACTGCAAGAGCCTCTCTCACAGATCTACTGTTACGGTAAGTTTTTACGTAACTGTACTATCTTACCTCGAGAGGGCACTTGCAGTAGGTAATTACATATAGGACTGAATCCCAAGCAGTCTGGAACAAATAGAGGCACCGGGAGGAGGAGGAAGTACTCCCAAAAGCAGTTCTAGCTGTGCACGCCTCAAGTTAGGAGGCCTTGCAGAACAGCCAGCCTGAAGCCTGCTCTACCGCGAGAGGCAAAATCCAAACTGTTGTGTTTAGTAAAGGTATGGATGGAAGTCCAGGTGGCAGCAGCACAGATGTCCACATGAGACACATTCTTGAAACAAGCTGCTGAGGCAGCTACTTCTCTAGTGGTGGGCTCTTACTTGACCGGGAGGGTCTTGTTGTATTGTCATGAAAGTGATGCAATGAGCCAACCACTTAGATAGGCATTGCTTGGAAACAGCATTGCCTTCTCTTTTATGAGCAAAAGAGACGAACAATTGATCAGTCTTTCTGAGATCCTTCGTCCTGTTGGTGTAGTATCTCAGAATCCGGTGAACATCCATAGTATGGAGTAAATACTCCCCTTGATTAAAGTACTGCATAAAAAAGGCAGGTAACTCGATGGACTGATTTAGAGTAGACTCAGCTACTACTTTAGGAAGAAACTTAGGATTCGTGCGAAGAGCAACACGTTCCTTGTGAAAAATGAAGTATGGGATTTTACACGTTAGGGCCTGGAGCCCTGAAATTCTCAGAGCAGAAGTGATGGCCACCAGGAAGAGAGTCTTCCACGAAGGAACTTCAAATCCATGAAGCTGCAGGTTCAAAGGAGGAGAGTAAGTTTCTCAAGAACAAAATTTAAGTCCCAAGGGGGAGCAGGAGTGCGGATGGGGGGCCTCAGATGAAGGACCCCTCTGAAAAAGGTCTTAGAGACCTCCAGTTGAGCGAAAGCTTTGTCTGTGAAGGGAACATGATAGGCAGAGATGGCCGCCATGTGTACCTTCAGAGAAGAATGACTGAGACCCAGCTCAAACAGATAACGTAGATACTCCAGCAGAAGCCCCGCTGAACAGAAGGGTTCCACGTTCTTGGAAGCAGCCCAGATAGTGAATCTTTTCCACTTCATGGCATAAGTGGATCTGGTGGAGAGTTTTCTGGCCTCCACCAAAATCTCTGTAACTTTGGGAGACGCTCCAAAATGGGATTGGGCTAAGTCTGCAGGAGACAAGCATGCAGTTGAAGGGATTTGAGGCCTGGATGGACCAGGGTCCCCTGATCCTGGGTCAGTAAACCTCGAGATAGAGGAAGAGGAAAAGGAGGATCCTCTAAGTATTGTTGTAGAAGAGAGAACCAAACTTGCCTGGGCCAGAAAGGAGCGATCAGAATCATTCGCGCTCCTTCTGAAGCTAGTTTCTGCAAGACTTGTGGGATAAGTGGAATTGGGGGAAAGGCATAGACGAATCTGTCCTTCCAGTCTAGAGACAGAGCATCGCTCCAAAAAGTGCCTTGCTCTGGAACGAGCGAGCAGAAGACGGGAAGTTTTGCGTTTAAAGGGAATGCGAACAGGTCAACCTGTGGTGTTCCCCAAAGTCAGAAGATATTGTCTGGGACCCCTTGGTCCAGTTCACACTCGTGAGTCAGAGCAGAAGAGCAACTTAGCTTGTCTGCCAGGGTGTTGTCGACTCCTGGAACATGAATTGCCATGAGGCGAAGGTCATGTAGTGTTGCCCAATCCCAAACCCTCATTGCCTCCCTGCAAAGAGGGTAGGACCGAGTCCCTCCCCGTTTGTTGATGTACACCACGCACATGTTGTCCATCTGGATGGCTAGGTGGACAGGAAGGATGTATTGGTGAAGGGCTTGGAGAGCATACAACACTGCCCGAAGCTCGAGCACATTGATGTGGAGAGCTTGTTCTAGCTTGGACCAGGAGCCCTGGGTCCGATGAGGGCCTAGATGGGCTCCCCCAACCTTAGCCCGAGGCGTCTGTGGTTAGAGTCTGGGAGGGGGGAGGACGAAAGAAAGGAATTCCCCGAAACAGGTTCTCTCGAACCATCCACCAGTGCAAGTCTCGAAGCATCGTCGAGGAGACCATAACTGGGTGATCTAGATCGTCCACTAGCTGATCCCATTGAGAGCATACAGTCCACTGAGAAATTCTCATGTGGAGGTGAGCGCGAGGAACCGTCGGGATAGCAGCCACCATGAGCCCGAGAAGGCGAAGGACCGACCCTCGCAGAGACCATCCTGTGGTCGGACAGCAGACTTATTTGGGTCTGGAGGGTGGACGCCCTGTCCAGAGGCAGGAAGGGTAATTATTTCAGTAAAAAAATGACAAAGATAGGGCTGACGAAGCACAAACTTTTCCGTGAGGCGCTGCACCGAGCTAACGGGCGGAAAGAACTGGAAGGCGGGCGTCGGGGACCACCCCTTTATACCGACGTCTCCTGACACCGGTCACCTGACGTGGGGGCGGTCCCTCGCCAGGGACTGCTAGCTAGAAATTTTTCCATGGGGTCCTGCCGCCTGCCGGCGTCAGTCCTATATGTAATTACCTACTGCAAGAGCCCTCTTGAAGTAAGATCTGCAACTCCACCTGTCCTGGCAGAGCTCCTTAAACCTGCCTACTCCTCAAGATTCCCTAAATCACATGGTGCTGCAATACTTCAGGTTCCATCAACCCGCACGCTAATGGGCAGCAGAGTATTTGTTATATGTGCACCCAGACTATGGAACTCTCTTCCTGCCATGTTCGTACTTCCTCCCACACCTGTTTCTGAAACGCCTTTGGGATCACTTGCTGCTCTCCTCTGCATGAAACTGCACTTAAGACATCAGTTGGCCTTTCCACAAGTTTTAAACCCGACTTTTGGCTTTCTATGCTGGGCACTTTCCGTGACTTGTGCCGGTTACACACTAATACTTATAGTTGTTCACACTGTTTTTTTGGGTTATATATTTGATAGTTTTGAATTTGTCTCCCTGTAATCATTCTTGAAAGGTCTGTATATCGTTTACGTGAAACTGTGTACAACCTTATCCTGTTTGTTGTATATCATTTACCTGATGCTTATCCTGTTTGTAACTGCACTCTTATTTTCCTGTAATCTCCCGGTCGCATCCTGGAAATAGGCATCTGTTTTGTCTAGTGTGCTTACCTGGTTAACAAAAGCTAAATAAATAAATAATTATAAGTAGGGGCACTGGAGAGGGAGATAACTTTTCAAGTTTTGTCTGACACCCGTCCTCTATTCTGTGCAGGGTTTTCACCATGCCCTTTCATTCTTTTATTCAGCAGAGTCCCAGATGCCTTTCTGACTGCTATGCACTGCAGCTGCTGCAGGTTGCTAGGCTGCTGACAAGACCAAGATTTCCTTGTGGTCTTGCTGGCAGTACGTTTCCATCTGCGATAATGTGTTTGTAAAAGTGCTAGTGATCTCACTCTCTGCCAGTTGGAACCGACAGCAAGAGACTGCCAGCAAGTTGGGTGAAAACAGATCCGTCAGAGTCTAGTATGAGGCATTGCTTTCTCTATGGTAACTTATACTGTTTTTTATGTGCTTCTTTGTGGTTTGACTGAGTTTCAGTCACAGAAGAAAGCTGGGTGCCACTCGGTAAGGAAAAAAATTGCAGATACCTTACTGCATTGGAACCATAACGCACAGATTCCAGTAAGTAAACAGGTCACTTCTAGTGGGCCTCATTATTTAGCATGGCACTGTAAAATTAAAAAGCATGGCTGGAATGTCGTCTCAGCCAATCAGCTTCCTTTACTGTCTTCTACCCATTTTATAAGCACTGATAAGCCTGCCAAGTGCATTACTCCCCCTAGAAGTGCATTTATCAGAACATAAAGCACACCCCAGTGTTATATTAATTAGTAAAAAAATTAAAAAGTATTATTTTATCATAAAGAGTTCCTCCACTTCCTTGATGTTTTCTCCTGTCACGAGGGGCACTGGCATATTTTCTGGTGTCACTAGGGGCATTGTGCTGAGTTAAGGTATTGGTAGCAAACCCTGGAGGTCGCTACGCTAGGCCGCCAGCAAGACCGCAATTTTATTTTGGTCTTGCTGGCAGCACGCTGCCATCTGCAGTAGCAAGTGTCACCAAAGTGCCAGCATTCTCTGTGTGCTCGGTTCAGGCGTTGCGATGGGAGGGGATGGTCAGCTCAACAGTGAGCAGTTTGTGTGTGAGCATTGGGAATCGCGTAGAGCAGGTTGGGAGGAGAGCCGGAGGCATTTTATAACTAAATAGGTAGTATTACATGTGATTTTGACAGTTTGAGTTAAAGTGAGTACTCGCTTAGAAAAAAAAAAAGATGATGGACAAATGCTTTTGAGGCAGCACACTGATATACATTGGTTCTAAGTCCACATGTACTGGCACTTTTTATTTACTGTGCTATAACGGGTGGAAAAAAGTATGGCTAGAATCCCATTTTAGCTAATAAACTTCCTCTACTGTCTGTACCCATTTTATAAAGTAATTTAAAGGGGTACAGGAAATATATGCTAATTGGCACCTTGACTGATGAAGATAAAAAAATGGTCCCAAGTTGTCTGTTGCCAGACATGGATTATAGTAGTATAACAACTGGGTTTCGCTTTTTCCCTTAGGAAATCCATGGCATAATTTGACGTTATAAAGGTGTTTATAATAGCAAACCGCGCCTAGGTTTCCCGCCTCCAGCACGTGCCAGATGCAGCTTTTCCATTCTCACTGCTTCCAGCCTTGCCTTGCTGCCAGAGTTGGAGCCTGAACCACCACTCAGACTTGGCAATAAGTTGTTTGTTTTAAATCACTGCAGTAAAACAGTTAAAGAAACCAGCTGCCGGGGGCGGGGGGAGGAGTTAACTTTCCGCAGGCAACTGCAGACGTAGGTAAAACCCAACCAGATCACAGCCGCACAGGAACATCTTTTATTTTATATAACTGCTGTGGTGAAAAAGTGAAACCCAGCAATTATATAAAATATGGGGTGGTGTAGAAACTTGAATTTTACACACACCCTTGGTGTTGGATGTCTAGATAAACCCCTTGAGCTTTGCTCTCTGAGTTTATGTGGCATTCAACATCTCGGGTGTGTATAAAATTCTTGACACACATACACCACCCCATATATTATTCTATATTTAATTTAGGGAGATGTGTCCAAAAAGAATTTACATAAATACATCTGTATATTCAATGGAATCTGCAGGTTTGCGCTGAGAACAAAATATTGTGAACACCACTGTACCCTCTATGAAAAATTAAAATGGTTGCAGTTGAACAAAGGGACACATTTAAAAGTTGCTTTTTGCTCAAGGCTATTAAATTGGGATGGGCCTCTGAAGGCATGTTTGTCCCCAAAAGATAGCACAAATCTTTAAGATTAGATAACTCTCTGAACTTACCGTTCCACTGTCCAGAACCAAAAAAATACAGAAATCTTTTAAATACTCTGCTGCTAAAGCTGGAATAACACTGATCTGGAGATACGAAATACTGCAAGTATACAGCAGTTTAAAACTCAACTCCAAGCTGGGGTTTGGTGTGCTTGTTTTTAGATATTTTTAGGTCTGTAAGATTTGTAGAGTTTGAGTGTGAACACTTTGTTTAACCTAAATGTATATATATGCAAATATTTATTATAATTAACTGTATGTACATTTGTATTGTATATGTCCAATTCCAGGTCTAGCCTGTGGCCCAGTGCTATTGACCTGCTTAACCAAATTTTTCAATACAAAAGTGGAAGCCATTAGCAATGTTCCCTTTTACAGATATAACATTCATACCTTTTAAGCGAAAAGATGTTCCAGAACTAGAGGGCATGGGATGAAGTTGAGGGAGGACGATTCAGAGGAAACATGAGAAAGAATTTCTTCACAGAATGGGTGGTGGACAAGTGGAACACCCTGCCAGAGGAAGTGGTGGGGGCTGAAACAATCACAGGATTTAAGAATGCATGGGATAGACAAAGGAATTCTAGAGGTCAGGGGTAAGGGGCAACAGACTTCTAGGAAAACAAACTGAACTTACAAGCTCAAATGGGCAGACTGGGTGGGCCATAGGCCCTTATCAGCCGACACTGTCTATGTATCTATGTACCTCCAAATGATCTACACTTAAAGGGATACTGTCCAGTTTAGGTGATACAAATTACAAAACAGTCTTAAATTTCCCTTTAGATCCAATTCTGTGATAAATTATTTATCATCACTAAGTTATAGCATTATGTCATGTCTTATTTTTAAAAAATTAAAAATGAAGTTTCCGTGTCTAGCTCTTCATGCTGCATCCACTTTACAGCTGAGTCTACTCATTTGAATACAGGAGCGGGCAGCCTTGCAGTACTGCAGACAAGTACAGGCCAGGCTGTATACAGCAGTCACCACTTTCATGTACAAAGCTGGTAAACACATTCACTGGAAGACATTGGTTTCTCCAAAATTGTGGACGTTTACATGCAGATTTGGTTACTGGGATACACATGAAGACACCTGAAAAATGTCAGTTTCTGGTAACCAAAATTGCATGTAAATGCAGTGGTGATTAGTGCTCTTTTCTGCAGAATTTTTGGGCTGAACTGCGTAATAATACATTAAACTGCGAATTTATTCCATCTGCAGTTTAATGTATTATTAGTGACTAATGACTTCAGCCCCGCCTATCGTTGACCATGGTGTCTAGTGCCCCACCACCAATCATTGGCCACATACATACATACACATATATATAAAAATAGTTGGTGTCCATTTCCCCCCACGTACCCTTGATCACCAGTCCAAAAAAAAAAATAGAATCTCCTAATTCCCTGGTGTCTAGTGGACCCCCCAACTGATTGCCGGCCCCATAAAAAAAAAAAAAATAGTTGGTGTTGTCCAGTTCCACCTGCTGATCACCACTTCATAAACAAATAAAAACCTCCTCATTCCCTGGTGTCTGAGTACATGGCGCCAGGCCCCATAATAAAAAAAATTGTTGCGTCCACTTCCCTCCCCACCTGCCTGTTGCCGGCGTTCCATATAAAAATAAAACTCTAGTTCCCTGATGTCTAGTGCCCCCACCCTGGCAGGAAGTCCACGCCTCCACTCCTCTCCCCTTTTGCAACCCCAAGCAAGTGACCAGCATAGCCTTCCTCTCTTCTCTGCGGCTGGCCATCCACTGAGCTGTCAGTGAATGAGCCGCAGTGCTTGTGTAGCACGTGTTCATTCACTGACAGCTCTGTGAGTGACCAGCTGCAGAGGAGAGAGGAGGGCTGTGCTGGCTGCCCGTCAGCTGGCCAGAGAGAGGGTGTGGTGGTGGTGGGACTACCTGCCAGGGTGGGGGCCACTAGACACCAGGGAATTATGAGGTTTTATTTTATATGGAAATGTCGATGATCGGCCGCTTAACTGAACATAAACTTTTTTTTATGGGGCCAGCGATCGCGGATCCACTAGGCACCAGGAATGCAGATTTTTTTATGGAACAGCGATCAGCTGGTGGGGGGACTATATATGGACACCAATTTTTTTTTTTTTTATATGGGGCCTGCAATCGTAGGTGGAGGGGCCAACAGACACCAAGTATTTCTTTTTCTTGGTGGCCAGCCATCGGCAGGTGGGGGACCACTAGACACCAGGATGGATTTTTTTTTATAGGGGCCACGATCGGTGGGGGGCACTAGAAACCAGGGATCCAGCAGTCGGCCTGGTTGGGGGAGGGTTAATGGGCTAATGAATTAAACTGCTTGGGAAAAGCTGCAGAGCTGAACACTGACAATGATCATTTCTGCAGATTTTTTTCCTGCAGTTTAAACATTAAGCTGCTGTTCTTACATTTATTCCACCATTTTAAGGTGGAATTTCCGTGAAAGTTGGCAAAATGATTTCCAAACTTTCATGGAAGTGAAAGTCTGACTTTTGCCAAAATTCTGCTGGCAGAATCTTTTTTCAAACACCTCTAATCTGACCTAATTTGAGCTCAAGAGGTAGGTTGGGGCGAGGCTGGGGTGCCCCTGGGGGTTTCACTATGGAATAAAGGACATGGAGGTATACAGAAAATATTTCAGTCCGTCTTCGGTGAGGTTGATCCAGGCAGTTGATTCAGTATTGCACAGGGAGGAGCTCAAACTAGAAGAGACTCATTGGTCTCATCTTTCTGTGACTTAAAGTTGTACTTTTTTTTTTTTTTTTTTTTTTTACAGCTTAATTTATTTATTTATTTTTTCTCCCTCTGCCTTACTTGCTCCTGGCTTGCCTCTCCTCCGGCTGCACATGACTCCCCCGACCTCCTCGCCCTGGCCCCTTCCTACTCACCTCAGATCAGCAGAGCTCAGGGTGGCCAGGCGTAACCCGCCGCGGATGGGTCCCTCTCTTCGAGGGGAAGGCGCCAGGAGGGAGACCAGCGCACTCTATGATCTCAGTCCCCAGGTGCTGCTGAGGTGGGATTCCAGGGCATCGGGGCATCTGAGGCGGCGGAATCGCGACATCATCCGGCAGACCTGGCAGCTTTTTCAGCTTTTCTGTGGGGTGGCGTCCTGGCGTCAAGGCATCTGCCGATGTCTGTCACTCCCCTTGAACACCGAGCCGGCTGCACTGCTGTACCCCCAGCCTCCGCCAGAGACAGTATGCGCCGTGGGCATCCCCGCCCCGGAGAAGGACAGCTGTCCTGACACTCCATCCTTCTCCCCGCTGGCCCCTCCAGTGACACGAGTCTGTTCCTCGAACTTGGGTCACCGGCATCGCAGACGGAAATCCAACCGTGGTCTCGACGGGCCGGCACAGCTTAATTTATTATACAGATTGTAACATGGCATCAAACAGAAACGGCAAATAAAGTAATTTCATTGGACCAAATACAACACATGACCAAAGTTGGAGCGGTGATTAAACATAGAAACATAGAATTTGATGGCAGATGAGGACTGCTTGGCCCACCTAGTCTGCCCATTTCCTACCTAACGGATAAGCTGCAGATCCTAGTTAACCAACAGCCTATTTCCTCCTACCCTCCCTACTAGAATTGCCTTATATCTCGTCCCATGCATTCTTGAATTCCCCACTGTTTTTGACTCGACCTCCTCAGGAAGGCTGTTCCATGTATCCACAACCCTCTCTGTGAAGAAATACTTCCTCACATTACCTCAGCCATCCCCCCTTCTTCATATTGTGCCCCCCTGATTTTGCACATCTCTTTTTCTGAAAGATGCTACCCTCTTGGACTTTGTTGATTCCCTTGAGGTATTTGAAAGTTTCTATCATGTCCCTCCTCTCCCTCCTTTCCTCAAGGCTATACATATTTAGTTCCTTTAGTCTTTCTTCATATGTCCTCCGATGCAGACCCTGCATCATTTTGGTTGCCCTCCTGTGGACAGCCTCCACCCTGTCTATGTCTTTGTGGAGATGGGGTCTCCAGAACTGTACACAGTACTCCAGATGTGGTCTTATCAACTGTCTGTACAGAGGGCCAACAACTTCCTGTTTTCTACTGGTGATGCCTCTCCCTATGCATCCTAGTATCCCCCAGCCCTCCTTACTGCCTTCTCATTGCTGTCCCACCTTTAGGTCATCTGATATGACTACCCCCAGGTCCCTTTCTATTTTTGTTGTCAGTATCTCACCCCCCATTGTGTACCCTTCCCCTGGGTTTTTGTTTCCCAGGTGCATTGCTTTGCACTTCTTTGCATTGAATCTAAGCTGCCATACATTTGACCATTCCTCCAACCTTGCCAGGTCCCTTTTCATCCTTTCCACCCCACCTTGCATATCAGCCCTGTTTCAGATCTTTGTGTCATCTGCAGAGAGACATACTTTCCCTTCCAGTCCCTCTGCAATGTCACTTATAAAGTCATTAAAAAGGACCGGCCCCAGTACCGAACCCTGTGGTACCCCACTAGTAACCCTCCTTTCATCACTGTGGACTCCATTTACTATTACCCACTGTGTCCTGTTGTCCAACCAGTGTTTTACCCAAGCTACCGCCCTGGGACCCACTCCCAGGCTGGCTAATTTGTTTATTAATCTTTTGTGCGGGACTATGTCAAATGCTTTACTAAAGTCTATGTAGGCCATGTCCACAGCTCCTCCCTGGTCTACTGCTTTGGTCACCCAGTCAAAGAAATCAATTAGATTTGTCTGACATGACCTTCCTGCTGTGAATCCATGCTGCCTTGGGTCCTGTGCCCACTTGCCTCTAGGTACTCAACAGTTCTTTCCTTCAGAAGTGATTCCATCATTTTCCCTACCACTGAGGTCAAACTGACAGGTCTGTAGTTTCCCTGCCTCTGTCTTGCTCCCACTTCTGTGGAGGGGAATCACATCCGCCCTCCTCCAGTCCTCAGGTACCACACCATCCTCCCATGATTTATTAAAAAGGATAGTCAGTGGTGTTACTAGTTCTTCCCTTAGTTCTTTTAGAATCCTGTGGTGAATCCCATCAGGCCCCATTGCTTTATCCACCTTCAGTTTTAAGAGTTCTTTCAGAACCCTTTCTTCTGTGAAAGGACTAATATCAACCCCCTATCCAGAGTGCTTCTATGGACTGGATTAGGTATTTCCCCCTGCTTTTCCATTGTGAATACTGAGCAGAAGTATTCGTTCAGTATCCCTGCTTTTTCACTGTCACTCTCTGCCCAACCATCTTCCTCTTTGTTCAACCTCAGTATTCCTGCCTTAGTCTTTCTTTGCTCCCTAATGTACCTATAAAAGGTTTTATCCCCCTTCATAACTGAGTTGGCTATCTTTTCCTCAGTTTGGGCCTTTGCTATTCTGACTGCCTTACCCACTTCCTTTTGCTTTAACTGGTACAATTCTCTGTCCTGCTTCTTCTGTGTTTCCTTATACTTCCTGAATGCTATCTTTTTCTCCCTTACCTTCCCACCACTTCTTTTGAGAACCATAGTGTTTTTCTTCTTCGTTTTGATTTGTTTATTTGTTCATACTAAGGCTTGTTGCCTCTGTGATGGCGGTTCTGATGTTTCCCATTGTTGCTCCACCCCACCTTCTTGCCTGTTTGCTAGTGCTTTTCTGAGGCACTCTCCCATCTTGACAAAATCAGCCCTCCTGAAGTCCAGTACCTTCACTTTTGTGTGGCTTGACTCTACAGCTAAGTTTATCATGAACCACACTGTTTGGTGGTCGCTTGCTCCCAGATGGCTACCCACTTCAAGATCGGAGATCCTCCCTCCATCCCCATTTGAGAGTATCAGGTCTAAGATTGCTCTCTCCCAAGTGGGTTCCAAAACTAGCTGTCCGAAGCATGCCCCTAGGGCATCAAGAATGGCCCTGCTTTTGGATGTGGCTGCAGCAAAGGTGCTCCAGTCAACATCTGGCATATTCAGGTCCCCAACAACAATATCTCCCTTTCTCTGCCATCCCAAGAATGCCTTCTATCATTTCCTTGTCCATTTCCTCCCCGAGGCGAGGTCTGTATAAACCCTGTGCAGATTGTGGAGCCATTTCCAGTCTCCAGGGTGACCCACTGGTAATGCCCACTCCAACTTTGCAATAATCCCCACTTGACATCGGACCGCGCTTAATCTGTAAGAGATACAGAGAAAAACAAATGGTGTGTCATTATGTAGTATTTGTTAGGTCTCTGACTGATAAGTGACGCATGGAAATGCTGTAAGTTGCACTTCAGTCCTGCTCGGTGTACTCACCCAGTTCATTGGCCGCAGGACGTACGAGCAAAGGCAAGTGGGTGTAACGCAGCAGGGTACAAATAAATGTAATTTCTAAGCAACAGACAGATCCACGGGGAAGACGACGATAAGTGTGGATGGAAGAACTGAAATTGCATGCTCGCGACTGTTATGTTAAAGGAAGTAATGTATTAATGTAGTACTACAACTAGATCGTAGATTATGCAAATATTTTAACTTCTCCCAGAATACATAAAGAAACGGTATGTGAAAATGACCGAAATGAGTGAACACAGCACTCCAAAAGTTCAGAAAAGTACATGGTTAGTAATATTTCAGTGCCATGTAACCAGCAACAAAAGAGAAACTGCAGAAAAACAGCAGTCACAATATAAATGTATATTGAACAGGAAACGTGCATGTGCACAGCCCAATATTTAGACAGCAGAAGTGGTTCCAGAAAATGGTTAGTTTAACAGCATTTAATATTGCAGTAACCAATATTCTGATTTGCCGCTTCATGTCTCTTCCAGAGATAATTAACTTTTAACATTATTCACAGTGCACTTGCCATGTTACAAGCACATTAATCCCCTCTGAAGGAGGCTTCTACTGGGGAATTAATGCATGGTTGGGTGGTTGTAGGCACTCTGCTGAAAATTCCCCAGTGGAAGCTTCCTTCGTCGGGCATTAATGCTTACTTGCTGGGTTGCCCTAACCGATCCTCCCATTTTGGTCCTCCATGGTGGTAAGCTGTGGGTGGCTGGTCCCCTCTCCTCCTTGGACTCTGAAGCCAGAGCATGCCTCTCAAGAAGAGCTGGTGACTCGGACCAAAGAGTGAACCCAAATACAGGCAAAATAAGGTTAAAATGTAAAATACTGGCCAAGATTTGCCACTGGCTCATTAAATATCCAAAAGGGGGAAATAAATAAATATTCAAAAACAGATGTATAAACAAAGGAGTGGGGGGACGCTGTGCAGGGGGGAGAGAGAGGGGGTGTTTGAGGAAGGAAACAATCCTGCTTTAAACCGGGCCTAATGTAAAAAACATTTCCACCCTGTTAAAATACAGACCGTAAAATTCAGCAGGGATCCACGTGGTCCTCACCACCATGAGGTTGTCGCCATCTTCAATTCAAGATGGCCACGGCTGCCTTTGGGGCACTGTGAGATATCCCTTGAGCAGACCAAATTAATCAATCTCAGGAAGGTACAGGATCACTAGGGAGGGAATGTAGGGTTAATAATCGAGTTAACAAGTACTGACAGTTGCAGAATTGGGACTTCATGGCCTGGATTGTAATAATTTAGCTCAATATAACAAGGATATTATGTCCCTGGCAAATGGAATTGAAGGTCAGTGGATGTTTTGCTTTCTCCTCTTTCCCCTCTCAGCTGTGTAGTGATGCTATTCTTGGGTGGTTTGGCTTCAGCAGCACTGGAGTCACTAGAGTGGCCAGACTGGGTTATCCTGGATTGACAGAAGGTAGATAAAGGGTCAGGAAGACATTAACATACTCTGTGTCAGTGGCACAGTAGGTAGCACACTGACACTGAGGCCGGAGATCAGAGGACTGTGGGTTCAGTTTCCACATCTGGCACTTGGGTTAATATCCCAGTACTGACACTGTAGTGCAGCATGAGAGGGTGCTGCACTTGAGGTGCCGCTCTTCGGATGAGACGTTAAACCCGAGGTCCCATCTGCCTGGATTGGTGGTAGTTCAGGTGGATGTTAAAGATCCCGTGGCACTTATCGAAAGAGTAGGGGAATTTCCCGGTGTCCTGGTCAAATTTCCTCATTCACTAAAAATACCACCAATAGCTTAATCTGGTTCAAGGTCAGTTGGCATTCATCTGTATCTCCTCCCCGGTCGTGCCTGAAAATAGGCAAGATTTGTCTTAGTGCACTTACCCAGTCAACAAAACTAAATAAATATAAACTAAATATCCCCTGATCTCGGACCCCAAATTAAGGAAAATGGACACTTGGGATAGGGGAGGATGAGGGACACTGTCCCACAGAGTGGGGGTACGTCCTCACATGGGGCACACTGACCCAAACTAAAGCAGAAATCAAGAGGCTTAGGGGAGCAAAACTACCCTAGAATGTAGCATCTGGGAATATTGTGGGGTCCTGCTGCATGGTATGTTTGCAACATGCTTTCTGTGGGGTTAGAACCTCACCCTAGGGAGCAGAAGAGAGCAGGAGACATTCTGTGGGGATGGGGGGATCTGCTTATGTGACAGAGGAAAGTAATAAAGTAAAGAAGTAGATTAGCAAGTGACAATAATTTACTGAATTTGCCAGATCGTTGATGCCACCATCATCTTAATGTAGGAAACAAAGGAAGGTAGGGAGGTAACCGGGGGTAAACATACAGATTATCACCATACTGGGCTATAAGACTCAGGGATCAACCAACTCTCCCCACCCCCACCAGCTCTGACTTCATCTAAGCAGGATAAGGTAATGGCCTTGAGAGTTTTGACCCTAACAAAGCCAATAAAGAAAGGCTCCACTGCCTAGATTACAAATTTTGTGAAAATCTCTTACAGGATTTGGACTTTGGATGGAGTCAGGACCGGTGTGGGGCTGGGGAAGAAATACAGGGATCTCTTTGCCCAAAAGGAACTGTTTTAAGGACAGGACTTTTTTGGGGTGTAGGGTTCGAAAGGTTCATATCAGTTGTCCTTCCAAGGAGCGACAAAGAAAATGAATGAACCATATAAATAACTTGAACACGAGATATTCAAGGAGTGCTATTTGGGGCCCTGCTTCAGCTGAACAGTCCCGCCCTGTGGAAGATTACCCCAGTACTCCAAAGAGAATATTATTCACCTCAGAGGGACAATGGCGGGGGGGACTCTGCCTGGTCATCCTCCCAACCAAGAAATCATTTTAGGGGACTCTGGCCACACCTGAGAATGAGGTTTTGTTTTATATTCATAAAGGGCCAAAGGGATGGGACTGCATGGGAATTTGGTGGGAAAGGAAACTGTTAGTCACTCAGATGTGACTGTCAAACTTAAAAAAAAGTTTATAACTAAACTTTTAGAACATGCTGATAACAGCTTTCATCTGGTACCATTAAATACATTTTCACAGAGACGGGAATGGAGGAAATGCTTAGTGGATGTGCAAGTCTCACACTGGATACCTTTTTTTACTCTTACCCCTTTATTTAGCACGTTATTCCCTGGCAGAGACGGGAGATGGCTACGGATCTACAGACGTTTCAGTCCTACAAGGGGTAGGGATACCACATCCTAGAGACCCTCCTCCTGTCCAGAAACCAATCCCAGACTAGGGAAGGAGTTTACTGGACATATTGGGCAGAGAATTTCCATAGACCAAACATTGGAAGTAAATTTGTATAAAGTTCTTTTAATTGTTTATATGGTTTCCCACAGGTGGACTTGGGGGCTCCCTTAAGAGGAACCCCAACAACGCCCAGTTCAATTTACTAGCCCCAGCTGAGCTCTAGTTTCACAGTTAACTGACTTTTCCTTTTTAGTGGTTATTATAGATACATCTCAACCTTATCTAAAAAAACCCACAGGGACACAAGTATTCATGGACAATAAATAGCTTCATTATGTGGATTTATTTTGATAACTTGTCAAGGTATTCAGATTCAGAGAGGCGGATAGGAATGTGCTGAAGGCAGACAGTTATGTAGTAACAGCCTCAAAAGGACAGAAGATGAACATAGCAGGTGGCATTGTTTGCTCTTGGCTGTACTGGTCGAGATGCAGAAAGATGTCCCACTCTCCCTGCAGGGCAGCACCTTTATTTCTGAACAAACCCAAAAGACATAAATAATGTTAAACCCAGCAAAAATCTTTTTTCAAAACATAAATGGTCTACATAACCCAATAAAGAGAACTAGCCTGTTTCAATACTTGAGGCATCGGCCAGCTCATGTATATTTCTTACAGGAGACCCACCCCTCCCAAACAGAACATGCTAAATGAGTGTGGGGGGGAGGAGGTGGTGGTACACAGCTGGAAGTAAAACAAACATATATCGATAATCAGACATGCGGCCGGCCCGGTGGCGCTGAGGCGCTGAACACCACACCTCGCGCCACGCCGGCGACCTAGGTTTGGGAGCAGACTTAGGCTGCCTGGGGTCGGCCGGGAGAAGGAGGATCGAGTGTCCTATGGACTGCTCTCCTCCTTCGGGGAGGGTGAGGTGGGAGGATCGCTAAGACACTGACCCCTGGCGGTGGCTGGGGGCGGGTGTAACTCAGCGATCAGACTGTGGGCTGGCGCAGGCAGGCGTTGGGTGTACTGTGGATATTGTGTGTGCACAGCAGCGTCCTTGAAGCCACTGCATGCCTGTGCCAGAGGGAGAAAAAAGGGGTCTGATACAAGCAATCCACCGTGAAATGGCGGCGACTCCATTGGCGCCACAGCGGTCCTACTCAAGCTAGCTCCCCTCTAGCCCCGGCCTCCGGGTTTCTGCAGCACAGGATACGTCCCGCTGCAAAGCAACCTGAGATGGCAGGGCTGATGGGTCGGAGTTCTGACTGGGACCAGGGCAGCAACCCGAGGCAGGAAGTCAGAAATGGGGACCAAAGGAACACCTCCCAGCCGAGGAGGTATAAAGTATAGATAATCAGAGCGATATATTTTTATACAGGGCGTTTGTATAAACAAGACGCAACATTAGTCAACGTGTATCTACCACCTAATACAGAGACACCTGAAGTCAAAGAATGTTTAGGCCACTTAATGGACTTTTTAGCGGGCCAGCTAATAATGGGGGAGACCTCAATATTGTGTTCTCACAGGAGTTGGATACTTCTAACCCTAGTGGACACAGAGTCACACTGACTCAAAAATATATTAAGGCAAACTTCAACAACTTGGGAATAATTGATATATGGAGGCATCTCTTCCCCAATCAAAAAGCTTACACTTTCCTTTCACAACATCACAAAACGTACTTCCAGGACTGACTACTTTTTTACAACTTGTGAACACTTTCAAAATGTCAAAGATTTATCCCATGGCCGAGAATATTATCAGGCCATCACTCCTTCTTCTAAAAATACAATTGGGAAAAAAACTAAAAACTCTTTCTGGAGAAGAATCTCTCCTCCTGAAAGAATTAACAATTTTGTGACACACTTATAGAGGATCCCTGAAATCATCCAAGAGAATTCCACACAACCAGTGACGGCCCCTATGCTTTGGGATACCTTAAAAATGGTCATAAGGGGGAGATAATCTCATATGCCTCCAGGAAAAAAAAAAAGGAACGAAACAAAAGATACAACAATCTCATAGAACAGCTCAGTACATACTGTACCAAATGTTTTACACTGCCAAGCACTTGGTCATTACAGAAAAGATCAAGGAAACCAAAAAAACAACTGCTGGACTGGAAAGTCCATCAAAACCTGGCCTTTTTAAAACAACTGACATATGAAGGTGGATCTTGAAGCACTTGAAACATGGCCAGAAAATTAAGAGTTTAGCGTATAACGCATGTATACTACCTACCAAAGAAACTACACATGATGATGTCAAAACTTAAAACGTTTTCATTATTACCAAACATTATGTGCAGCCTCCCTACCCCAGATCAAAATACTTCACAAGTATTTCTTCAATCCCTACAACCCCAACTCTCTGAAACCCAAAAGGCCAGCTTAGAAGCACCAATATTTACTGAAGAAATAGGCTACCAAATTAAAGAAGCACAAAACTTAAAATGCCCAGGCCCGGATGGCTTCCCAGCAGAGTGGTACAAGAAATTCAAGAACATATTATTACTGCCCATACAGGAAGCCTTCATGGCCGTAGCAGATGGTAAACCTACTCCCCCATCATGGGATTTTTTTTCCATATAGATTTTTATCAGCTTTTTCTGCCCATCCCTGCGCGTGCACATGTGGAGGCACACATGCCATGCCTCAGGGCGCCCTCCTGCTACGCTGCCACCCTCTACCACCTATGCTACGGGGGCAACAACCACCTCAGGAGAAGAGAGCTGCCTTTTGACTGCTCAATCCTGCCCCCTCCCCCCATGCCAGCTCTCTGATGGCCCAAGGTCATTCCTGAGCTTGGGTCACCAGCATGGCACGAGGTAGGTGTCCAGTGCCTCAACCCTCAGTGCCATCAGGCGGCTACCCATCGTGGGATTTTGCAGTCATTACAGCAATACCAAAACCAAACAAGTATCCTATGTGCCCTTCCTCATACCGCCCTATATCCATATTGAATGTAGATTACAAGATTTATATGGATATATGAGCTAAAAGACTGGAAACAATCCTTCCTTTCTTTGATCCACCTGGATCAATCTGGCTTTATACGGTGCTGACAAACAATGGGCAGTATGTGACGGGCTCTTCTTTTAGCCAAATAGGTCCACACTAGACAAATCCCAACAGCCTTCCTGAGTTTAGACCCTGAAAAGGCATTCAATAGGTGTCATGGAATTCTTGTAGAGCACCCTGTCGTCCTTTAACTTCCCAAATTCATGGACTGGCTACAGATTATATACGCCTCTCTGAAAGCATACGTAAGAACAAATGGGACTCTATCTTCTCAGATTACTCTGTGACGGGCACAAGGCAGGGTTGCCCACTGTCCCCCTTGTTACTTGCACTCTATAGAGAGCCATTGGCTCAAGCAATAAGAAAGAATGCAGGAATAGAGGGGATAGGGATCGGACATCAAGA
The DNA here is from genome assembly GCA_016271365.2 of Neoceratodus forsteri. Lineage (NCBI taxonomy): Eukaryota > Metazoa > Chordata > Ceratodontiformes > Ceratodontidae > Neoceratodus > Neoceratodus forsteri. Next base: position 128,853,173 of record JADMNL010000031.1, on the reverse strand, counting down.
GCATAAAATTATGCTGTATGCGGATGATATTCTCCTTACCCTACAAGATTCTGAATGCTCAATAAAGAAGGCATGGCAAATTATGAATAAGTTTGGCCAATTAGCAGGATACAAATTGAACATACATAAAACGGAGGTTCTCCTCTTACACTATACCCCCTCCCTCACACTGAAAAGACTCACCTTTAAAATGGCACAGTATAAAATTGAAATATTTAGGGGTTAATATACCGTGGGACCTACAGAGCCTTGAACTTTATGAACCATGTACTAACACTATACAGGAGGAGTTACAGAAGTGAGGACACGTACCATTAACTTTTTTCACATGTATAGAGGTAATTCATATAAATATATTGCCCTACTTTTTATACCTCTTCAAACTTCCCGTTGATTCAGCGGCATTCTACTTCTGATCATGGAACAAAATAATAGCAAAATTTATATGGGCAGGACAGTGACCAAGAATAAGGTACTCAGTTTTACAACTTAATTTGCCCCACCTGCTCAATTATGCCAGGGCAGGTCACTTGCACATTATTTTAATATATGGGTAACTTCGAGTACAGATCCACTGTGGAAAACCATAGAATTTCACTTAAATGATTTATATGATATAAGCTGTATATTATTCGCCACCTCTCATTGTACTATCCTGCTCCAGAGTTCAGACTCTTCACCTGAAATACCTCAAAATCAGGTACTACATTAAGAAACACAGAGCACTGCATCAGATCTTTTACTTTTGTGGACTCCTGGAGGTGGATGAGGAGTTTCTGCCATCCCAAATGGACTTGGTATTCTGACACTGGAGACAACTGGGTCTATCACACACTTACCAGTTTTTGGATATTAACAGGGTTGTCCCCCTTTGAACCCTTACAGAGAGAATATGATCTAACAGGCAGAGAACACTATGGGTATCTCCAGGTTAGAATATACCTGTTACATAAACAAAAATCCTACGCCAAAATGCCTGGAAAATTGCCCCTACTTTTGGCAATGCTTATAGAAGAGCAGAGAGGGAACCTATGGGGTCACCTAATTGGAAACAGTTATAGAGCACCTCAACAGTTTATAGGAGACACAATGCAATCAATATTCGATAGTTGGAACAAAGACCTCAATACCTCCATGACATACAGTATGACAGATGGCTTAAATATGCACTGCCAGCAACTAAGGTAACATCCTCCAATATGTGGAGAGAGAGTTTGCCTGGAAATGCAGGTATAGAGTTTTTTGTACTCCATCAACACCCGTAAAACAGGCATAATTGAGCAAGTGGGCAAATTCACCCTTCCATTATTCGTGGGAGTTGTAAAACCAAGTACTTCCCTTCTCTTTTCTAAAACTTCCATTCTCTCTCGACTTAGAATACTCTACCACAGGGTGGGTCATTTTGCCCTTGGAGCTGACTCTCGTCGCCATCACTACAAAATACTTGCAGAACTTGACTGGCCTACCTATGACCACAGGTTGCAATTTTTCTCCCTCTGCTTTATGTACAAACTTACCTTCCTATTCTCTCCCACGTCTAAGTGAATTACTGATACTTAAACCTTCCCCATGGCTACTTCAATCAATCAATCATTGTTTATTTCTTAAGCGCAATTACAAAAGATCAAAGCGCTGTACACAGATTGTTGAAATAATCAAAATTATACAGTTAAAATCCCATATAATAATCACAATTAAAAACTAATTCTAAATGTCAGCAGGGAACACTTGGTTAAAAAGAAAAATGCTCAGTTCAGATTTACAACTCTCGGTGGTCTGACACTCTCTTAACTGACAAGGTAGACAGTTCCACAGGGTCAGTCCCACATAAACAAAAGAATGAGCACCAGAGGTCTTCAAATGGACCCTGGGAACCTCTAACAATCCCTTGTCGGTAGAGCGGAGTCGATGGAGGGGTCCGTAAGGAACAAGGAGATCTTGCATGTAACTGGGTCCCTGTCCGTGTAGGGCTTTATAGGTCAGAAGTCCAACCCTGAAGGTGATCCACCAATATACAGGCAGCCACTGCAGAGAGCGGAGCACAGGCATGATATGGCTGGATCTTGGTAAGCCTGTCAACAACCTTGCAACCATATACTGCACTAGCTGCAATCAGCGGATATCCACCCCCTGGTAGCCCTAAGTACAGGGCATTGCAGTAATTGAGGCACAAAGTCACAAAGGCGTGAACCAGAGTTGGCATATCGCTAGGCAGGATCAGGTGTTTTATCCAGGCGATGTTCCTCAGATGCTAAAATGAGGACATGACAATGGCGGACACCTGATGTTTTAGTGATAGACCACTATCAAGTATAACGCCCAGATTACGCACCCGATTGGAGGTAGGCAGCAGGACAGACCCGAGCCGAAGTCTGGAAAACTGGCCCACTTTTCCCTCCATGCCACAGCGACCTGGCTTAACCACCAACACCTCAGTCTTATCTTGGTTCAATCTCAGTCAGTTAGCACTCATCCAGTCCTGGATCTCCGAATGGCAGTTGTTAAAAGCCGAGATTACTCCACTCTGGTTGGGCATGAAGGACATGTAGAAGGACTTAAATCCTCCTTTTCTCCTTTGCTGTCCACCCCATCCCCCCACTTGGCAATAGGTAGGCGATCATTTGCCTACTCTGCCCCTACCACTTGGAACTCACTTCCTTTCTCTGCGCTCTCTCCCAACTCTCTTGCTACTTTCAAGCACTCTCTTTCAGAATATCTTCTTCATCCCAAAGCCTGTACTTGCTTTACCTAGATGCGGTATCTTAGGTTCCTTTTCTGGGTCGCAAGTTGTATATTAATTTGCAGCTTTTGCACCAGGGTTATAGGTTGTATAACTCTGTACATCATTCTGTTGTGTACATATGCATTATACTGTTAACATTTGCTGTTACATTTGTTTGTCAGACCTACTCTGTTTAACTTTTGTCTTCTGTATTAATTGTTGTACCCTGACCAGGGTTGACCCTGAAAAAGGGACTGACTGCACTGCCTCAGTGGGCTTACCCAGTTAACACATTTCAAATAAATAAACAAACACAAATTAAATATATGCGGACTCTTTCGAGGCTTGCTGAAAGAGGTGTGGCACCAACCCTGCAGATCACGGTCACATTTCTAACATTGCCCAGTGTTGATCAATTCTGGCAACAGGTTCTCCTCTGGATAGAGGAATTGGCAGGTAATCCATCAATTTCCCTGGAAATGGCACTCCTTTTCATCCCGCCCAGAGACATGTGACTTACTGCTAGATCCCTATTTTTATCTATCAGCAGCTAAAAGCTATCACACAGCAATGGATGAAGCCAAGCCCACAAAGCTGGAACAAAAAAATGAATGAAATATATGAAATGGAAAACTAACTGCTGTAATTCATGATAAAATAAAGCAATTTTGCTCCAAATGGCAATGCTGGGTGCTGAACATCATGAAAATTAATACCACCTTGGGGGGGGGGGGCATTGTTTAACCAGGAAAGGCACACTAAGCTGAAGCTTGTTTACAGGTGCAACCTGGGAGCACAAGGAAGTTAAGTGACTTCTCAGGGTCACACAATATGCAAGTGGGGCTGTGGGATTCAAACCCAGGTCTCCAGGTTTGCAGCTCAGAGCCCTAAATCTCTGTACTATACTGCCTCCTAAAGTTCATAAGTTGTACACAAAGCCCACATTTTGGATCAAGGGAAATCCAGTGTGGCCCAGATGAGGAATAGTGAAAATTAATGTCTGTCCGGAGTGTTTGCCTCGTAGGGAGAGCCGGGTTTTGCCAAATAATAGATTATAATCAAATCATAGCATAGTTGTTAAAACCTTTTATCTCCATGATACCTTTACCAAGAAATAACTATCTAGTACTAAATGCTTCTACAGATCAAGTTATACTCATGTGTAATAATGAAATGAATAAATCTATAATAATGCACTGTTAATATGTATTTATGCCTTGCTTTTAATAAAAAGAAACATTTTTAATAAGTTTGAGCATTAGAACACGTAAATGAGCAGTTTATAGATACGGTCGGTTAGAGGCTGTGAACACAGAGCAAGCTGGCATGAATGAAAACCATGAAGGGGTCATTTCCTATTGGTATGAAATTCAATATACATACATAAGGGTCAAAATAAGCATTTTTAATGAAGTATGTGGGCAGACAGAGTACATGCTAAGTAGGGCTTTTGGCTATTTTATTTGCAAAATCTAGGGTAGTGACCTTCTAAATGAGTCGTTTTAAAGTGGGAACTGTAGGCATTAGCATGCACTCCAGCCCTGGCATGAGGGGTCAGTCCTAAGGATTGTGGGTGACTGGGCTGAGGGGAGCCAGTTGAAGAGAGGAGCATAAAGAGATTTGACAGGAGAAAAAAATTAAGGGTAGTCTTTGGGTTACAGTTTTTCCCAAGAAATCAAGAGTGACTTCAACCACGTAAAATCAAAGGTTTCTTTTAGTCCTGCATAAGGAAGCTGGCTTCCTGTCTAAGAAAGTTGCACAAAAGTTTGTCCCCCACCATCATATGGTTCTTCTGAAGTCACTCTTTAGTTACAGGGTCAGAGTTTTGAAGTTGGAAGTTCTGCTCGCATTCCTCATCTAAACTGCTGGGGTTGGACAGGTGGGATTGCCAGCAGGTTGGGACTATTTCAAGTAACATATTATCTCAGACAACAGGAGCAGGCTCTGCAAGCAGCAATTATGCATTTTGCTGCCCTTCCTCCACTAGAGGTCTCTATAGCCACTTGCACAGAAAAGGAAAGCCTACTATGCCCTTGACTCTTCTTCTTATTTGTTTGAAAACAAATCTTCAACCAGAAAAAACTCTTGTAGGGTTGCCACCTGTCTGGTTGTATACCAGATCATCCCGTTTTTAGGGTCCTTATCCAGTCCTCCCATTTACATTTTTTAATAGAGATACTCTAGTTTTTTAAAAGAAATTTATTTATTTAGTTTTTGTTAACCGGGTAAGTGCACTAGACAACAAGCATCATCCATTTTCAGGTACGACCCGGGAGAGTTACAAAGTCAGCACATCATATCATAATATGAGAGGATAACAATCAGCAAATATCACAACAAAAATCAGTGGGTAACAGGATTATCACAAAGCATACAATGGGAGACCTGAGGACAAATATTACATAAAGTACAGGATGTGAGACAGGCATTCAATACATAAGAGAGAACCTACCCCATGTAAGTGCTGAGGGCATATAATGGGCAAAAAGAGGGGAGAAACATCCCCTCCCCCCAAGGACAAATCGGGGGAAGGAGGCAACACCTCAGAATTTAGAATCTTAGGGCAGTGGGCTGGGACAGGAGAGCCCTAGAAGTGCTGAAGGGACAAGGAGAGGGACAGGACCCGATTAAGGACCAAAAATGTTTTTTTAGGAACAGGAGCACTTGTCTTTGATTTGTAGATGTCTTTTGAGGCTGTTTTTAAGGATCTGGTGGGACTGAGCACTTTTCAGCTCGTTAGGGAAAGAGTTCCAGAGTTTTGGTCCAAATACCGCAAAGGCAGTCTCACCCATCCTGGTATTGCATTTGGGAGTTTCCAGTAAAGAGTTGTCCATTGATCGCAGGGAGTAGGTCTGTGAAGAAGGTTTGAACCAGCAAGCAATAGTTTCAGGGATGCCCTCTCTAATTAGTTTGTCAGTGAAACACCCCGCGGCATAAGATTGGTAAGAGGGGGTGGGAGGGGCAGCCAAGCTCGTCACAGCACACAGCGATGTGTGCGCTTTGGCCTGGATAGAGCAAAGCGACAGATACTGTTGTAGCAGGTCTCCCATTTGCTTAGAGCAGTTCTAGATGCACCCATGAAGGATAAGAGTCCATATGTGAGGCTCGGCCTAAGTACACCCTGAGCGACGGCAAGTCTTGCAGCAGTGGTAAGGTTGTGATGTGCTTAATATGGGCTGATTTACATACAGTTGAAATCAAGGAAAGGTCAAGAGTGATGCCCAGGTACTTGAAAGATTCCGTCATGTCAAGGGAGGGGCCCTCCAGGCCCCCTGATAGAGAGCGAAGGACAGGCTCTGAAGTCTAGGTGCTGAGCCAAAGAGCACAGAGACGGTTTGTTTGGTGTTGAGAAAGAGTTTTGTTGCGTGATAACCAAGAATGGATGGTGGCAAAATTCAAGTTGAGCTTAGTGTTGATGTCGGCTGCACTGGTGTATAGGACCATATCAGCCGCATACAGGAGTGCATTGCACAAGCCAAGATACTTAGACAGACTGCTGATAAATAAGAGAGAATAAGAGTGGCAAAGATGGACCCGGGCACTCTGACCACTATGGAAGCAAGATCAGATGTGGACCCACTTGTTTCAACAAACTGTCTATCAGCCAGGTAACTTTGAACCCATGACAGCGAGAGAGGCAAGAAACCGACAGCAGTTAGATTATCAAGCAGCAGAGAATTTGGAGTGACAACATTCTAAGGAAGAATTTATCAAGTTCAGGCTGCCCTCCTGATCACAAATGATAAAGTAATGCTGTTAAAACAACTGTTGTCGGAGCATTATTTATTTATTTAGTTTTTGTTGACCAGGAAAGGAGAACTAGACAATTCTGCCTGTTTTCAGCCTTGTCCCAGGGGAGGTACAGATGGCAACAAACACTGAACTAGATTAAGCTGTTGGCAGTATTTTTAGTGAATGGGGGAAATTTGGTCAGGACACGGGGAAATTTCCCTACTCTTTTTTTCGAGAAGTGCCATGTGTTCTTTAACATCCACCAGAACAACTGCCAGAACAGGCAGATGGGACCTTAGTTTAACACCTCATCCAAAAGATGGCACCTCAGAAGTGCAGCATCCCCACTCATGATGCAATACAGTGTCAGTACTGGAATTTTACCCCAAGTGCCTGGTGTGGGGCTAGAACCCACAACCTTCCTGCCTCAGAGGCGAGTGCACAACCTGCTGAGCCACTGACACATGAATTGTTTGAGCTGCACATCCGAGGCCCCTACAGGTCTCTGATGTTACAGCAATCTGCTTGGAAAACTGGTCAGTTAGATAAATGAGGAGAGTAGCTGTGCTCACCTGAACAGTATAAACACCTTTTCTTTTTCCACTTTGTCTTTTAAGCACTGTTTAACTATTCTGTGAGTGTCTTCCTCGTATAACAAATCACTTTGGAGGAAGTGCAAAATGTATTCAGCACTGGAAAAATGGCAGGGTTTGGGACATGTGGTTTATTTAGCTAAGAAAATTTAGCTCTGGGGCCAGTGTGGTGCAGAGGGTTGAGGAGCTGGATGCCACACGGCGACCTGGGTTTAGGAGCGACCTCGGGTCACTGGGGTGCCGGCACTGGAGGCGGGGAGCAGGATCAAGTGTTGGCTCTTCTCTCCTGGGTAATGAGTGGATGCCCATCTGTAGTCCCGCCACCACCAAATGGAAGTTCGGTGCCAGCACAGGTGGTCAATGCCACGACTGGAAGGAAGGACATCCCAAATGGCATGCGTGTGCCTCCACTGCACTGCAGGCTATTGAATCTCCCACTGCTGCCTTTGGTTCTGATGTCAGCTGCAGGAAGTTCTGGGATTTGTAGCCAAAGAAGATGTCACTCTAGAATTAAGCAAAATTAGTCTGATACAATCTACCACAGCAAACAGTAAGTAAACCGAAATGTTTTTGCACACAAAATACACACTGGGATCAGCCTCACACTTGAGTGTGGGGCCCTTTGGGGTGACTGTTCCCTTTTAATAAGCAGTGATGAATGAGTATGCTCATAAATGTACTGACAGGGATTCCGCAACCACTCTTCTACCCAAAGTACTCTGTGATTCCTTTGGTAAACAGAAACTTGTTCATGCGTACTTTGAAGGTCTGTACTGTCTTCATATTTGCCTTCTCCGCTGGCAGACTGTTTACCATCCTGTGGAAGAAGTGCCTCATAACATTACCCCTAAATTTACCAGCTCTGAGCCTTAGTGGTGTCCCGCATGCTGCTGGAGCACACCAGCTCTAACGTCACCATCTGTTCCATCTTGCTGATACCCTTAAAGTATCGGAACACCAGATAAAACATATCCACCAGTTTATATGGGTTAATACCACCCCCAACTAAAGTATGCACAAGGCTGAAATCATTGCCCCCAGCCTCCTTCTTCAAGGTGGAAATGTTAAGGGCTTCCAGTTTCTTATCACAGATTCTATTCTCCATACCCCTAACTATTTTGGTGACTCTGCATTTCACCCTCTCGACTGCCTCAGTATCCTTTTTGTACTGTTGAGCGAGGAACTGCACTCACAGTATTCCTGGTAGGGCCTTTCCAGGGCCATGTAAAGTGGCAGGATCACTTCCTGCTCTGCTGTTTCCTCCCCCACCTTTTGAAAAATATTTTATTGATTTCAACTTCATTATCAACAGTACAAAATAAATTTATACATACAATACAAAACCGACCACATCTATACAGCAAGGATCAATAAAACATAACTGCACAATAGCAATGTTAACACTTTTCTTTAAATTATTTTCTTCTACAGTTCAGTTTGCAGATGTTACCAGGCATTCTATAATAAAAATATTTTCATATCTGCACATTTGTGTTTTCAGTTGGGGGTAATCTATGCCTTAGGGGCCCCTTGCCTGATGAAACAGGCTTCAGCTATGGGTAGAGCATTTAGGAAAGGGGTTCACAGCTCTTGCAAAGGTTTCAGTCCTACCTTTAATCTCATTAAATGAAAATTACCGTAATTCATAATCTTCCAGAATATCTTCACCATTCATCTTAGGCAGGAGGCACTTAGACCCTGCAGGAGCATAGGCCTTTAAAACTTTGGAAGTAGAGAACAGATATCGGAAATGGCACCGTCCATTAGATGAACGTATGACATGGCGCTCATGGGCTGGCCAGTAACTGACACCGGCCCCTTCACCTCCTTAGTTCTGTTCGCTTAGGAGAGGAAGAAAGGGTAAGAAAAAGAGAAGGGCTGGGACAAGGGAGCCCAAGGAACAGACAAAAGGATATAGGATATAAAAAGAACAAATGAATATAAAATGTGACCAAAGGAGGAAGGTCTTCGAAGTGGTCAGCGGAACTGGGCAAGAGAGAGAAGCAGGGACCCTGAATTCTCAGCCAGTAAACAAGAGTGTCAAAAGAGCTGGCTTGCTCCAAGCCACAGAGGAGCATGGCCATGCCCTCCAAGGCTAGCTGACTTCTAACTGAAGAACATGGTCTATGAGGATGTCGAAGGACCAGCTAGAGGTGTAGATTGCAAGAAAAGCGGTACTTCCCCTGAAGTCTCAGAAACAGGAGAAAAACTGAGTCCTAGGGAAAAAAATGCCAGCTATAGTTGTCCACCTGAGGGCACAAGAACCATAATAGGCTAGAGATTTGAAGTCCCATATGACCAAAACATAATATGGGAGAAGGAAAGCCTTTGCTTTCGAAGGTCTGAGAGAGCTAATTCAGGGCTCAGCAGTGTACCAATAGGTCTGGTTTCCAAGCCAAGGAACTATATTTAGGAGCTTGGAGAGAAAAATGCAACCCCTGAGAGGGGAAAAATGACAGGGAAAAGGGGATCCCTGCCAAAGGACAACTGACAGGCATAGGAATCCACAAAAAAAAGGGAAGGATTCCCATCCTTCAGACTCTGTCTTTGGTTAAAACCTCAAAAAGTAGGGAATTAAGAGAGGTAAACAGGCCACTAAAACAATGCAGTAGGCAGACTGCAAGGGAAAGAAGCTGAACTGGCAAGGGAACTGGGCTACAATTCCAAAAATGTCCAGCCAATACAGCACCAGCTCCCCCTGCAAAGCCTTGTCCCCAAGGGGGATGAGAAAAAGCTATCCAACAGCAAACACTATAGATTCCTCCACCTAAAGAAAGGGTTGGGGAACAAGGCTAGAACCGTCCACTGCTAATAAAAAGGTTTTCTACTTTTTTTTTTTTTGTAATAGAAGGAAAAGGGGAAAACAAGGATATCAAAATGAGTCCTTCAAAACATTTTTAAACAACAATAAAGGGAAGGGGTTGGGCAGAATTGTCCCAAAGATAAATCCCTCTTTATTTTTTTGAGAGCCACATAAGAGGCGTTTGGAGAGAAACAAGTCCCAAGGAGTCTGCTCCTTGATGCCTCCCTTTTTTAAAACAAGAAAGGGGTAAGGCTGAAAGAAAAGAGAAGACAGCCCAGAGGCCCGGCCATTCGTGTGGTAAGATGGGTGGGTTGCAGTTATGAATGGTAAGATATTCTGGAAGATCAAGAATTACAGTGAGTATGTAATTTCATATCTTCCAAGAATCAGTCTTCACTATTCATCACTGGTGAGTCCAGTACCAAGCTACCACGAATTATGGTGTTGGCAAACCCTGAGGGAAATGGTAGTTCCCTCAGACTCCTGTGGGGGAAGACACTGAGGTGCCCGGGCCCCTCACAGGCCTGGTGAGGCCTTAGACTGTGCAGGGTCAGGCGGAGGCTCCCATGGCCTGGGAGCAGGAATGCAACCCACAAGCTCATGCCTGGCCCTACGGGAGAAGTGGGTCCACTGTAACATGAGGCAGTCACCCTACGCCGGGCCAAGGATGATAACTGGGAAAATGCAGCCATGCAGTCCGCTTAATGCAGACCATGGTTTCCACTAGTCTGGAGGCCACCTCATTGTTATCATAGAATGCCTTCGCCTGGTGTCTCACCAGCTTCAAACCCTGTGCAGAAAGGCGCATGGCCTGTCTGGCTGCCTCACAATTGGGCAGACACGCTAGGAGCTGACACAGCTTCGCCCACAGGTGACTGCCATAGGATGCCTGGTGTACAGCAATACACATGATGCGCACTGTGGAGAAAACCCTATGACCCCAGATGCTGAACTCGGCTAAGTCCGACTCTGGGGGAAGAGTCGTGCACTGGGCGCCTATGCCTAGAGGGAGTGTCCAGGAGCCAAACCTCAGAAGAGGGGTGTGTCATGGCTCCTGGAGACCCCAGGGGTATGCAGTACTTGCGATGGATGTCCCTTGGAGCTGGAGAGGGGGCAGAGGTATGGAGCCAGACGTCTCGACACCTCCGCAAATGGCCAAGACCACAGAGGTCTATCTGCAAACGCCCAACCATAGAGGGGCGATCTGGATGGTGCTCTTGGGGGAGAAACCCCCAGGTAGGGAGAACAGAGCTGTAGTGGTCTCAAAGGGGGGCCCCTATCCCCACCTACCACAGGCCCAGACAGTTCTGGGGGGGGGGCAGAGGACCCAAGTCAACACTATGACTCCTGCCAAAGCCCCAGCCACCTCTAGACATGGAGCACATCGGCCGACCAGCATCTACCAGCCCCCACCTGACCTGAATGGGCTCTGCCCCTGGGCTAGGGCCTAAGAACATCCCTGACAGCAGAATTCTGAAGCAAGAAACAGCCAGTACTGTGAGTGACACCAGAACCCTCCTCAGCACTGCAAATGGTACTAGAATCAGATTCAGTGCTGGAACCTGACTTGACACTGGAGATGGCACCGGGACCCAATCTAGCACTGCAGGCATCGCCGGCAGCACTGCAAGACATGGGAGGGGGTGCCAGGGCCAGCAACAGGCTGAGAAGAACCCCTAGATGATGACGCAGATGCTAAACGCCTAGGGCTAGGCCCAAAAAGGTCTCCTTCACCATAGCCTGGAAGCCAGTCGGGATCATCCCAGTCCTCACCCTCCAGATCAACTGACCACTCAGAGGACGAGATCCAGATCTCCAATGGGCAACTGGCTCCACAGACCTTCCCTCTACCAGAGCCACGAACGGCAGCAGGATGGGACCTGGCCGCACGCTCCGCTCACTTGCACTGGCCTTTGTGCCAGGAGCCAAAGTGGCACCAGACTGCAGTCCTAAAAGACCCACCAGTGCAGGCCCAGCATATAGCTGTGACTCCACCACCAGGGGGTACCAGACTGGGAAGTGTACGCAACAAGCCCCCCCCCCCAACTGTCTCACAGACCCCTGCCCCAAGGCCTCCTGTCTTGGCGAGACAAGGACTAGTGGATGCCTGGTCTCCCTTAGTATGTAGAGTACTGGGGAAGGGCTCAGGGGAAGAGCCCAAGGCCCTTACCTTTGAGTCCCAGGTGCGACACCTGCCTCCAAAGGTGGTGGTGGTGGGGTTATTCCCATCCCCACCTCATCGCGTGAATTTCCAAGGTGCTAAAGTCCATCGAGAAGCAGGCATCGCAGTGGCCCATGTCATGTAGTAGTAGTACATTTTTATTCAGTACTGAACAAGGATAACACTCTGTTGAGCAAAGCTCATTTTCAATGAGGTCCCAACGCATTACAACATGTTCCACAGGTACAAAAGTATACAAACATATGAATACATATATACAAATAATACACATATAGATACAAAAATAATTTTAAATCCTACTATTTAACCCATACAGAGCAGAAATGATCCCACATTAGTTCTATTTATCAAGTTATTGCATCTGTACAGCAGATAACCAGGGCTTTTTCATTACCTTTTTTTCTTAGTGTGCCTTCCACAGGCTCCACGGGCTATGACCCCTCCCTCAGAGGTATATCCTCAGTCTGACTCCCAGCTCGTCTGCCCACCGAGGTTCCCCTGAGGATTCCCCTCCGGCAGGGCCAGGTGGAGGCCGCAATCCCTCCACCTGGTACAGCAAATCTGGTGGGAGGCAGACTTCACTGGAGCAGTCGGGCCATCATGGGTCCATGGAGCCCTGGCCTTTTCCGTTTTCCTCCCTCCCTCCCCTCCGTCATAAGCACGTTGGCTTCTAAGCCTCCTGACCCGACTGCCCTCTAGCCATCACTAGAGGGCAGTCAGTGGGTCAGATGACCAGTCCCTTCCCCAGAGAGAGGAGAGCAGTCCTCTGACATTCAACCTCCTCTCCCTGCCGCCCAGCTGCCCAGGCTTGTTCCCAACCCGGTTTGCCGGCATGGTGCGCAGGTGTGGCGCCCAGCTACCTCAATCCTCAGTGCCACTGGGCCAGCTCCTTTTCATTACTTTTTAAACCAGAACTGTAGCTCAGTGAGTCTTACTGGATGGCTAGTATACCTTAATCGAATTGAATTACAAAACTACCCTCTAACTGTTATTGAAGATCTACCTATCCCAAGATTACATTTGGGCACCATATATTCAATAACTTTTCCGATCTTACGTTATCTTTACAGTTCTTATGTGGAATAGAGCCATTAAATATCTAGGAAAACACCTTTCCACATTTTGTACATAAATTGCATAAGGCAGTTTTCTTCTTTCTTGTGGTTTGGACCAATTAAGAGAGTGGTATAGAAGAAAAATACTCACCTGTAGTAATCTTGTTTCTTCCAAAGGGATCTACCATTATTACTCTTGCAGTGCTCCCTTAAGCCAGCACTGCCCCAGAGAGAATAGAATGCTATGTTTATCATGGAATGTTTAGCTTGTGCATCTATTTTCAAACTGCCTAGTGTCAACTGCCTACATTCTACCTCAGATTTCTTAGAAGCCTGCAAAGAGGCCATAACAACATGTGAATCACTATTTAAATAATGATAGAAAAATAATGAGCAACTGGGCAAATAACATTAACCAAAGGACTAGTATAAAGAAATGTCCCCTTTTTTCTGAAGTCAGATATGCCTTTAGAAAAAAACCTACAAGTTAAGACATTGCTAGAATGTGCCAGCAGGTGGTATGCCACTCCAACTACACATCTTATCAGCTGTGAGGAGGATTTTTCTTGTTACTGATTCTGAACGGGGAGGCAAGGACAGGGAGCAATAATATTAGTAGATCCCTTTGGAAGAAACAAAATTACTACAGGTGAGTATTTTTTTCTTCTAACCCCAGGAATCTACTAATATTATTACTCTTGCAGACTATGCAGCAGTACCTCAAGGAGGTGGGCCAGAATCTATTTAGGAAAAATACTCTGCAAGACTGCTGTGACCAAATTGGCATCACTCCTGGACTGGGTGTCCAGGCTATAATGCTTAGTGAAGGTGTGGACTGACCTCCAGGTAACTGCTTTCATATTTCTATTAGAGGTACCTCTCGGGCAGCTGCAATAGTGGCAGCTGTGCCCCTTGTAGAGTGGGCCCTAAGACCAGAGGAAGGAACCTTGCCTGCTTTTGAGTAGCAAAACTGAATACACTGGACTATCCATCGAGAGATAGTCCTCTTTGAAGCAGGAGTACCTTTACCTACTTCCCCATAGGTGAGGAACAGTTGTCTGTCCTGCCTATCATCTTTGGTATGAGTCATGTAATAACTCAGTGCTCTTTTTACATCCAAGCTGTGCAATCTATGCTCACCTGAGCTACAGTATTCAGTAAAAAACTGGCAATGTTATAGACTGGTTCAAATGGAAGTCAGAAACCACCTTGGAGGAACTTCCTATTAGCTCTCAACACTACCTTGTCCCTGTGGAAAGAAACATAGTCCTTTTTCCACAGAGGGCCTGTGCTAGCTAATCCTTCTGGCAGAAGTGACTGCTACCAGAAAAACTACCTTCCAGGTAAAATTTAAGCTCTGCAGATGCCATAGGCTCAAGGCGGGAAGCATAAGCTGGGCAATGCAAATATTAAGGTCCCATGCTGGCACTGGTTCCCTGTGAGGGGGGAAACAAATGAGAGAGCTCTTTAAAGAATCTTTTGAATATAGGGTTTGATGCCAGGGAGGTATCCTTTCTAGCTGAAAGGTATGCTGAAACTGAAGCCAGGTGCTCCTTCAGAGCTGAGTGCTGCAACCCCAGGGAGTACTGTTGAGACAAATAAGAAGGGTTGGGATCCCAGCCTGGGCTGGGACTATACCCTTGTCACTGCACCAAATGGAAAAATCTTTTCCATTTTGAGGCATAGGTTTTCTTGGTGGAAGGCTTCCTGTAACCCTTAGGGACTTCTAAAACTGCTTCAGAGAATTGGCAATCTGCATATTCTAAGTCCTTAAGAGCCAGGCCTTGAGCTTGAGAGACCTGAGATTGGGGTACACTGCCCTCCCCTGAAAAGAAGTCAGTAGATTGTACCTCTGAGGGAGGTGAATCGGTTTGCTCACAGACATTGAGAGCAGGAGGGAGTACCAAGGCTGTCTTGCCCAATCCGGGGATACCAGAGTCATCGAAGCTGGTTGTGACCTCAGCTTGATGAGCACCCTGAGAATCAGAGGAAAAGGAGGAGCGGCAGAGTACCTGCCTGTCCAATCCAGAATCAGGGCATCCATTTTGCTGTCCTTCACTGGGGCCCTGAAGCAATAAAGAGAGTGGTGATTTTGGTGGGAAGCAAAAGGTCTATTTCTGGGGTCCCCACCTCCTGAATAGAGCATTCACCATTTGCTTGTTCAATGCCCATTCATGATGAGCCTGGTTTATCCTGCTCAAGGCATCTGCCAAGGTGTCGTCCTTGCCTGGCAGATGAACTGACTGTAGAGAGGCATTTAGAGATAAGCGAGGCTCCATATCTTCATTGCCTCTCTACACAGAGGAGTGGACCTTGTCCCTCCCTGTTTGTTGATGTAATACATTGTTGTAGTATTGTCTGTTCTGACTTGTACCATGTTTCCCTGTATGAGGTGAGAGAAACCCTGAAGGGCCAGATAAACAGCTCTTAACTCCAGCAGGTTTATGTGCAGGAGTGAGTCTGCACTCTTCAAGTACCGTGGATGGCGTGATCCCTAAGTGAGCACCCCAACCAAGCAGGGAAGCATCAGTTGTGAGAACCAGGAGGAGGCTCCTGCAGAAATGGAATACCTTCCCTTAAATTTTCCGGTTCCCTCCACCATTGGTGGGCCTGTAGTAATGTTTGTGTGACTGGTACTGGCTTTGAGAGGAGTCTGCCTTTGGCACCAGTGTGCTCTGAGGTGGAACTGAATATCTCTCATCTGAAACCTGGCACCTATGACTGTGCTTGTTGTTGCAGCCATGCCCCAACAGTTGAAGATACTGTTTTGCTGGCTTTGGCCTGCCCAGAGCAGATGAGCCTGCCAGAAGCTGAATGCTTTCTGCTTTCTGAGGAGAAACGCTCTTCCCACTACTGTATTAAGTTCTTCACCTATGAACTTCAGAACCTGCACAGGGGTCAGGACTGACTTTTGGTATTGAGAAGGAATCCCAGGAGAGTACCATATCCTTGGTTACCTGAAGGTGGTCTGACACCTGTTGGTGGGATTTCCCTACGATTAGTGTCGTCCAGATAAGGAAAAATTGTGACACCCAGTCTTCTGAGGTATGCCACTACTACTGCTATGCACTTGGTAAAGACCCTTGGGTGCAGGGTCAGGCCAGGAAGTGTTGAGAACTGGTAGTGGCCTGAGGAAGTCTGAATCTGAGATACTTTCTGTGTGACTCCCTCATGGGAATATGGAAATATCGTCCTTTAGATCCAAGAGGGCTAGCCAGTTCCCTTTTTGCAGAGTTGGCAAAATCATGGCCATTGTGACCATTTTGAACCTGGGCTTTACCAGGTACCTGTTTAGCAGCCCGAGGTCTAGTATAGGCATCCACTCTCCATTCTTTTTTTGTTGTTAGGAAATATCTAGAATAGAACTCTTGACCTCTTTAGTTGTGGGGGACAGGCTCCACTGCTTTTGCCAGCAGTAGGGCCTGTACCTCCTGCTCCAGTAGTTTTCTTTTGGAGAAGAGATCTGGTGCAGAATGTTTTAACTTTGGAGGAGGAAGGAACCTGAAGCAAGGGAGGCGCTGACTCACTATATTTCAGGACCCACTTGCCTGTGGTTATTTTTAACTATTCCTGGAAATAGCGGCGAGTCTGCCCTTACAGGATTTGGAGAAGCAGCCTGAAGGGAAAAGTCAGGGGTTCTGTTTTGCTTGCTGCTGAGCAGATTGGGATTGTCTCCGAGAACCCCTTCTACCTCTAGCTCTGTAAAATCCAGTCTGCTGTGGTTGGTACTACTGCTGGGAAACAGTCTGTACCTGAAAGAAAGGCCTCCTAAGAGAGGACATGCCTCTCCTAGAATAAGACGAAGTTGAAGTAGAGGGCCTGTCTCTGGTCGAGTTGCTCCTAAAAGTAGCTTTATATTCGTCAATTTTTTTCATATATGCCTCAGTCTGGGCACCAAAAAGAGAGAAGCCTTCAACAGGAAAGTCCATTGCCTTAGTTTGGGTGTCCTGGGTGAGGTTGGTAGCCCTCAGCCAGGCAAATCTTCTTAGAGCAATGTTACCAGCCATCCACCTTGCAGCTGTATCACTGGTGTCAGCTGCCATCTGAAATTGATATTTGGAAGCCTCAAGCCCAATTTTGCTGCTTCTAGCAGCTCTGACACTGTTAAAGAGGGTTAGCCTCAGCATTGTCCACTACTGACTGCCAGAGAGCTTTTTGATAAAGGGCTGCATAGGCCTGGTAGCTGGCTTGACAAATTGCCAAGGATGCCAAAAGGTACCCCTTTTTTGCCATGCTGTTCACCTTTCTCGAATCCTTCTCAGGGGGTGAGAGGATAAGGGAGTTTTGGCTTTCTCACAGGCAGCCTGCTGTATAATACCCTGGTAGTCTGGGTGACTAAAAGGAAACTCAGCACCAGATCTTTCTGATACTTCTTGTCACACTTTTTGTCTGTGGGTGTGACTGTATTGGAAGCCTTTAGGATTTCTAAAACATCCTTCTTAAAGAATTTGTAGATAGGCAGAAGGAGCCTTTTTGAGGGTGTCAGTCCCATAAGCTCCATGTATTGTGCCTCCTCTTCATCCTGGATCTCTTCAGCCGTTTGCAGATCCTGGGTCTCTACCATTTTCTTAACAAAAGAAAAATGTGAAGAGAAATCCTCTGAGGGTCTGGGAGGGCAGCCAGAATCCTGTTACCCATGGGGTCCTGTTTTTATGTGACTTGGGGGGAAGGGTACAGGGAGAATACATACAAGAAAACAATATATACAGTACAAAATGGAATCGGGTAGTACAGAAGACAATACACAAAATAAATACCCATAGCAGAGATACATCAACCATGGAAATGGGAAACTGCTTCAGAGAATGCCTCGGGGGGAGGGGGAGTGGAGGCTCAGTGGAGAAAAATTAGAGAGGGTATAGCCCTGGAGAAAAATGAAAGGGGGGGTATAGCCCAGGTAATGGCATGCTGTTTGAAGGAAGTGAGCAAGGGAAAGAGGAGGAAGAGGTCGCTATTGTTCTCTAAGGAAGTGGCAAAGGTAGTAAAGGAGAAAAAAAGAGCATTTAGAAAGTACAGGGAGACCCAGAAAGATGAAGACAGGAAGGTATATCTGGCACATCAAAGGAAGGCAGGCAGGAGAGTGTGGGCAGCTAAAGCACTAACAGAGGATAGCGAAGGAGGTCAAAATAGGGTGCAAGACCTTCTTCAGGTATGTGGACATGGGGAAAAGGAAGCCAAGGGAAGAATAATGAGAATCAGGAGGCGGACTTTGGAGACGTCATGCTCCTGTCTGCAGCCTAATACAAGAGGCTTTACACCGAGATCGACTCAAAAACCTCCTAAATACTGCTAATTTAAATAAATACTGACTAAAACAGACTTGGAGGTTGCAGAATGCCAAGAAAGAGTGAGCATGTGAAACTAGGACCACCATATACACAGGATGAAAAGCAACTGCTGGAAGGCGGCTCGGAGAGTGAAGGCTTGCAGGCCTCATCCACCTACTGCCATAGCAACTCAGTGTGCAGCCAAATCCTTTCTCCACCCTCCAAAGGCAAATGGTTCAAGTACTCACGGAGCTCAGACACTTTTGCAAAGAAATGCGCTCCATAGCCACGACTCTCTGGACAGATATTACCAAACTGGAGAAGCACCAGGAGGCCACAGAAAATCAAGTTACAGACATAGACAAGCGGGTGGATGATGCCGAGCAGGCCATTGTGCCGCTTCACCAAAATATCAGGACACTACAGGACAGGGCCAAAGGCACGGAAAGCAGAAACCGCCGCAACAATATCAGAATATCTGGAATCCCAGAGGGGGCAGAGGGCCCAGGCATGCTCAAATTTATACAGACAACTCTTCGTGAAGTCCTTACTCTGCCAGATTGCCTGTCACTGGAAACTGATCGTGCCATTCGTACCCTGGGCCTGAAACCGGCTCCAGGAGCTCGCCCGCAAACTGTCCTGGTTAGATTCCTACGTTTTCAAGAAAAAGACAGCATGCTCCATACAGTCTGGAAAATCGCCTCTGTACTCCTCTCTGGCCAAAGACTGTATTTTGAGTATGATTATGTGCCAGAAATCATGGCAAGGCGTAAGGCCTATATCCCCTGTCTGAGAGCCCTCAAAGCTGCTGGCATCCGATTTAAAACGCCTACCGGCAAGACTCACTATTACTTTAGGATGGCCCCTCACCTTCGAGAATGCAGCAGCAGCCTTGGACAAGCTGAAGGCCAGGAAGATTGACGTTCCACAACAGAGATCCAGTTCAGGCACCACTATCGCTTCAAGTAATCACAGCAGATGTGGAGTAGCAATCAAGGAGAGGTGAGGCACCGCCAGGGAGCTGAAGTGATTCAGAACATCATCGGCACACTGAAGGCCTGACAGATGACTCCCAAAACCGACTGACTGGAGGGCCGAGATGCAGAAGGGTGAATCGCAGCAAGTAGTCTTTTCTGCTGTCATTAAATTGTCCATATGCTTAATAGGGGATGAATTGAGCCCGAGTTGCAGACTTTTTATAGGCTTATCGCTTAATGCACATTTGGACTTGCGGGGGGGGGATCAGTTCCCCCCCAAATGCTGATGAATATCAATTATATAAAACTTATTGGGCAGTGCTTATTTTGACTGATACAGCCTCGAGACTTGTCTCCGAGTTCGCCCCCTCCCCCCTTGCTCCACTTCTTTTTCTTTCCCCAATTTTCATTCTTTCTTTCTTGCATTGTCTTCTTCTCCCCCTCCTTTTCTCCCCTATATTTTGAGCACTTGCTACCCGAGTAGCGATCCGAGCCTTGATGAGCGACATCTGTTCAATGGACTGAGGATTGCAGGGGATGCAGACACGCAGTGACTGTACTCCCTTCTCTCCGTTTTTTTTTTTTTTTCTTTTCTTCTCACTCTCTCTACCTCTCTTTCATGGGCCCGGGGACCACACAGACAAGGAGGATGGGCTAGGGACATAGAGCTTATCCGGGCACCCTCAAGAGCGTTGGTCTCTTCCTACTCCCGTTAATCGTCATCCTATTTCTCTACAGAGTCAGATGCCCACCCTGGAGGCTGAAGCCTTTATGTCAATGACCAAATGATACGCTGTATGGAGCTCATAATGTTGCATCATAGCAGCCTGGATGGGCCTTCTCATCATGGGTAGGGCTTCCCCTTTAAATCTAATGAACTATATGATGTTGGAGTGCGGGGATGGGGCTGGGTGTGGGACTGTAGGACAGCTCTGCTGTTTGCATATGGGAATTGGCGGGCAAGGGTTTCTTGCTAGATGTTTTTAACAAAGAACCAAGCAAGAGAGGCTTGCCTGTGAAACTGGTCCAGTAGCCTGAAAAATGCAAATCTGGGACCATGAGGGCTCTGCTCAGAAATAAAGTCAGTGACTACAGTAGTGCATGTAAGATATATGTTGTTCTTGAGTGCGGGCCTTCTTGTGGTTTCAAATGTTTGTAACAAAACCTAAATTAATACATGAATGTCTGAACCATGATTCTGAATGGAAAGTTGGTGACTCTAATGTCATGTACCCCTCCTTTCTTTGCCTGCTGTCCTTATGAGGCGCCAACCAGTGAGGAAGCACCATATCCTTGTAAAATCCTGACACTGAAGGATGCAGGCCTCCGGCCCCTCCCACCCCTCCCCACACACACTCTACTTTGTACATGGGATCAGGTACTATCGTCCAACTTACTTCATCCTTGAAACTGAAAGGCTCCTTATATTTAACTTAATTTTCACCCTCCTCAGATGAACTGCTATACATGGAGCTGATCTCAGTGTACCACCTCTGACGTCCCACCTTCCTCTTTTCCATTTCCCCAGAAGACACTATAAGTGTCTAGAGGCCTCTCAGTTGAGATGCCTCACAGTAAGGATTTATCCTTACCCCAGGATCATGTTCTGATTCTGGCAAGTGGAAATGCTAGTTCACCATTTTCTGTGCCAAGTACCCAGTTGGCCTCTCCACAGGCTAACTCACTTTTAATGTTGTGTTTTGTAGTTCATGTTGTTAGCTGTCAATGTTTCTGTTATATTAAGAAAGTCAACAGGTGTTATTTGAAAAGGTTTGAGACCACTAGACAAGCGATCGAATGGGGAGGCTCTCCTAACAGTGGAGATCGACTGGGGCCCCCCGGCAACCCCGTTCCCCAAATCTTAAGATGCATGCTCCCCACTTGAAGCTTTTGTCCCTGAACATTAATGGTCTAACCTCACCAATCAAGAGATCATGGGTCCTGACATACCTTAAGAGAGTAAGGCCAATCTTATATATCTTCAAAGACCCACCTATGTGATTCAGAACATGTAAAGTTGGCTAGGCTAGGCTTAGTAGGGAAGGGTGTTTCATTCCTCCAGTAAAGGAGGCAGATGTAGAGGTGTGGCTCTAGTGATACCCGACCCCATTCCAACCAGGGCTTACCTGGGTGGACCCGAGGGCAGACTGGTCATTGTACAAGGTATAATAAATGACAAGCAGGTCACCCTGGCCAATGTATACTTCCCCCTGGCTCTTCCCATTCCCCAGCTAAAGATGTTACTGGGCAAAATAGTGCAGAATACAAAGGGAACTCTCCTGCCCTTGACTCCACTAACCCGAGACCTCCTAGGCAGTCAGCTGCTCAAAAATGTTTAAAATAATTTGTTGCTGAAGTCAGGTGGTGTGATGTGTGGCGACACCTCCACCCATGCACAAGAAACTACTCCACCCACCAAACTTATTCATGTATTGGTCAAACCTACAAATAAGCGGAGAGTCTGGGTTCCTTGGAGGATGCTCGAATGGGCGACATTATCAAGCCGACCACGCCCCCTGGTTTCCACCTGAGATATGGGTCTCCAAGTTAAAAACACACATTAGAGGCTCAACTCTTGTTACCTCTGATCCCGACAATTCGAGAATACATCTCAGACAAGATTACTGAAATTCTCAGAGATAACCCCCCAGCTGACACTACCCCAGCAATACACTGGGATACCATAAAATCAGTCCTCTGGGGTGACATTATACAGCACACTGTGGAACTGAACAGACAACACAGAGAACAGAAGGCTAGACTAGAAGACTCCCTTCACTTTTTACAAATGGCACACAAACAGGGTGATAACCTTGGTAGTACCCCAGCTACAGCAAACTAAAGCAGACCTGGACTGCCAAGTTCTGCAACAGACAGAAATCGACCTGACTGTTTTAAGGCAAAGGTATTATGAGGTGGGCCCCTGTGCCTTGAGGTTGCTGGCCAACAGATCCATAGGCAAAAGAAGGCATCTATTATTTCCACACTTAAGACACCCAACAGGGGGACAACCTTTAACTAAAATTCAAGACTGCGGATGCCTTCACCTCCTACTATTCCACCTTGTACACACCTGAACAGACCCCCTCCGAACAACAGATTACAGACTACTTACAGACGATCACACTGCCCAAACTCGCCATCGCTCAAAGAGAGACACTGACCACTCCTATTACAGAGGCCGAGCTTATAGCCATGATAGCCAACACAAAGAAACTTAAATCCTCGTGGCCAGCTGGAGATGGCATGGAATTTTATAAGGCGACTAAACCACACACATGCCCTAGACTTCTAACATTATTCAACTCAAACCTGGAAAGGGACTCCTGTCCACCCTCCTGGTCATACACTACCATCTCAGTTATTCCCAAACCTGGTAAAAATCCACAGTTCTGTAGCTCGTATAGGCCAATTTCGGTTCTAAATGCAGACTATAAGTTATTTATGAGAATACTAGCACACCGCATAGACACCTTTCTCCCTCTATTAATAGAAAAAGACCAAACGGGATTCGTGAGGACCCACTCCACTACAGATAATATCAAATGCACTCTACATATTACCCATAAAATGCAAACCTCTAACTCCCCCTCAGTGCTGATTAGCCTCGACGCAGAAAAAGCATTTGATAGGGTCGCATGGCCCTTCCAATACCACGTATTAAATAAATTGGGAATCCCATGACCCCAAATCACAGTCATACAAAATATATACTTGTCCCCCAAGGCCTGCATAAAAATTGATAGACATCATTCCAAATACTTCCATGTGATGAGAGGAACCAGACAGGGGTACCCCGTCTCCCCTCTTGTTTGTGGCCTTTGTAGAGCCACTACTGCAACATGTCCACAAAGCTAACATCATCAAAGGGGTGACACTAGGGGATTCTGAACACCACATTGCATTATATGCAGACGATGTCTTACTGTATCTTCAGGACCTGGAGAGAACACTCCCAATAATAAAACAAATCCTAGATAACTTTGGTCAGGTGTCAGAATACAAGCTAAATCTAGCCAAAACGCAAAATCCTCACCTTTCATTACTACCCTTCACCACACATACAAGGTATTATTCCCTGTAAGTGAAATTTAACAAAACTGAAATACCTGGGCATTTATCTGTCCCAGTCTCTGGATGCATCCTATAAAAATAACTATGCCCCCTTCACCTTGCAGCTTAAATCTGACCTAACCTCCTGGAATACACTACTCCTAAACCTTTCAAGAAGAATTTATTTAGTTAGGATGGTTACTCTTCCCAGAGCACTCTACTTGTTTCAAAACGTCCCTATTTTCATCCCTCAGAAAACATTTTGGGAATGGAATCGCCTTATCTCCAAGTTTATATGGGCAGGTCAGAGACCTCAGGTTCGGCTAGAAGTACTCGCTCTGTCTCCGCCTGAAAGGGGGGGGCTATCGCTCCCAGATCTACAGCTATATCACAAGGCAGTGACCCTAACACATTTGATAGCCAGACAAAATAACAACATCCGCACTGCACTGGTTGGAAATCGAGCAGGCCCTCACTGGCAATGATGAGTACTTCCAAACCTTATACTAGCAGGTAACTGAACCTGGACCTCCACTCCTCTCAAACCCCTGGTTAAAGCATTACCTGAAAAACTGGCACTCTGTTAAGAAATCGCAACAATGAATCCCCTTCCGGGCTCTCATCTGCTTGATCTCCAGCTTCAGTTGCTTTTTCCCCCCAAACAGGCTGGACCATGGTTTCTGGAACTAGGAGAGATACGGCTTAAAGTATCTTCCCCAGATTATGTCCGGGGAAACTTTGGGCTTTTGATGAAATTCATAGATGATTTAATCTATGACATCAGGACTTTTACCAATATTTACAACTATGCCATTACTTTGACAGCTTGCCAATAGCAATCCGAATGCCTCAGAGATGCCCTCCCCTGATCAACATTCAGATGCATCTTAATATCTCCCTGGACTGGGGACATATGGTCTCGACATATTACCAGGCCCTAAACTCAGAGAAGGGATTCCTCACAGAAAACATGCATCTCTAATGGCAAGAGGAGTTGGGTCACCTGACATGGGGCGGTCCCCCGCCAGAGACTGCTAGCTAGAAATTTTTCCGTTGGGTCCTGACGCCAGCTGGCATCAGTCCTATATGTAATTACCTACTGCAAGAGCCTCTCTCGAAGATCTACTGTTACGGTAAGTTCTTATGTAACTGTACTTTCTGCATGTCCTCCCCTCCAAGGGAAGGCTTGTGGGATTGAAAAGGACTGACTATCCCCAACAGCAGCCAAGAGGAGGCTAGACAGGAGGTGTCTCTACCCACATGGCTGAAAAGCAGAAAATACGACAGTTTAGTTAGGGTATCAACATCTGAACAAAAAGAGGATAAAAGGAGGGAGGGCAACAGAAGGAGACGGAAAACCTTCTCAGAAAAGTAGTCCTGTCCCCCTTTTTCATTTTAAATATTTCCCAAAATTATTTTTTTTGTTTCAGTGGGATAGAAACCCCAAAATGGGTAATTTTCCTGGCCCTTTTTTTTTGGAAGTCCTTGTCAGGTAAAGAGGGGCACAAGGGAGAGGGAAGAGAGAAAGGAAAGAGATAGGGTGAGCTACCTAGAGGCCCTGGCTTCTGACTGAGTGCGGGATAGTGGCTGAGCATAGTAACAAGTGGTGAAGATATTCTGGAAGAGCAACAATGACATAATTTTTGTATATTCCAAGAATCAATCTTCACTTATTCCCACTAATGGGTCAGAATACCAAGCCAAACACTCAGGAGGGTGGTGTTGCTTGCCCTGAGGGCAAAGGTTATTCCCTCAGCCTTCTGTGGGGGATGACCACAGGAAAGCAGGGACCTTCCATGGCAGGATCAGAGACTGGTCAGACAGAGGCTCCCGTGGACTGGGAGCAGGAATATGCCCCAACAACTCGCACCTGATCCTGCAGGAGAAGAAATGGGTCCCCTGGAAGCACGAGGCTAGCATCCTATGCCAGGCAAGGAAGACAACCTAGAAAGGTGAAGCCAAGCCATCTGCCAAATGCAGACTGCAGTTCCCACCGGCCTGGAGACTACCTTGTTGGTGTCATAAGATATCTTCGCTTGGTGCCTTGCCGGCTCCAGGCCCTGGGCAGAAGGGAGGTGAATGGCCTGCTTGGTTATCTTGCAGTCTGGCAAGGGTGCCAGAAGTTGTTCTAATGTCATCCACAGGTACTGCCATAGGTTGCCTGATGGGCCTGGTGTGCAGAAATGCACAACATCGTGCATACAACCGAAAAAACCTTCTACCCCAGACATCAAACTCGGAGGAGTCTGAGTCCGGGAGGCGGTCATGCACCGGGCGCCTATGCCCAGTGGGGGTGTCCAAATCCCAAAAATGGGAGGTGGTGTGGCACATGGGGAACCCGCAGGAGCACATCTACACTGGACGTGCCTTGGGGCTGGAGAAGGGGCAGAGGGACAAAGCCAGACATCCCTCCATGAAAGGTCAAGGCCACGGAAGGTGGGGGGGGGGCTGAAGAGTGTCTGTATTCCCCAGGAATGACAGTACCCGATTAGCAGCTGGCAAAATGGTGAAGACTAAGCTCCCTCATCATCTGCCCAAGGAACTGCTGGTACCTGGAATACTCAGCATCAGAGGAAAGATGGATGGAAGTGTCCTCTTCCTCAGAGGAAGAAATGGAAGATGAAGAGGAGCTGGAGTCAGGGACAAAGGTGCAGGGACCTCAGGCTGGAAAATGGCGTGGTCCAGGAATCTGAGGTACTGGGGAGATGCACTAGCTGCCCACCCTGCACTGTTCCCAGGGCAGAGGCCCAGAAGGGCTGGAAATACTAGGGAGAGGAGGAAGCGGGGGGGGGGTAAGACTGCTCAGGGGACCTCACCCGGGGGGACAGAAGGCCCCGGCAGACTTGCCCCTCAATGAGTGATCAACCGCTTGGTACCAGTCGAGATGGCACCCTTGGCGGGGAAGCTTCCAGGTAGGGATAGCAGAGCAGTGCAAATCCCATGAGGCAGGCCTGAGCCCCACCAGTGGCAGAACCAAGTAGATCCAGAGAGAAGTGAGGGCCAGAGTTGGTGCTGTGACTACTGCCACAGCTGCTGCCTACTCTGGGCAAGGACTGAGCTGCTGACCTAGATCTCATTAACCCTACCTCACCAGAACAGGCCAGGCCCAAGGTCAGAAACAGAATCGCCAGAAGCAGCCGTACCAGGGACGGCATGAACTCCACTCTTGGCGCTGGGATAAGGGACAGCACCAGGAATAGCTCCGGGGACTTGAAGCAGCACCACGAATGGCGCTAACAGAGGTCCTGACACCAGTCCTGATACCGCCCAAAGACACAGCATGAGGAGACCCAGTCTCTGACTCAGGCCCAGAATTAAGCCCAGGAAGGTCTTTTTCTTCGCCAGCCCCCACAACTATCCGGAGGTCCTCCCCAACACTCTGCTCCAGATCATCTGACCACTCGAGGGAGGATATCCAGAAGACTTCCACAGGACAAGAAAGACTGGCTTCTGGACGCCTTCACTCTCCAGCTGTGCAAGCGGCGTCGGGAAGGGACCTGACCTTGTGGTCAATACTGCTCCCACTCACCAGCACCAGTCTTAGTACTGGGAGCCAAGGTGCCCGCCGATGTAGGCCCAGTGTACAGCTTTGACATCACCACCAGGGGGTGTTCACTGCCCAGAGGGGCAACAGACTGAGTGGTGCCCAGCCGGTCCCCAAGCATGCATGGATAGGCACAGGGGCATATTAGGTAGAGGAATCTATGATCAACTAGGGTTAGTGGTGACAGAATAGGCAGGGACAAGGGGGCAGACTGGATGGGCCTAAAAATCCTTTTCTGCCGACAAAGTCTATGTATGTATGTTTCTGTGGCATGGTCGGAAAGTGCTACGAGACTGATGTTCACTGCTGTGTGCTCGAATACCATGACTGTGTCATCATAGATAGTTGATCGGATATCATGACATCGTGGGTTAACAAAAACAAATTCCTTCACCCTAGCATGTGTAGTTTGCCATGTGTCAACCAGGTCAAGGTCAATCAAACCCTGCCTCTGGTTTTCCAACTCTCTTGCGTGTCTGTTACCTAGTACTTTCCCTATTCAGATGAGGCTCCAAAGCACAATTAAAATCGCCCCCCCCCAATTACAATGTTTTCAAATGGCTGTCTAACATATACTCAGTAGCTTCCAGAAAAACAGGGGGTTCAAAATGGCAGAGGATAAAGGTTACCAAGTGTTATTCTTTCCCTATACAGGGTGCCTGTGATGAGTATGTACCAACCTTCAGAAGTGTCAGCCATCGCTCTCTCCCACAAATGGGAATTGCTTGTGTATCAAGCCTGCTTCCTTTGCTTATGAGGGTTATACAGGGCTGCCAGGCACGGGCTTATTGTTCTTGCACCAGTTTCAGATGCTCCTGCTTAGTAATGGTCACAAACCCACCAACCACGCCCCCGTCAGCACGTTTCTTGCACCTGGTTGCTGGAGACCTTCACCTGTGCTTTCTCACCGTATCCTGTGCCCACAGTCAGCCCTCTCACTGAAGGTGGCAGGGCTTGGCTACCTGGACCCTTTTAGCCCAGTCACCAGTCCCTGCATCAAGCCAAGGCAGATTGCTTGAACCCCAGGAGAAGTGTAGGTTTGATCATATCAACTTTTATTCCAGTCCCTTCCCAGTATCTGGAGGCATTATATTTCCCCAACTGTTCTAAAATAAGAGTGTTTCCAGGCTAGCCCATTGGCTCAGAGGTAGTGTTACTGCTATCGCTTGCAATGTCATGGCTGGAGGATCAAGCATCCTAGAGGACGCTCTCCTCCTCTGGGGAGGAAGATCAGCATGCTCCACTGCAGTACTGCCACCTGGGTAACCACAGATGGCAATGCAAGCGGAGCCGCAATGGGTGGACAGACATCTCCTGACTGGGATGTTGGCATGCCTGCATGCTGACATCTGGCCCCAATCCTAGCCCATGAGGTGCCTGCAGGAGGGGAACAGAAACAGGAAAAAAGTCCCCCAGCTTGCAGAATGAAGTCTCCTCTCCTTGCAGGTCTCACACTCACTCACTGGGCTCCCGACCCCCACCTGAGCCAAAACTCCTTCCGGGCTTCGGGAACCCAGGGACACTCTGCCACAGGAGGCAAACTGTGGAGCACTGTAGGGTTGGAAGATGAGTCCCAGGGACAGCGGGTGATAGGGCAGAGGAGGGGGGAGAGAAAGGTTGACGGAGCAGGTTTGGGGGGGGTGGAGAGTAAAGGGGCATAATGTACAGTAAATAAGTCCCTCTCTCGGAATGATGGATACCTCTCGAGACTCACAGTACCTCTTGTTAAACAATGTACCACCAGTCGGTATACCTTGTGCTAAAACATATTACATTTATCAAAAAAGATGAAAATGTCACAGCAGTCCAACCTGGAGTAGGCAGCAGGAGAAAAAACTGAGGAGGTATGAGGCAACCCACATTATGTAAGTGGCAGCGATGTTTGTCATCGTTAGCAGCCCCAGACAGGCAAGTTTCATAGTGATCCTGACATTGACTTACAGTTCATGGCTATATGGAGGAAGTCCTCAATCCTTGGAATTGGTCACATTTTCATGCAACCCCTTCTTGGCTTCAGTTTCTTGCAACCCACTCAGCTACTGACGTACTGTTATCTCAGCTGAGGCTGGCCTTTGGAGACCCTCTCTATGGGTAAGGAAAACTGTTCGCCAGTTGGTTCCCTTGTAATAGACTTTTTTTTTTATCTCTTCTCCACAGGACCAGCCCTCCCAGCCCCATCACCCCGGTGTCCACTGATACTCATCTCCTTCTAGAGGTGCCAGCTGGCCGGGTGTGGCACCTGTGGAGGGCCGGCATCATCCTGCTGGTCCGCGGTGTGTTTCTTCCTCCGGTTTTCTCCTGACCCCGAGTGCGGGACGTAGCATGCAATGACACCAATGGTCGAATCACACACACTTCCACACGCAGCACACCAGGTGTCTGCTTCATCACCGCCCCTCATCTGTGGGATTGGTGTGTCAGCCTCCAGCCGCCGCTAGGGGCCAGGCAAATGCCAATCTCCACTCCCACCCCTCCCTGGGAGAGGAGAGCTGTCCACTAGATGCTTGATCCTCTTCCTCCACGGTCGACCCCCCAATGACTCGCTTGCACTGCGAACACGGGTTGCCGGTGTGGCAGGAGGTAAGGCATGATGCCTCAGCTCTCCATGTTACTGGGCCCGGCTTTGTAACAGACTTTCTATATAATTTTCTACCATGACAGTGGGGTGAGCTCAGCTTGGAATTCATTCAGACAGGAAAAATACACACTGCAAGGTAGTTTAACCAGTAGTCACGTTTCATTGAATATACTTAGTCACCATGGGAACCCAGTCCCTGAAGGCTTTCCTGGTTAGCACTGTACAGATTCAATCCTGATCCTGGACTTGAGTCAGGACATGAAAATTATGTACTTACCGTAATTCTTGATCTTCCAGGAATGTCTTCAACCATTTATTCACACTGATAGGTCTGTGCCGGAGGCACTAGGACCCCACGGGAGCCAGAACTTTTCAGGAGGGCTGGCGCTGAGGCAAGCTGTGTGCATGTATGGCGCCATGAGAGTGTCTTGCAGCACCAGGCTTACCTCGGCACCGACCTCAATTCCTTTTTTACCAAGGAGGTGCAGAATAAGCTAACTAGTAGTCATGCACTTCCCTGAAGGGCATGATGAGCCCTGGTGACCTGTGTAAGTATGGTCATTCTATGAGTGAACAGTGTCTTTACAGCTCAAGCCTTGAACAAGGGAGAGAGCAAAAACACAACAAAGTGAGCTCGTGGTATGGTGGGTGGGCATGTGAATAAATGGTGAAGATATTCCTAGAAGATCAAGAATTATGGTAAGTACACAATTTTCACATCTTCCAGGAATGTATCTTCACCATTTATTCACACTAATGGGTCAGGGTACCAAGCTGAGAAGGAACCCTTTGGGTAGGGTGGTAGGAGTGAAAGTTCACTCAGGACTGAAGTCCATTCAGGACAGCCCTGCCAAAGCAGCATCATGTATGACAGTGACATGCAGGACACAGTGCGCATGAAAAATGTGCATTGCGATTCCAGTTACAGCTTTGCAATATATCAGTGACAGACACTGAGCCAAACACTGCTAGGGACATGACAACTGCAGTGGTGGAGTTGGCGTGCACCTGACCTTTCAGCATGACATGCTGTGGCACAGCAGAGGAGCAAACAGCTCTCCACTGAGGTAGAAATGCGCTCGACTGTAGGAGGCTGACTCTTTAACTGGAAGCAAAGGACCAAAAGCTGTTTGGATTGCTTGAAATCCTGGCTCTGTCCAGGTCAGAAGTGAGCACCCCTGAATGTTCAGAGAAGAGAGAGAGAGAGAGAGCTCTCCATCGTAGCGGAAGCTGGCAAGGTAGGTTGGCAGCAAAGTGGCAGATTTGGAGAGAAAATTCCAATGCCACTTAGGAAGGAACTTATCGAGTGTGGCGCACTACCTTGTCCCTGTGGAAAACAGTATAAGTGGGATCTGCAATCAAGAGATGGATCTCAAGACACACTGCGAGCAGATGAGATGGTTACTAGAAGGTATCTTTCCAAGTAAAAATTTAGCTCACATCACAAAAGCCTCAAAGGGCTTGTGGGTGAGCATGTCCATCACAAAGTTGATATCCAGGCAACTACCAGCTTCCGGATGAGGGGCTTTGTGTGTAAAAATGCCCTAAAGTAACCTCCTAAAGAGGAAGATGAGCCAGGTAGAGGGTACCAATGAGCTCATGGCATGTATATATAACACAAGTGGACCCTGACTGTGGAATACTGCAAACTAAAATCAGAAGGTCCAGCAAGAACTCCAGAGTCTAATAAGCTGGGCCCCGGAAGGGGTCCATGCAAGTTTTGGAGCACCGAATGGAAAACCTTTCCATTTGGTTGTGTAGGGCTTCCAAGTGGAAGGTTATGGGCAGGAACAAGTATTGCAGGAACCATCTGAAATATCTTGTTCCTAATCACCTCCATCTCTCTAGGAGCCAGGTCTGAAAGTGAAGGAGCGCGGGTTGGGATGGAGTTAGAAGATCCTGAAACATGTCCAACTTGACAGCAAGGACCCTCTGTTGGCTGACTGATAGCCTGTTTAAACAGAAAAAACTATATCTGCCAAGGCCAACAAGGTACAAACAGAGTGATTTTGCCCCCTTGCGTGTCCCATTTGAGCAATAGTCCCAGCACTAGGGGTCTTGGAGGAAATGCAAACAGGAGAGATTAAATGCATCCTAGTAGTAAATCCCATGCTTTGGTTTTCTGAAGCAGACCCGAGGCAGCTTGAGCAAGAGAGTCTGCATCTATAGTGCCCCAATCACTGAATAGTGATCTCACAGAATCAGTCAAAAAGATGCTCCCGCTTGGCCAAGGTCACCTGCCAGAGCATACTAGACTCCTGGCAGATAACTGGCATGGAGTAGGATCACCTGCTCTAGGCCCTCTCTCCACACACTCACACAGCTTCTCAGCAAACAAGGTAAGAGTGCGCTCATTGTTTGAGCAATACAAGGCAGACTGTTGCCTGTCTAGAAAAGGACCGTTTTGAAGCTGTTGAGATTCACTAGGGTTGACAGGCCATACAAGAACAGTTCACATATGCAATCCACTGAAATGGAGACGAGACTCTGATGGGTTCCAGACACTTTGCGGTTGAAGCACTCACAGTGGGCTACCCAGCAAGTAGGCCCCAAAGGAAGTTGCTCGCAGATCCAGATGGGAGAAGGGAAACAGTGGAACAGATTATTTTCCACTGACTGGCAAGTGATCAAACCAGCAGCTTGATCAGCTGCTAGAAGGCCCAGTATGGGTTGCATGGAGCAGGCTTTAAGAGATTTGCCCTCCACAATGTAGCACGCTATCTGCAGGATATCTGTAGAGTGCCCTAAAGGGAAGGCTAGGCCTGATCAGATCTGAGACAGCTCTTAGGAACATCAGTTACTGCGAGGGACAGAGGTGAGACTTCTAGACTCAACAAAACTCCAAGAGGGGAGGAAGTGAGAGGCCGTAGCCAGAGCTTTGTGGCTGAAGAGGCTATCAGCCAATTGTCTGGGAAAGGGGAACTTGAGAGTCCTTACATCTTGGGTGCATCGAGAATGTGCAGGGGCAGGACCTATAAGCTTGGATATCCAGGGAGCTAACCTTTTTTTTTTTTTTAACCTGTGCCAGG
Organism: Neoceratodus forsteri; assembly: GCA_016271365.2. Classification (NCBI taxonomy): domain Eukaryota; kingdom Metazoa; phylum Chordata; order Ceratodontiformes; family Ceratodontidae; genus Neoceratodus; species Neoceratodus forsteri. Next base: position 128,820,638 of record JADMNL010000031.1, on the reverse strand, counting down.
GGCTGGGCGAGCTCCAATGGGATAGACACAAAGGGAAAATACCCTTAGAACTAGCAAGCACCAGAGCATGCCCTGAGGCACAGTACAAGAAGTACCTGGGTCTGAACAGTCCAGACTAAGAAGCATTATTGCCACCCTCAAAAGAGATGAGGAAGGGGTGAGTATCTTCCTCAATATCCCTAACTGGAGGGGGGAAGAGAATTAGAGAGGTTCCTCTGAGAACCTCTGGCATCAATTAGGTGCCAGACAGGATGCCGGAGGTGGCACCAGGGACAGCACAAACCCGACACTGGACATGATGCCAGACACAATGCTGTACCCAACACCAGACACACCAGACACTGCGCCAGATCCATGGCACTGGACACGGCATCAGGCACTAGACACATGGCGCTGACAGAATAAGAGAGACAGCATCAAGAGCCAGCACCATAAGAGGTGGCACCAAGAGGACAGGATGCAGTGCCAGGAGATCCCTGGCATCGAATGACACCAGAACCAGTAGAGTCAATGGAGATGGTGCCAAGAGGTCCCCAGTGGTGGGAACTCCCCAGTGCTAATCCAGCACCGACAACAAATGACCTGGTGCTTGGAGCACTGGAACAGACACCCAAAAGACACAGAGACCAGGGAGGGAAGAGAATGACTTCAGCAGATCCTGTCAACCTGATGCCAGCACGAAGCCCACTTGACGCCGAAAAGGGGATGACCCAGCACTGGGACCAGCACTGGAAGTGGTGCCAGGTCAGGCCTTGGAAGACCCAACCCGGCACTGACACCAGAACCACAGCTAGCACCAGCAACCCAGCCACCACTGAAGTGACTGGCAGATGTACCCGGCTGGTCCCACCAAATGACACATGGTGGGGGTGCAGCCAGCAGGGCAGAAGTCGGTGGTGTAGTCACCAGCAAGGGCAGAAGGCCATTACTGGAGCCAAATGCTCTACCTGGCTTGGGGGACCTCACCCATGAGTTCAGTGCCACCAACCCACAAGAGCCAGGGACCAGACCCATAAGCAGCGACACCCAGCCTGACACTACACCTGCTGCTCCAAAGAGCTGCCCAGGGAAGACTGCCCAATGGGGACCCCACTAAGAGACGAGGGGGGGGAGACTCCAGGCTCGAGGCTTCAGTATCCCGGCACCAAGGCTCACATCGACAATGCCAAAAAGGTCATGACCCCAGGAACTGATGGTCTCATGTAAGACTTCCTGGAAGGTGACCTCGAGTAGTACAGTTTCTTTCTCTCCCAAAGAGGCAAGAGGAAGAACTCAAGGCTGAGCAGCACCAAGAACCCAACTGGAATAGGGAATCGGACCACTCTTTCATGCTTCAGAGGACTGCCCTTCCTCTGAGCACAGGACCGCCCATGGTCAAACCCTTCCCTCGTGCGGAAAGTGGACAGGACACGTCCTTGTTGCAAAGGCTCCCTACTGTAATCCTGTAGAGATGTCTTGACGTCGGCTCAGTAGTGTTGAGAGAAACTGATAAAATAATTTACATAAAATTTGTAAACTGGTACAAAAATAAACTCTAGCTTTAAACAACTAAAAACTGAGAACTGAAAGCGGCTGTCGTATAGACGTTAAGTTCAGATTCCCAAAGGGTGAGCAACATCATCACTGACGTGCACTCGATGATGGGAAAAAAGAAAACAAAGGCAGTTAGGGGCCAGTGCCGAAGTAAGCCTAGCACCGTGAGCCACTCTTGCAGCACCATGCATGTGCACGGTTTGCCTCGGTGCCAGCCCTCCTGAAAAGTTCTGACTCCTGCGGGGTCCTAGTGCCTCTGGCACAGACCCACTAGTGTTAACATGTGAAGATACATTTCTGGAAAATGTTAGGTTCCGTATGTAACAGCAGCCACACAACCCTTTCTTTTCCTCTGTCCATGCCAGCTGAAGGGGTTATACCTTGGGTCAAAGCCCATTCTACTCTGCTTAGCTCTATCAGTTTCTCACACTAAGCTAAAAGCTTTGGGTTTAAGGTCTGGTCAGCCTCTGCAGGGACTTTTCTCTATTGGACTCTGGTCCCCTGATGGCATCTAGGGTTACCTTAATGATGAGGGACACTGCTCCACACCAGGCCAGTTTCCCTGCTAGAGCAGAGTTCACCCTAGCACTGGATGCCTCTCATCAGCGTCTCCACACTCACTGGTAGGTGTACACCAGCCTGCCCTCTGGCAGAAGCTGTAGCTCCACTATCCATCATGGCTCAGGATCTCTAGTACTCGGTGAAGGGATATTTCGTACCGTAGCCTGCAGTGCAGTCTCTCCACAGCAGCTTGGCTAATAGCATCTCTTGAGCACAGGCCCCCAAATGCCCCCCCCCCAAAAAAAAATATAGACACTCCTCAGGATTCATACACCCTCCCAGTGTGTCCCCTACATACTCCCAGGAATTACTGGCAAGAGGCGAGAGGCACAACACCTCGAGTGCGCCCTGCTAACCTTCTCACAGGCACTAAGCTTTACTCATTGGTCTTTTAAATCAGAGTCGCTACCAATTCGTAGGTTGTGAACCTGGAATTCTAGTAATGAACTCATCCTATAGTGGCCAAAGGAAGTTGCTGCATTCAAAAAACACACTGTGCTGTGTGTAATTAACAAATTGGGTTGTGGGAGTACGGTTACAAATTTTTTGATCCTGAAAACTACTGGACAAAAAGTATCTTGCTTTTGTCATTATAACAAACTGGTGAAGGGAAATGAAAAATAAAACCCACTTACTGCTTCAGAAAAACACCCAAGAATGGCCTTATGGATTTTACACACTAAATATTTGTATTAACACTAGTTCTAGCGTCTGTGAATACTCATCAGCAACAATCAGACTGGGAGCTTCTTCTGCCACTACTGGTTGCATTTTTTTTTTTTATGTCCTCAGCAAATGCATATCCACCACGGGTACATTTTAACTTTCAGTTTGCGACACACCAATGCCAATAAAAGCCCTTGGTCAGCAGGAAATAAAGAGAACCTCAAAGAACTGAATTTTAGCAAAGGTAATCCAGGCAAATTCATAGGGACTATGAGGCTAAAAATAAAAAATTACATACTCACCATAATTCTTGATCTTCTAGGACTATCTTCACATGAATAGATTCTGAGCTGGAGGTGCTAGGACCCTGTGGGAGCAAGAACTTTTCAGGAGGGCTGGCACTGAAGTAAGCTGCACGCATACATGGTGCCATTGGGGGAGCGCGCAGCATGGGCTCACCTCAGCACCAGACCTCAACCACCTCAGTACCATTTTTACCGGGAGCTGCAGCATTAAGTAACATTTATACATTAACCTAAGGGCATAAGATAGCCCTGGTGACCAATGTAAGAAGGGTCAACAAATCAGAAACACAGTACCTTCACAGCCCAAATTAACAACAAGGGGTGAAGACCAATAAACAGGCTAGGATGAGTTCAAGTTTATTGTAGGAAAAAACTCCATTGAGCAAGCTCATTCACAAGGAGGTCCTATGATACATATACTAGAAGACTCAAAAGAAGGATACAATAGCAGCACACAACAAGATTATAAGTGCTGATAAAGTACATGAGTAGCAGTTATACAGGCATTACACTATATATCATGGAGTAGGTCATCATACTCATATACAAAGTGCAGATACAGTCCATATGGACCTTGTGTCTAACAATAGACTACACAGTCATAGAAAAATATGATTTCAATGACAATTACGTCTTTTATTTTTCCTGCAATTAAATTATTGAAGAGACTGACAGAGACTAATTTTGAAAGTTTCAGTGAAGATTGTAGACGATTCCAGATTACTAGTAGGGCTATGGAAAAGGCATGCTTCCCGAAGGGGGTGCGTGTCATGGGGACATCTAGGAAGATGAAATCCAATTTCCTGAGTGCATATGTACTGCGGCAGGTATGGATGATGGAGGTTAGGTATCTTGGAAGTTTGTTAAGGAGAAGTTTTAGAGTCCATGTACTGGCATGAAGAACACATCTAGTGGTAAGGGATGTCCAACCCACAGCTGAGTATAGGTCACAATGATGTGTCCGGTAAGGGGAGTTCGTAATGAAGCGCAGCGCACGGTGATAGAGAATGTCCAGTTTGTTAAGTTTTGAGGTTGCAGAAGAGTTATATATTATGTCCCCATAGTCTAATAATGGGAGGAATGAGACTTGGACAAGCCTAGTTCTGACCTCGACTGGAAAGAGTGGCTTGTTACGGTAAAAAAAGCCTAGCCTTATTTTTAGTCTTTTTATGAGGTCATCCAGGTGTTCAGAGAATGTAAGCTTGCTATCTAACCAAAACCCCAGGTATTTGAATTTAGAGGTGACTACCAAAGGCTCACCTAGGGAGGTTACTATGAAGTCATTCTGTAATGTGTCAGGTACCGGGGGAGAGAGATCATAGCCTTGGTTTTCTTAGCATTTAGTAGGAGTTTCGCATTTATGAGACTGGATTCAAGCTGGACAAAGTCAGCTTGGAGGACGTCTCTGACGTGTAGTAATGAGGCATCAGAAGTATAGAGGACTGTATCGTCGGCGAAGAAATGCAATTTAGAGTTGGATATGTGGTAGTCGAGGCCATTAATGTATAGAGAGAATAAGATGGGACCTAGAATGGAGCCTTGTGGGAGTCCCCTAGTAAGTGGTAGGGGGGAGGAGAACAGGCCATCAGCTTTGATTTTTTGCATCCTTCCTGAAAGGTAACTATTAAACCACTGGATGGTAGAAAATGTGGCACCTATTTTAGCAAGGCTGAATTTGATAAGGTTGTGGTCTACCATGTCGAAAGCTTTACTAAGGTCTAGGAAGACAGCTCCTGTATACTTCTTACAGTCCATGGTTGAAATCCAGTCATCGGTTACTTTGGCCAAGGTGATGACGGTACTGTGGTTGGAGCGGAAACCAGATTGGGGTGGGTTTAGGAGCAAATAGGTTTCTAGGTGATGCTTTAATTGAGTGTAGATCAGCTTTTCAAAGACTTTAGAGAGGATAGGCAAGATGGAAATGGGTCTGTAGTTATTTAAATCACATGGGTCCCCTGATTTAAATAGGGGGAGGATATGGGCTGATTTCCAGCATGATGGTACAATAGAAGAAGAGATAGAAAGGTTGAAAATACGCAAGATTGGGGCTGTAAGGTAGGTGAACCAAAGTTTTAGGAAAAAAGGTTTGATTCCGTCGTCCCCGGCACTTTTTTTTGGTATCAAGGTTCTTGAGGGAGTCTTCGACATCTTTAAAGTTAATGGGGTGCAGCTGAAAGGGGTGGCTTGCTTTTGGAGAGATATAATTTGTGCTGTCTTGGCTAATAGCACATGAAGCTTACGGGGGACATGTCAAACGCTAGGCCAGTGGTGGTAAAGTGAGAGTTAAATTCTTCAAGTATATGGAAACTATTATCCACTGTCGTATGATTTTTAATGATTTTGGTTGGTAGGGAGAGGGCCATCGGATGCCCTTCAATAGACTTCAGGGTCCTCCACATTTTTTGGGAGTCCCTCTTAGCCTGCTCGAGAGTAGAAACAAAGAAGTTGGCTTTGGCAGCACGAATTTGTTTCACGCAGCCATTTCCGGCAGTTCTGAAGGCCTGCCAATCCTCCGGGCTTTTGATGCATCTAGCCTTGGCCCATAATTTATCACGGGCAGAAAGAGCGTTCTTCAATTTGGCAGTGAACCAGGGGTGTCAGATGTTTCGTATCCTGACCTTAATAAATGGTGCATGTTTATTTGCTAGGGTGTTGAGGGTGTCTTTTAGGACTGCGGCTGCCTCATCAGGGGTTTTGGAGAGATAAAGGTTTTGTCATCTAACCTGGCTAAGGTCATAGAGGTAGTCCTGCATGCTAAACTTCCGGAACGAGCATTTAATTATGATTTTTGGCTGATGGCAAATTTTGGTTTGCAACCTTGTGCAGACTACAATACCATGGTCACTCATATCATTATGAAATACCGCTGAGTGAGAGATTTTATGGGGATGGGAAGATAATATAATATCAAGAATCAAGCTCTTGTCTACATTTATCTTGTTGGGCCTTGTGGGTTCTGACACTAATTGGGTAAGACCAAGTTCATCACAGAGGGGCTTCAGCCTGTGCGATTTGTATGATAGCCAGTCCATATTGAAATCCCCAAGGATTGGTACTTCGGTCTTGGCAGCAGCTGTTAGCGATTTGAGGATACTGAGGAGGTCAGTTCCACCACTAGGGGGCCTGTAGCATCCGATGATGGTAATGCATTCCACTGGAGGGGAGATGTAACTTTAAGGAGACAATTTCATATTCCTTTTTTTTCGAGTTATACTGAATGTCACTAACTGTGAACTTGGATTTAGTGTAAATAACTACTCCCCTGCCCCTAGTCCCCCTGTCAGCCCTAATCAGCTTGTAGCCCAGTAACTTGTTGGTCCAGGTTGGATTTTTTTAGCCAGGATTCTGTAATAATAATAAGATCAGGCTCAGTATGTAGAGCCCATGCTTGTAGCTGGTCAATTTTCTTAGGCAGGCTTTGGATATTAACCAACATTACCTTAATGCCTGAAGCTGCTGCAAATTCAGAAGGCGAGGTGAGCAAGTTGGGTGGGCCTGGGTTTAGTTCCATGTTTCCCGAACACAGAAGGAGCAGGAATAACAATTTCATTAGGGAACTCATGAGGGACCCAAGAGCTTTATTCCTTTTACCCCATTTTTTGGAGGGGGTCAGAGGAGGCTTCAATGCACTGAAATGCCTGTAGGCAGAGTGAGATTTTATGGTTATAAGAAACAGCACGCTGAGAGAAAGAGGAGAGGGGAGTAAGTGGTACTGATGGGAAAATACATGGGTGTAATCTAATGGGGAGGAAACCACAGGGATAAATAAGGTACCCCGGTATGAGGTAGGGCTAATTGAAGCTGTAGGGCTGAAGAACAGGCTGGGCCCATAAGCATCATTCATACGAAGGACAGTTGGTGCACTACAAAAGAATGATACAATAATGAGAGTGCTATATGCCACGGTGTCAAACGGAGGAGCTGTAAAGAGGCAGATAGAGAGAGCACCATAACCTGATTATGAAGGGGAAGGGCACTGTGATTGGCCCAGCAGGGGTCCAATAAGGAGATTGCAGGGATAGTTGAGGGCGGGACAAGAGCGTATTTAATTTGGGCCTGGGAGGGGGTGGGAGGAAAAATCAGGGACAGAGAAGAGTCTTTAGGGCGGAAAGAAGCCCAGTTCAAAATCAGTGTCTCTGGACAAATCAGGTCTGTTCCCTTGGAGGTGCCAGAGTTCCGATTGGTCGGCTGGTGACCGTACCTTTTATGCTGCGGAATCCGGCTTTGGCTTAGGGGTCAGCGGCTTCAGAGGCGCCGTCTGACTGGGGGAGATATCAAGCCGTGGAAGCGAGGGCTTGCCCCTGTCACGGGGAGCCGCTGCAAGGAGAGAGAAAGGGAGAAAATATAAAGGCAGCTAAGGCAAGGGACAGACAAAGGATTCATGAGACAGGGAGACAGCAAAATTACCAAGACAAAAGGGATACTTAATTTCGGAGCCAAGAAGCGGACAGTAATCACTTTACACTTTACAGATATCACTGCATAACAGGGCTGTAATCACTTAAAAAAAAAACTGTATGTACACTTCTGAAAAATATAGACAAGTAAATTAGTGAAAAATCTAAAGAACAGGAGAAAAATCAGGAACAGAGCAGTCTTTAGGGCAGAAAGAAGCCCAGTTCAAAATCTGTGTCTCTGGACCAGTCGGGGCTGTTCCCTTGGAGGCGCCCAAGTTCCGATTGGTTGGCTGGTGATCGTACCTTTTGTGTTGGGGAATCCGGGTTTGGCTTAGGGGTCAGTGGCTTCAGAGGCGCCGTCCGACCAGGGGAGATATCGAGCCGTGGAAGAGAGGGCTTGCCCCTGTCACAGGGAGTTGCTGCTCCTGAAGGGATGATCGATGAGGAATTTCACACTGTATCCCTACTTGGAGAGAACGATCCTGAACCGGAGCTGGAACTTGATGATGTAGCTCATGTGATATCTTCTTTGCAGCCTACTGAGAATGCGCAGGACAATCTCACTTGGTGATGCCCCCCTGAATCAATCACTCCTGGCAGAGGTGCCGTTGCCTGCAGGTCCACTGCCACAATCTTCACTTCTGAACTCTTCCCATCAACCCCTCGGTAGATCCAGACGTATCAGATGGCGATGTTTCAGATTAGAATGTTTCCATGCACTCTCACAGCTCCTCCTCCTCTCACTCGGTGGCAGGACCTTCAGTTTACGGCTCAGAACTTGACTCCAGCTGCCTGGGGCAGCACACAGATCCGCGGCCCTATGGACACCCTCAAACAGGTTGAATTCCTAGTTCAATTGCAGAAGTTTGAATGCACTTCTGGCTCTCCAGCCCTCCTCCTTGGCAAGGCGGTAGTAGATATCTAAGCTTATCCTTGAGGGCGACCCATAAATCACTGATTTTCTGATTACTCCTCTCATCCCTGCAACTCCTCTGGCTCTGTCTGTTCCCTCCGTGTGGTGGTGCTCCAGCGGGTTCCCCGCAGTAGTCGGCAGCCAGCGAGTCTCCGCGTCATGGGCTCGTATAGCCCAGTTAAAATTAATTTAAAACCTTACTTGGTGGTGGCGCCCACTGAGTGTGAATCAATGGTGAAGATATTCCTAGAAGATCAAGATTTATGGTGAGTACATCATTTTTATATATTCCAGGAATCAGTCTTCACCATTGATTCACACGAATGGGTTAAAGTACCAAACTCAGACTAAAATTTCCCAGGGCAGTGTGGTGGGAGCAGAGGATCACCCAGGACTAAAGTTCATTGAGGCTGGTCCTCCCAAAGGAGGCATGCTGCCTGGCATGGACAACCATGGCATAGTGCTTGAAGAAGATATGCACTGTGCTTCAAGTTGCAGCTCTGAAAATACCGATAGGCATAGACCAAATCTCTGCCAGGGACATGGCAACTGCTCTGGTGGAGTGCATGTACCTGGCCTTCCAACTTGACCTGCGCAAGAGCACAGCAGTGACAAAGGCAATTGACTATCCAAGCAGAAATGAATTTAACTGTAACAGGCAGTCCCATCTGATCAGGATCAAGGTAGACAGAGCTGCTTTGAGTGCCTGAAGTCCTTCGTTCCGTCAAAGGAAAACTTCAGGGCCCTCCTGACAGATGATGGAAGATGTGCTGTCCTTCGTTCTGAAAGTTAGGAAAGTCAGAAAGTGTAAGCCACAACTCACGGCTGGCTCAAAAGGAACCAAAAATAAATTTTTCAAGAACGTAAAATTCAGGTACCAGGGCAGGACTGGATTACAAATGGGAGGTTTCATGTGCAGAATACAGTACCTCTCAAAAAGGTACATAAAATCTCCATATTGGCAACAGTACGCTCATCAATAGGGGCATGAAAAGCTGATATACTGTAGCTGCCAGATGCAACTTCTTCGGAAAAATACTGCAGATCAGAATCTGACAGTGACAGCAAGTATTCCAACACTGCAAATATACCACACCAGTGATGAAAAAAATTGGGTAAATAAATCATGTTATTTTGGGATTAATATTTTCACTTAGAACATCATTTATATAACTTAGAACATGTTATTTCCACTTAGAATCTGGAAATGGAACACAGAGAACAATGGGCCAGATAGGGAACTTACAATGGAAAGAAAGGCAGTTTTAAGCTAAAACAAGGTAAAACACCAGTAAAAAGACTACAAATGGTGTGGTATATATCAAACACATAATGGATTGCAGTAGAACAACATTTATCTCCACACGAGTGGTAAGTCCTTTATAACTAACTTGTGGCTTCGCCACTCTTGAGTTATGGGTCTTGCCACTCACTAGTGGAGATACATGTGTTATTCCACTGCAGTTCATTATGTATTCCCTATTTACCAGACAGGTGAACAGGTCCATATGTCTGTAAGTGGCCCACAAGGTGAAATGCTTCCACTTCAAAGAGTATGTGTGTCCCTGGAAGGCTTTCTGGCCACAACCAGCACATAAGCTACTTTAGGTGACACTTCAGACCGTGCAATGGCTGTCTTCAGCAGCCAGGCATGCAGTTGCAGGGATGTCAGGCCTCTGCACAGAGGCAAGGGTACTGGAGGCTCCACTGCTAGTTGTTGGAGCACCAGATACCATATTTGTAGAGGCCAAACGTGCAATGAGGATGAGGGTCACACACCCCATCTGCAGTTTCAGTTAACACTCTATTAATGGAACAGGAGGGAATGCGTACAGAAACCTCCCTTTCCAAGACAGGGACGTGTCTCACCCCAAAAAAAATCCAGGTCTGGAATGAGCAAGCAGAAACGCAGTGGTTCTGCACTGTGTGGGGACGCATAAAGGTCCAACTCTGGATGACCCCACCTTGCAAAGAAGTTGTTTACCACTGAGGTTGGCAGCTCCCATTCATGCGTCTTGGACTGTGACCTGCATAGCTTGTTTGCGAAGACATTTTGGACACCTGGGAGATGCATGGCTGAGCACTCCAAGCCATGTTCCAGCAGCCAGTACCACGCTCTCATGGCTTCCCGACACAGGAGATAGGAACGAGTGCCCCCTTGTTTATGTAATGCATAACACTGACGTCCATCTGTACTAGCACAGGACCTGGAGTTAGATGCTCTTGAAAAGCCTAGAAACTGTATAAGACAGCTCATCTCCAGGACATTTATGTGCATTCTGGTTTCAACCTCACTCCAAGAACCTCGAGTGTGATAAGGGCCCAGATGTGCCTCATCATCTGGATCCTGAGGAATCCAAGGTGAGAATCTGAGCTGGGATTAGAAATGGAACACTCCTTAGGAGGTTGCTGTGATCCATCCACCACTTCACTGTTTTGTGTAAACAGGACATGATGAGCACCTTCTGGTTCATGTCGTCCATCAGTTGGTCCCACTGCACTATCCACATGTGTAAGCAGGCCAGTGGCACAGTCAGAAAGCCTTCTGCCATGAGTCCCAGGAGACACAGAAATGTTCTAGCTGGGACGCACTGACTGCTATATACCAGTTGTGCTTGAGCTATGAGATCTTCTGCTCGGTCCAGGGGTAGGAATGCCCAGCCCTGTTGTGTGTCCAGGATGACACCTATGTACTGCAGCCTTTAGCAAGGAGACAGTACTGACTTTGGCACATTCACTGTAACCCCTAGGTCTTCGAAAAATTGCCTTGTTCAGGACAGTGTGTGCAAGAGTTGGTTCCTGGAGCTGGCTTTCAAGAGCCAATCATCCAGGTACAGGAAGAAATATAGCCCTTCCCTGTGAAGGACTGCTGCCACCACTGCCAAGCATTTGGTGAAGCCCTGTGATACAGAAGACATGCCAAAGGGCAATACTCTGAATTGGTAGTGCTCCCCTTCCAGTACAAATCTCGGATATTATCTGTGAGGATGTCTGATCTTGCTATGAAGGTATACATCCTTCATATCCAGGAAGCAAATCCAGACCCGTTTGCAACAAAAAAATCCGAGCTTGCAAAAAGACCATGTGAAACTTCTTGTATTCTGTGTTGAAGTTTAGGTCTCTCAGATCTAGCACAGACCAGAGATCTCTTGTCCACTTGGGGACCATGAAGTAGCTGGAGTACAACCCTTTGTTGTTCTAGTGAGTAGGCACAGGTTGTATTGCACGTTTGTAGCATCGTACATCTTTCAGCAGGGATAAATGTCCCAGAGGATAAGCTGTAAGAGATGGAGGATGCAGTTGGGGGAGACGGTCTAAACTCCAGACCATGTCCCTTTGCAGTTCTCTCCAGGACCCATCTGTCTGCAGTGATTTCCCTCCATTGTATCAGATGAAGGGAGAGGCAACCCCCTACCACCACCTCTATAGGCATAAGTGGCATGTGGGGAAAATCTGATTCCAGTCATGCTGAGCCAGTGGGGGCAAAGCCACCAGCTTTAGATGCTTTGGAATGAGCTCCCGGGGGAGAGAGCTGGCAAGGCGCCACCACACTTACGCTTGACAGCCACCTCTGGCAGCAGGCTTATAAAAGGATCCCCTGCTACGACCCCCACCAGGTGTGGGATACAGGAATTTGACTGACCTTAAAGTCATTTTAGAGACTTCCTTCACTCTCTGAAGTCACGAAGTATAAAGGCATCAGCTTTATGTATGTTAATGTGTGTAGCCTCTTAAAGAAACTCACCTCAATACAGGCTTGGGCTATCCACACGGAGCCAGATGTACTTGTCATATCTGAATCCTGGCTTCGTCCATCCACGCTGGACAAAGAGGTCAATATCCCCAACTATCTGTTATTCAGAGCCGATAGACTAACCAGAGGCGGTGGTGTAGTCATCTATGTTAATGACAAGTTTACGGTCGCTACCCTCGACACTACATCAATTGCCAATGCCCGTCCTTAAAAATCAAAATATCTACATCAATGGCCCTCTGTGTCATAAGATGTTGTAGACCCCCGTCCTCGGGGTCACAGCTCCTGTCCCACCTATCATCTACTACGAGTACCGACACAATGGAAACAATTATACTAGGGAACCTTAACTACGACTGGCTGTCAAGCGCATCTCTTCCACTTAAATCCTTCTGTGACTCTCATGGGCTCACTCTACTTATTAATGAACCTACTTGTATCAATAAGAAAAACCCTATGAAAAGTACACTATTAGATGTACTTCTAGTAAGCAAACCTCATTTCTTCTCCCATGCTGGGATCTTTTCTGCCGATGTTAGTGACCATTGCTTTATTGCTGGCATAAGAGCAGTCCCTAAACCAACAGCCTCAGCAAAGTTCTCTACCAAAAGATCAAAACGGAATTTTGACCCGCTTGCATATATCAATGACCTGAAAGCCTCCCTGCTTTGGCAGACCTTTTATTTAGCCAAATCGGTAGAAACAGCATATGCCATTTTCAACGAAATTGTATCCAGCGCTTTTAACACCCACGCACCCTTAGTCAAAACCCACATAAAGGCTAAAAAGTGCCATTGGCTTACAGCAGACATCAAGGCAGCACTATTAAAAAGAGACAAGCTCTGGAAGCTAGCACGCAAATCCCACAAAGCCGAAGACTGGCATCTTTTCAGAACAGCCAGAAACCACTGTACAAAGCTAATTTGGGAAACCAAGTCTAACTTCCATCGCTCTGAACTCGACACTGCCTCCAACTGCCCTACCAAGTTCTGGTCCACAATAAAAGAACCTTCCGGTAATACCACAGGAAACACTCTCCCCTCAAAAATTATTTCTGACAATGTAACTATCAACAACAATAAAGAGATGCTACAAGCCTTCAACAATCACTTTGCTACTGCAGGGCTAGCTTTTGATAACTTACCTGCACGCAACCTATGCTCCCAGCTTACCACGCAACCTTCAGAATCTAGTTCCTCAGATCCAGTCTTTTCATTCTCTCTTGCCTCACTAAAAGAGGTCGAAGATCTCCTTCTCCAGTTGGACACCAGAAAAAAGTGCTGGCGCTGACACCTTCGATCCATATTTATTTATTTATTTGCTTTTGGTAACCGGGTGGGTGCACTAGGAATAAGAATGCCTATTTTCAGGCACGACCAGGAGAGAACAGCTTGAAAATACATAAGTCTACATGTGGCACTATAAATGTAAGGAAGTACTGTAGGGGATCAACATACAATCAAACGTAGGGTAAGGAGAGACATTGATTCTACATGCCAATAGGCTTGGGGTGTAGAGAAATATTATACAGTAAAAGCAGTTACAATACAGTTTGTACAAGTAAATACAAGTCAAGACAATGTGAGAAAACAGGCATTGCAAGTGAGAGAATACATAAAAACAAAATAAGTGCCAGTTTTGTGGTTAATGAAATGGGGAGAGGAAGGAATAGTGGTGGGAAGCAGAGAAAAGAGGGTTAGGAAAAAGAGAGAGAGGACATGTAAGGAGGGAGTTTAAGAGAGGTCGGAAAGAGGTGTCAGAGAAGTGGATTACCTAGTAAAAGGACTGAGAAAAGATGGTCTAAGGTGGATTAAAACAGATGCAGGGGCTAGTAGCATGCAGATGCTCACGATGAAGTTTCTTAAAACTAGCATGGGTGGTCACTTGACGAATAGTTTGAGGTATGGAGTTCCAGTACTTTGGAGCCATGTATGAGAAAGCACGTGCATCCATGTTAGTTCTGTATCTAGGGATGTGAAGAGGTGCTTGGCCTGTAGATCATAGCCCACAGGAGAGAGGTTGTGAGGGCAGCAGGGAGGCAAGGGACAGGGTGAAGCCTGATCTGGCGATGCAGTCAATTAGTGAGCCAAAAGACTGGAGTCGGTGGGTGGAAGGGCAAGGCCATTTTAAGTCAACATAGAGCTGGCAATGGTGTTTGTAACATGAGGATGCAGAGGCATAGCAGCAGATGCTATTATAGGTGGTGTCCCATTTATGGAGGGAGGATTTAGAGGCTGATAGGTAAGTGACTGAGCCATAGGCCAGGGCCGGGAGCAGCAAGCCTTGTGCCACAGCTAGTCTAGCCAAGGGGGTAAGGGCATAGCTAGTTCTGTAGGCACTTCCTATCTTGGCATTGACAGACTTACAGATGGTTGTTATGTGCAGGTCAAAATCTAGAGATTCGTCAAGAGTAACACCCAGATATTTAAAGGATCTGGTGCTAGCCAGAGGAAGCAGTCAACACATCAAGATTTTAGGGCATTATGATTCGTTTTAAGCCCTAGCAGAAGCGAGCCAAAGAGCATGGAGTATGTCTTGCTAGTGTTGAGAACAAGTTTGTTCTCGGTTAGCCAAGACTGAATACTAGCGAAGTCCGAAGCAAGAGGGTGGTTTATGTCAGCGGCATTTCTAGCACTGTGGTAAATAACTAGGTCATCAGCGTAGAGCAGAGATGAGCAGGTAGGTGCAAGCAGTGGGATGTCGTTAATGAAAATAGAGAAAAGCAAGGGGCCAAGTATAGAGCCCTGGGGCACTCCTACATGTATGGAGGAAAAATCTGATATGGCTGAGTTGAAAACTACAGCCTGTTTCCTCTCAGATAGATAGCTTTTGAACCAGGCTACTACAACAGAGGAGAAACCTAGGGAGCGTAATTTAGCAAGAAGAAGGGTGTGGTTAACCAGGTCAAAAGCCTCGGTTAGATCGATGAAAACCGCACCTGTCAGGGGGCCCGAGTCCACAGAGGCATAGACGTCATTTGCGAATTTTAGGAGGGCGGTGGAGGTGCTGTGGCCTTTGCGGAAGCCATGCTGGGAGCATGAAAGAAGGTTGTACTTCTGGAGATATTCTATAGATTGGGTGGCCACTAGTTTCTCCAGGATTTTGCTAAGCATGGAGAATTGCTATGGGACTGTACTTCTTAATTTCTTTAGGATCCCCTTTTTGGAATTGGGGTGACTTTAGCTATTTTCAGATATCAGGAACTATACATGCAGCGCAGAAAGGTTGAAGATTTTGGTTAGGGGAGAGGCAATGAGAGGGGCAGCAGCTTTCAGGAGCCTAGGTTCCAGACCATCAGACCCCGAGCTGGTACTGTCAGAAGCGGAGAGTAGCAGTTTTAATACTACTCCTCTTGTGATACTCTGGAACCTAGAGAGGGGGTGCATGAGTAGAGGTTCACTAGGGGGTGAGGCGGTGTGTATAGGTGGGAAGGAGGTCAGGTAGCTGGTCAGATCTGAGAAGTGGTGATTGAAAGAGTTGGCCATGGTCACCGGATTATTGCAGTGTACGCCATTTAACAACATATCACTTGTATGGGCCCTGTGATTAGCTCCAAGGAGTATTTTTATGGCAGACCAGAATTTCTTAAGAGTCACCAGCAGCCTTTGTTAGCAGGTCTCTGCAGAAAGAGCTTTTGGCTAGGCAAATATTTCTTTTGTATGTGTTTCTCAGAGATCCATAGTGGTTATAGTTGGTCTGCAGCCCAGTGGTTTTGAAACATCCCCACAATTTGTCCCTGGTCCTTAATTGGGTAAATAGGTCTTTGGTTAACCACTTTGTCCGAGTTCCACGAATACGATGAGTGACACGGGGAGCACAGGTGTCTTGAAGCAGGCCAAAATGAACCAGGAAGTAGTCAAGTGCTATCTGGGCATTAGTAGAGGTGTAGATGGGAGTCCGATCAATCAAGGAGAGATCATGAGTAAACTGTGTTAAGTTGAAATTGGCCAAATTGCAGAAGGTAATAAGTTTAGGAGGCAGAGATAGTTTATTAGTAGAGCACCAGATGCAGTAGACTGGGGAGTGATCACTTATGGTATATGCAAGGGTACCTGCACATACTATGCTGTCAGGGTGGTTTGTAAGGACCCAGCCAATAAGAGTACTAGTCCAAGGGGGAGCCATGACCCTTGTTTGGTCTGTGATTAGTTGATGAAGGTCGTGGCCTTGTATCATAGTATGAGAGGACTGGTTTGATTTACTAGTCCAGTTTAGGTTGAAGTCCCCCCCAGTATAAAGACTTCATTAAAGTCGATGGTGCTGTTTACTTGGGAGAGGAGTTCTTCGAGACCCTTGCTACCACCAGCAGGAGGATTATAGGCACAAACGATGTGTAATTTCTTTGAGCCTAGTTGTAAGGTTGCATGGATCACTTCGCATTGAGGTAGGGTCAGCAGGACATTGTGGGATAGCAACAAATGAGGTTTATAAAAGATGGCTACACCACCTCCACGCTTTGATGATGGCCTATCTTGTCTGATGAGATTGTTACCTAAAGATTGCCTATCATGTCTTGGCCGTACCTATTACGCATCTATTTAACTTGTCCCTTTCTCAAGGGACCCTCCCCAAACTGTGGAAGACCACACACGTTATTCCGTTGTTTAAATCCGGAGACCCCTGTGATCTAGTAATTTCTTTGACCCTCCCCCCAGCCAACCTCCCCCTGTCCTCCAGCACCCCAGCTTCCTCCTGCGAAAGATTTCCACCCGGGAAGCCAGACCGATCCTAATCAAAGCTCTCAATGGCAACAATCCCGGCAGTGACTCACTGGACCCCAGCATCCTCAGGCTGGTGCTAGATGAGTCCTTGCACCACTCACAAGCCTAATTAACCAGTCACTCTGCCTGGGACAATTCCCACAGCTTGGAAAACAGCCATTATCACACCTATTCATAAAGGGGGCGACAGGTCAGTGGCCAACAACTACCGGCCAATCTCCATCCTCCCTCCCCTCTCTAAAGCCCTGGAGAAAGTGGTGGCCATTCAAATCACTGATTATCCGGCTAAGCATAACATTTTATGCCCAGAGCAACATGGCTTCCGTGCGGGTCACAGTACCAGCACTGCCCTTATTGAATTCTCCGACTTTCTACACTCCTCCTTGGATACCAGCTCCCTAGCTGGTGCAGTGTTCATTGACCTCTCAAAGGCTTTCGACACTGTCTCCCATCCACTTCTGCTGAATGCACTCTGCCACACTGGTCTCTTGGCTGGCCCCTGGCATGGTGTGCTAGCTATCTTGACACCGATCTCAGTGTGTCAAAATTAATACACACTCTCGATACCCTTCCCATTCTCTCTGGGGTCCCCAAGGCTCCATCCTGGGCCCCTTCTCTTCTCACTGTATCTGACACCCTGCCCAGTGCATGCCTGGCAAAATTCTGCTATATGCAGGCGGCTGTCCTTTGCCACCACCCAATCCCATCTCCTACAGGACTCCCTACAGCAGTCTTTCAACAGTGCCGAGGCTTGGTTTAAAGGCGCGAAGCTCGTCATCAATCTTAAGAAAACCAAAACTATG
Source organism: Neoceratodus forsteri (assembly GCA_016271365.2). Lineage (NCBI taxonomy): Eukaryota > Metazoa > Chordata > Ceratodontiformes > Ceratodontidae > Neoceratodus > Neoceratodus forsteri. The sequence continues at coordinate 128,802,985 of JADMNL010000031.1, read as the reverse complement.
CTCTTTTCCACCCCAAAACAAAGCTAGCAACCACCCACTCTATATCCTTCCGAGTACCAACCAGCCACTGGAACAAGTCTGCTCCTACAAATACCTTGGGGTTACCTTGATTCAGCCCTCACATTTCACAACCACATTGACGCTCTAACATCCGCCACCAACACCACGGCTTGCATCCTATTCATACATAAAACCTGCCTTCCCCAAATGCTCTCGACTTAGCTGTTTACATCATCCGTGCTGTCCTTGTAGACTATGGTCTACCAGTATATAGTGCTGCTGAACACCACTGCACTCAACAAAATTCACTAACCCTGAATAAAGCGTGCAGATTGATTACTGGTGCCTTAAGCCCGCACACACCTGTCAGGCTCTATGTATCGATGCTAACCTGCTTACCCTGGATGAGCGGCTCCAATACCAAACCTGTCTCCTCACCAAATAAACCCTAATCGGCTCTCCCCTGGGATAACAGCATCCATCCAGAGCCCTCCCACTGTTGCAACACGGTCTTCCCACAAGACCACTCTAAAGGTCCCCAGATCTAGAACCAGCCGTGGCCAGAGGTCCTTCTGCTATAGAGCCCTAACCTGGTTTAACTCTCTCCTGCCACCATCACCAATGCCATCACCATCTCCACGTTCAAACCACACTGGAACCACATCTTCAGCTTCTCGTAACTGCTCCTGTCTCTGAACATAGCCTCCACCTCTGCTTCTCTTGACAATGCCCCGGGCAACTCTCCTCCCCATCCCCTCCACCACTTCCCTGTACACCATGCCTATGTTTAACCTGGCCAATGCCATGGTTTTCAGTGTTTACCTACCAGAATGCTCACTTGATACCAACTTGTGGAACACCTGTTATCAATTACATGTACCCTGTACCCAATTTGTATTTGTCTGTCCACAATGTGACGTGGCGCCTCTGTTGAACGCCTATTGTTTTGCAAATCTTTGCTATGTAACTAAAACACAATGTATGTCTTTATGTGACGAAGTACCTTTGGAAACGAGCCTCTGGCTCAAAGGTTGTAAACTGATTCTTAAATAAATAAATAAATAAATCTAAACAACTACAGGCCCATCTCCCTTCTCCCGGTACTATCAAAACTTCTGGAAAAAATCATGAATGCCCAGCTGAAAGCTTTCATAGATGATACTAACCTGCTAAACCCAATGCAATCTGGTTTCGGAACTGAACATAGTACAATCACCACCCTGGCCAAGGTGACAAATTACTGACAGCGCGAGCTAGAGAACAAAAAATTTGTCTGCGCCATCTTTCTAGACCTAAGTAAGGCCTTCGACACTGTCAACCACAGCCTCCTTCTTTCTTCATTAAAAGCTATTGGTCTAGATTCCACCTCCTTGCGTTGGTTCCACAACTACCTTTCTGATAGGCATCAACAGGTGAAGGCTGAAGGTGAACTCTCCCCCTCAAATCTGTTAAAAAGAGGTGTCCCGCAGGGATCCATCCTAGGGCCACTCCTATTTGCCATCTACATCAACAATATAGACTCAGGTATCAATGAGGTGAAAATTCATCTGTTCGCAGATGATACAGTGATCTACCTAGGCTGTACAACTCCTGAAACTGCCTGTAGTGACCTGCAAGCTGACTTCAACATACTTCAATACCAGCTCCTTAGTAAAAAAATTGCTACTTGACGCCAAAAAGACAAAGGCGATGCTATTTTCACCTATTAACCATGCAGCCTACCCTGCTCTACCCCCCATCACCACCCTCCTAGGAGAAACCCTGGAATTTGTGCCAAAATTCAAATACCTGGGGGTCTGGCTAGACTTCAGACTCTCCTTTGTAGACCACCTGGAGGATTTGTTAAAAAAACTGAGGCAGAGACTAGGTCTCTTCTTCAGGTTAAACCGCCTACTAACTACAGAGGCCAAGAGACAGCTAGTTCAGTCTATGTTCCTTTCCCTAATTGATTATGCCGACTTTATATACAGCCAATGTGCAATTTCATACCTCGGTAAATTGGACATACTTTACTACAGAGCCCTGCGCTTCATCACTGGTCTCCCCTTCTCCACCCATCACTGCTCTTTACATGCGGCTGTAGGTTGGACCTCCCTACACTACAGACGAAATAAAAATGCAGCTCTCTGGACATACAGAGCTATCACTGGCAAACTTCCACAGTACATTGTTGATTGCCTGACTCTCAATATGCCTGGAACCTATGCCTATGAGGCTGTTCACTGATTTCTCGAAAGTGCTCAAGCCTAACACGTTTTGGGAGGCTGCCATAGGATTCGTTCTACCATCACTCTGGAATATTACTACAGAAATCACTGAAACTGAGGACTCCTGTTAATATTACTGTGTTTAAGTCCTTATACTCAAAATACATTACAGAAGTCTGCAACTGCTTCCAATGATCCTAGCTTACTTACACCCCCCCCTTCCACATTCTCCCTGCTTTTCCCATCCTCCTTCCTTCTCGTATCAGTGAATAACTTGTCCCTGGGCCACCTACTTATCTACTACCCTAAATCTCACCCACCTATTCCTTGTATACCCACAGCATCTCATTCCTTTACTCCTAGTATTATCCCAGTTCCAGACCCCCCCCCCCAAACTGGCTGCCCACTTCTCCCGCCTGGGTCTTTTTAAACTGACTATGTATGTCTCTTCGCTTGTAGTATCCACTTCAACTAATCTCTTCGCTGGGCTATAATGCCTTTACCTTACAGGAATACTAAACCATGTATGTTGCATCTGGTATAAATTTTTACTGACTTGCTACCCTATTGTTATGTATACCCTTACCTTTTTTACCTTTTACCTGAACCCAAATGTATTTTTACTTATCCTGTCTATTGCAGGCCTGCCTGTACTGTTGTACTCTTGCATCTACTATTTCTCTGTATATAAATGCATTGTTACTTGACTTGTGTAATGCAGGTCCACCTTGTAAATGAGCTTGCTCAATGGTGTTCGCCTGGATAAATAAAGAATTTGATTGATTGAAGGTCTCTTAATGCTTCTTCCACATAATAGCCAAAGCGTTTGATGTCTTTAAAAGGGACATTTAGAATCATTTGCTGCACATCAGTTGCGAACCCAGCCACCCTGAGCCAAGAATACCTTCTCATGCAAATACCAGTGGCAGCAGCATCAGAAACATCATATTCTGAGCGTAGCAAATGCTGCCAACCTTAGCTTCAGAATTCAGATTTTTAAGTAACTCATTCTTGGCATTTCCTTCTGGAAGAGCCTAAGATGCAGCTTTGGCAGCCTTCCACAGGTTATTCTGATACTTGATCATGTAGGCCTCGTACTTTGCAATACAAAGGTCTTGTGAGACATAGGTATGTGTGTGCTTGCCCATCACATCAAGCCTCCTGGATTCCTTATCAGGGCACAGAGTACGCATGTGTTCTGGTGCCCTGGATCTATCATGGGCAGCCACTATAGCCACAGAGTCTATTCCAAGTTGGTTGGCATAAGGCTTGGCAGCAAGACCAGGGTGCTGCTTCTCAGTCTTTCTGGGTGCAGCTGGTATTGAATTTAGCCTGAACTATACAGCAAATATGATATTCTCCAATGCAGGGTAAATTGGAGGAACTATGATGGATGGAGTACATGGTACCTCCAAAAAGTCTATCAGATTCTTTTTAGTGGAATCCTCTTCTTCCACAGCAAACCCCACTGCATTCTGCATTTGCTGCATCATATTTTGGAAGGTAGGGTCTTGAGGAGATCTGGGTGTGTACACCACAGAATCCTCAGTGCAAGAAGACACAGTGGAGCTAGACAGCATAGTGTTCTCCAGAACCCTTCTCTTCCTAATCCTCCTCCATTATAAGGTCTAGATTGTATTCTTCCTCGTCAACGTCCCTGTCAGCGAAGGGAACTGAGGACCTTGCTGACAACGCGAAGGTCACTGCTCAGGAGGCATTTACTGTGATTCAGCAGATGATGTCAACAGGGCCTGTGACACAGGAACACCTACTGACTGCAGTATAGGCTGCATAGATAAGCCTGGAAGTATGCGCCGTATCATAGCAGAAAACGACACCAGTACTGCCTGTGCGTCGATGCCCTGACCAGGGACCGTGACTGCTGTAGTCAATAACAGGCCTGGACCCATTAACGGTGATGTACCATCCATACTAGAGGTATGGTAGTGCCCAAAACAAGCCCTAACCTTGGTGTCTGGTCAACAGTTTTGTGGGGTGGGGGGAGAGAGACTGGCATTGCTGCCATGGCGTATGATGCAGATAACGTAACTGCAGGCCACAACAGCAACCTAGACCTCGTCAGGGAAGCAAATCTGTCCTTATGTTTATACTTGTGTCCAGATGACAACCGGTCTTTTTCACGATCTCTTGATGTCAACTGTGAAGTCAGTCGATGGGTTGGTGATCAGCTTTCTGACCCTGGGCTTCTTCCATTGCTGCTGTAGTTTTTTTTCCAGTAAAAACTTCTCCAGCGCCTTTCTTCTGTGTTGCTTGATTGAAGCCCTGGTAAACCTTACAAGTCCTGACACTGTTAGAGAGGCCTAAACAACAGACACACGCTCTGTATGTGTCGTCTTTATATATCTTTTCTCCACACTAGCAGTACCGGAACAAAGCAGTTGGGTTCGGCAGTACGCAGAGGTGGTGATCTCGCAACAACATTAGTGATTACTTGGCAATAAACGACAATGGGCAGTTGGTCGATGTTTCCATGATAGGGCCAATGAGTACAATCAACGGCAGGAAAATAATTGAGAGATAGAGCCACCCATGTATGTTTTTTTTAGTTTGTACTTTTTCTTCGCCTCCATAGAGCTGGCAGATGGCTCAGGCCCTCCCTCAGAGTGGCTCGTCCTCCAACCCCAATTGTCCCACCCAGCTGTACCCCGGAGTTCCCCCACGGATTACCCTCCGTGGCAGGGCCAGAAAGAGGAGCACTGGCTTTCTCCCCTCCCCAGAGCACAATCCAGAATCGGGGTGGCTAGTGCAGAGGGTGCACTGGGCTGTCATGGAGCCTTCCAGTTCCCAGTATTTTCCACCTGTTTATGCCCCGAAACTCACGAACATGCAATGGGTGAAGCGACTGGGCTCTGCCTCCATGGAGGCAGCCTTACGCCCTAGACATGGGGCCCTCCCATTCTGATGGCGTGAACACTCAGCTGTCACTGGGTGGCAGGCTAACAGCATGCCGTACTGTTTCTCCCCAAGGAAAGAGAGCAGTCTATGGATGCTCAATACTTCCTCATCCCTGCCAACCCCCGGGTGACCAGATTCCATTCCCGAAACCGGGTCGCCGGTGTGGCATCCAATGCCTCAACCCTCAGGGCCACCCATATGCGATGTTGTGGACAGCTCCCAGCTAGCAAAAGTTTCCAAGTGGTCCCAATGGTGACACGAGTATAGTCCCAAAGATGTGGCCTAAGGGAAGATATATCCTTAGAGAAAATCTCTATCCCTTCAGGGACCATAATCTGGTTTTAGACCATTGCACGGTACCCCCTTGGCATTGTTGAAGGTCATGAGAGACACCCAGGGGTGTCTGGACAGGGGGACGTCAGTGGGAGCAATATCAGAGGATGTGTCAAAGGCTTTTGACACCCTTGACCATGACATCCTCCTGTCCAGATCTTACCTGAATGGGATGTCAAGGGGAGTGCGAGACTGGTTCCGGTCTTATTTTTTGGTCAAACAACTGGTGCCAGTGAATGGATTTAGATCAGAACTGATCCCTGGGATCTATATTAGGGCCAATTCTGTTTAATATCTATTTAAATAACATTAGTTTGATCAACACATCTAATTTTCATTTATATGCAGACGATATCATTATCTATGTAGGGGACACCTCAATAATGCACATAGAACATATGCTACAGGAAGAATTTGTTGAGCTACAAACTTACTTTGCTCACAGTTTATCATTAATGCTAAAAAATCAAAAGTAATGTTTACAAAGGATAAAAATATAGTCCAGTCAAATCAATTATTACACACTGAAACTTGTGATCATGTAATACTGGAACAGGTCCATAGTTATAAATATCTTGGCTTTTGTGTTGATGATAGAATTAAGTGGGACATACATATCAACTATTTGATTAAAGAAGTGGGAAAGCGACTGGGTGCTTTACATTGAGTAAAGCATTGTACGACTATGGAGATTAGAAACAGAAACATAGAATTTGACGGCAGATAAGGACGGCTTGGCCCACCTAGTCTGCCCATTTTCCTACCTAACAGATAAGCTGCAGATCCTAGTTAACCAACAGCTTACTTCCTCCTACCCCCACTAGGACGGCCTTATGTCTGTCCCATACATTCTTGAAATAATGTTAACGAACTTATTTTACCATTATCGGACTTCAGAGATTTATTATTTGCAGGTGCGTCAACAATGGAACTTTTAACACTGGATACTATATATACTAGACTAGCAAGGTTTGCGACTAATGCACCAAGAACGCATAGATGTACACTATACAAAACCCTTAATTAGCAACATCTTATTAACAGAAGGGACTCTTCACATATTAGTTTAAATGTTCAAGTGTTATAAAGCTAGCATACCTAAATATATATTAGAAAATACTCAAGTTAGAAATATAAAAAAGCCTTAGATCAGCCAGGGGATTGAAATACATTTTACTAGCATATAAACTGGAAACAGGAAGATCAAATGTTTTCTATATGGGACCAAAGATATGGAATTCTATGCCTCTAGAATATAGACCTTTACATACTAAATTCCATTTTGGGGATATAAAGAAATGGTGCACACAACGGGCTCAACAAAAACTATGTTGTTCTGAATGGTGTTGAGTGTAATGGATATCCTGGTTTAAATCAAATGTATTGTCTATGATTGTGTAGTAATATATATTGTAGAATGTAAGAACATTTTGGATGTTGTATGAGACTATATTTTGTATGTGTGGTTATTTTGTTATGTTTATTAATGCACTGCAACTTTTGTAATCTTATAAATTTGATATTTAACAGGGACCTCACTGGAAATGAGCTCATCTCAGCAGAGTATCCTATTCTTTACCTGAAAATGAATAAAATATTAACGACTACTACTACTACCACATCTTCAGGTGAAGGGATTCCAAGTCTGGGTGGTTCACCTGGCCTTCTGAGATTGTCAGAAGGTAGACACAGGGCAGAGTGAGTCTGTTTGGACATCTGGAGAAACAGTGAATACGTACCATGTCTGTCTGTGCCAGTCTGGTGCTATCAAGATCATGGTTACCTGTTCCACTGCAAATTTCAGAAGCACTTTCTGCACCAGAGGGAAGGGTAGAAAAGCATACTGCAACCTGTTTCCCCAGTGCATGCCAAGGGCATCTCCTGGGACTGTTCCCAGAGATGGGACTCTGCAGTTCAACACTGGTAGCTTCTTGTTCTCCTATGAGGCAAAGAGATCCACCTCTGGAACACCCAGCGTCCTGAAAAACTGACCACAGCAGTTTGTTTCAGGGACCACTTGTGTGTGACATGACCCCATCTGCTGAGTGAGTCTACCACTAAATTGTCCTTCACTGCAACATTGACTACAGAGACATGTACTCAGAGTAAAAGCCACATAACAAATATTTAGTTCTTCCTCATTGTTTTGAGGGTCATCCACCATTGTTTACATAATATATTATTGTGGTATTGGAGAGTATTAGGAGACAGGATAAAGGTCCAAGGAATAAGCAGAATAAGGACCTGTGATCCAGGTCGGCAAGCCTAAGTCAACCTGTAAAAAAAGTAACTGTATCTAAACTGTATGTATGGAAAAGAAAATCTAAAGGGGGAACTTCTTGGAAATGTAATGTGCCACATGCAAATCTCTCCCATATGCTTTGGAACGGTCCTAAACTTAAACAGCTCTAGAGTTCAAGTATAAATACATGTTTCACAGTTGTCAAGATATTTCTTCCACCACTGTTTTGGGCATCTTCCCAGATGATCTCAGGTTGATTAAGGAACATAACTTACTGTAACAGTAGATCTTCGAGTGCATCTCTTGCATCAGGCTACACCTATGGAATTACAGTTGCCAGGAACTAGGGCCACACAGAAACTTTTCTAGCTAGGACTTCCGGTGTATCGATGGTGGAGTGAGCAGCATGGGTGAGGAGCTCTCCTGAGTAAGATAATTATATCTGCCTCCGTTTATATCCAGGGACAATATTTCTTCAGACAAAATTGGGAGGCAAACAAAATATTAAATTAACTCCTGGAAGCTAATCGAAGATGTCCTGTGGATTAAAAAAACTGTTCCAGACTCTTATTGTGCCTGATGATACGCAAGACAGGGCCCAGTCAGATACGGAACTCCTCCCACAGACATCAACTCCTGTAGCCACAAAAAAGTTCAATAAATGGGGAAAGAAGGCATTGGAGAACTCCCAGACCACAACCATACTGCAAGCAATTGGCGACTTTCACGAGGAAATGCGAGGCACCATCCGCAATCTCTGCATGGATCTGGGGGCCTTACAAATGCAGGTGGAGGAGGCAGACCAACAGATCACGGCCAACACGAATCCACTTGATGAGCTGGAGACCTCTCTAAAATCCCTTGCTACAGAACAGCTATTAATGGCTCTGCATCAGGAAGATGAAGAGAATCGAGGGAAAAGAAAAATATAACAATATACGGGCTTCCTGAAAATGAGGAAGGCCAAGGTGCAGTGGCCTATGCAGACTACTTACTAAGGTTGGTGCTGAATTTAGAACCAGAGTTTCAGTTAGACCTGGAGAGGGCCCACAGAGCCTTGGGCCCTAAGTCTACTCGCAAAGATGCGAGACCACGTTCTTTTGTAATCAAATTCCCGTCATACCAAGTTAAGGAGCAGTAGCTCTAAGAGTGGTATATGTTGTTCATCCACACTATTTGGCAGAGTCCCCTTAAATCTGCTGGAAGGTCTTCAAGCTGGCTCCTCTCACCCACCCGGGTGGTATACCCCAGCTCCACCCCATGGCCATGAGATCTTTTGCCCGCTGGAAACCAGGTGTGTCATCGCAGCCAGGGAGGTTGGGTGGGTCTGTGTGGATGAACAACATACACCACTCCTAGACCTACTGTTACATGTGAGTAACCATGTTTTTCTAGGATCGTGGATATGTTGTTCATCCTCACTATTTGGCAGACTCGTAGCAGTTCTCTGTGAGGAGTGAGTCAAGGTGCACACTCCCTACTTAGGGAACCAAGACTGCAGATCTGAGGCCCCAAAACCAGCATCCTGGTGTGACTCAAGGTCGATGTGGTAATGAAAGATAAAGGTGTTTGCTGTCTTCCAGGTAGTAGCCCGGCAGATTTCCTGGATAGGGATGTCCCTGGAAACAGCCACTGATGCAGCGGTATGGTGGGTAGAATCAGCTCTTAACCAACTGGGAGGCTCCTTGCTCACCAACATGTAGCAGAGATCAATGCAAGATGTAATCCATCTTGCGACTGTCCGCTTTGCTGCAAGTCTGCAAGAAGTGGCTTCAGTGTCAGTGACAAACAGCTGGCAAACCTTTCCCCGAATTTCTGCTGTCCTCTCTTTGTAACCAGGAGAGGGCTGGAGGTTGGGGGTCTTTTGGCGCGTGGCTCCGCCCTCTGTTCAGGTCAGCTGCAACGGGTCCTACGGGAAGACCGGGACAATAGCGGGCCTTGGCTGGGAACCCTCTCTTTCACATCTGAAGTACTGAGGAGAGTGGTCTGGAAGGATGCTCTTTTTTTGGTGACAATGTCACTCCAACCTGTGAAAATATTTTTGCAGAATATCAATGGGCTACACTGTCCAATCAAAAGGTCCAGATTCATGCAATACCTCAGAGAACAGGAGGTTGATCTATACTTCATCCAGGAGACACACTTATCTCCCACTGAACATGCAAAGTTGAACTGGGACCAAAGATATATGGGCTATAGCTCTTCCCACCCTAGTGGGCATAGTTGGAGGGTGGCAGTGTTAGTGCTGGTGACAGTGCCCTTAGAGGTCAGTAAAACATGTGGATGGTCAGGGACATAGTATCATATTTCAAGGTAGATTCTTCACACAGGAGGTCACCACTGTCAGTGTCTACCTAAAACCACAATCTAAAGTCCCCATTGTCCACACACGTTTCTCAATGAAGTAATGGAGTTACTACAGGTATGGCTCATAATGGGGGGTGATTTTAATACGGTGATGTCCGCGCGCCAGGACTCTTCCAACCCTAGGGTTTACAGACAATCTAGTGCAGTGAAATATTTTAAGGGGCTACTGGACCATCTGGGGATGGCTGATGTATGGAGGAGGGTGGTTCCCTCTGCTAAGGGGTACACATATTGTACCTCACAGCTCCCACCACTCTCACTCACATCTTGATTACTTCATTATGTGCGAGCACTTTTCCCCTGGTACAAGACATCTCCATAGGGCCTTGAATGCTGTTGGATCACCACCATCTTATCCTAAAAGTTGATTTGGGAAGGGTAAATAAAACATCCCTATTAAAAGACCCAAACTATATAGAATACATTCAACAGCAGATCCCCCAGTTCCTTTCTGAAAATGCCAGTTCCCAAGTCCTAAAGCCAATGTTCTGGGGTTCTCTTAAGGCTACTGTTAGGGGGGGAGAACATCGCCTATACAGCAAAGAAAAGGAAGGAGATGGAATCCGGATAAAACAATCTACTGGAAGAACTCCAAAATTATCAATTACTATATACAGAAGGGGACAAATACCTACAATTCAAATTTCGAGACACCAAAGTGGCTATACAAAAAATTATGGATCAGAAAATACATGCTTCTTTATCTCAAACAATCTAACTATGAGGGGGGCGCAAGGGGTAATTGCTGGCTAGCCCAATGATTGAGAACCTGTAAAAGAGTAGCCACGATACTTAAAATTAGAAACTTATACATGGGCCAGATGCTCCATGATGATATAGGAATTAGAGAGGTATTTGCTACATACTATACACCTATGTAACCTCCCTGCAAATGGGGGTTCCCAAAAGTCTTCCAAAAGCTTGCCTAGTTGCTCAGAGCCTGGAGGTGTTCAGTGTTAAAGCCGTTTTAAATGGCAATGCTGTGAGTGCTTTTAGAGCCTCTGCGTACTGTCCCTTTAAGGGCTGTCTGCTTGCAATCATAATTAATCCGAATGGGGGGGTCTGTGTGTTTCCCTGCTTGAGTCCCGCTCGACCTGCTGCCTAAGCGCTCCGTTTCTGCTGTCGCTGATTGCGCAGAGGGAGCACGTTATTGAGATGTAACTACTTGCTGGAAATTGTTTAGAATGATAATAAAGATGCAGTTTGTTCTAACCTGTTTTCTTGCAGCCTGGACTGTTTCTGTTATGCCCCACCATTTTGGTCCTTATCTACTGAAGTGGACCATTCGGATCATGAGGACTCTCTGGGAAGCCGAGGGGTCAATGAGGATATAGCTAGTGATTGTGGGAAATGAAGGCTGGACCATGGCGCCTTTTTCATACCACTGACAGCAGGACTAAGTGACTGACATCTGTAGCCAGCCAATGGGATCGGGTGGCACCCGAGCAGAGAGGATGGCCCCATGCTGTCAAGGGGCAGAGACGCTGTGGCTGTGAATGAGGAAGAAGCTCTGAGCTCCTGCGCCGTTGAGTTTTCGCGCGGGAAGCGCATGAGAGGCCCAAGTCGGCCATTTGATTAGCCAGCGAGCTTCGGACTGAATCCGCGAGGCGGCGATCAGAGGAAGCTGTGTAAAAACACAGCTACCTACCAGGCTCATCCTGTAGAGGACTGGAGAATCTGCTGAGTCGTGCTCGGTCTGTCAGAAAAGTGAAGCTGTGGGGAGACTCCCGATTAGCTGTGCGTTCGGTCGGGCCATAGGAGCAGCTGCCTGGTATGGTACCCCTCTGTTGCTTTTCATATAAATGTGTGGAGAAGTATCTGAAGTTCAGGCTCAGCCCTGCGAGTGATGTGAGAGTACTTTTCCTTCTGGAGTTGTGAGTACTGAATTAGGGTGGCTCCCTGTTAAATGTTCTTAGCAAGGGCAAGATTTTCTGGTTGCTTTGCTGACTACACGAACTGAGCCTGCTGGCTCCATCGAATCCTCGTAGGAATTAAATGCTCATCTGTGATAGGGCCCCACCCAGCTGCATCGAGGAACTAGCCTTTAGGGCTTGGGTACCCATAGACAGTAACTAATAGGTTAGGCCTGTGCACAGAGCCCTAGGTAGATTCTCATAATTTGTAGTGGTAAGCTAATCAACCAGATTCCCCCTGGTCCTTGTTATCTCCCCTTAAATAAATCAGATTGCTTGTTTTGCAAAAGTACACTGGCTAGTTTGTGTATTAATGGTGAAATACTGCACAGTGAATGTGATGTAACTGTATCTTACTTTTCAGGGGGTCCCTGGATTGAGCTGATTGGTTCAAGCCGGGGGGTAAGTGCATATGGTAAGGACAATGAAATTGAACTGTGTGGGCCACTAGTGGGAAGAAAGGGGGGTTGCAGCAACCAAGAGGGCTGTGACTGAGTCAACCTCGACTGTTCTAACCCCGACCTCTGGGTGGAGGCACCCAACGGATCTGGGCCCCTCAACCTGTCACAGTTAGGGCAGGCAGGGGTAGTAGCCCTTAGGATAGTGACCCCTGGGGGTTTCAAATTGGAGGCACCGCTGGGATTAGCGTCCCCTAGTGGCTGAGTGGGTGAAGTGCATAACTATGGATAATTTAAAGGAAAAACTGGAAGGAGAGATATGGCTAAGATTAAGCTGGACCCTATTAAAATGATGGTACATAAATTGATGGGGTGGGGCAAAGCCAAAGAGCTGGACTCTCAGAGAATTGTGTTACTACTAGATGTACCTCTGGGGACAACGACTGCTGACATTATTTCTGCCGTGGAGCGTGTCAAATGTTTGGGCAAGGTAGAGGTGAAGGGGCGTATGGCTGACCTGCTCAATCAGACTTTGCAGGTGTTACTCTTGTGTAGCATAGCCATCGACCCTGAGAGGTTGCCCTCAGTGATTTACCCAGAAGGTGTCCAACCGGGGTGGAGGGTCATTCACATCCAAAGTGGGTCGGTCACCCCTTGGGGGTCTCCCCAGACTAATAGTTTCAAAGATAAGCTACTTAAATTGTTAGCTGGGGAAGGGAGGACCACCCAAGAGCTAATGCAAGCTTTGGACCTTTCCAGTGAACCCACCCCTCGGGCTTCTCCTGGTACCTCTCCAGAGCCCCCCAAGAGTTCTATCTTGGCTACGCCACCCCTAGTGGTTCCCACTATACAGCTGGAGTCTTACCATAGGCTAAAACTTTTCTCTGGCACAGTGCCTGTGCCTTCAGGGGAGGATGATTTGGAGGCGTGGATGGACTATGCCACCCCCCTAGTTCAGGAGTGGCAATGCTCTGAGGGGGAGAAATGAAAGAGACTGATGGAGAGCCTGCGGGGTCCAGCTTTAGAAGCCATTCGGTTTTTTCGGGCCACTAGCCCGGAAGCTACTGACACAGAGTATCTTTCTGCTCTAGAGGGAGTGTTTGGGAGCACAAACTGGGGAAGATTTATTGTGGAAATTCAAGTCTGCTAAGCAGTGGAGGAATGAGAAGCTTTCCGCCTTTGTCACTAGGGTGGAAAGGGCTTTACAGTAGGCCTACGAAAAAGGGGGGAATCGCTGCTCCAGCCTTGAACCAGGTCAGGTTGGAACATGTTCTAAAGTCTGCCAGATTTTCCAGTGTGATACTGTTAAAGCTTAAGTTGCACGATCGACGAGCTGCCCCACCTGAATATTGTCAATTGATGAGGGAGATTAGAGAAGTGGAGACTGATGAGGAGGGGTGGGAACCCTATGTGGGGGCTGTGAATTTGGGCTAAACCCCTGAGTCTAGTAAGCCTGATGAGACCCACCCTTCAGGAGGGCCTGCTGTATCCCCAGAGGTACAGGGAGGGGTGGGTGTGCGTGTCATTTCCTCTGATCCCCATGTAGAAAGTGAATTGAGGGCCGAGGTAAGGAATTTACGGGAACTGGTGAGGGACTTGAAGCGATCCACTACCCACCCTGTTAGGTCTGGGGAACCCGAGTTATCTAGAAACCCATGCCCTGGTCCAGGGGAATCCCCTTGTCCCCCAGAGGGCCCCCAGCAAATGAAGTATTCCCCTCCAAATAGAGACCTCTGGGACCCCAAGTTCTGTTACCATTGTGGGGAGGATGGACACTTTCAGACTGAGTGCCAGTTGCCGGAGAATTTGAGGAAGGTAAACAGCAGACTGATCACTTGGCATTGTAGGGCCCATGTCTGACCCCCCAGAAAGGGTTTTGTGACCCCGGCCAATGCCCAAGAAACTGTTAATACTGTGCCCCCTGAGTGGTCTGATGTGGTCGGGCCCTCGATGGAGGCCTCAGTGCAGGTAAATGGGATTCCCACCCGAGCTGTATTGGATAGTGGCTCTCAGGTGACCATTATGTTTCAGGACTGGTATCAGACCCATCTACCTGAGGTGCCACTACAACCCCTGGATGGTCTACATGTATGGGGGCTGAGTGACAAGGCTTATCCGTATTTGGTGTATATCCGGATCTGGTTGTCATTTCCTATTTCTGTGACTGGAGTGGATGAACAGGTGGAAACTTTGGCTTTAGTCTGCCCCCACACTGGGCTGTATGATGGGGTGCCCTTGTTGATTGGGACTAATGCTCACATGTTTTGCCGATTAGCCCAGTTGTGTTCTGAAAAGCAGGTGTCCAGGACTGGGTGAGCCCTTAGGATACCCGTCTTGATCCAGAAGGCCTATGAGGCTCAGAGAAAAACTAGTCAGGAGGAGCCTGAAGGCCCGGTGGGGGTTGTCTGGAGGAAGGATCCAAAGCCATTGCTATTGGCTCCAAATGCCCAGTGTGTCTTGCAAGGGGAGGTTCGGCTTAAAAAAAGACGTCAAAAATAAACTATTGATGCTGGATGCGCCTGGAGAAGGGAAGTTGCATGGAGGACTGCTGGTTAAACCCAGTATCTTGCCTGCTAGAGCCCATGCTTATGCCAGGAGAGTAATGGTTCAAGTTCATAATGTGTCTGACAAAGAGATTCGAGTAAATAGGGGCTGCACCTTGGCTAGTGTGCATTGTGCGGATACTGCAGTGCTCCCTCATAGCAAGGGTTTGGGGAAGGATGACAGAGTCACGCCGGGCTTGTTTGATTTCAGTGACTCCCCGTTGCCTGCTGAATGGAAAGCAAAAGTCAGTGAGAAGCTTGCCCAAAGAGACCAGGTTTTCCCTGAAGGAATGGGATGTGGGTTGTGTGCGGGGGCTGAGCACGTGTTCGCCTGCATGATGAAGAGCCTTTCCGAGAGAGGTCTCGGCGTTTAGCCCCTGCTGATATAGATGATGTGAGACGGCATCTGCAAGAGATGCTTGCTGCTGGTGTGATACAAGAATCCAGGAGCCCTTATGCTTCCCCCATTGTCGTAGTGAGGAAAAAGAATGGGGCTGTTCGGATGTGCGTGGACTACCGTACCCTGAACTGGCGGACCATCCCTGACCAGTATATTATGCCATGCATACAGGATGCCTTGGACTGTCTGAATGGCAGGAAGTGGTTCTCTGTGTTAGATCTCCGTAGTGGGTACTATCAGATCCCAATGGCTCCTGAGGATCGAGAGAAGACTGCGTTCATTTGCCCCCTAGGCTTCTATGAATTTATCTGGATGCCTCAAGGGATCTCAGGTGCCCAAGCTACTTTTCAGCGCCTGATGGAACGTGCTGTGGGGATATGAACTTGCTCGAGTGCTTGGTTTACTTGGATGATGTCACAGTATTTGGCAGCTTGTTGGAAGAACATGAACATCGATTGTTCAAGTTCCTGGATCGGTTGGAGGATTTGAGTCTCAAGTTATCTATAGACAAGTGCCAATTCTTTCAAACTTCTGTGAAGTATGTGGGCCACATAGTATCCACTGAAGACATCGAGACTGACTCCAGCAAGGTGGAGGCTTTGACTACTTGGCCTCAGCCAAAGAACTTGAAAGAACTGCAACGGTTCCTGGGATTTTGTGGATATTATAGGAGGTTTATCAGAGACTATTCTCGAGTGATCCACCCCCTTCTCAACCTTACTCATGGGTACCCTCCCACCCACAAAAAGTATAAGAAAGTTTTGCTTTCTGAGACGGAGAAAAAGTATATTCGCCCAAATGATGTGTTTGGAAACCGCTGGACTACTGAGTGTGAGGAAGTTTTCTATGATATTATATATCAACTTACCCATGACCCAGTGCTGGCCTATGCTGACCCAGCCAAGCCGTACGTTCTCCACACTGACGCCAGTCTACAGGGATTGAGGCTGTCTTATATCAGGAGCACCCAAATGGGCTAAGACCTGTAGCTTTCGCCAGCAGAAGTCTGACTCCCTCAGAAAAAAACTATCCAGTGCATAAATTAGAGTTCCTGGCCCTGAAGTGGGCCATTGTTGATCAATTTCATGACTACTTGTATGGTGCCAAGATATTGGTAAAAACTGATAATCCTCTGACATATGTGCAGACCTCAGCCAAGTTGGATGCCACTGGCCATAGGTGGCTCTCTGCATTGGCCACCTACGACTACGCTGTTGAATACAGAGCAGGCCTAAACCATACAGATGCAGATGCTCTCTCTTGGAGCCCTGTGCCCCAAACCGACTGGGTCAGGTTGTCAGAACCCGACATAAGAGCCCTTTGCCAAAAATTTGACAAGGAGGAACAGGTGTCTCCTGATGCTGTTGACTGCATAGTAGATTGCTTGGGGCCATCCGAGAAATGCATACCTGCTGCTTACTGTCATTTTTCTGCATTAGACACTAGTGCGTTGCCCCAATTCAACAATGATGGCCTCCAATGGGCTCAATCCCGAGACCCCATGATAAAAAACGCCTTGGAGGCCCTGCAAGCCAGGAGAGACGTGTCCAAACTGCGTTCCACTGACTTGAGAACTGCCTTGTTATACAAAGAAGGTTCAAAGTTAAAACTGATTAACCGACTACTATACAGGGAGACGGTGGACAAAGAGGGCCGGGTAGACAAACAACAACTGGTGTTGCCCACTGCTTTTAGAGAATTGGTGTTGAGGTCCCTGCACAATCACATGGGACACCTCGGCATAGACCGAACCCTTGACTTAGTGCGGTCCCGATTTTATTGGCCCAAAATGGGTGCTGATGTGGAGCAGTGTATCAGGACCTGTAGCCGATGTTTACAAAGAAAGACCCTGGTTAACATCACCACTAGTGCCCCTATGGAACTGGTCTGCATTGATTTCCTGAGTCTAGAGCCAGATCTGAAAAACATCAGCAACATATTGGTAGTCACTGATCATTTTACCCGGTATGCACAGGCTTTTCCCACTAAAGATCAAAAAGCAACCACGGTGGCTAAAGTACTTGTGGAAAATTTCTTTGTCCACTATGGGGCACCTCAACGGATTCATTCCGACCAGGGAAGAGATTCTGAGAGCCGCCTGATCAAAGAAATGCTATCCTTATGGGGGGTGCGAAAGTCAAGAACCACCCTGTACCACCCCCAGAGGGATCCTCAACCTGAAAGATTTAACCGCACATTGCTTGATATGTTGGGCACACTGCAACCTAAAGACAAGCCTAGATGGAGCCAGCAGATTAGCACTCTGGTACACGCTTATAACTGCACCAAAAGTGATGCCACGGGATTTTCCCCGTACTGACTGATGTTTGGGAGAAAAGCTAGCCTGCCGGTGGATGTATGTTTTGGGGTTTCTCCTGATGGGGTTCAAGCAGACAATCATCTACAGTACGTGCAAAAATTGAAGGCCCAGCTCAACCACGCTTACCAACTAGCCCAGACCATGGCTGCTAAGCGAAACCTGGCCAATAAGTAACGGTATGATAAGAAAGTGAAAGCAATGGAACTGAGAGAAAGGGATAGAGTGCTATTGAGGAATTTGGGACTGCATGGCAAACATAAGATTGCTGACAGATGGTATCACCTCCCTCATATTGTTGTGGGAAAACTGGCAGATTTACCTGTATATAAAGTGCGGCCTGAAAACAATTCAAAAGATGTGAAAACTATACACAGAAATCATCTGCTGCCAATTGGGCAAATTTTGATAGAAGCTGAACCTCCCAATGCCCCCCCGGCCTGTGACTAGAGCAGCTGCCAAGAAAGAACCCAGCCCACTTGATTCTTCAGCAAGCAAACTAAAAAGTCCATCTCCAACCCCCTCTGATGAAGATGATCGTCAGTCTGTGTCTGAGGACAGTGAGAATAATATTGAATACTATCCCTCTTATGAACTGAGCCAACTGTTTAGGGGCAATTCCCTAATTAACTCTGGAGATGAAGTTGGGCTTCCTGGACTGTCTGAGCCACCAGCTTTGTCTCTGGAGCCAATGCTCCCAGAGGATGACGTGAGTGGCATCCAGGCCAAAGGAGTGGGATCCTTGAGCCTGGCCGAACTGTCTGGCCTGGCTGAACTATGTGACTTTTCAGAAGAAGGAAGTGATGTGGGGGAGCAAGCCAGTGATATGCCAGAACCTGAAGACTATTTTGATTGCCCTGATGGTTCCTTGCCAGTACCCGAAATGTCCCCAGCTGAGCCAAGCAGTGTGGGTTCTGAAATAGAGGGCTCTGTTCTCGAAGGTGCTAGGGGCCCTGAGTCTCCTTCCCCATGGAGGTTTCCCCTACTACTATAAGTGAGGCTGATGTGGGATCGGGGCCTGCAGCAGGTTTTTCTGAGACTCCTAGACGCACCGGCTGAGAAGTACGGCCTGTAGCAAGGTTGAGTTATGAGTCCCTGGGTCAGCCTGTGGACCTGCCTTTAAATGTAGTTCATAAAGGGGTGTATGTGTCCCCGAGCTCCTTGCCCAAGTTAGCTTTGGGAAGTGACTCCAGACTGTTAGTATTGCCCTCTGAGTATGGTACCCCTGTCCCAGTTAGCCCGCCAGTAGCTGATAGGGAAGGGCCCCCTCTTTCCAGGTGTCCTGGGCAAGAAGTAATGACCTGATTTAAAAAAAGAGAAAGGTTGTCTGTAGGTGTAATATTGCATAAACAATAGTAAACTGTGGATACAGTGCCAATGTATGTAACAAGAGGTCTAATGTGCTGTCAATTTAAACTGTTCTGCCTTAAAGTGATTTAAGGGTAACTACTTGTCACGGACGCCAAGTTCTTTCCAGGCCAGGAAGGGTGTAACCCCCTGCAAATGGGGGTTCCCAAAAGTCTTCCAAAAGCTTGCCTAGTTGCTCAGAGCCTGGAGGTGTTCGGTGTTAAAGCCGTTTTAAATGGCAATGCTGAGAGTGCTTTTAGAGCCTCTGCGTACTGTCCCTTTAAGGGCTGTCTGCTTGCTATCATAATTAATCCGAATGGGGGGTCTGTGTGTTTCCCTGCTTGAGTCCCGCTCGACCTGCTGCCTAAGCGCTCTGCTTCTGCTGTCGCTGATTGCGCAGAGGGAGCATGTTATAGAGATGTAACTACTTGCTGGAAATTGTTTAGAATAATAAAGATGCAGTTTGTTCTAACCTGTTTTCTTGCAGCCTGGACTGATTCTGTTATGCCCCACCATTTTGGTCCTGAACTACTGAAGTGGACCAATCGGATCATGAGGACTCTCTAGGGAGCCGAGGGGCCAATAAGGATATAGCTAGTGATTGTGGGAAGTGAAGGCTGGACCATGGCGCCTTTTTCATACCACTGAGAGCAGGACTAAGTGACTGGCATCTGTAGCCAGCCAATGGGATCGGGTGGCACTCGAGCAGAGAGGATGGCCCCATGCTGTCAAGGGGCAGAGACGCTGTGGCTGGGAACGAGGAAGGAGCTCTGGGCTCCTGCGCATTGAGTTTTCACGCGGGAAGCGCGTGAGAGGCCAGAGTCGGCCATTTGATTAGCCAGCGAGCTTCGGACTGAATCCACGAGGAGGCGATCAGAGGAGGCTGTGTAAAAACACAGCTACCTACCAGGCTCACCCTGTACAGGACTGGAGAATCTGCTGAGTCGTGCTCGGTCTGTCAGAAAAGTGAAGCTGCGGGTAGACTCCCGATTAGCTGTGCGTTCGGTCGGGCCATAGGAGCAGCTACCTGGTATGGTACCCCTCTGTTGCTTTTCATATAAATGTGTGGAGAAGTATCTGAAGTTCAGGCTCAGCCCTGCGAGTGATGTGAGAAGCGCTTTTCCTTCTGGAGTTGAGAGTACTGAATTAGGGTGGCTCCCTGTTAAATGTTCTTAGCAAGGGCAAGATTTTCTGGTTGCTTTGCTGACTACACTAACTGAGCCTGCTGGCTCCATTGAATCCTCGTAGGAATTAAATGCTCATCTGTGATAGGGCCCCAACCAGCTGCATCGAGGAACTAGCCTTTAGGGCTTGGGTACCCATAGACAGTAACTAATAGGTTAGGCCTGGGCACAGAGCCCTAGGTAGATTCTCATAATTTGTAGTGGTAAGCTAATCAACCTGATTCCCCCTGGTCCTTGTTATCTCCCCTTAAATAAATCAGATTGCTTGTTTTGCAGAAGTACACTGGCTAGTTCATGTATTAATGGTGAAATACTGCACAGTGAATATGGTGTAACTGTATTTTACTTTTCAGGGGGTCCCCGGAGTGAGCTGATTTGTTCAAGCCGGGAGGTAAGTGCATATGGTAAGGACACTGAAATTGAACTGTGTGGGCCACTAGTGGGAAGAAAGGGGGGTTGCAGCAACCCAGAGGGCTGTGACCGAGTCAACCTCGACTGTTCTAACCCCGACCTCTGGGTGGAGGCACCCGCCAACGGATCTGGGCCCCTCACCCTGTCACAGTTAGGTCAGGCGGGGTAGTAGCCCTTAGGATAGTGCCCCCTGGGGGTTACACCTATATCTACAGGGATCTCCCTGTAGTTCTGAGGAGAGATCTGTTTTTCTAAAAGACAGAAATCTCCTGCACTTATCTGAGTCTCAGGTAGACCTATTGGAGGCCCCCAATACGGACAGAAGTTGTTCTGACTTGTATTAAGGCAGCAACCTTCCTTCGTTGCCTGGGCCCTGATGGGTTCCCGGCAGAATGGTACAAAAAAACTTGGAACTGAGCTTTTGCCGAGTTTGTTGGCAATGTTTAGGTCAGTGGCTGAGGGCGAACCCCACCCTCTTCCTGAGTGCATGCCACTCTAGTCGCTCTTCTAAAACCAGAGATACCTCTGACCCATCGGCACATTGCCCAATATCCATTTTGAACACAGACTATAAGATCTATATGGCTGTATGGGTAGCGAAACTGATGACTATCCTACCCTCCCTTATTCATACCGACCAGGCAGGATTTATAAAACAGCGAAACACAAAGGATAACACTAGGAAGGTTCTTACTCCAATAGACTATATTCAAACTAGACAGCTCTACTGAGTGTAGATGCGGAAAAGGCCTTCAACAAAGTGTCCTAGTCTTTCTTATAGGATACCCTGGCAAAATACAACTTCCTGGAATCATTTCTACGTTGACTCCAGAACATATATGGGGCTCCAAAAGCTTACATCTGAGTAAATGGAGGTGTTTCCCCACCTATCCCGGGGAACAAGACAGGGATGCCCCCTGTCCTAGCTTCTCTTTGCGCTCTAGATGGAACCCCTGGCGATGGCCCGGAGGATGGTGGAGGGCGTTCCCGTGGGTCAACAAGAGTACAGTCTCAGCCTTATTGGAGCTGCTGTTCTTCTGACGCTTCCTTCTCCAGAGGAGTCCATCCCTGGGTGAGGGACCTCTTACATAATTTTAAATACGGCCACTTTTTCGAAGTTAACACCACAGAAATCGAGGTTCTCCTGTTTAATTTTACCCACCCCGGACACACTAAGGCCCTGTCCACCTGCAGCCGAAAACCCTTCTGTAGCGTTACAAAGGTGTAAACTGCATCGTAATGGCGTGCGTTTACATGTAACGTTACGGGAAAGCGTTACGTAACGTTAATGAAACCACCCACATGGTGGTTTCTGTGATATAAAAACTAGTCCAGCCCTGGGACCCGTTACCGGCAGTAGTGTGGACTGCGGTATTAGTCCCCTGCAGGGCACAAGTGCAGCACGAGCTGCATTGTGGGATCGGGCGCCGCTGTAATGGTCGCCCGGATCCCGATGTGTGGACCAGCGGTGCCAGTCCCGTAGCGGACACCGCCGAGGTGTGGACGCATTGCACTGCTCCGCGGCCGTAACAGATTGCATCCGTTACCGGGCGCAAGCTGTGTAGTGTGAACGGGGCCTAAGAAGAATATGCCCCCGGCGGTGGCATACAACCACACTAAAATATTTGGGGATCTACATTCCCCTGGATCTAGGGGTGCTGGGCCTTATTATGAACCTTTAACACTAATTATATAATTGGATTGAAACAAATGGTCAAAATTACCCTTATCTTTCTTTCAACAGATTGGTATTATCTGCATGAATATTCTACCCTGCCTACTTTATTTCATAACATCCCCTTCTTCCCAGCTTCCTTCTATTTCAAATCCTGGGACAGGACAATTTCAAATTTTATAAGGGGAGGAAATCGCCCAAGAGTCCACCTTTCTACCTTAAAGTTGTCCCTTGCCCAGGGAGGGGTCAATCTACCAAGTCTGGAGTGGAACGCCAGATCTGCCTTCCTGCGGGTTCTCCTTTTGTGGCTAATACCTATGGGGCCCCATGGAAGACCTTAGAATTTGTCATTAAAGATTTACATATCATCAGTAAGCTGTTATTTTCCTCTGGGAGTAGATATCCACCACATAGGGACTTTACAAAGCCACAAATTCTTAGGCAGTGGCATTTCATGAAAAGATCCCAAAGGTATAAACAAATTTTTATTTACTGTCAAATCATTTCAGAGGATGAATCCTTTCAACTAGGACGTGTAGACCTGGCATTTACTAGATGGCGTAACTTAAGCTTAATGTATGTCTACCAATTTCTGGGGAAGGAGGGAATACTTCAATTTGACTCAGTAAGGAGGGAATATGGCCTTATGACTAATGATTTTTATAGATATCTACAGGTGAGGAATTATATCCTGCACCAACGGACTTTTATAGCTAAGCTCCCCTCACCCAACCTTGCTTAAAATGCTGATTGATTTCCTTTTGGGTAATACCTGGTGTCATCTGACGGGTAACATATACAAGATATTAAGGGAGGGCTCGAGTGACATTACGCTCTCTATTTTGGAGAGATGGAATGGTGATCTTGAGTTGGAGATCCCCGAAGTCTCCTGGATGAAGGCTGCCCTAGCAGCAGTAAAGATCACTTCCTTCCCATTATGGAAGGAGTTTGCCTGGAAAAATAGAAGCAGGTACTTTTGTTCTCCTGTGTATTTGACTAAATACCTCCCAGAAACCTATGGGCATTGTTGGAGAAAGTATGGATGTAGGCTGGCAGATTTGGGTCATGTATTTTGGTATCGCCCACTTTTGATGACATTCTGGTGCTCCTTGCAGGCCGAGTTATGACAGTGCTTGGGAACAGACAGAACTCACAGCAGAATCTGTTTTATTGTCCATCTATCCAGACCACTCCCTTCCATGGCACAAGACTCTACTGCCCGTATACATTTTGGCTGCTAAGAAGGCCATAACTCGGAAGAAAAAAATACTTACTATAGTAATCTTGTTTCTTCCCAGTGATACTCGGGTATTCATAACTTTCTGCAGTGTTCCTTTAAGCCAGAACTGCCCAGAGAGGATAGAACACATGCAAATGATGGAACTATTTGCACGTGACAACTGTTCAAATGCTGCCTTGAACTAACTGCCTTAGTTCTAAACCCCCTCAGATTTCCTGGGTGCCTGGAAAGGCAGAACCCCAAGGACTATGAATACTGAATAGCAATAATAATCAATAGTAATAATTAAGCCCATAACCCCCCAAATAAACCCTCCAACTGGAGGAGAAAACAAGATATCCCAAAAAAACGTCAGAATCACCGGGGGGGGGCACACAATATGAACCTTGTTTACCCAAATTGTGCCAGAAAGTGGTATGTATAGTATACCCCTGAGAGCACAGTATGCAGGAGTGCAGAGGCTAAAGGTTCTGGAAGGGGAGGCAGGGTAGAAAGTTATGAATACCCGAGTATCACTGGGAAGAAACAAGATTACTATGGTAAGTAACTTTTTCTTCTAACCCCAGTAATACTCAGGTATTCCTAACGTTCTGCAGACTACAAAGCAGTACCTTTGGAGGTGGGCACAGAACCTTATTTTGGCAACAGACTTTGCAGGACTGCTGTGCCAAACCTAGCATCACCCCTGGACTGAATATCCAGATTGTAGTGCTTTGTAAAGGTGTGTACTGTTTTCCAGGCAGCTGCTTTACAGATGTCCACTAGTGCAATATCCCTAGCACCAGCTAAGGTAGCAGCTGTCCCTCTTGTAGAGTGGGCCATCAATCCTGTTGGGGGTTCCTTTCCAGCAGCTTTAATGTAACAGAACTGGATACACTGGACTATCCATCGAGAAATTGACCTTTTCGATGCTGGGTTACCCTTTCCCACATCCCCATAAGTCAGGAACATCTGTTTTCTGTCCTGCCTATGGTCCTTAGTGGCTGTCATATAGTAGTAGAGAGCTCTCAACATCCAGACTGTGAAGCCTTCTTTCACCAGAGGTGGAATGCTCAGTGAAAAAGACAGGTAGGGTAATGGTCTGGTTCAGGTGGAAATCAGAAACCACCTTAGGGAGAAATTTTCCGTTTGTCCTCAGGACCACTTTATCACTGTGGAACGAAATGTAGTCCTGTTCAATGCAGAGAGCCTGAAGCTCACTGATTCTTCTTGCAGAAGTCATTGCCACTAGGAAAACTGTTTTCCAAGTGACATACAGTATTTCAGATGAGCAGAGGCCATGGGCTCAAAAGGAGGTCCCATGAGCTTAGCTATGCACATACTGAGGTCTCATGCTGGCACTGGTTCCCTATGAGGGGGGTGTAAATGGGCCAAACCCTTGAAGAACCTCCTAAAGATAGAATCTGAAGCTACTGACATTTTTTCCAGCAGAAATGTAAGCGGAAGCTGCAGCCAGGTGGACTTTGAGGGTATTGGACTGCAAACCCAGGGAATGTAAATGACAGGTAATCAAGAACAGCTGGAACCCCCAGCCTGTGTTGGTACCAGCTCCCTAGCTGAACGCCAAATAGAAAACCGTTCCATTTTGAAGCCAAGGTTTTCTTAGTGGAAGGCTTCCTGTAACCTCTTAGGATGTCTAAAACAGCTTCAGAGGTGTAAGCCTGCATATTCTAGGTCTTCAAGAGCCAAGCTTTGAGATTGAGACCCGAGATTCGGATACAGGAGTCTCCCCTGGTTGAAGGTTAACAGACTGTGCCGCCGAGGGAGGTGTATTGGCTCGGCTACAGACATGGAGAGCAGAAAAGAGTACCATGGCCACCTGGGCCAGTCTGGAGTTATCAAGATCAATGATGCTAACTGGGACCTGAGCTTGAGCAATACCCTGTACACCAGAGGGAATGGAGGAAAAGCATATCGGTGCTTCCCTGACCAGTCCAGAGCATCCTGGGTAGTGTACCCTGATCTGGTGGTCTGCAACAGTACTGTGGCAGGTGGTGGTTCTGGTGGGATGCGAACAAGTCTACCTCTGGTGTGCCCCACCTTCTGAAGATTACCCCCACCACTTGCCTGTTCAGGGTCCATTCGTGATGGGCCTGGCTGATTCGACTCAGAGCATCTGCCAGGGTGTTGTTCTTCCCTGGTAGATGGACTGCCTATAGCGAAACTCCAAAGGAGTAAGCCAGGTTCCAAATTTTCATGGCCTCTGTGCAGAGAGGACCCAAAGTGGTACCTCCTTGCTTTTTTATGTAGTACATTGTGGTGGTATTGTCTGTTCTGACCTGTACCACCTTTCCCTGTATCAGTGTTGTGAAGGCCTTTAGTGCCAGAAATACAGGTTACTCACCTGTAACAGGAGTTCTAGGAATGGTATATGTTGTTCATCCACACTGTCTGGCAGTTCCTTGCCGCTTTAAATCTTGCTGGAAGGTCTTCAAGCTGGCTCCTCCCGACCCACCTGGGTGGTAAAACTCTCGGCTCCGCCCCATGATGCCAGATCTAGCCCACTGGAAGCCAGGTTGTGCTTCGAGGCCGGGGAGGCCGGGTGGGTTGTGTGGATGAACAACATATACCATTCCTAGAACTCCTGTTACAGGTGAGTAACCTGTATTTCTAGGGACATGGATATGTTGTTCAATCCACACTGTCTGGCAGACTCCTAGCTGTTCTCCGGGAGGAGGAAGGCAAGGAGCACACCCCCTACGCAGGGAATAAGGACTGGAGACCGAGGTCCCAAAACCAGCATCGGCGTGACTCAAGGTCATGTGGTAATGGGTAATGAAGGTGTGTGCTGACTTCAGGTAGCAGCCCTGCAGATTTCCTGGATAGGGGCGTCCCTAGAAGCAGCCACCAAAACAGCTGGTATGGTGGGTAGAATGAGCTCTTATCCCTCTGGGAGCTCCATGCCACCAACCTATATGAGAGATCTATGCAGGAGGTGACCCACCTGCCTATCATCCACTTGGCTGCAGGTCTGCAGTGCGGCTTCAGCGTGGGTGACAAACAGCTGGCAAACCTCTCCCGAACTTCAGCCATCTGCTCCTTATAATAAGGCTCTTCTATGGTCCAAGTATGAAGCCTATATTCGGCCTCCAGTGGTGATTGGGGTAGAACACCAGCAGAGTCAACACCTGGTTAAGGTGAAACTCCGACACCACCTTGGAAGGAATTTCGGTGGGCGCAGGACAACCTTGTCCCTGTGGAAGACCAGGTAGAGACTTGAT
This sequence comes from Neoceratodus forsteri, assembly GCA_016271365.2. Classification (NCBI taxonomy): domain Eukaryota; kingdom Metazoa; phylum Chordata; order Ceratodontiformes; family Ceratodontidae; genus Neoceratodus; species Neoceratodus forsteri. The sequence goes on along the minus strand of JADMNL010000031.1, from coordinate 128,776,271 downwards.
GGAAACGCCAGAGCTCTCCCATCCTTCTGGCTGACATGATAGCCACCAAGAAGGCGGTCTTCCATGACAGGTGGGAGATATCGCACCTGTGCATCGGTTCGAATGGCTTGCCTATGAGCTTGGCCAATACCAGCAGTAGATCCCACGGATGTGGAGGTTCTCGTATTGGACAGGATATGCGATCTAAGCCTTTGAAAAAATGCCAGACCACCTTCTCCTGCGCCACCGACTGCTTCCTGGCCCACGCCCGGTAGGCATAGATGGCTACCAGGTGCACCTTAAGGGTCGTCGACCGAAGCCCTAGTTGAGAAAGGGACCACAGGTAGTCCATAATGCTTGCCAAGGAACAGGAGGAAGGGTCCAGCCCTTGCCCTGACACCAAATGGAGAATCTCTTCCATTTAGAGGCATAGCATTTCCTGGTCAACTCCTTACGGGATGCCTCAACGATGTTGAGGACCTCGTCGAAAGACCCAAGGCCTGGAACTCTAGCTGCTCAGGAACCAGGCCGTCAGGTGCAGGGATTGAAGGTCCGGATGGAACACCTTCCCCTGGTTGACTGAGATCAGGTCCGGGCGGGCTGGAAGCCGCCTCGGGAGCCTGGAGGCGAGGCTGAGGAGATCTGGATACCAGAACAGTCGGGGCCAGTCTGGGGCTACCAGAATCACCTGCACCTTGTCCCGCCTCGCCTTGAGAAGCACCTTGTGGATCAAGGGAAATGGGGAAAAGGCGTAGAAGAGGCCTGGGGTCCACGGCCTCGAGAAGGCATCCCCCTGCAGTGAGCCCTGCTGAGGGGGGCGGGCATGAAACAGCCTCAGCTTCGCATTCTCCCTGGAGGCAAACAGATGCACCTGAGGCGTGCCCCAGTGGGAGAACAGATCTTGTACTACCTCCGGCAGGAGAGACCACTCGTGGGACGCAGCTGCTATCCGGTTTAGGGCATCGGCCAGAATATTTGGAGGCTCCTGCCACATGGATGAGCAGAGATCCGCCTCCAGGCTGCGTCTGAGGGACCAAGTGTGGAAGCATCCTGCACAGAGGCATTGGCGTGTCCCGCCCTGGCAGTTTAGGTGATACCGCGGTCATGGTATTGTCACGTCTGGACCTGGACCACTTGACCCGTACAAACGGAGGCGGGCGGTGAGGGCTAGAGCGAACCACTCAAAAGCTCCAGCAGGTTGATGTGCGCCGGGACTCCCGAGGGACCAGAGGCCGTCGCTCTATGCTCCCCAGATGGGCACCCCAACCCATCAGAGAGGTGTCAGTCGATAGAGAGACCATCAGCTCGGGGTGGACAAATGGGATGCCCTCCTGCAGATGAGCTGGAATGATCCACCACTGGAGAGCGTTCCACATCTCCTGGGTCACTGCCACTGGCTGGTCCAGAGGACTGGAAAACTGTGACCACTGGCTGGCCAGTCCCCACTGTAGGGGACGCATGTGCCAACGGGCCCAATGGACCACACTGGTGCAGGCCGCCATGAGGCCCAGGAGGCACAGGAAGTCCCGGGCAGGGCGCAATTGCCCAACCTGAAATGATTTGGCAAAGGAGGAAAGAACCTCGGCCCTGTCCACTGGGAGCCATGCACTGACTCGCAGAGAGTTGAGCTCTGCCCCGATGAATTGGATCACCTGCTCTGGCCCGAGTTCTGACTTGGCCTCGTTGATGAGGAGGCCAACCTGAGAGCAAACCTGGAGGGCCAGATCCCTGGACCGCTCCACCTCCAGTCTGGAGGAGGCCGTAATCAGCCAGTCATCCAGGTAAGGGTACACCTGGACCCTTTGGCACCGGAGAAATGCTGTCACCACTGCCATGCATTTGGTGAATACCCTGGGAGTTAGAGGAAGGCCGAACGGCATGGCCCGGAACTCGTAAAGGGACCCCTCTGCTCTGAAGCAGAGAAATCGCTGGTGGGACGGACGGATTGGGACGTGAAAGAAAGCATCCTGGAGGTCCAGAGAACAGAACCACATGCCTCGTTCCAAGGATGGAATGATCTGAGCCAGAGTGACCATCCTGAAGGTTCAAGACCTTAGGAACCTGTTCGGGTTGTGCAGGTCTAGAATGGGGCGCCAGCCCCCCATCTGTTTCGGGACCAGGAAATACCTGGACACAAACCCTGGGTCTGATGGAGGATCCGCCACCTTCCTGATCACCTCATTCTGGAGGAGCAGGGCAATGTCGGTTCAACGGGCCGACAGAGGGGCTGCGGACCCCGTAGCCCCCTGTGGGGCGACGGTTCGGAAGGGCGGGGCCTGCTCGAACTCCAGAGACAGACCCTTTCCTACCACTTCCAACACTCAGCGGTCCGTGGTGATAGCGGACCAGGCGGAAAGAAAGTGGCGGAGCTGTCCCCCCAAGGGAAGAACCCGGGGGGGGAGTGACGCAGCTGGGGGGAAACATCCCTCAACCTGTCACTGGGCAGGCTTGGATGAAGGACCGGCCGAGGGACCTCCTGGGCCTTTTCCTCCCGGCTTCTTGCTAGAGGAAGCTGCAGGCTTGGCTTTGGGGTGCCAAGTGTGAGCCTGCTGGCCCTGATGCTGGTGTTGCCAGGCCGGACATGCCACAGGGCAGAAGGCTGAAAGGGCTTACGCTGCTGCTGGCAGCCTTTGTCCTTCTGAGCAAACATGACTGAGTCCAAGGTGGCATTGGACTTCTCGATCCTCTGGAGATGGCCTTCCACCCTGGGCCCAAACAAGTCAGTACCCAGGAAGGGGACATCTGCCAGCTTGTGCTGGGTATCCGCCATGAAGGTGGAGATCCGCAGCCAAGCTCTGCGGCGCATGGCCACTGTGGCCGCTACTGATAGGGCAAAGGAGTCTCCAATATCGAGAGCCGTTTGGAGCTGCTGCTTCGCCACTGCCCTTCCCTGATCCCGCACCTGCTTGACCGTAGTCTGGAGGTCAGCCAGGAGATGAGGGATCACCTCATACAGGGAGCCCATAAGAGCGTGGGAGAAGTGCACCATTAGTACGGCAGAACTGGCCTGACGGAGGCCTAGGGAGGACGCAGTGTACACTTTATGCCCGGCATAGTCCAGCTTTTTGGACTCTTTCTTGGGAGGCTTGTCCACGTCCCTGGTGTTCCCGGAACGCCAGAAAACACTATCAGTAACCAGCCCCTCCGCAGAGGGGTGCTCCGAGAAACTGGACAGTGACCTGGTGGGGACCGCGCACTTCCTGGCCACCCTGGCCGAAGGAGCAGGACAAGAAGCCGGCCGCTGCCATAACTCCAAGGCTGGGCCAACAATGGCTTCAGCCACCGGAAAGGCCTCCGTGGGAGAATCCCCTCGGTCCAGGATCTCCGTGAGGGGATACTTGGCCCGCTTGGATACAGGCTTGAGCTGTATCCCAGTAGACTCTGAGATGAGCCGAAGCAAACCCATGAACAAGGATGGGCTCTCGTCCATCAACTGTCCCCCAGAGGACTCCAGGTCAAGGGGCCTGGAGAACAGAGAAAAGTCGTCATCAGACTCCAAGGAGTCTGCGAACAGCTGCCTAGGGCCTGAGCCACCCTCCACCTGCCGAGGACAGTCGGGAGTGAGGGTGACCGACAACCGGTAGGGTAGTCCCTGACCCGACCGAGAATCCTTGGTCGGAGCCCCAGATTTAGGTTGTGGAGGCGGGGTTCCACCACAATAGGTGGCGCAGCTGGTTTTGGCCGAACAACCGGTGCCGGTTTGGGCTCCTTGACAACCGCGAGGGGTTGTTTCGGCCTTTCAGGTGACAGCCACTTAATGGCCGGGGAAGGCAATGGGGTCAGCTTGTTCCCAGTCAGAAGGAGCTGCTGCCACATTAAGTCCTTGTAGCATTGACGCAATTTGCGTCGAACCCTTTCCTCCGAGGAGAAAGACGACAAGGACGAGCAGCGCCGCCGCTTTCCTCGGTGCCAAGACCACCGGTGTCAGTGGGATCGGCTGGACCAAGAAGAGGTCCAAGACCGAGACCGTCGGTGTTTCCGAGGGTGGGTCTGGGAGGGAGCGAGGGAAACCCATTCCACCCTCGGCTCGGGAGCCTTAACCGGGGACTCCGGCACAGGAGGCGCAGGCAAGTCCTCGGTTTCCACCGGTGGAACCGGTGAAGAAGGGTTGTCTGCTTCTCCAGTCGACAGCCCATCCGATGGGTCGAGAAAGATCTCGACCGCGTCGACGGGTGTCTCGGCCGGCTGACCTGACGGGGACACCATGAAGCCAGCAGCCTTAGCCGCAACCTCGACCGAGGTTGAATGTCGACTGTCCGGGAAGGGACCTCTCCGCTCCCACGAACGCCGACGGTGGGACTTACCCTTAGAGTCCTTCTTCTGGACCAAGAGGAGTGTCGATGGACCCTCACCTTTCATGGAGAGGGACTGACAAAGCTCCTTAAAAGAAGCTGTATAGGAGGAGCCCAAGGAGAGCGGGATAAATGCCGCGACTGAGGAGGACGAAGATGCGGCCTGGGCCACCTCCTCCTCCTCGAGGGTGATCATCTGTTCAAGTTGCTCAGCTGAGCCCACCACCGAAGAAACTGCCTAACGGGCCTCCTTTGACTCCACCGGTGGAATACGTCTCTCGGGGCGCCCAAGTTGGAGCCTGGCAGCATGGTCTTCGAGGACATTGGCCGAGAAGGACTTGCACAAATCGCAGGCCTGTGGATCATGGTCAATCCCGAGGCAGTAGACGCACATGGAGTGCGGATTGGTCCGAGACATCTTCTGCTCGCATGGGCACCGCCAAAAACCAGGAGTCTATTTATCCATCGAAGCCGCGAAGGAAGAAACAGACTGAAGTCTTGTAAACTTTAAAATTAGTTTCGGGTTAACCGAAGAGTTTGGATCCGGTCTAAACGCAGAGCGCTAAGGAGGGAACCTGAGCTTCTAAGCAGTAAGAAAGATCTGGCGTCATGGGGTGGAGCCGAGAGTTTTACCACCCAGGTGGGTGGGAGGAGCCAGCTTGAAGACCTTCTGGCAAGATTTAAAGCGGCAAGGAACTGCCAGACAGTGTGGATTGAACAACATATTCATGTCCCTAGAAACACTGCTCTGAGTTCCAGCAAATTTATGTGCTGGAGTGACTCTGCACTCGACCAGGTGGCCTGGGTTGTGAAGTCCCCCAAATGGGTGCTCCACCCCAGTAGAGATGCATCTGTTGTGAGAACAACTGATGGGGACTCTTGTTGAAAAGGAACCCCTTCCCTTAGGTCGGATTCCTGCTTCCACCACTGAAGTGCTTGTAACAAGGTTTTTTGTTACTGGAACCAGTTTTGAGAAGGAATATCTTCTTTGGCACAAGTGTGCCCTTAGGTGGAACTCGATGTCTCATTTGGAACCTGGAGCCTAGGACTGTGCCTGTGGCCGCAGCCATGTGGCCCAGGAGCTGTCGGAACTGCCTTGCAGTTTTTGGCCTGTGCAGGCTGAATGAGACTGCGATCAGCTGGATACTTCTTACCCTGGCTAAAGGCAGGTAGGCCCTGCTCTGCAGGGTGTTGATCTCTGCTCCTATGAACTACAGCACCTGTGCAGATAGGAGGACAGATGTTTTATGATTTATCAAGAACCCCAGGGACTCCAAAAGCCCCTGGGTGATATGCAGATGCTGTCTGACTTGCTCTGGTGATTTTCCTACCACCAGTCATCCAAGTATAGAAACACTGACACCTTGTCTTCGAAGATGTACCATAACCACTGCCAGGCACTTTGTGTGAATACCCTTGGGGCTGAAGTGAGGCCAAATTGCAGGGTTGAAAACTGGCAATGCCCTGATGGGAGTTTGAACCTGAGGTATTTTCTGTGAGACTTCCTTATGAGGATGTGGAAATAGGCATCTTTTAGGTCCAGTGATGCCAACCGGTCTCCTTTTTGGAGGATTGGCAGAATCAATGCCAAAGTTGCCATTTTGAACTTTGGTTTTGTCAAATGCTTGTTTAGAACCCCGAGGTCCAAGACAGGCCATTACTCCCTGTTTTTCTTTGTAGTAAGGAAGTACCTTGTATAAAACTCCCTTCCTTTCTGCTGAAATGGGACAGGTTCCACTGCTCGACAGCAGCAGATTTTGAACCTCTGCTTCAAACAGCTTTTTCTCTGCGAGGGACGATGATCTGAACACACTGGTTCTCAGAAGAGGAAGGGATTTGAAACTCAGACAGTCCCTGACTCACTACCCCCAGGACCCACTTGTCTGTGGTGATCTGTTACCAAGCCTGGAGGTAGTGAGACAGTCTGCCTCAGACAGGAATTGAGAAGGTGGCCTGTGAAGACATGTCAGGGTGTTTTGTTTGCTCTGGGGATGAGGCTGGGTTTGGGATCCCCACCTGGCACCCCTCCTGCCCCTACCTCTGAAGTACCCTTGTTTGGGGATACTGCTGGTATTAGGGTGCAGCCATTGCTTGGAAAAAGGGTCTAGTGTGAAAGAACCTGCTCCTGCCTCCCCTTCCATAGGGTCTGGTGGATGGAGAGGTTTTCTCTAACAGAATTCCTTTTGAAGGTGGCTTTATATTCATCCACCTACTTCATGTAAGCCACTGTTTCTCTGAAAAGGGAATTACCCTCCAGAGGGAAATCCAGAGTCTTTGTTTGGGTGTCCTGGGTAAGACTTGTGGCTCTTAGCCAGGCAAACCTACGTTGAGCAACAGATTTGCCATCCACCTGGCTGCTGTATCACTGGTATCAGCAGCCATTTGAAATTGATACTTGGCTGCCTCTAAGCCAAACCTGGCAGTTTCTACAAGGTCATTAGACAAGGGTGAAGGGTCTTTGTTTGCCATGGCCAGTACAGACTGCCATAAAGACTTTTGGTACTGGGCCGCATAGGCTTGGAAATGAGCATAATAGCCAAGGAAGCTGACAAGTATCCTTTTTTGGCCATACTCTCAGTCTTCCTGGACTCCTTATCTGGTGAGTGAGAAGCCAGGGGCATCTTAGCCTTGTCACAGGCAGCCACCTGCACCACCCCCTGGTGGTCAGGGTGGGAAAACAGGAATCCTGCATCCTCCCTTTCCAACTGATATTTCTTGTCCAGCCTCTTGTCAAGAGGAAGGACAGACTTAGGAGTCTGTAAAATCTTCAGTGCATCTTTCTTGGAGAATTTATTTACAAGCAAGAGGAGCTTCTTTGTGGGGGTTAACCCCATCATCTCAAGGCATTCCACCTCTTCCTCATCCTCTATTGCTTCACTTGTGGTGATGTCCAAGGCACCAGCCATCTTCCTCACAAAAGTTAAATGTGAGGAATAATCCTCAGTGGTTCTAGGAGGTGAACCAAAATCCTACTCAGGAGAGACCTCAGGTTCAGTAGGTTGCCCTTTATCTTCCTCCTCACATTCAACATAATCCTCCTCTTCAATAAATGAGGATTTACCTGTGCTGTCAGTCTGTCCAGCTGGGACTTGGACAGGTGGCTGCTCGCCAGTGGGGAAAAGACCTTGTAAGGCTTGCACCACTTTAAAAGCCTGAGCTATTTCTTGAAAAGGAAGAGCCAGAGCACCCACAGAAGTCCCCTTTTTCTCAGTTGGGGGTTCTGTGTGCTTTACTTTCTTTGTCTTTTTAAAGGGAACCGGGGAGTGTCAGCCAGTTCAGCAGGCCTCTTAGTGCCCTTATCACCCGTCTCAGGGGTGGAAAGAGTAACTGCAGTAGTTTCTTTCATCCACAGCAGAAGAGGGTGTCGGCTGGTCAGAACCAGAGGGACCTTTAGGTGGAGGAAGTTTTTCTTAAGCCGTTCCAGGCATTTCTCCAGTTTTCCATGGGAAGGTTTTACAGACATCACATTCTTCCTTAAGGTGATCATAGCCCAGGCAGGCAACACATAAACTATGCTTGTCTGCCTTGGCAAACACTTCCCCACAATCAGTATAATTTTTAAAACCAGGTTCACCATTTTTTTATGTTTCTCTGACATTTTATCGGGAACCAATAAAAATGTGAACTGCTAAATGATTTTAAAGTTTTAACAAAGTTTAGCGGTTGCAGTTGGTTCCCGAACCGATGGAAAAAAAATGAACCGAGGCTATCGGTTCAGTAACCAATAAAGAGGTTACTAAAATATTTAAAATAAAATTAAACTAAATGGCTTTTTTTTAGTCAGAAAATCCCAGAATTAACAAAACTAAGTCGATTCCCCACCAGTTATGCTGAACTGGGAGGAACCAATAAAAAATGCAAATTATGTACCTACAGTAATTCTTGATCTTCTCTTGTATCTTCACCATTCATTACTGCTGGGTAAGCTTGCGGTCTTTGTAACTGTCAGGAGTTTTGGGGGAGAGGAGTCTGCGCCAGTGGCACCATACAAGGCCGGTGCATTGTGTGGCACACGCGGGTTGGTTGTTAGCCGCCACAGACTCCAAACCAGTTCTGTTTTGCTGGAGAGGATGAAACAAAAAAGGACAGAGAAAACCAAGGTGAGGCAAGAGAGCCGAGGGATAGGAAAAGGAAAGGACAGAAACTAAAAAAGGAATAAGCCGACCACAGTACAGAGGATTGGGCTTTTTATCCTAAGTGGCCATAGGGCTCCAATCCTTGGGCGGCCGCACAGGAAAGGAGAGAGAGAGAGAGAGAGAGAGAAAGAGAAAGATACAATATATTTAAGGGAATAAGGGGGAAGGAGGGCCCTCCGCCATGTTGACTGAAAGATAATTGACTTATTATAGCCTCAAAAACCTGAAAGGTATGAAGACACAGGAGCAAGGATCCCGCCAGCTTCAGAGAACTTGACATGGTCTTGGAAAATAAAAACCATGGTGGAGACAGCTCTCTCTTCCCACCCCCAATCCACATATGGGATGAAAGTCCTGAAGCATGGCCCTCCACAGGTTATCCCTTGATGGCTAGTTGAGGGGGAAAACCTGTTAAACAGTTGAGGACTCCATCCAGACTGACCTCCAAGGAGAGAGGAAGCCAAAGGGGGAGGAAAACTCACAGATTCTCCCACGAAATGCACTGACGCAGTCCCCACTTCAGGAGAAGGGAACCACGGAACATCTGTGCCAGGCTAAAGAGGACACGACAGTGTACCATGCTAAGAATCTCAGCTCTAAAGGTAAAGAAGAAGTAAGAAAAGAGAAAGAGGGAGGAAAATCTCAATGGGCTTTCCCACAAAATGCACTGACGCAGTCCCCACTGCAAGAAGATGGAAAAAAAACAAGTGGAAACACCCAGGCCAATTAAGGAGGACACCACAGTGCACCCTAGTGAGAATCCCAGGGAGTTCCCTCCAAGGCCTGGGCAAAGACCCTACTAGCCACCCCCCCTGGTTGAGTGCTCTGTGACTTTTACAGAAGGATGAAGAGGAGGAGGGCGAGCAGGGTGGAGGTGGCGCTCAAGAGTTGAGGCCCAAGAGGAAAAGGTGGGCGGGAATCAGTAATGAATGGTGAAGATAGGTAGGTACATAATTTTCATATCTTCTCTTGTCAGTCTTCACCATTCATTACTATTGGGTGAGTACCAAGCCCCCCGGAGGGGATCTGGCACTGCCCTGCAGGAACAGATTCCCTCAGCCTCCTGTGGGAGAGGTGCAGGAAGTGAAGACCCCATAGCCCTATGAGACCATACACAGTCTAAGGCTGGTCTGGCTGAGGAAATGTCCCCCGTGGCGGGGGGAGACACAGAAGACACCTCTGTAAGTTCCTCCTCATCTTGCGGGAGAAAAGACCCTATGCCAGGCAACGGGTGACAACCTGGATAGGCGAAGCCATGCTGTCCACCTGATGCAGATCGCTGTCCTTGCCAGTCTGGAGGCCACCTCATTGGCATCCTAAGCTGTCCTTGCTTGGTGCCTTGCTAGCTCCAGATCCTGCGCAATGAGGGCAATGGCTTGCCTAGATTCCTCAGAGTCAGGCAGAGATGTGAATACCTGTGCTAACACTGACCACAGGTGCCTGTTGTAAGCAGCATGGCGAGCCTGATGTGAGCTAATACAAAGCAGCACATGAGCTGAAGAGAAAACTCTTCTTCCCTATCGGTCAAACTTGGCAGAATCTGGATCCAGTGATCGGTCGTGCACCGGGTGTTGAAGCCCGGATGGAATATCTATGGCCATCAGCCCCGAAGGTGGGTGAGGCAGAGAACCAAGAGACTCCTGGGGAGCGCAATACATCCTTCTGCAGTCTGCTGGGATGAGGCAGCTGGTGACTGCCAGATGCGGACTGACGCTTCCTGGAAGTGAATAGGCCAGGATGGTACCACTAGGTGGTGCGCACTAAACTCGCTCAGGAAGGAGAGTGTCTCCCGCTTGGTATTGCATCTTACCACATGGGATATATGGAGTTCCTGTATCAACCACAAGAGGAACCGCTGATATTTAGTGAAATCAGCATTGGATAAAAGGTGGACTGATCGGTCCTCTTCCTCAGAAGAGGAAACCAAAGAACTCGGGTGCTCAGAGTCCTCCTGCGATGGGGGAGACAGGTGAAAGACCTGCTCGTCCATGGCTCTAACGTACCTAGGGAAGGCCGCCGCAGTGGCCCTGAACGTCTCCAAGGTTAAGGGCCCCATAGGACCCACATGGTCCAGGAGAGGAGGAGGTGACTGCAGAGACCTCGCTGAAGATCCTCTAGCTTGAGAGGGATCCGGGGATCGACCCAGTCAGCATATGCTGCAGATGTGAAAACATATCCTGGTTGAGCCCTGAGAGGGACTCTCCCCTGTGGTGCAACTAGGGTTGCATGGATCCAGAAGGGCAACCCTCAACGCTGCCCATCAAGGGTACCTCTGAGGACAAGAAGTGGGGCTCTGCACTGCGACTCCTCCCCACCCTCCACAGGGAAGTGGAGGAGGGCCCCCTTTCTTCACCCCGGCCTCTCAACCTCTCGGACTCAGAGGCTGCCCTTTTCCTCAACCCCAGTGCTAGGGGGACCACCAATCTCACAGACCCCCCGAGGGAAGCAGAAGTCCCCATCCCAATCAAAGGGGCCAAAGCAGCACCAGACATGGCAGCAGCCCTGGCCCCCAAAGTCGAGACCACCACACCATGTCCCAGGGACTGCTATTTATATCGCCCCCCCCTCCGACGCCAGGGTCATAAAGGGGGCCTGCAGAGACAAGGCTCCTGGGAGCATGGGAGGCGAATGCTGGGTAACCTGGTGCTGCATCCAAGAGAGCTCCCCAACCCCGGGGAGTTGGGACACCAGTCTGGATTGGCCATTGGGTCATCCGAAAAAGAGAGCACGTATACCGCCAGACCAGTGACCCCGGGAGCCCCAGAACCGACGGCGCCGCCGCAGGACATGGCACTGCCTATGGTGCCACCCCGACCCCTGGCACCGCGAATGGTGCTGGGGTTCTACCGGTTCCAGGCCCAGTGAACGTGGGCCACAACACCAGGGGAATCTGCACCTCCGAGGAAGTGACTGCCATGGTGGTGCTCCTACCCTGGCCCTGCAAGGAACTGAGGCGTTCCTCTGGCACTGCGGAAGAAACCTCCTCGATGGCAAGGCTGGAATCTGAGGCAGTTTCCTCCTCACCAGGCCGTATAGACCTGGGAAGGGACCTGGAGGCAGGGTCGAGAGATCTTGCCATGGCATCCCTAGCACAACGCTGTCCTCAAAGTTGGCGGGGCTCTGCCAACTTTAAATGCATGGATTTCCAGAACATGGCAGCCCGTCGAGAAACAGGCATCGCAGTTGTCCATATCATGGTTGGGACCCAGGCAGCGCAGACAAACGTCATGTTGGCCTGTCATGGAAAAATGCCGGCCACAGGGTCACAGATGCATGGGGAATGGCCTGCTTTGGATTTTCTCTTTGTCCATGAACCTGACATAATGCGAAAAGAATCAAACAATTTACAGAAAATGACCCAGCACCGTTGGGAATAATAATAAAGAGAACGGTCTTATTGGTATCCAAGGATGTCGGGTGAATCAGAATGGGACAGAGAAGCAGGAAACGGCGTTGACGAACTGGTAGGCCAGATGACACAGCAAATAACAGACTCATACAGCAGGAGCGACCTTGACGGCGGGAGAAACACAACAGTGGTGGAGGAGGAGTCTGCGGCACCTTACGGGCAACCCACGTGCGCCACACCATGCATCGGCCTCGTGGGTGGCGCCGTTGGTGCTGCCCCCCCCAAAAAAACTCCCATACAGATGTGCGCCTCCAGCAGCTTACTCAGCAGTAATGAATGGTGAAGACTGACAAGGAAAGATCACACAATTTAACACTAAACCTAAGGTTTAGTAAAAAAAAAGAGTAAAAGGCAGCAAATGAAAGAAAAAGATTCTTATATGAATTTAGAAGTTTCTTCATGTCACAGGTACAAGTTGAAGAGAGGAACACTGGGTGACTTGATTTTACAGGTGGAGAGTGAAATCTGAGGGGGTTTAGAACTAAGGCAGTTAGTTCAAGGCAGCACTTGAATAGTTGTCACGTGCAAATAGTTCCATCATTTGCATGTGCTCTGTCCTCTCTGGGTAGTTCTGGCTTAAAGGGAGACTGCAGAAAGTTAGGAATACCTGAGTATTACTGAGGTTAGAAATGGATGACCACAGTTATTCCAGCATTGCCAGATTGGAGAGCTATTGTGGATGACCTATATCGAATGGAAAGTCTCATGGCAGAGCTGCTTGATAGATCGCCACTCTGCCGCACAAAGAGGTAGAGATGGATTATTTATTTGACCGAGGTCGACCGGGAGTTTGTCCCATAGGGCCGGGGAGGGAATGGGAACTGGGACTAGAATTGTTGAAGGGATGAGATGTTCTGCGAATAAACAACAATATAATACATAAAGAAACTTGAGCTATCCTAAATCTAAGAAGAGTTGGAAATAAAAATTACTTATCTACCGTAATTAATCTTCTCTTGTATCTTCATCATTCATTACTGCTGGGTGTAAGCCTGGACGACGACCTGTACGGGAGCTTTTTTTTTTTTGGGGAGGTCGGAGCTTTGATGGCATCACCACGAGGTTGATGCACTGTGTGGCGCATGAGGGTTGGCCATTAGGCGCCACAGACTCCGCCTCCATCTCAGGTCTGTTCTGCCAGAGAGGATGAAACAAAGGCGGACAGAGAAAATTAAGGTGAGGCAAGAGAGCCGAGGGATAGGGATAAGAAAAGGAAAGGATATAAACTGAAAAAGGAAGACGCCAACCAGAGGACAGAGGGATTGTACTTTTTACCCTAAGAGGCCATAGGGCCCTAACCCTTGGGTGGCAGCACAGGAAAGGGAGAAAGAAGGAGGGAAAGAGAAGAGAAAGATACAGCATATGTAGGGGAAGAAGGGGGGTCCTCAGCCATGTTGAGTTGGAAGACAATTGGCTTATTTTAGCCTCATAAACATGAAGATATGGAGACACAGGTGCAAGGATCCCGTCAACTTCAGGGACCACCGGACGGATGTCAAGAACAAAAGAATTTGAAATGGTCTTGAAGAATGTAAAACATGGCAGAGTCAGGCCCCCTTCTCAACCCTAAACCCACATCTGGGATGAAAGTCCTGGGACATTGTCCTTTACAGCTTAATACCTGATGGCTTAGTCGAGAAGGGGCTCCTTAAACGGAAGAGGACTTCGTCTAGAATGACCTCTAAGGTAGAGGGAAAGTGAGAAAGAGAGGGAGAGAAAAATTCCTACGGGTTCTCCCATGAGATGCACTGATGTAGTCCCTAATTCAAGAAGAGGAAAACAAAACGGAAAATCCATGTCAGGTAAAGAAACAACCACAGTGCACCCCACTGAGAATCCCAAGGAGTTCCCTTCGAGGCCAGGGAAAAGATCCTACGCGCCACCCTCCTAGGATGGGTGCTCTGTGACTTTTTAGAGAAGGAAACAGAGGGCCCTGAGGTACTGTGCCCTCAACTGGCCTTGAAGAGAGAGAGGGCGAGCAGGGAGGAGGCAGCGCTCAAGAGCAGAGACCCAAGAGGGGAAGGTGGGCGGGAATCAGTAATGAATGGTGAAGATACAAGAGAAAATCAAGAATTACGGTACGTACGTAATTTTCATATCTTCCCTTGTCAATCTTCACCATTCATTACTGCTGGTGAGTACCAAGCCCCCTGGAGGGGACCTGGCACTGCACTGAGGGAACAGATTCCCTCAACCTGTGGGTGAGGCACAGGAGGGGGAGACCCCATAGCCCTACTAGACCGTACATGGTCTAAGGCTGGTCAGGCCGAGGAGGTGTCCCCCGTGGCCGGGGGACAGAATACGCCCCTGTAAGTTCCTCCTCGAACTGCGGGAGAAAAGAGGGGTCCCCAGAAAGTGGAGGAAATCATTCTACTCTGGGCAACGGGGGACAACCTGGATAGACGAAGCCATGCCGTCAACCTGATGCAGACTGCTGTCCCTGCCAGTCTTGAGGCCATCTCACTGGCGTCATAAGATGTCCTTGCCTGGTGCCTTGAAAGCTCCATACCCTGTGCAGAAAAAGCAATTGCTTGCCTAGATTCCTCCTAATCAGGCAGAGATGCTACCACCTGCGCCAGCACTTACCACAGGTGCCTGTTATAGGCAGCGTGGTGAGCCTGATGTGAGCTGTTACAAAGCAGCACATGAGCTGAAGAGAAAACTGTTCTTCCCCATCGGTCAAACTCTGTAGACTCCGGATCCGGTGGTCAGTCATGCACCAGGTGTTGAAGCCTGGAAGGAGTATCTAAGGCAGTCAGCCCCGAAGGCAGGTGAGGCAGAGAACCAAGAGACTCCTGGGGAGCACAATACCTCCTCCTGCAGTCCGCTGGGGCTGGGGCGGCTGGTGACTGCCAGGGGTGGACTGACGCTTCCTGGAAGGGAACAGGCCAGGATGGTACCACTAGGTGGTGTGCACTAAACTCGCACAAGGAGGAATGCGTATCCCGCTTGGTATTGTGTCTTATCACATGGGATACAGAGTGTTCCTGTATTAGCCTCAAGAGGAACCGCTGATATTCAGTGAAATCAGCATTGGATGAAAGGTGGACTGAACGGTCCTCTTCCTCAGAAGAAGCAGCCAAGGAAGTCGAGGAACTCGGGTGCTTAGTCCTCCTGTCACGATGGAGACAGGCAAAAGGCCTGCTCATCCATGGCTCTAACATACCTTGGGAAGGCCACTGCAGTGGCCCTGTAGGACCCACATTGCCCGGGAGAGGTGGAGGTGACTGCAGAGGAATTGGAGAAGAGCACCTAACTGAAAGTGCTCGGCCTCTGAGACTTCGCTGAAGATCCTCTAGCTCTAGAGGATCGACCCAGTCAGCATATGCTGTAGATGTGAAAACATATCTTGGTTGAGCCCTGAGGGGGATTCTCCCCTGTGCTGCAACCGGGGTTGCATGGATCCACAAGGGCAACCATCAGCGCTGCCCACTAAGGGCACCTTGGAGGACTCGGAGGAAGGCCTACACTGTGACCTCCCACGCCCCAGGGAAGTGGAAGAGTCCCTGCTCACCCCGGCCTCCTCAACCCCTTGGACTTTGAGGCCACCCTTTTCGACTTCAGTGCTAGGGGTACCCCTAATCCCACAGCCCCCACCCCGGGAGGCTGTAGAAGAAGAAATTCCCATCTCAACTGAAGGGACCAAAGTAGCACCAGACATGGCAGCTACCCCGGCCCCCCGAAGTCGAGACTGTCACACCATGTCCTCGGGACTGCTATCCACTGTGGGGGGCCCCCCCAATGCTGGGGTTGGCACGGGGGCCTGCAAAGACCACAGACTCCAGGGAGCATGGCAGGTGAACACTGGGCTGCCTGGTGCCATGTCCAGGGGGGCTCCCTAACTCCGGGGAGTCAGGACATCAGTCTGGATTGGCAAGCAAGTTGTCATCATCGTCCTCCGAAGAGACCATGCACACCACCAGACTAGCGACCCTGGAAGCCCCAGAAGTGACGGTGACAGCATCCGAAACAGCGCCGGCAGGCGGCACCGAGGGTCCACTGGTGCCAGACCTAGTGACCGCAGGCCCCACACTGGGGGAGCCTGCACCTCCGAAGAGGTGACTGCTGTGGCAGTGCTCCAGCCCCGGCCCCGCAGGGAGCCGAGGCATTCCTCAGGCATTGCAGAAGAAACTTCAACGGCAAGGCTGGAATCTGAGGAGGTTTCCTCCTCACCGGGCCGCATAAACCCAGGAGGGGACCCAGAGGCAGAGTTGAGAGATCTTGCCATGGCATCCCTAGAGCGACGCCATCCTCAGAAAGTTGGCAGGGCTCTGCCAACTTTAAATGTGCAGATTTCCAGAATGCAGAGGTCCATGGAGAAACAGGTATCGCAGCTGTCCATATCGTGGTTGGGACCCAGGCAGCGCAGACAAATGCCATGTCGATCCATCACAGAAAAATGCTGGTCACAGGGGCACGGCCCGCATTGGATTTTCTCTTAGCCCCCGAAGCAGACATGACATGAAAAGAATCCACAAAATGTACAGGGAAAATACCCGGTGTCATAGGCAAAAATAATAAAAGGAATGGTCTCACCGGTATCCAATGGCGTCAGGTGACTCAAAACTGGAATGGAGCAGCAGGAAACTGTGTTGAAATACGGAACAGGCCTGATGACGCAGCAAGCACTGGAACTCATGCAGCAGCTGCGACCTCGATGGCAGGAGAAACAGAACAGGGATGGATGAGTCTGTGGTGCCTAACGGCCAACCCTCAAGCACCACGCAATGCGTTGGCCTCATGGGTGGCGCCGTTGGTGCAGACCCCCCGAAAAAAAAAAAAAAGCCCCAGAACAGGTGCGCGCCTCCGGCTTACACCCAGCAGTAATGAATGGTAAAGACTGACAAGGGAAGATTTTATGTTTCGACCCAGGAAAACTTATTCATCATCGATTAGACCATTGTTTTGTAATTAAGTCATACTTATACTGCAGTCTACTGTATCAATTACAATGTAGTTTGTGTGTCCTCATCTATAAATAAAAATTAAATTTTAAAATAAAAAGAAACTTTTCCAGCTAAAAGTCTACTAGGGGCCACCCAAGATATCATCAGATGCAAGCAACATCCCTCCCATATAAACGTGGGTGGCCCCACATCCTCCTCAGTTCTCCCACCTAAGACCATAGCTGAGGATCTCCTGCTGGGGAACAGAGGAAGAGCCAGAGGTTCCTATGGTGAGCTAACCAACTGCCAGTCATTATTTGCAGATATAATTCTGTTATATATATTTTTTGATGTGATTTTGTGTATGTGTACATGCCACAAGAAGGACAACAGTGTTAATGCAAAGGATCAGAGAGAGAGAGAGACTTGGTTTCTTTTAAAAATGTTTGACCTTCCACTGACCTGAGGGGCAGCTTGCCAGGAAGCCAAGTTTGCATTTCCAGGTCCCTTAACAGAGATATGCCAAAATCAATTTACCTGTCATAAACCATGCACTTCAGATGCAGGATGCTCAGATTCCAGGAAACCGTCACGGTATGTTGCATCTTATGAAGTGAGAGGGCCAGGAACATTCTTTTTGGCAGACCTGTGTGAATTCTCTTACAGGTGTCAATTGTATTCCCAGTAAGACAGTAGAGACATCAAAGGCCACTAGGAAAATGAGATTGTGGGGAAAGAGCAAGAGTGACATCTACTGGCCTAAAAGAGAAGGCCCCCTTTGGGATTAGACAGTTCTTTTTCTTCAGGCTTCCTTCAGCTATTTAAGGAGTTGACACACAGCAAACTCTCTCATTTTTGCTGAGCATCTACAAGGGACACTTCTCCTGACACAAGAAGCAAAACTGCTGAGACCCAAGACTACCAGTACTAAGGAAACAATCTTCCATTTACTTTCTTTGGACTTCAATTTACTACGGACGTAAGGTGAACTTTAGACAACCGTTTCAGTGCGTTTTTCATGTATATTTTCTTCCACTTTTATTTTTGATACAGCTCATTGTCGTACTCTGTTTAGGTTTTTGGCAGTAGCTTCAGTAGCTGGTTACTTGTTATTCTGTATTTATATTCCGCATTATGTCTGTTTGCATTACCATTGCACTGTTTGTTTAAATGTTCCCGGAAGTGTTCTTATTGTGTGCAGTCCCTTTCCATGAAGTGTGAACTGCAGAGGGGGCAAGCCTCCTTCTGTTGTATTGTATATGCCATGTACTTGACGTGGAACATTTGCAAAACAGCTTTCATTCAAAGTTTTCTTCTGAACAATGAAATAAATAAATGATATTGTGTGACTAAATCAGTGCATCTTTTAGTTGTAACTGTATGATTAAACATTTCAGTAAAAACATTTGTTTTTAAGAAACCTGCCTGAGCAAGATTTCTAAATTGTGTGTGAATTGTGGGAGTTATAAATAATCTGTGAAACTGTTATTGCTAAGGGGTGTCTCCATAAGCAGCCAATCGAGCAAGGGTCTGTAAGGGATATCTCGGTAGAGATAGGGAGAATATCAAAGTCTCAAGGAAGAGTCTGTAGGGATTTTGAACCAAGTTGTTGCATGTCCTGTTAGAGAATACGAAATCAGGAGCACACTGCTACCCCAAAGGGTGTAAAATACCTGGATCTTCCCCATTTGTGTAACAACCAAGAAGAGTTCATATTTGGCTACAAGATTTAAGACTGGTATTGTGCCCTTATCCAGAGTTTAGAGGGAGACACTGGGTCCTTGTGGCAGGTGTTCAGTCATGGCCTTAGCGAGCATTCTCAAAGGACATGAGGAGGGTATCCCTGTCCCTCTCCACCCCTGTCACGGATTGCAATTGGGGTGGGCGCTGTGAGCTCAGTGGACCTGACCCTCAGGAGTAGGTTTGTGACAGTTCCACCCATGAAGAAAGGGGAAACAGAGGGTGGACCATCCTGAAGAGAGAGAGAGAGAGAGAGAGACAGACAGAGAAGTCCTAAGGCCAAGGGGGATAGGTGAGACGGTATGGCCTGATGTAAGAGATTCTCTTGAAGAGAGTACAGTTACGTAAGAACTTACCATAACAGTAGATCTTAGAGAGGATCTCTTTCAGCAAGCAGTCATTGGTAGGACTAAGCCACCAGGTGCTAGGACCACACGGAAACCTTCTAACTAGCAGTCTACCAGAGGGGGCCGCCCACCTCTGACATCAGCCTCTGACATCTGCCAATCCTGTAATGGTGGGCGGCCCTGACACCCTCCTCAGTTCGTCCACCGAAGATCAAAAGCAGGGTGCCAAAAGGGGGGGAACTGAGGAGGATCTGAGGCAACTCAATAGCACAGAAAAATAAAAGCAGAAGGCTTGCCCCCTATGGAAGGGGCAAGAGAAAGAGACAGAAGAAGGAAAAAAGGGAGGGAAAACAAGGCCTGTTACAAGAGATCCTTTCGAAGATCTACTGTTATGGTAAGTTCTTACGTAACTGTACTATCTTACTTCGAGGGTCTCTCTTGCAGCGGGCCATTACCGACAGAACTGAGTCCCAAGCAGTTCTGGGACTACAGACAGTCCAGGTGGTAGGCAAAAAAGAATAACAGCCTATGAAAAGAGGCTCTGAAAAACAGCCAGGCTGAAGCTGGTCCTACGCCTAGAGGAGATGTTCAGACTGTAATGTTTCATGAAAGTGTGGACAATGCTCCAGGTGGCAGCAGAGCAAATGTCAGTAGTGAACATTTCTGAAACAAGCTACTGAGGTAGCCATACCCCTAGTGTAACAGCCTTTAAGCCCCTCCAGGAAGTTCCTTGCTGTACATCTGGTAACAACAGACAATACAACTGGCTAGCCATTTCGATAAACACAGTTTGGACACCAGGGTGCCCTCTTTCCCAGGGGCGAACAAAACAAACAACTGGTTGGACTTCCAGGAGTCCTTAGTCTGGGTGTGTATAGTACTGTAGGATTCTATGCACATCCAAAGTATGGAGCAATGCCTCCCCTTGATTGGAATGCTCCAGATAATAAACAGGTAGGTAAAATTAACGCTTTTCACTATGCATCTGGTTCAAAGGGAGGCAGTGTAAGCTTTTCCAACACAATATTAAGGCCCCAAGGCGGGATAGGGTCCCAAATCGGAGGCTTCAAATTCAAAAAAGCCCATCAAGAATGTGCGAGACACATCAAGTTGAGCCACAGACCACCCATCAACAGGTACATGATATGCACAGATGGCAGAGAGAAGAAGCTTGATAGAGGAGTACCACAAGCTAGAGTCCAAGAGGGACAGAAGGTACTCCAGAACCTGATCCACTGGACAGGAGAAGGGATCTAAATGGTGCGATGCAGCCCAAAGAGCAAAGCACTTCCATTTCATAGAGTAAGTGGCCCTGGTGGTGTGCTTCCTGGCTGCCACCAGGACATCTGCTACTCTGGGGGAGACCCCAAATCTGGTGATGGCTATGTCCTCAGGAGCCATGCATGGAGATGGAGAGACCTGAGGTCCGGATGAACCAGGGTGCCCTGTTCCTGGGAAAGCAAGCTTGTGCACAGGGGTAGGGACAACATAGTTTCCATTGCCAGCTGCTGCAGCATGGGGAACCAGATCTGACATGGCCAGAAGGGGGCAATGAGAATCATTGTAGCCCGAAGGGAGGGAAAGCATATAGAAACCTCCCTGTCTGGGAGAGGGACAATGCGTCTCGCCAGAAAACATCAGGCCCTGGATCTAGCTAGCAGAAAAGCGGCAGTTTTGCACTGTGTGGAGATGCAAAAAGGTCCAACTCGGCCAACTCCATTTGTAGAAGAGGTCTTCTAGCAGCAAGGTCAAAAGTTCCCACTTGTGGGCTCTGGACCACAAGCAGCTTAGGCTGTCCGCCAGGATGTTTTGGCTGCCAGAAACATGGACGGCCAAGATTTCCAGGTTGTGCTCGATGACCCAATACCAGACTCTCATCACTTCCCTGCAAAGGGGATAGGAATGAGTCCCCCCTGCTTGTTTATGTAAAGCACTACACACATGTCTGTCTGAACCAAGAATGGACCGAGGGAGAGCAGAGTCTGGAAAGCATGCAGGGCATACAGGACTGCTCACATCTCCAGGCCATTTATGTGGAGATCCTTCTCCATCTTGGACCATAGCCCTTGAGTTTGGTGGGTCCCCAGGTGAGCCCCCCAACCGAGGCCAAAGGCATCTGTTGTAAGGACCTGCTGAAGGAGAGTTATACAAAACAGATCCCCCCCGAAGCAGGCTGCTAGGCTCCTGCCATCACATCAACACCTTTCTGACTGGATCCGATACCAACACTGGTTGATTCTGGGTGTCCATGCGTTTGTCCCACTGGACCTGCAGCGTTCACTGAGGGATGTGCAGCCTGGCCAGTGAACTGTGGCAATGGCTGTGATCATGAGGCCTACAAGCCTCAGAAAAACCCTCACCGGAACATGACAGCTGGATTAAAGAAGACAGGCCTGGTCCATCAGAAGCTCTGCTCTGTCTAAGGATAAGAAGACCTTCCCCTGGGTGGTGTCCAGCACTGCTCCTATGGATAGGAGGCGCTGGCAAGGGGTCAAGAAAGACTTTGGTAGGTTGACAGTAATGCCCAAAGCAAGAAAGTACAGTTACGTAAGAACTTACCGTAACAGTACCTCTTCGAGAGAGGCTCTTGCAGTAAGTATTCACATACAGGACTGACTCGCAACGGGTCAGGACCCCATGGAAAAATTTCTAGCTAGCAGTCTCTGGCGGGGGACTGCCCCCATGTCAGGTGACAGACGTCAGTATAAAGGGGCGGTCCCCCACACCTGCCTTCCAGTTCTTTCCCGCCAAAGGCCAAAAGAGGCAAGACGAGAGAGAAGAGGATATTTCCCCCCATGGAAATGGAGCAAAAAAGTTTAGGGGATGGAGGATGGAGCAGCATATTTACTGAAGAGCCTCTCTCGAAGATCTACTGTTACGGTAAGTTCTTACATAACTGTACTATCTTACTTCGAGAGGGCTCTTGCAGTAGGTATTCGTATATAGGACCGAGTATCAAGCAGTCTGGAACAAGGAAAAGTACTCTGGAGGATTGTCATCCATAGCATGGAACCTCAGGCTGAAAGGGTCTCATGAAAAGAGACCTTGTAAAACAGCCAACCCGAAGCCTGCTCTACAGCGAGAGGCAATGTCCAAACTATAGTGTTTCATAAAGGTATGGACAGAAGTCCAAGTTGCGGCTGCACAGATGTTTGCCGCTGACACATTCTTGAAACAAGCCGCAGAGGCAGCTACTCCTCTGGTGGAGTGACCTCTGATCAAACCCAGCAGGTTGTTGTACTTGTTGTAACAGAAAGTGATACAATGAGCCAACCATTTTGATAGGCATTGCTTAGAGACAGCATTGCCTTCTCTTTTGTAAGCAAGAGACAAAAAGCTGATCAGTCTGAGATCCTTAGTCCAAGTGGTATAGTATCTCAGTATTCTGTGAACATCCAAAGTATGCAGGAGGTATTCCCCTTGATTGGAGTGTTGCGTAAAGAAAGCAGGTAGCTCAATGGATTGATTCAGCATAGATTCAGCCACCACCTTAGGGAGAAACTTAGGGTTGGTGCGTAGAGCCACACGTTCCTTGTGGAAAATCAAGTATGGGATTTTGCACATCTAGGCTTGAAGCTCGGAAATGCGCCGACCAGTAGTAATGGTTACTAGGAAGAGTGTCTTCCAAGAAAGGAACTTTAAATCAGCTGTAGCTGCCGGCTCTAAGGGAAGCAGGGTAAGCTTCTCCAGAATGAAATTCAAGTCCCAAGGAGGGGCAGGAATGTGGATGGGGGTCTCAAATGGAGGACCCCTCTGAGGAAGGTCTTGGAGACTTCCAACTGAGCAAAAATCCTGTCTCCAAAGGGAATATGATAGGCCAAAATAGCGGCCATGTGGACCTTTAATGAGGAATGGCTGAGACCCAGATCGAAGAGGTGATGCATGTAGTCCAGGACTTCATTGGCTGGGCACGAGAAAGGTTCAAGTCTTTCGAATTGGCCCAAATAGAAAATCGTTTCCACTTCATGGCATAGGTGGAACTGGTGGAACGCTTCCTGGCCTCTACCAAGATGTCTGCTACGAAAGGAGAAACTCCGAAGCGGGCTTTAGCTACGTCTGCAGGAGCCACGCATGTAAATGAAGGGATTTGAGACCCCGGATGAACAAGGGTCCCCTGATCTTGGGTCAACAATTGTTGCGACAGAGGAAGTGGAGGTTTCTCTGAAAACTGTTACAGAAGAGAGGACCAAACTTGCCTGGGCCAGAAGGGAACGATGAGAATCATTCGAGCTCCCTCCAATCTGAGTTTGTTCAGGACCCTCAGAATTAAAGGAATGGGAAGGAAGAAAAAACACTTACCACAGTAATGTTGTTTCTTCTAAGGGAGTCTTGCTGTATTTTGACAATATGTAGTTAGACCGACTGGTTCAACTGCCCCAGAGAGCAAAGAGTTAAACTATATGCAAATGCATAGAACACTGAGCTCGAGCTCGGTTTTCAAACCACTGACTTCGGTACATTCTAGTAACTAATCAGATTCTATGAGGTGAAACTAGATAGATATATATATATATATATAGGCAAAGAACTAAGCCTAATCAGAGGGTCCCCAACAGGGGAAACGTACGCTAAAGACAAAAAGGCATGTAGTAGACCCAAGTCACAGATGCCCAAAGAAAACCAGTACCCACTACTGGGTTAATTCATATAGGTGCTGCAGAAGAGCGACCCTTCCCCAGATTCTGAAGGGGAGGTAGGGTGGGAGGTCAGAATACGGCAAGACTCCAATAGTAGAAACAACACAGGGTTCCCCACTGTCTGAAAATATAGGGTGGTGGCAGTGATGATAGAGTCCAAAGGTGCATTATTTTTCTGGACCGCCTATATGCACTGTACATGTGCATAAGTGGATTTTAAGTAAAATATAGTGGATTGGTATCAGGACAGGGGTAGTAGTGCAATAAAGGATGCGAATAAAAGACAATTTTGGAGGATTTTATAACAAACAATCAGTAATGGATAAAAATATAGGGTGGTGGCAAAAAAATATAGAGTGGTGGCCCACCGCGCAAAAATAATGAATGGGGAACACTACAACATTACTATGGTAAGTAATTTTTTCTTCAAATAACATGATGTCTTGCTGTATTCTAACGATATGCAGACTACAAAGCAGTGCCCTCTGGAGGTGGGCACAGAACCTATTTAGGGAACAGACTCTGCAGTACTGCTGTGCCAAACCTGGCTTCACTCCTAGCCTAGCTATCCAGGCTGAAGTGCTTAGTGAATGTATGGACAGATTTCCAGGTGGCAGCCTTACATATTTCAAGCAAGGGGACTTCTCTGGCAGCCACCAAGTAGGCAGCAGTCCCTCCAGTAGAATGGGCCCCAATGCCTGCTGGTGGGTCCTTACCCAGCTTATTATAGCAAAACTGGATTCAGGCCACAGTCCATATGGCTATAGTCCTTTTTTGCAGCTGAGATGCTTTGACCAACCTCACCACAGGTGAGAGAGAGTTGGGAACAATCCTTCCTTAACTCCTTTGTCATGTCCATGTAATAGCCAATAGCTCTTTTTTACATCCAGACTGTGAAGCCTGCATCCACCTGAACTGGAGTGCTCTGAGAAGAATACAGGCAAGGTAATAGATTGATTAAGATGGAAATCAGAAACCACCTTAGGGAGGAACTTCCTATTTGTTTGGAGCACAATTTTATCCCTGTGGGGTGTGATATAGTTGGGTTCCACTGACACGGCCTGAAGTTCACTGATTCTTCTAGCAGAAGTGATGGCTACTAGAAAAACAGTTTTCCAAGTGAGAAATTTGAGCTCTGAAGAAAACATAGGTTCGAAAGGAGGTTGCATAAGCTGTCCTATGCATATGTTCAGGTCCCACGCAAGGGTAGGTTCCCTATGTGGAGGATGAACATGCAGCAACCCTTTGCAAAGCTTTTTGAAAATTGGGTGTGCAGCCAGAGAAGAGCCCTTCCCTGCTGAAAAATAAGCAGAGACAGCAGAGAGATGTACTGTACCTTCAGGGTAGATGGCTGTAAATGCAGAGACTGAAGGTGGACCAGATAGTCCAGAAGTTCTGGTAACCCGGCCTGCTGTGGGTCCAGGTCTTTCTGGGAGCACCAAAGAAACAATCTTTTCCACTTAGAGGAATAGGTCTTCCTAGTAGCAGGTTTTCTGGAACCCTTCAGAATATCCAAGACAGATTGACACAATTGTAAATCTGCATATTCTAAAGTCTTCAAGAGCCAAGCCCTGAGGTGAAGAGATTGAAGACTGGGTACATTATCCTGTCCTGAAAGGATGTCAGCAGGTTGTACCTCCTGGGGAGAGAAATTGGCTTGGTCATTGTCAGTGACAGCAGCATCGAGTACCACAGCTGTCTGGCCCAGTCTGAGGCTATGAGAATCATGGTGGCAGACTGAGACCTCAGCTTGACCAAGACTCTGGCTATCAGAGGAAAAGGGGGAAAGCATAAAGAAACCTGTTTGACCGATCCAGAAGGAAAGCATCCAGTGGCACTGGGCCCTGGAGTGGAGGCCTGCAACAATACAGTGGTAACTGGTGGCTGTCTGGGGCTGCAAAGAGATCTATCTCTGGCACACCCCCATCTCCTGAATACTGAGAGAAGGACCTGCCTGTTCAAGGTCCATTCATGATGGCCCTGGCTGATCCTGCTGAGAGCATCTGCCAGTACATTGTCCTTGCCTGGCAAGTGAATTGCTAACCGTGACATGTTAAGAGAATATGCCAGGTTCCAAATCTTCATGGATTCTGTGCACAGGAGGGAGGATCTTGTTCCTCCCTGCTTGTTGATGTAGTACATGGTGGTGGTATTGTCTGTCCCGACTTGAGCCACCCTGTCCTGTAAGAGACTGGCAAATTCCTGAATAGCCAGGAACACTGCCCTGAGTTCCAGAAGACTGATGTGCAGGAGAGACTCCTGAGGAAGCCACGTTCTGTGTGCTGTGCGATCCCTTAGGTGAGCACCCCAGCCCAGAAGAGAAGCATCCGTTGTCAGCACTAGAGAGGGTACCTGAGGAAGAAAGGGAACCCCCACTGAAGAGCTAACAGAAGGGTGGGAGATACTGGAATCAGTTTGGACAGAGGATCCCTTTTTTGAGACCAAAAGGATCTCAGATGGAACTGAATGTCCCTCATCTGAAACCTGGCCCCCAGGACCACAGCTGTGGAGGCCATGTGTCCTAGGAGCTGTAGGAAGTACCTTGCTGGCCGAGGAACTCGAAGGTGGAAAGATTTTACCACATCTATAAGAGCCTTTGCCCTTGCAGAAGGCAAAAAGGCCCTTGCCTGAATGGTATTCAGCTCTGCCCCTATGAAGTCTAGTACTTGTACTGGGGTCAGGACAGACTTTTTTTGATTCACCAGGAACCCTAGAAACGGAAGAGTATCCGGAGTAAGTTTTATGGCTTCTGTGACCTGCTGAGGGAATTGGCCCACCAGGAGCCAGTCGTCCAGATAGGGCTAAACTCAAACCCCTTGTCTTCTGAGGAATGCCACTACCACTGCCAGACATTTTGTAAACACTCTTGGTGCAGATGTCAGCCCGAAGGGCATAGCCCTGAATTGGTAGTGGCCTGAAGGCAGTCAAAATCTGAGATATTTTCTGTGAGACTGTCCGATGGGGATGTGGAAATAAGCATCCTGTAGGTCCAGGGATGCCAGCCAGTCCTCTTGCTTGAGAGCAGGTAGGATGGTAGCCAGAGTTATTTTGAACTTTGGCTTTGTAAGATTCCTGTTTAGGAATCTGAGATCCAGGATGGGCCGCTACTCCCCATTTTTCTTTACTGCCAGGAAGTACCTTGAATACAACCCTTTGCCCCTGTTCTGATAAGGCACAGACTCCACTGTTTTTGAGTGTAGAAGAGAGGAAACCTCTGCCTCCAACAGGGCTATTTCTGTAGGGCTGGAAGGTTTGAAAGCTCTTGCTGACAGTTTTGGGAGCAGCTTGAAGCTGAGAGCAAGACCGTGACCTACTATCTCCAGGACCCATTTGTCTGAAGTGATGGATTGCCAAGCCTGGAGATAGTAGGTCAGTCTGCCTCCTACAGGGGAAAGGGAGGCGGTCTGGACAGACTTCTCAGGGTGTCTGTTTAGCTGGGATATCAGGCTGGGGGGGTGGAAGCTGCCCTGCCAGCACCTCTCACACCCCTCCCTCTAAAGAACCCCCCTGGGTTGCTGGTAAGAGGGAAAAGCTTGGACCTGATGGAAAGGCCTGGGGGGGTAGGGTCTACCCCTGCCCCTGGCCTGCTGCTTTTGAGGAGTGGCAGCTTTCTCCTTTGCAGAAGCACTCCTGTATGCCACTCTGTACTCATTCATCTTCTTCATGTATGCCTCAGTCTGTTCCCCAAACAGAGATTTCTGGACAAGGGGAAAGTCCATGGCATTATTTTGCATGTCCTGGGACAGGGTCGTGCACCTGGGCCAGGAGAAGCGCTTGAGGGATACAGCAGAAGCCATAGCCCTAGAAGCTGCATGATTAGAGTCCACAGCCATGTGGAACGGGGACATTGATGCTTGTAGCCCCTTGTTGACCAACTCCTGGAGATCAGCAGAAAGTTCAGGAGAGGCCTTTTTGGCAAGTTGTTCCACAGCTTCCCAAAGGGACTTCTGATACTTGGAGGCAGAAGCCATATAGGAGGCTTGCCTAATACCTAAAGAAGATGACAGGTATGCTTTTTGGCAAGAGAATCCACTTTTCTGGAATCCTTGTCAGGGGGATGAGAGGCCATGGGGATGCCAGCCTTATCACAGGCTGCAGTTTGTACAACCCCTTCATGGCTACAATGGCTGGATAAAAAGTCAGTGCCACTGCCATCCAGGATATACTTTCTGTCCATTTTCTTATCTACAGGAGGGACAGAACTAGGGGTTTGGAGGATCTTTAAAGTCTGCTTTTTAAGGGACTTATAAATGGGAATTGAAAGTCCCTGGACACAGGAAGATCCATCATCTTCCTGCAATCATCCTCCTGCCTGGCCTCTTGTACAGAGAGCTGCAGGGTCTCAGCCACTTGCCTCATAAAAGCAAAGTGGGAGGTGGCCTCAGAGACAGGCCTGGGAGGGGGGATTCATACTGGGGATGGTCAGGGGAGACCTCTGGGTCAATGGGTTCCTGGTCATCCTGCTCCTCCTCCTCCTCATCATCATAGAAAAATAATACTCCTCAGGATCAATGTGTCCGGAAGGAGCTGAACCGGTATCTGGAACCATTGGCTACCCAGACAGTACCTGCAATGGTTCGCCAAACCCAGATTGCAAAGACTGCACTATCCGAATGGCTTTTGCAATTTCGTCCACGGTTGGAACCGAGACAGAGTGTTTGCGCGGTTCCAAACCAGAGCGTTTGGCTTTCTTTGATGGTGCGGTTTCGGAACCAGACTCCAAACGTCATCTACCCATCGACTGTTCACCCTGGCTTGAGTGGTCGGTTGTTGGATCCGAAGGTTCGGTTAAACCGGAACCACCCTCAGCAGTCTTTTCCATTCTTTCCTTCAGTTTACTGAGGTGCCTGCCTAAAGTAGACTGAGGGAAATTCTTACAAATATCACAGTCTGCTTGTAAGTGGTCGAAACCCAAACAGTACAGACAGACAGACCAAGTGTGGATCAGCTTTTGCAAATTGCTCCCGCACTCTGTACAACGTTGAAACCCAGTGGGACCAGTTTTTCTCTTGGGTTTTTGTGACATTACCCTAAAATTTGGCGCTTAACCAAATGGCTGAGTTAGGCCGGTTAAGCAAAAATCAAATATCTACTTTATCCGAATAGGCTTAGTTAGGCCCGGACAAAGAAATTAGGAAATTAAGAAAATTACCCCTGAAGGCTTAGTTAGGCCGGTTAATAGAGAACAAAGTCCAAACCAGTCAGTGGTTTAGGGACAGTCAAAAAGGAACCGAGAGAAACCTCTGGTTCTGGTCAGGACTTTGCACCGGATCCCAATACAGATGAAAATTTAAACAGGAAAGGGAAAAAAGAAGTTCGGTCCCCTCATGGTCATGGAACCAATCGAAAACCGAACACTTATCCAACCTAGGAACGTACACGATACCAAAGGCAGCGGTTTGAGAAAGTTTTTAAAACAAAATAATAATGCGGTTGAAAATGAACCGACGAAACACAGCTAGACCGAAGTTGTGTGTTTTGGGAAGAGGCGAAGAGGTTTATTCGAGGTGTCCCCCATCGTTGAAAGTTGTCATTTATGACTTGTTGATCCAATTCCCATTCGCGGGACCTGGCTGACGACCAACTGAGTTGGTCTGCCAGTGTGTTTCACTCCCGGAACGTGAACCACAGTCAAGTGAAGGTGATGCTGGGTTGCCCAATGCCAGACTCTCATCGCTTCCTGGCATAGAGGGTAGGAACGTGTTCTTCCCTGCTTGTTGAGATACCAGACTACGCACATGTTGTCTGATTGTATGAGGAGATGACAGGGGAGGATGAGGGAGTGTAGAGCCTGAAGGGCATAAAGGACTGCTCTCAGTTTGAGCACATTTATGTGCAGATTTTGTTCAAACTTGGACCAGCTGCCCTGAGTCCTGAGAGACCCTAGATGGGCACCGTAGCCTTTTCCTGATGCATCTGTCATCAACGTCTGGGAGGGGAGGTTCGATGCAGAAATGAACTTCCAGGCATAGGTTCTCCCGAACCATCCACCACTACAAATCCCTGATCATGGGATTGGAAACTAGTACCTCTTGGTCTAGACTGTCCATGGTCTGGTCCCACTGCGACCGAAGCATCCACTGAGAGATCCTCCTATGGAGCCGAATGAGTGGGACTGTTGGAATGGCAGCCACCATTAACCTGAGGAGGTGGAGGACTGACCTGGCTCCGACCTTCCTGTGACTGGACAGAAGATGGGCCTGAGTCTGAAGGGTGTCTACCCTGTCCAGAGGCAAAAAGACTTTGCCGGTGGTCATGTCCAGTATTGCCCCTATAAATTGGAGGCATTGGCAAGGAACCAAATGGGACTTTGCTTGGTTGATAGTGATACCCAGGCTTGTGAAAACCTGCAGGGTAAGGGAAAGGGAGTGCAGGAGTTCCTCCCTGGATGGGGCCACCAGGAGCCAGTCGTCCAGGTACAGGAATACCTGAACTCCCTTGGTATCCAGGTGGGCTGCTACCACAGACAGGCATTTGGTAAACACTCGGAGGGCTAAGGAAAGACCAAATGGGAGGGTCTTGAAATGGTAGTGGTCCCCCTGAAAGCAAAAATGAAGGAACCTGTCCCTCAAAGATGGGTGGGAACTGGCTCTATCACTGCCTTCGAGAGAAGGCAGATGATTTCCTCTACGACCAGAGGAAGATGTTGCAGGGAGTAAGACGACTGGGGGGGTGGTCTTCGGGGTGGTTTCTGCAGAAACTCTATTGAGTGTCCTGCTGATATCAACTGGCGCACCCAAGTGTCTGACAATATCCTCTCCCAACCCGGGATAATCTCCCCCATACCAGTTCTTTTGCTGGGGGGAGTCTTGGTTGCTGGAGGGGCCCAGACGTTTGTTGGCCCGGTTGCCCTGTGGTTTTTCTCTTTGACGGTTCCGTCTACGAAAAGGCCACTGCTGCCCTTGTTAGGGCCTGTACACAGAGTTGACAAACTTGAGTGCAGTGCCCTTCTCCTGCAGTTTGGTAATGATGCCCTTGACATCACCCCCGAATAGCACCGAACCCCTGAAGGGAGCATCCTGGATAGCGGATTGCACTTCAGGGACCAAACCTGACATGTGGAGCCAGGTGTGACGCCGCAGGCCTACAGTCAAGGCAGAGCTCCTTCCAGCTGTGTCCACTGCGTCACAAGTGGCACGAAGCATGTGCCGACTGGCCAAATGAGCAGAACGGGCAAGATCCACCACTTCCTGCTTGGTCTGTGACTAAGGAAGGGAGGCTAATTTAGATTCCACCTAACTAAGGATGGCCTTCTGAAAAATCCCCAATATGTGCCACATAGTTAAGGGCCCTAATGCCAAGGGTAGAAGAGGAATAGATCTTCTTCCTGTATTGGTCCAGAAGAACAGGTTACTCACCTGTAACAGTAGTTCTAGGAGTGGTATATGTTGTTCATCCACACTGTTTGGCATGTCCCTTTCCCCTTTATATCTTGCCGGAAGTCTTCATGCTGGCTCCTCCCACCCACCCGAGTGGTATAAACCTCTGCTCTGCTCCATGATGCCAGATCTTCCTTTCTGCTGGAAGATACAGGTTCCCTTGTGCTTCACAGCAGTTCGTAGGCCTGGATTCAAAGCGTCGTTTTTTAACGCAACTTACCTTAAAACTAATTCGAGTTAACGATTCCGATAGTAGCGCATCGGACATGGAGGATAAATCTGCTCCCAGATTTTGCCGGTGTTCCTGCAGCCAGAAGATGTCGCGCACCGATCCCCACCTAACGTGCGTCTACTGCCTAGGTTTCGGATATAACACCTCCACGTTCTGCCTGGCCTTCCATCCCAACATCCTGGATGACCATTTGGCGTGCCTAAAATTGGGGAGACCGGAGAAAAGGAACCCGCCAGTGAAATCGAAGGAGGCGAGGTGGGTGGTTTCCGTAGCTGTGAGATCTGCCAAGCAGTTGGAGCAAATGAAGGCTTTTGAGGAGAAAGCGGCTCAAGCTTCGGCCAATCAGAGCTTTTTTTGTTCTTCTGAACCTCGGTTCCACCTTTTCGGGCTCCTTCAAGGAGTTGTACCAGTTTCTCCCGACCACGGAAGAGGGATAAGGACCCGAAATCTTCACCCAAACGGAGACATTTTTGGGACCGAGAAAGGTGTGTGCTGACTTCCAGGTAGCAGCCCTGCAGATTTCCTGGATAGGGACGTCCCTAGAAGCAGCCACTGAAGCAGTGGTATGGCAGGCAGAATGAGCTCTTATCCCTTTGGGAGGCTCCATACCCGCCAACCTATAGCAGAGATCTATGCAGGAGGTGACCCACCTGCTTATCGTCCGCTTGGCTGCAGGTCTGCCAGGTGCGGCTTCAGCGTAGGTGACAAACAGCTGGCGAACCTCTCCCCGAACTTCAGCCGTCCGCTCCTTGTACTAAGTGAGCGCCCTTCTAGGGTCCAAAGAATGGAGCCTATATTCAGCCTCCGAGGTCTCATTGGGGTAGAACACTGGAAGAGTCAACACCTGGTTAAGGTGAAACTCCCAACACCACCTTCGGAAGGAACTTCAGGTGGGGACGAAGGACAACCTTGTCCCTGTGGAAGACCATGTAGGGAGGCTCGATGGAAAGCGCCTGAAGCTCTCCCATCCTTCTGGCTGATGTAACAGCCACCAAAAGGCGGTCTTCCATGACAGGTGAGAGATGTCACACCTGTGGATAGGTTCGAATGGTTTGCCCATGAGCTTAGCCAATACCAGCAGTAGATCCCACAGAGGTGGAGATTTTCACACCGGAGGGGATGTGTGATCTAGGCCTTTGAAAAAGCACCCGACCACCGTCTCCTGCGCCACCGACTGCCTGCAGGCCTGCACCCAGTAAGCAGAGATGGCTGCCAGGTACACCTTAAGGGTCGTCGACCGAAGCCCTAGCTGAGAAAGGAACCACACGTAGTCCAAAATACTAGCCAAAGGACAGGAAGAGGGGTCCAACCCCTTGCCCTGACACCAAATGGAGAATCTCTTCCATTTGAAGGCGTAGCATTTTCTGGTCAACTCCTTTTGGGACGCCTCAAAATCATCGTGGACCTCGTCGGAAAGACCCAAGACCTGGAACTCTAGCCACTTAGGAACCAGGCCATCAGGTGCAGGGATTGAAGGTCCGGAAGGAGAACCTTCCCCTTGTCGACTAAGATCAGGTCCGGGCGGGCTGGGAGGGTCTCGGGAGCCTGGAGCTGAGGCGATCTGGGTACCAGAACTGGCGAGGCTAGTCTGGGGCTACCAGAATCACCTGTGCCTTGTCCTTTCCTGCCTTGAGAAACACCTTGTGGATCAAGGGAAATGGAGAGACAGCGTAAAAGAGGCCCATCGTCCACGGCCTCGAGAAGGCATCCCTCTGCAGTGAGCCCTGCTGAGGGGGCGGGCGTGAAACAGCCTCAGCTTCACATTCTCCCTGGAGGTGAACAGGTCCACCTGAGGGGTGCCCCAATGGGAGAACAGGTCTTGCACTACTTCCGGCAGGACAGACCACTGGTGAGATGCAGCGCCTATCCGGCTGAGGGCATCAGCCAGACTGTTGGAGGCTCCTGCCACATGGATGGCTAGGAGATCCGCCTCCAGGCTGATCACGAGAGATCAGATGTGGACAGCCTCCTTGCACAGAGGCAAGGAGTGTGTCCCACCCTGACAGTTGAGGTAGTACATGGTCGTGGTGTTGTCCGTCTGGACCTGAACCACCTGACCCCATACAAACGGAGCGAAGGTGGTGAGGGCTAGTGGAACCGCTCGAAGCTCCAGCAGGTTGATGTGGCATCGAGACTCCTGAGGGGACCAGAGGCTGTGGGCCCGGAGATCTCCCAGATGGGCACCCCAACCCATCACAGAGGCATTGGTTGTTAAAGTGACCATCGGCTCAGAGCGGACAAATGGAATGACCTCCTGCAGATGAGCTGGGACAAGCCACCACTGCAGGCCATCCCACATCTCCTGGGTCACCATCACCGGCTGGTCCAGAGGACCACAGCGCTGTGACCACTGGCTGGCCAGCCCCCATTGCAGGGGGCGTATGTGTTACCAGGCCCAACAGGCACCCATGAGGCCCAGAAGGCGCAGGAAGTCCCGGGCAGGGCACAGTTGCCCAACCAGAAATGATTGGGCAAAGAAGGAAAGGACCTCGGCCCTGTCCGCTGGGAGCTGGACTCTGGCTCGAAGAGTCTCAAGCTCTGCCCCAATGAACTGAATCACCTGCGCTGGCACGAGTTCTGATTTGGCCTTGTTGATGAGAAGGCCAATCTGAGAGCAGATCTGGAGGGCCAGATCCCTGGACTGTTCCACCTCCAACCTAAGAGGGGGCTGCAATCAGCCAGTCATCCAGGTAAGGGTACACCCGGACCCATTGGCACCACAGGAATGCTGTCACCAATGCCATGTATTTGGTGAAGACCCTGGGAACTGGAGAAAGGCCAAAGGGCATGGCCTGGAACTTGTAACAAGAGATCCCTCTGCTCTGAAGCGGAGGAATCGCTGATGAGACGGACAGATTGGGACGCAAAAGAACGCGTCCCGGAGGTCTAGAGAAAAAAAACACATGCCTAGTTACAAGGATGGAATGATCTTAGCCAGAGTGACCATCCTGAAGGTAGGCGGCCTTAGGAACTTGTTCAGGTTATGTAGGTCGAGAATGGGGCGCCAGTCCCCTGTCTGCTTTGGGACCAGGAAGTACCTGGACAGAAACCCTGGGTCTGGAGGAGGATCCACCACTTCACTGATCACCTCCTTCTGCAGGAGCAGGGCAATGTCAGCTCGACAAGCCGACCGAGAAGCTGTGGAGCCAGTTGCCCCCCGTGGGGCGATGGCTCGATAGGGAGGGGACAGCTCAAACTCCAGAGGCAGACCCCTGCCAACCACTTCTAGCACCCAGCGGTCCGTGGTGATAGCGGACCAGGAGGAAAGGAAGTGGCGGAGCCGTCCCCTCCACACGGGGAACCTGGGGAGGAGTGACAAGGCTGGGGGAGACACCCCTCAACCTGTCACTGGGCAGGCTTGGAGGAAGGGCCGGCCGAGGGGCCTCCTGGACCCTTCCCTCCAGGCTTCCTACTGGAGGAAGTGACAGACTTGGCTTTGGGGCGCCAAGTGCGAGCCTGCTGGCCCTGTTGCTGGTGCTGCTGGGCCGGACGTGCCGCAGAGGCAGAAGGGCGAAAGGGCTTACGTTGCTGCTGGCGGCCTTTGTCCTTCTGGACAGACGTGATCGAGTCCAAGGTGGCATTGGACTTCTCGATCCTCTGGAGATGGCCTTCCACCCCTGGCCCGAACAAGTCGGTGCCCAGGAAGGGAACGTCTGCCAGCTTGTGCTGGGTATCCGCCGTGAAGGTGGAGATCCGCAGCCAAGCTCTGCGGCGCATGGCTACTGCGGCCACTACTGACGGGGCACAAGAGTCACCGATGTCCAAAGAAGTTTGGAGCTGCTGTTTAGCCATCACCCTTCCCTGATCTCTCACCTGCCTGACCATCGTCTGAAGGTCAGCCGGGAGATGGGGAATCACCTCATCTAGGGAACCCATAAGGGCGTGTGAAAAATGTGAGATCAGTACAGCCGCGCTAGCCTGTCGAAGACCTAGGGAGGAAGCAGCGTAAACCTTCCGTTCCGATTAATCCAGCTTTTTGGATTCTTTATCAGGCAGTTTGTCCACGCCCCTAGCATTCCCGGAACGCGGGAAAACACTGTCAGTCACCAGCCCCTCCGTAGAGGGGTGCTCCTATAAACTGGAGAGTGAACTGGTGGGGACCGCGTAATTAC
This sequence comes from Neoceratodus forsteri, assembly GCA_016271365.2. Classification (NCBI taxonomy): domain Eukaryota; kingdom Metazoa; phylum Chordata; order Ceratodontiformes; family Ceratodontidae; genus Neoceratodus; species Neoceratodus forsteri. Next base: position 128,741,122 of record JADMNL010000031.1, on the reverse strand, counting down.
AAGTCATCCTGGCCGAATGCGCGGGACAAGATGCAGGCTGCTGCCACAACTTCAGGGCTGGGCCAACAATGGCTTCGGCCACCGGGAAGGCCTCCGTAGGAGAATCTCCTTGATCCAGTATCTCCGTGAGGGGATACCTGGCCCATTTCTGAACGGGTTCAAGCTGCATCCCAGTGGACTCTGAGATGGGTCGAAGTATTCCCAAGAACGAGAATTGGCTCTTGTCCACCGACTGACCCCCTGCAGATTCCAGGTCAATGGGCCTGCAGTACAGGGAAGAGTCAGACTTCGAAGAGTCTGCGAACAGCTGCCGAGTGCCTGAGCCACCCTCCACCTGCTGAGGCCAATTGGGAGTGAGGGTGACTGACAACCTGTGGGGTAAGCCTGGATTTGACTGAGAATCCTGAGTCGGGGCCCCAGTTTTCAGTTGAGGAGGCGGTGGTTCCACCATAATGGGCTGAGCAGCCGGTTTCGGCAGAACAACCGGTGCCGGGGTTGGCTCCTCGACAACTCACGAGGGTTGCTTGATCGCTCGGTGACAGCCACTAATGGCGGAGAAGGCGGCCGGAGTCGGCATTACTACCAACAAAAATTGCTGCCACATCATGTCCTCGTAGCGCCAGCGTAACTTACATCGGAGCCTATCCTCCGAAGACGACGAGCGGCGACGCCACTTTCCATGGTGCCGAGACCACTGATGTTGGTGGGATCTACCCGACATGGAAGAGGACCGAGACCTTCGGGGTCACCAAGGGTGGGTCAGAGAGGGGGCGGGGGAAACCCGCTCACCCCTTGGTTCAGGGTCCTTGACTGGGGACTTCGACACAGGAGGTATGGGCAAGTCCTCGGTTACCACCGGGGGAACTGGTGAAGAAGGGCTGTCTGCTTCTCCAGTCGACAACCCATACAACGGGTCGAGAAAAATCTTGACCGTGCCAATGGGTGTCTCAGCCAGCTGACCTGACGGGGACACCGTGAAGCCAGTGGCCTTAGCTGCAACCTCGACCGAAGTCGAGAGCCGACAGTCCAGTGAAGGGGATCTCTCTCACTCCCATGAACGTCGACAGTGAGACTTACCTTTCGGTTCTTTTTTCTTCAACCTACTGGTATGTACTGATGGCCCTTCTCCCTTGGTGGAGAGCGACTGGCAAAGCTCCTTAAAAGAAGCAGTGTAAGAGGAGCCCAAGGAGAGCGGGATAAATACCGCGGTCAAGGAGGAAGATGAAGTGGCCTGGGCCGCCTCCTCCTTGAAGGTGATCAACTGCTCCAGCTGCTCTGCGGAGCCCGCAGCCGTGGACACCGCCCAACGGGCCTCCTTTGACTTCACCGGCGGGTACAGTTTCTCTGGACGCCAAAGTTGTAGTCGGGCAGTGTGGTCCTCTAAAACCGAAGCCGTGAAGGACTTGCACAGATTGCAGTCCTGTGGATCATGGTCAAGGCACAGGCAGTAAACGCACGTGGAGTGAGGATCAGTCCAGGACATCTTCTGCCGCAGGGGCACTGACGGAAGCCGGGAGTGGGTTTGTCCATCGCAGCTGTGAGGCAAGATGAAGACTGTAGTCTAGTAAACTTTAAAATTATTTTCTGAAAACTCGGAAGAGTTTGGATCCAGGCCTAAAACGCAGAGCGCTAAGGAGGGAACCTGAGCTTCCAAGCAGTAAGGAAGATCTGGCGTCATGGGGTGGAGCAGAGGGTTTTATCACCCGGGAGGGTGGGAGGAGCCAGCTTGAAGACCTTCTGGCAAGATTTAAAGTGGCAAGGAACCTGCCACAAAGTGTGGATTGAACAACATATCTACGTCCCTAGAAAGAGGGATTATTACCTCCCTCTTACGACTTGTGATACCCCTACTAATACACCCCAACATCCCTCTAGCCTTACCTACTGCTTTAGTGGTCTGCTTGGATGATTTCAGGTCATCTGTGATGATGATGCCCAAGTCTCTTTCTTCCCTTGCGATTGCCAGCAACTCCCCTCCCAATCTACAGGTGGCTTCAGGGTTTCTCTTCCCTACGTGCTTGATCTTGCACTTCTTTGCGTTAAACCCCATTTGTCACTCTTCCGACCATTCTGCCCACCCCATCTGGATCATCTACTCTGTTGCAGATCTTGGTGTCATCTGCAGACAAACCTTACCCTCCAGTCCATCTGCAATGTCACTGATGAAGATACTGAAGAAGACTGGCTCCAGGACTGATCCCTGAGGTACCCCACTTGTGACTTGCATCTCTTCTGACTGTATACCATTTACTACCACTCTGCCCGCCAACCAGTTTGCCACCCAGTTGACCAACTTCTGACCCACCCCGAGCCTACTCAGCTTATTGATCAATCTTCTATGGGAAACAGTATCGAAAGCTTTGCTGAAGTCAAGGTAGGTGACATCAACTGCTCCCCCTTGGTCCACCACTCTGGTTACCCAGTCAAAGAAATCTATGAGATTAGTTTGACAGGACCTACCTCTTGTAAACCCATGCTGTCTGGGATCCTGTGCTCCTATGGATTTCAGGTGTTGCACTATCCTTTCCTTAAGGAGTGCCTCCATAATCTTGGCCACTACTGAGGCAAGACTGACTGGGTTGTGGTTCCCTGCCACCTCCCTGCTACAAGTCTTGTGGAGCGGAACCACAAGCCCTTCTCCAGTCTTCTGGGACCTCTCCTGTGCTCAAAGACTCACTAAACAGTTCTGATAATGGTCCTGCTAGATCCACCCTTAGCTCCATTAGTACCCTGGGATGTTTGCCACAATGTCCCATTGCCTTGTCCACCCTGAGCTTATCGAGCTCTTGTAGGACCCTTTCTTTTGTGAAGGGACTAGTGCACACCTCCCTCTCCTGTGTCCATGGAGCTGAGCGGTGGGCCCTGCCCTACTTCCTCCTACTCAGTAAATACTGAGCAGAAGTATCTATTTAGGATAGATACTTTTCCTTGGTCTGCCTCACACTCCCCCCATCCCTTTTGATCTTAGCAATACCCCCTCTGGACTTTCTCCTTTCACTACTGTATCTACAGAAAGTCTTGTCACCTTCTTTTACTGTTCACGCTAGTGTTTCCTTGGTTTGGGTCTTTGCCTGAATTACTGCCTTCCCTGCTTCCCTTAGGGAAGTTTGGTATGCCTCCCTATCTTCGTCCTGCTGCGTCCCCTTATATTTCCTGAAGGCCAGCCTTTTGGTTCTGACCTTTTCTACTGTTTTTGAGAACCAAAGTGGTTTCCTCCTTCTTTTGGGCTCTTGCTTTTCTAACACAATGGGATGTTGTCTCAAGTACTGCATCCTTAATGCTTGTCCACTTTGCCTGTACCCCCACACCTGTATTTCTTCTTGCCAGAGCTAGCTTAACTCTGTTGGCCATCCTATCAAAGTCAGCTCCTCTGAAGTCCCATATCTTTACCTTGGAATGGGATGATTTAGTTCTAGTGGCCAAACTGAAAAATACCATGTGATAGTCACTGGACCAGTGACCTTCTACCTGGAGATCTGTGATCCTTTCCCCGTTAGTCAGTACTAGATCTAGGATAGCCCTGTCTCTTGTGGGTTGTTGTACCAGTTGTTTGAGGCACTCCCCTGCAGGAAATCCACTATATGTCTAGTTCTGGCAGATGTTCCTGCTGGTATTGACCAATCGGTATCTGGCATGTTGAAGTCTCCCATTAACAGAACCTCCCCTTTAGCTGTCATGTTCTGTATATCTTCTAAAAGTAATGGGTCTATGTCCTCCCCCCGGTCTGGAGGCCTGTAGACAACCCCAGTTCGCATGGCTGTCCCATTTCCTGTTTCCAGGGTGACCCACAGTTCTTCTGGCTCCTCATGTGTATTCTGAATTTCTGTAGCTTTGATATTTTCATTGACATAAAGGGTCACTCCTCCCCCCCCCCTTTTTTTTTTGCACCTCGGTCTCTTCTGAACAGTACATAGCCGGGTACAGAAGTCTCCCAAGTGTGGTTACAGGTGAACCATGTCATGCTAATAGCTGCTATGTCCAGTTTAGCCTCTGTCATTGTTGCCTGCAGGTCTGGAATCTTGTTTCCCAGACTGCGATAATTTGTATACATGATTTTCCATGGGCCAGATTTCGATGCGTTAGTTGTTGGGCGAAGTCCGGCGTTTCCCCTGTGCGTCACATGGGAAGGTGGACCTTTTTCCTTACCTGGTGATGCAAATCATCTACAAACATGCTGAACTCCTGTTTGATCACTAGCTGAGGGGTGTTTGTTCCATTCGATATATCAGGTAGTGCACCCCTCTCCCCATTTGCCAGCTTAAATATTCTGCAAAGACGTCAAACTTCTGCCCCAATGCACCGACTCCCTCCTTAGTCAGATACAGTCCATCGAATTTAAAGAACTTTCACTCCCAAAACTGTCGCCTGTTACCTACAAATTTGTGTTCTTTTCCTAGCACCAGCCCTTGAGCCACATGTTTAGCTCCCCATCTCCCTTCTCTGACCTTCTATCCATCTGCCCCCACCACCCCCAAGACTGGCAGGATCTCAGAGAAGGAGATGCGGATGAAATGGATGACAGTTTGTCACCCAGCCTGGTCAGGTGTTCCTTGGTCTCCACAACTGACCGGCTGGCGAGATCGTTAGTCCCTATGTGTACCAGGATGTTGATGTATTCTCCTGCTTCCTGAACGATTTTAGCAATGTGGTCAGTGTCTCTCCACGCTGATGTACCTGGGAGACATCTGACCACTACCCCCTGGCTGGAGGTAGGTATCAACTCCCTGACTCATGGGGTCTTCTGATCAGAAGTGTTTTGGATTTTCTTTTTGCTTTTTTTGTTTTGGTCCCTGTTTTGGGAGAGTTTTATTGTGCTAGCTCCTGTGCTGCAGTGTCCTCTGCCCCTTTGTTTGATTTTGGAGACAGAGGCAGCTACCCATTTGAAGTTTTTATATGGTTGTGGAGGCGATATGTTGGAGAGCACGAGTGATGGGGCACCCGATTTGCCCCTCCTAACCACCTGCCAAACTCCCGGACCAACTACCCTCTGCGGTCGAGGTGCTTCTGTTGGATGTTGGGGAAATGGTGGGTGTTTCTTATATTTCCTCCTGCATATACATAGAAACAGAATCTGACGGCAGATGAGGACCGCTTGGCCCACCTAGTCTGCCCATTTCCCTACCTGATGGATAAGCTGCAGATTCTAGTTAATCAACAGCTTACTTTGAGGAGCGCAATCTGCCCATGCTGCCTGAAGCTGAGCCCTTATATCTCCAATGGTCCAGCATGTAGGGCAGTGTCCTAAATCCTGTATAACTGCCCTTTTGAAAAGTGTCCTGCAGTACCGGCAGTTAATAATATCCATTCCAAATGAGTTGCTGGGTTTATAACCTGGTCAGAGTAATTAAAAGGAGAAAAATGATAGCAAGTTTTGATTTTTTTTGTTTTGTTTTTGTATAACTTGTTATAACAAGTTAAATTACTTGTGCCCCTGTAAATGAGGTCACTGTGTGGACACCCCTCTGATCCTCTCCTTCCTGCTTTGCTACAGGAAACATCATGACTGTGCTACCCTATAAAAGGAGTGTAGCGTGGGGTAGTTGGGGATGGGGGTGGTTGGCTGGGCCCTTCCCCTGCCGAAAAAGAACCACAGATGAAAGAAACAAGGAGGTAAGAGCAGAAACAATCAACCAACAACAAAAGCAGTAGCCCTGAAAGCTTAGCCTAATGATAGATAAAACTGTAAAACATGTAAAGCACCACCTGTAAAAATTTATGGAAGATATACCGTTAAAAAAAACAAAAAAAAAAAACCTTTGCTACAGAGAAAAATAAAGCAGTACAGTTATGTAAGAACTTACCGTAACAGTAGATCTTTGAGAGGAGCTCTTGCAGCAGGCTATTACTATTAGGACTATTGTCGCAGGCCTTAGGACCCACCGGAAGAAACTTGGCTAGCAGTAACCAGCGGGGACCACCCCCCTGATGTCAGCTATGCTTCAAAAGGGGGTGGACCCCAGCTCCATCTCAGTTCCCCTGCCAAGACCCGTGAACGGATCTCAGCGAGAAAACTGGGCAAAACCCATCCTAGACATGCTGAAAAATTCTCCTGGGGGACGGTTGGCGGAAAAGCAGCACCGCTGCAAGAGCTCCTCTCAAAGATCTACTGTTACGGTAAGTTCTTACGTAACTGTACTATCTTACTTCGAGTGGGAGCTCTTGCAGCAGGCTATTACTATTAGGACAGAATCCCAAGCAGTCCCGCACCAAGGAGGTGACCAGTCCCTGGAGGTAGGGTGACAGATAAAGATGGTAAAGCCTATGGCTGGAATCAGCAAACTAGGACATAAGTCCTTGCAGAACTGCCAGGCCGAAACTGGCCTCGGCGCCTGGAAGCAATGTCCAGACTGTAATGCCTCATTAAGTTGTGCACTGAATTCCAAGTAGCAGCTGCACAGATGTCTCGAAGTGAGACATTTTTTAAGGAGGCGAAGGAGGTAGAAATTCCTCTAGTGGAATGACCTCTGACCGAGCCCAGTAGAGGTTTGTTGTACTTGTTACAACAGTACACTATACAGTGTACCAGCCACCGGAAAATGGTCTGTTTTGACACTGGTTTGCCCAGGTGTTGAGGCGCAAAGGCCACAAACAATTGTTCCCATCTGCAGTGTGCCGCTGTCCGCTTAATACCTCAGTGCCCTGTGGGCATCCAGTGTGCGCAGGAGAGACTCTCCCTGATTAGCACGGGTAGGAAAATAAACTGGAAAAAGGTCAACTCCGAGACCACTTTGGGTAAGAAAGTACAGTTACGCAAAAACTTGCCGCTACAGCAGATCTTCGAGAGAGGCTCTTACAGTAGGTAGTCACAGATAGGACTAAGCTGCCAGGCGTCAGGACCCCAAGGAAAAACTTCTAGCTAGCAGTCTCTGGCGGGGGACCTCCCCCCACCTTAGGTGACCGGCATCAGATGACGTCCATATAAAGGGGTGGTCCCCCACGCCCGCCTTCCAGTTCTTTCCCACCAAAGGCCTAGAGGCAAAACAAGAGAGAAGAGGATATGTCCCCATGGAAGAAAAAGAGAAGAAACTTAGGGGGACAGTGGGTGGGAAGGTAATACCTACTGCAAGAGCCTCTCTCGAAGATCTACTGTTACGGTAAGTTCTTACATAAGTGTACTATCCTACTTCGAGAGGGCTCTTGCAGTAGGTATTCACAGATAGGACTGAGTCCCAAGCAGTCTGGAACAAAAAATAAAACTCAGGAGGAGGACCGTCATCCACAACATAAACCTCAAGGCTGGACAGGTCTCATGAAAGGAGACCTTGCAGAACAGCCAACCCGAAGCCTGCTCTATGGTGAGAGGCAATGTCCAGACTGCAGTGTTTCGTGAAGGTATGGACAGATGTACAAGTTGCTGTTGCACAAGTATCTGCCACTGACACATTCTTGAAACAAGCCGCAGAGGCAGCTACTCCTCTAGTAGAGTGACCTCTGACCTGACCCGGGAGGGTCTTGTACTTGTCGTAACAGAAAGTGATACAATTCGCCAACCAATAAGGCATTGCTTGGAAACAGCATTGCCTTCCCGGTTGTGAGCAAATGAAATGGAAAACTGATCAGTTTTCCTGAGATCCTTGGTTTGATTGGTGTAGTATTGCAGGATTCTGTGAACATCCAGAGTATGTAGGAGGTACTTCCCCATGATTGGAGTGTTGCATAAAGAAAGCTGGTAACTCAATGGGTTGATTCAGCATAGACTCAGCCACCATCTGAGGAAGAAACTTAGGACTGGTGCACATGGCCACCCATTCCTTGTGGAAAGTCAAATATGGGATTTTCCACATCAAGGCTTGGAGCTCGGAAATACGTCAAGCAGAGGTAATGGCCATTAGGAAATGAGTCTTCCAGGAAAAGAACTTTCAAGTCTGGTTCCGCTGCCAGTTCGAAGGGGGGCTGTGTGAGCTTTTCCAGGATGAAATTCAAGTCCCATGGAGGGGTGGGATTGCGGATGGGGGAGTCTCAGATGGAGAATCCCTTTAAGGAAGGTCTTAGAGACTTCTAGTAGGGCAAAACGCCAGTCCCCGAAGGGAATGTGGTAGGCTGAGATAGCTGCCATATGGACTTTCAAAGAAGAGTGGCTGAGACCCAGGTCGAAGAGGTGACACATGTAATCCAGGACTTTGTTAGCTGGGCATGAGAAAGGCTCCAAGTCTTTAGAGCTCGCCCAGATGGAAAACCGTTTCCACTTCATGGTGTAGGTGGACCTGGTGGAAGGTTTTCTCGCCGCCACCAAAATGTCCGCTACTAATGGAGAAACTCCGGAGCATGCCATAGCTACGTCTGAAGGAGCCACGCATGGAGATGAATGGATTTGAGGCCTGGGTGAACTAGGGTCCCCTGATCCCGGGTCAACAACTGCTGCGACAGAGGAAGAGGAGGTTCCTCAGAAAACTGTTGCAGAAGAGAGCACCAAACTAGCCTGGGCCAGAAGGGGGCGATGAGAATCATTCGAGCCCCTTCTGTTCTGAGTTTCTTCAAGACTCTTGGACTCAAGGGAATGGGAGGGAAGGCATAAATGAATCTGTCCCTCCAGCAGAGACAGAGCGTCCCGCCAGAAAACATCTCGCCCTGGAGCAAGTGAGTAAAAGGCGGGAAGTTTGGCGTTTTGGGGGGAGGCGAAAAGATCCACCTGAGGCATCCCCCACTGCCGAAAAATGTCGTTTACGACTTTGTTGGTCTAACTCCCATTCGTGAGCCCTGGCTGAGGAGAGACTGAGCTCGTCTGCCAGGGTATTTTCCACCCCCGGAACATAAACTGCGGTCAGGTGAAGGTTGTGCTGAGCTGCCCAATACCAGACTCTCATCACCTCCCGGCACAGGGGATAGGAACGTGTTCCTCCCAGTTTATTGAGGTACCAGACTACACACGTTGTCTGACTGGATCAGAAGATGACCGGGAAAAATGAAGGGAAGAAGAGCCTGTAGGGCATACAGGACTACTTTCAGGGCACATTTATGTGCAGTTTGTGTTCGAAAAGAAAAAAATTACTCACCTTAGTAACTGTGTTTCTTCTAATCGAGTCTTGCTGTATTCTGACATTATGCAGTTAGCCCCAGCACTTGAACTGCTCTGGAGAGGAATGTGTTAACTCTCTGCCAGAGCATAGAACGTTGAGCTCGAGCTTGGTTCAAACCTCTGTCTACTGCACTTTGAAGTGTAACCATCAGATTCTTATGAGCTAATACTAACTAACTACACCTGCTAAGTGGAAATTGTAAAATCTACTAGCCAAACAGCAACCAAATATTGTGGGTACCCAAAAAGACTCAAGTCGAGAACTCCAAAACAAAAACTAGATAGTGAACAAAACAATTACAGAAAAAATATATAACTTATCCCACTCCCCCCCCCCCATAAAGGGGAGAGTGCCAAATGCACCCCTGCGGTGCAACACTGCACCTGCCAGCCCAGTTCCCAAAAACCAGGTTCTGAGAGAGGAGGCAGGGGGGAGGTCACAATACAGCAAGACTCCATTAAAAGAAACAGTTACTAAGGTGAGTAATTTTTTCTACAAACAACATGAAGTCTTGCTGTATTCTGACATTATGCAGGACTACCAATCAGTACCTCCATGGAGGAGGGTACTGAACCCATTTTGGGAATAGGCTCTGCAGTACTGCTGTACTAAATCTAGCATCACTCTTAGCCTGGGTATCCAGAGAGTAATGCTTGGTGAATGTATGGACTGTTTTCCAGGTGGCTGCTTTACATATCTCTAACAAGGGTATATCTCTGGCAGCAGCCAGAGAAGCAGCAGTACCTCTAGTTGAATGAGCCCTCAGGCCTGGGGGGGTACTTTGCCTAGTTTTTCGTAGCAGAACTGTATACAAGTGACAATCCACCTGGCAATAGTCCTCTTAGTAGCAGGTTTACCCTTTCACACTTCACCATAAGTGAGAAACAACTGAGGACAGTCAAACCTAAGTGCCTTAGTGCGCTCAATGTAGTAGCTAAGTGCCCTCTTAACATACAAACTGTGCAATCTTCTCTCTCCTGAAGAAGAATGATCAGTGAAGAACACAGGAAGAGACATGGACTGGTTCAGAAGAAAATCTGAAACCACTTTAGGTAAGAACCTCCTGTTGGTTCTAAGGACCACCTTATCTCTATGGAAAGAGAGAAAATTAGGCTCCACTGACAGAGCTTGTAATTCACCGATACGCCTGGCAGAGGTAATAGCTACCAGAAACACAGTTTTCCAAGTCAAGTACTTAAGTTCTGCTGAGGCCAAAGGCTCAAAGGGTGGTTGCATAAGCTGAGCAATGCAAACATTAAGATCCCAAACAGGAGTAGGATCCCTAAAAGAGGGACTGGTGTGGAGCAATCCTTTGAAGAATTTACAGAAAACAGGATGAGATGCAAGTGAGGAGGCCTTTCCCACTGACAGGAATGCAGAAACAGCTGACAAGTGTACTTTTAGGGTAGCTGGTCTGAGGCCTAAGCCATTAAGATGAACCATATGATCCAGAACTGTAGCCAAGTCAGCAGAATCTGGGGATATGTGCTTATTGGAACACCACATGCTGAATCTTTTCCATTTGGAGTTATAAGTTTTTCTGGTGGCAGGTTTTCATGAGGCTTTGAGAATGTTCAGAACCCCCTGAGACAAATGCAAGCTTGCATATTCTAGCTCTTCAAGAGCTATGACTTGAGATTGAGAGACCGAAGGTTGGGGTACCAAATCCTCCTGAGAGGAGGTTAACAGGTTGCGATTCTTGGGAAGAGATGGGGAAGATGGACTGCTAGGGACAGCAACAGAGGATACCAAGGTTGACTGGCCCAGTCTGGAGCAATCAGGATCACTCTGTAAGACTGTGACCTTATCTTGAACAGAACTTTGAATAACAGAGGCAAAGGGGGGGGGAAGGCATACAGAAATGTCTTCTCTCAATCCAGAAGTAGGGCATCCAGGGGGACTGAGCCCAAGACTGGGGGTCTGCAACAGAAGAGAGGAAGTTGGTGATTGCCTGGGTCTGCAAAAAGCTATCTCTGGAGTGCCCCACCTTGAAAAAAATCACCTTTAACACTAGGAGATCCAGGGACCATTCGTGATGGCCCTGAGAAATCCTGCTCAATGCATCTGCTAGCACACTGTCCTTCCCTGGAAGGTGGACTGCTATCAGAAAGGTCTGCAGAGAATAAGCTAGGGACCACAATTTCATGGGTTCTGTACACAAGGCCGTGGACCGAGTGCATCCTTGCTGCTGATGTACCACATGGTGGTGGTGGTGGTCTGTCCTGACCTGAACCACCTTGTTCTGCACTGACTGAGAGAAAGTTTGCAAGGCCAGAAAGACCACCTTGAGTTCTAAGAGATTGATAAGAAGAAGGGATTCCTGAGGGGACCACAGTCCCTGGGCTGTGAGAGCCCCTAGATGGGCTCCCCACCCCAATAGAGAAGCATCCGTGGTTAAGACCACAGAATGAGATTGAGTAACGAATGGGACTCCTTGTCTGAGGTTGCCTTGATCCTGCCACCATTGGAGAGCCTGGATCAGAGTCAGAGTCACTGGAACTAGTTTGGTTAGAGAATCTTTCTTCTGAGACTAAAAGGCCTTCAGGTGAAACTGAATGTCCCTCATCTGAAATCTGGCCCCTTGGACCACTGCTGCAGAAGCTGCCATGTGGCCCAGAAGCTGAAGGAAGTGCCTTGCTGGCTGAGAGACCAGAAGGTGGAATTAAGAATCCAGCTCTACAACAGCCCTTGCCCTTTCCAGGGAAAGAAAAGCTCTTGCTTTGACTGTATCCAACTCTGCACCTATGAAGGTGAGGAGCTATACAGGCTCGAGAACTGACTTAGGAAGACTGAGAAGGAATCCTAGGCAAGTGAGCACTTGCTGAGTCACTAGCAGGTCTGACTTAACTTGGTCTGGGGACTGACCCACAATGAGCCAGTCGTCCAGGTATGGAAATATGGAAATATTCTTCCTTCTTAAAAAGGCCACTACTACTGCTAGGCATTTTGTGAATACCCTTAGAGACTATGTCAGGCCGAAGGGCATAGCTTTGAACTGATAATGTCCTGAAGGCAATTCAAACCTGAGGTACTTCCTGTGAGAGCACCTGATGGGAATGTGAAAGTAGGCATCTTTTAAGTCCAGGGAGGCTAGCCAGTCCCCTTGCCTTAGAGAGGGAAGGATTATTCCCAGAGTCACCATTTTGAATTTTGGTTTTAAAATATGTTTGTTCAGGTATCAAGTCTAGGATGGGTCGCCACTCCTGTGTCTTTTTTGGGGTAAGGAACTATCTGGAGTACAGACCTTTGCCCCTGTGCAATGTAGGAACTCTCTCTACAGCCTTTAGAGCCAGCAGAGATGAAACCTCTGCCTCTAAGGCAATGGTTTCAGAGATGCTTGCAGGTAGAAAAGATCTGGCCCTCGGCTTTGGAAATTTCTTGAAGCTGAGAAGCAGCCCCTGGCTTACCACCTCCAGGACCCACTTGCCTGTGGTAACACACATCCAGTCCTGGACGAAGTAAGCCAGCCTGCCTCCTACAGATATGGGGGAGTTGACCCGGGCTGACACATCAGGGTGTCTGCTAGGCAGGAGCCCTAGGTTGAGGGGTGAATGCAGCCCTGCTCATTCCCCTTCTGCCTCTCCCTCTGAAGAACCCCCTCTGAGGAAAAGGAGAAGAGGTTTGTGCTTGGTAGAAAGGCCTATAAAAAGGCCTGCCCCTAGCTTGCTGCCTTTGAGGAGTTGCCTGCCTTTCCTTGGCCTGTGCACTGCTATAGGTGGTCCTATACTCATCCATCTTTTTCATGTAATTCTCGGTCTGCTCCCCAAACAGAGAATTACCCACCACAGGGAAATCCATGACCTTGGCCTTGGTGTCCTGTGAAAGACTAGTACATCTGAGCCAAGCCATTCTCCAAAGAGTCACAGATGTAGCCATGACTCTAGATGACACATCACTGGAGTCCACAGCAGCATGGAACTGTACCTTAGATGCCTCAATCCCATCAGCAGCCACCCTCTCCAGCTCCGAGGCTACCTGGGGCAGGCCTGCTTAGCCAGTGCCAGTACAGTGTCCTACCTGGACTTCTGGTACCTGGTTGCATAGGCCATATAATTAGCCTTCCTGAGTCCCAAGGCGGATGCCATGTACTGTTTCTTTGCCATGGCATCCAGCTTCCTAGAGTCTTTATCTGGGGGGTGTGACGCCAAAGGTATATTAGCCTTATCACAGGCTGCTGCCTGCACAACCCCAACATGACTGCACTGTTGATGCAAGTACTCTGTACCTGAACCTGATAAGGTGTACCTTTTGTCCATCCTTCTGTCGATAGGAGGTACAGAATTTGGAGTTTTTAAAATATTTTGTGTCTGTTTCCCAAAAGACTTATGAAGGGGAATAGACAGTCTCTTGGATGTCCATCATCTCCACATAATCAGGTTCCACTTGTTCCTCCATGGCTTCCTCCACAGGGAGCTGGAGGCTTTCTGCCACTTTCCTGTAAAACATGTAGTGGGAAAGAGACTCAGAAAGCCTAGGAGGGGAAACACCAGAAGGCCTGTCTGGGGAGATGTCAGGTTCAATGTGCTCATCCAGACCCTCCCCGGCATCGTCATCATCAGAATCTTCATCCCCCTTCAAATCTGGTTCATAAAAATCTTCAGAGGCATAACCTTGGACCGGAGGAACCGACCAAACCGAGCGCCTGCCAGAAGGCCCCAGATCAGACGGAATCAGGCTGACAATTCTACAATCCTTATCGCTTTGGCAATCTCTTCAGGGCGGTCGGAAAATGGGTCTCTGGATCCGACACCGATTTTTCTTTTCTTTGTCTTTTTAAGGAACCAATCCTCAGGATCGGCTCTCCTCTTGCCCAAAGAAGTATCACCCTGGTCAGAGGGCACTCCCTCAGGTTCGGTTGGAACCGAACCGGGCTGGCCATCGGGTCAGCGGACTTCACGGCCTCCTTATCCCTAAGCCTACCTAATCTTTTTTCCAGGGTAGACTTAGGGAAATTTTTACAGATTTGGCAGTCTGAATTGAGGTAGTCAAACCCCAGACAATAAACACAGGTGGTGTGGGGATCAGCCTTAGCAAAGACCTCCCCACACACACGGCAGTGTTGAAACCCAGTGGGCCCGGTTTTTCTTTTGGGTTTCTTAGACATAGCCATCCTAACCACAGACTTACTCTTTTTATGGCAAACAACCAGGCAAGACACCCTTATCGGTTTCTAACCGTCACAGATATTGGAAAAAAGCACAAGAAAATGCATTTCTTTTTTTAAAACCGATAAGGACCGGTAACCACACTCTAAGTTTAGAAACAAAAACAGAATATGTAGTTCACTAAACGGCCGGTTCAGCCGAACCGGTCGAAAATCAATTTTTACAATTTCCACAAGTTTACTATGTCTACCTAGTACTTACTGTACCACAAACAGAGATCTGAATCGAAACTTGTGAAAAAATAATTGGCAAAATCGAAGACTTTAACTGACTTTCGAACTGTGAGCAAAGAAAAAATCTCCGGAGCGACCGTTCAGTTAGGCGGAGTAAAGAATCTGATGGTTGTGCTTCTAAGTGCAGCAGACAGAGGTTTGAACCGAGCTCGACATTCAATGCTCTACATAGAAAATTAACCCTCTCCTCTCCGGGGCAGTTTGAGTGCTGGGGCTAACTGCAATAGTCAGAATACAGCAAGACTTCATGTGGTTTGAAAGAGTGTTTCCCTCTAAAGGAAAATCCAGGGCCTTGGATTGAGTATCCTGAGTAAGGTTAGTGGCCCTGAGCCAAGCAAACCTTCCCTGTGCCACGGTGTTAGCCATCCATCTGGCTGCAGTGACATTAGAATCAGTAGCCATCCGGAACTGGTACTTAGCCACCTCCAGCCTAAACCTGGCAGTTTCAGCCAGGTCTTCAGACAAGGGTGAGGGGGCTTTCATGGACATGTCTAGTACCGAGTGCCACAGAGATTTTTGATACTGGGCAGCATAAGCTTGAAAAGTAGCTTGTCTCGTGGACAAAGAGGCTGATAAATAGTCTTTTTGGCCATGCTATCCATTTTTCTGGAGTCCTTGTCCGGAGGGTGGGAGGACAGGGAGACTCTGGCTTTGTCAAAGGCAGCCTGCTGTATAACCCCCCTTGATGGTCAGTATGGGAGAAAAGGAAATCGGCTCCCATCCTGCTCAACTGCTACTTTTTATCTATTCTCCTATCAATAGGAGGAACAGAATTAGGGGTCTGTAGAAGTTTGAGGGTGTCGTGTTTGAAAAATTTGTATACTGGCAAGGGGAGGGATTTTGTGGGTGTCAAACCCATCATATTTAAATATTCAATGTCCTCCTCATTCTCAGTCTGCTCTGTGGTAGCAATATCCAGAGCATCTGCCATTCTTACAAATGTAAAATGTGAGGAGTAATCCTCTGACACCCTGGGAGGAGAACCAAAATCTTGCTCAGAAGATACCTCTGGAGGAATTGGTTCATCATCCTGAAACTGATCATCTTCCTCTTCATAATACTGCTCCTCCTGTAAAGAGGGCAACACACCACTGCCGGCCTGGGGACCCTGGGTTGGGGCAGGCTGCTGGGCAGGAATGCCAACTTTTAGGAATCTTTGCGGGTGTTCATTGCCAGTAGTTAGTATTTTTCCTGTAACCAGTTTCCCTAATAATCCTTTGTTGCAGGCTGTGCTCAAAATATTGAGGGTGCTTATTTCAACTTTGTGGGTGCTAGAGAACCCAAGCACCCATAGAGTCTGCACCTATGCTGCTGGGGAACAATGTTTTGCAGTGCCTGGATAATTTTAAAAGCCTGGGCTATCTCTTGAGCCGAGGGCATAGCAGGCATCTGTGCAGAAGTCCCTGGTTTAGCAGGGGAGGATTCTGCATGCTTGGTTTTTTTAAGTTTCTTTGAGGGAACCGGGGAGTCAGCCGGTTCTTTCCCTCTTTCATCCGTATCAGGGGCAGGGGTAAGCAAACTTGTGGGTTCAGCCACAGCAGATCTGGGTGTCAGCTGGTCAGAGCTGGAGGGACCCCTAGGAAATTTTTTGTTCAGCCTTTCAATGCATTTTTCCACCTTTTTTTTCCGGGAAAGTTTTACAGACTTCATAATCCTGATCCAGATGTTCAAATCCCAGACAAGCCACACATAAGGTGTGCTTGTTTGCTTTAGAAATTACATCTCCACATTTTAAACAATTCTTGAAACCGGGTTCTCCAGATCTCTTTTTGGGTTTCTCTGACTTTGGAATGTTTAAAACGAGAAAAAACACTAACCGCGAAGTAAAGAAATACAGGTTACTCACCTGTAACAGGAGTTCTAGGAATGGTATATGTTGTTCATCTACACTGTCTGGCAGGTTCCTTGCCGCTTTAAATCTTGCCGGAAGGTCTTCAAGCTGGCTCCTCCCACCCACCTGGGTGGTAAAACTCTCGGCTCCACCCCATGACGCCAGATCTAGCCTGCTGGAAGCCAGGTTGTGCGTTGAAGCCGGGGAGGTCGGGTGGGTCGTGTGGATGAACAACATATACCATTCCTAGAACTCCTGTTACAGGTGAGTAACCTGTATTTCTAGGGACATGGATATGTTGTTCATCCACACTGTCTGGCAGACTCCTAGCAGTTCTCCGGGAAGAGGGAGGCAAGGCGCACACCCCCTACTTAGGAATAAAGACTGGAGAACCAAGGCCCCAAAACCAGCATCCCGGTGTGACTCAAGGTCGATGTGGTACTGGGTAATGAAGGTGTGTGCTGACTTCCAGGTAGCAGCCCTGCAGATTTCCTGGATAGGGACGTCCCTGGAAGCAGCCACCGATGCAGCGGTATGGCGGGTAGAATGAGCTCTTATCCCTCTGGGAGGCTCCATGCCCGCCAACCTATAGCAGAGATCTATGAAGGAGGTGACCCACCTGCCCGTCATCCGCTCGGCTGCAGGTCTGCCAGGTGCGGCTTCAGCGTAGGTGACAAATAGCTGGCGAATCTCTCCCCGAACTTCAGCCGTCCGCTCCTTGTAATAAGCGAGCGCTCTTCTAGGTCAAGTATGGAGCCTATATTCAGCCTCCGAGTATGATTGGGGTAGAACACTGGCAGAGTCAACACCTGGTTAAGGTGAAACTCCGACACCACCTTCAAAAGGAATTTTGGTGGGGCACAGGACAACCTTGTCCCTGTGGAAGACCAGATAAGGAGACTCGATGGAGCGCCTGGAGCCTCCCATCCTTCTGGCTGATGATAGCCACCAAGAAGGCAGTCTTCCATGACAGGTGAGAGATGTCACACCTGTGCATCGGTTCGAATGGCTTGCCCATGAGCTTAGTCAATACCAGCAGTAGATCCCACGGAGTTGGAGGTTCTCGCACCGGAGGGGATATGTGATCAAGGCCTTTGAAAAAGCACCCGACCACCTTCTCCTGCGCCACCGACTGCTTCCCGGCCCACGCCCGGTAAGCAGAGGTGGCTGCCAGGTGCACCTTAAGGGTCGTCGACCGAAGCCCTTGCTGAGAAAGGGACCACAGGTAGTCCAGAATGCTTGCCAAGGAGCAGGAGGAAGGGTCCAGGCCCTTGCCCTGACACCAAATGGAGAATCTCTTCCATTTAAAGGCGTAGCATTTTCTGGTTGACTCCTTACGGGAAGCCTCAACAATGTTGAGGACCTCTTCGGAAAGACCCAAGGCCTGGAACTCTAGCCGCTCAGGAACCAGGCTGTCAGGTGC
This sequence comes from Neoceratodus forsteri, assembly GCA_016271365.2. Taxonomy (NCBI): domain Eukaryota; kingdom Metazoa; phylum Chordata; order Ceratodontiformes; family Ceratodontidae; genus Neoceratodus; species Neoceratodus forsteri. The sequence continues at coordinate 128,723,453 of JADMNL010000031.1, read as the reverse complement.
AGGGATTGAAGGTCCAGATGGAATACCTTCCCCTGATTGACTGAGATCAGGTCCGGGCGGGCTGGAAGCCACCTCGGAGCCTGGAGCTGAGGCTGAGGAGATCTGGATACCAGAACTGGCGCGGCCAGTCTGGGGCTACCAGAATCACCTGCGCCTTTCGTCCTCCTCACCTTGAGAGAAGCACCTTGTGGATCAAGGAAATGGGAAAGGCGAGAAGAGGCCCGGGGTCCAAGGCCTCGAGAAGGCATCCCTCTGCAATAAGCCCTGCTTGGAGGGGGGCATGAAACAGTCTCAGCTTCGCATTCTCCCTGGAGGCAAACGGGTCCACCTGAGGCATGCCCCAGTGGGAGAACAGATCTTGTACTACCTCCTGCAGGACAGACCACTCGTGGGACGCAGCTCCTGTCCGGCTTAGGGCATCGGCCAGAATGTTGGAGGCTTCTGTCACATGGATGGCAAGGAGATCCGCCTCCAGGCTGCACATGAGGGACCAAATGCGGAGAGCTTCCCTGCACAGAGGCATGGAGCGCGTCCCGCCTTGGTGGTTTAGGTAGTACATGGTCGTGGTATTGTCCGTCTGGACCTGGACCACTTGACCCCGTACAAACGGAGCGAAGGCAGTGAGGGCTAGACGAACCGCTCGAAGCTCCAGCAGGTTGATGTGGCATCGGGACTCCTGAGGGGACCAGAGGCCGTGCGCTCTGTGCTCCCCCAGATGGGCAACCCACCAGAGCGGCACTGGTCGATAGAGAGACCATCGGCTCGGGGTGGACAAACGGGATGCCCTCCTGCAGGTGGGCTGGAACGGTCCACCACTGGAGAGCATTCCACATCTCCTGGGTCACTGTCACTGCCTGATCCATAGGATCGGAGCGCTGTGACCATTTGCTGGCCAGTCCCCATTGTAGGGGACGCATGTGCCAACGGGACCAACGGACCACGCTGGTGCAGGCTGCCATGAGGCCCAGGAAGTCCCGGGCAGGGCGCAATTGCCCGACCTGAAATGATTGGGCAAAGGAGGAAGAACCCCGGCCCTGTCCGCCGGGAGCCGTGCTCTGGCTCACAGAGAGTCGAGCTCTGCCCTGATGAACTGTATCATCTGCTTTGGCACGAGTTCCGACTTGGCCTCGTTTATAAGGAGGCCAACTTGAGACCAAACCTGGAAGGCCAGATCCCTGGACCGCTCCACCTCCATTCTGGAGGAGGTCGCAATCAGCCAGTCGTCCAGGTAGGGGTACACCCGGATCCTTCGGTGCCGCAGGAATGCTGTCACCACTGCCATGCATTTGGTGAAGACCCTGGCAGCTAGAGAAAGGCCGAAGGGCATGGCCTGGAACTCAGAGGGACCCCTCTGCCCTGAAGCGGAGGAATCTCTGGTGGGACGGACGGATTGGGACATTAAAGAATGTGTCCTGCAGGTCCAGAGAACAGAACCACACACCTCGTTCCAAGGATGGAATGATATGAGCCAGAGTGACCATCCTGAAGGTTCGAGACCTTAGGAACCTGTTCAGGTCGTGCAGGTCTAGAATGGGGCGCCAGCCCCCCCTCGTCCGTTTCGGGACCAGGAAGTACCTGGACACAAACCCCGGAGGATCCGCCACCTTCCTGATCACCTCCTTTTCAAGGAGCAGGGCAATGTTGGCTCGGCAGGCCGACAGGAGGCTGCGGGACCGTAGCCTCCGTGCAGAGCAGCTCGGAAGGCGAGGCCTGCTTGAACTCCAGAGGCAGACCCTTTCCTACCACCTCCAACACCCAGCGGTCTGTGGTGATAGCGGACCAGGCGGAAAAGAAGTGGTGGAGCCATCCCCCCACGGGGGAACCCGGGGGGGCGACGAGGCTGGGGGCGACACCCCTCAACCCGTCACTGGGCAGGCTTGGAGGAAGGACCAGCTGAGGGACCTCCTGGGCCTTTGGAGGAAGCCGCAGGCTTGGCTTTAGGGTGCCAAGCGCGAGCCTGCTGGCCCTGATGCTGGTGTTGCTGGGCCGGACGTGCCGCAGGGGCAGAAGGTCGGAAGGACTTATGTTGCTGATGACAGCCCTTGTCCTTCTGAGCGGACGTGACAGAGTCTGGGGTAGCGTTGGACTTTTCAATCCTCTGGAGGTGGTCTTCCACTCCAGGGCCGAACAGGTCAGTCCCCAAGAAGGGGACGTCCACCAATTTGTGCTGGGTATCCGCCGTAAAGGTGGATATCCTCAGCCAGGCTCTGCGGCGCATGGCCACTGCGGCCGCTACTGATCGGGCACAGGAATCTCCGATGTCTAGAGCTGTTTGGAGCTGCTGTTTCACCACTGCCCTTCCCTGATCCCGCACCTGCTTGACTGTAGTCTGCAGGTCGTCCGGGAGATGAGGGATCACCTCATCCAGGGAGCCCATGAGGGCGTGGGAGAAGTGTGCCATCAGTACGGCCGAGCTGGCCTGATGGAGGCCAAGGGAGGATGCAGTGTACACCTTGCACCCGGCATAGTCCAGCTTTTTGGACTCCTTGTCGGGGGGCTTATCCACATCCCTAGGGTTCCCAGAGCGCCGGAAAACACCATTGGTGACCAACCCCTCCGCAGAGGGGTGTTCCGGAAAACCGGACAAAAAGCCGGTAGGGACCGCATACTTCCTGGCCATCCTGGCCGAAGGTGCAGGACAGGAAGACAGCCGCTGCCAAAGCTCCAAGGCTGGGCCAACAATGGCTTCAGCCACCGGAAAGGCCTCTGTGGGAGAATCCCCTCAGTCCAGTATCTCCGTGAGGGGATACTTGGCCCGCTTGGATACAGGCTCGAGCTGCATCCCGGTGGACTCCGAGATGAGCCAAAGCAGACCCATGAGCGATGATAGGCTCTCGTTCAGCGACTGCCCCCCGGAGGACTCCAGGTCAAGGGGCCTAGAAAACAGGGAGGAGTCGCTGTCAGACTCCGAAGAGTCTGCAAAGAGCTGCCTGGGGCCTGAGCCACCCTCCACCTGCCGAGGACAGTCGGGAGTGAGGGTGACCGACAACTGGCGGGGTAGACCCTGACCCGATCGAGAGTCCTTGGTTGGAGCCCCCGATTTCGGTTGTGGAAGCGGAGGTTCCACCACGACCGGTGGGCAGCTGGTTTTGACCAAACAACCGCCCAGGTTTGGGCACCGACCACCACGAGGGGTTGTTTAGGCCCTTTGGGATGACAGCCACTTAATGGCGGGGAGACAACAGCGCTGAACTTGTTCCCGGACAAAGGAGCTGCTTGCCCCATTAAGACTCCTGGTAGCCGACGCCAATTTGCGCCAAAGCCTCTCCTCTTCTGAGGAGGAAGACGAGGACAAGCGGCGCCGCTTTCCTTGGTGCAGAGACCGCCAACGTCGGTGGGATCGGCTGGATCGAGACGAGGTCCAAGACCGAGACCCTCGGAGTTTCCGAGGGTGGGTCTGGGAGGGAGCGGGGCACACCCGCTCCTCCCCTGGCTCAGGAACCTTGACCGGAGACTCCGGCACAGGAGGCGCAGGCAAGTCCTCGGTTTCCACTGGAGGAACCGGTGATGAAGGGTTGTCGGCTTCACCAGTCGACAGCCCGTCTGATGGGTCGAGAAAAATCTCAACCGTGTTGACGGGTGTCTCGGCTGGCTGACCTGATGGGGTCACCGTGAAGCCAGCAGCCTTAGCCGCAACCTCGACCGAAGTCGAGTGTCGATTGTCCGGGGAAAGGGACCTCTCCCACTCCCACAAATGTCGACGGTGGGACTTACCCTTCGAGTCCTTCTTTTTTGATCGAGAAGAGTGTCCTGATGGCCCCTCACCCTTCGTGGAGAGGGACTGGCAAAGCTCCTTAAAAGAAGCTGTGTAGGAGGATCCCAGAGAGAGCGGGATAAATGCCGTGACCGAGGAAGATGAGGATGCGGCCTGGGCTGCCTCCTCCTTGAGGGCGATCATCTGCTCGAGTTGCTCAGCTGAGCCAGCCGCCACAGACACCGCCCACCGGGCCTCCTTAGACTTCACCGGTGGATAAAGTTTCTCGGGGCACCCAAGTTGTAGCCAGGCAGCGTGGTCTTCAAGGACGTTGGCCGAGAAAGACCTGCACAACTCGCAGGCCTGCAGGTCGTGGTCAAGGATTAGGCAGTAGACGCATGTGGAGTGCGGATCCGTCCTGGACATCTTCTGCCCGCATGGGCACCCGAAACCCGAAGTCGGTTTGTCCGCCAGCCGGCCGAAGAATTTGACTGAAATCTTGAAAACTTTTAAATTATTTCTTTTTGGGTGAACTGAAGAGTTAGGATTCAGTTCATACGCAGAGCGTTAAGGAGGAACCTGAGCTTCCAAGCGGTAAGGAAGATTTGGTGTCATGGGGTGGAGCAGAGAGTTTTACCACCCGGGTGGGTGGGAGGAGCCAGCTTGAAGACCTTCCAGCAAGATTTAAAGTGGCAAGGAACCTGCCAGACAGTGTGGATGAACAACATATACCATTCCTAGAACTCCTGTTACAGGTGAGTAACCTGTATTTTCATGAGACATGTAATGAGACAGGGTCTCTAAAGGAGGGGATTGGTGTGAAACAATCCTTTAAAGAATTTACAAAACACAGGGTGGGAAGATAGTGAGGAAGACTTCCCCAAAGACAAAAATGCAGAAACAGCTGACAAATGTACCTTGAGAGTAGCTGGTCTGAGGCCTAGGCCATTGAGATGGACCATATAATCCAGAACCGTAGGCAATTCAGCAGTGTCTGGAGAAATATTCTTCTTAGAACACCAAATGCTGAATCTTTTCCATTTGGAGTTGTAAGTCTTTCTGGTAGAGGGCTTTCGAGAAGCCTTGAGGATGTCCAGAACCCTTTGGGAAAGATGCAGATCTGCAAACTCTAACTCTTCAAGAGCCAAGCCTTGAGATTGAGGTACCAAATCCTCCCCTGAGAGGATGTTAGATTGTAATTCCTGAGAACAGACAGGGGGAGATGGACTGCTAGGGACAGCAACAGTGGGTACCAGGGCTGTCTGGCCCAATCTGGAGCAACCAGAATCACCTTGCAAGGTTGAGACCTTATTTTGACTAAAACTTTGAACAGGAGTGGGAAGGGGGGAAAGGCATACAGAAACTTCCCTTCCCAATTCAGAATCAGGGCATCCGGGGGACTGAGCTCAAGACTGGAGGTCTGCAACAAGAGAGAGGAAGTTGGTGATTGTATGGAGCTGCAAAGAGATCTACCTCTGGAGTGCCCCACCTTGAAAATATCACTTTCAACACCTGAGGGTCCAGGGACCATTCGTGATGGCCCTGAGAAATTCTGCTCGGTGCATCTGCTAGCACACTGTCCTTGCCTGGAAGGTGAACTGCTACAAGAGAGGATTGCAGGGAATAAGCCAGGGACCACAACTTCTTGGCTTCTGTGCACAAGGCCGTGGACCGAGTGCCTCCCTGCTTGTTGATGTACCACATGGTGGTAGTGTTGTCTGTTCTGACTTGAACCACCTTTTTCTGAACTGTGAGAATGCTTTTAGAGCTAGAAAAACTGCCCTGAGCTCTAGAAGATTGATGTGTAGAAGGGATTCTTGAGGGGACCACAGGCCCTGGGCAGTGAGGGACCCTAGGTGGGCTCCTCAGCCCAGAAGAGAAACATCCGTGGTAAGGACCGCTGAGCAACAAAAGGAACACCTTGCCTTAAACTGTCCTAATCCTGCCACCACTGGAGGGCCTGGATCAAGGTCAGAGTCACTGGAATCAGTTTGGTAAGGGAGTCCTTTCTCTGAGACCAGTAAGCTCTCAGCTGGAACTGAATATCCCTCATCTGGAATCTTGCCCCTTGGACCACTGCTGTTGAAGCTGCCATGTGGCCCAAGAGCTGGAGGAAATGCCTTGCTGGTCGAGATACCTGAAGGCTGAAGGAAGAAGCTAGTTCCATAAGAGCCCTTGTCCTTTCTAGAGGAAGAAAGGCTCTTGCTCTGAGTGTGTCCAGTTCTGCCTCTATAAAGGTAAGGAGCTGGACTGGTTCGAGAACTGACTTGGGAAGGTTGAGAAGAAATCCTAGGGAAGTGAGCACTTGCTGGGTCACCTGCAGGTGAGACTTGACTTGGTCTGGAGACTGACCCACTAATAGTCAATTGTCCAGATAAGGAAATATGGAAATATTTTGCCTTCTTAGAAAGGCAACTACTACTGCCAGGCACTTTGTGAAAACCCTTTGAGTTGAGGTTAGGTCAAAGGGCATTGCTCTGAACTGAGAGTGGTCTGAGGGCAACTCGAACCTGAGGTACTTTCTGTGGGAGCACCTGACGGAAATGTGAAAATAGGCATCTTTGAGGTGCAGGGAGGCTAGCCAGTCCCCTGGCCTTAGAGAGGGAAGGACTATTCCCAGAGTTATCTTGAATTTTGGTTTTAAAAGATGTTTGTTCAGATATCTGAGGTCTAGGATGGGTCGCCACTCCCCTGTCTTTTTCGGGGACAGGAAGTACCTGGAGTACAGTCCTTTGCCCCTGTGTAGGGTAGGTACTCTCTCTCTAGCTCTTAAATCTAAGAGAGAAGAAACCTCTGCCTCTAGGGCAAGGGTTTCCAAAAGATTTGCAGGTGGAAAAGATCTGGCTCTCATCTTTAGAAATTTTTTGAAGCTGAGAAACCAGTCCCTGGATTACTACTTCCAGGGCCCACTTGTCTGATGTAACAGAGATCCAGTCCTGGACAAAGTAAACCAGCCTGCCCCCTACTGGAATCGGAGAGTCGACCCAGGCAGACCCATCAGGGTGTCTGCTTGGCAGGGGCTTTAGGCTGAGGGGTGGATGCAGGCCTGCTCATCCCCCTTCTGCCTCTCCCTCTGAAGAACCCCCTCTGCGAAAATGAAGGAGGCCTGTGCTTGGTAAAAAGGCCTTTGAAAAGGCCTGCCCCTAGACTTCTGCCTCTGAGGAGTTGCCTGCCTTTCCTTGGCCTAAGCACTCCTGTAAGTGGTCCTGTATTCGTCCATTTTCTTCATGTAACACTCTGTCTGCTCCCCAAACAGAGAATTACCCACTACAGGAAAATCCATATCATTAGCCTGAGTGTCCTGCGAGAGGCTAGTACATCTGAGCCAAGCCATCCTCCGAAGAGCCACAGAAGTAGCCAAGACTCTTGAGACATCATTAGAGTCCACAGCAGCATGACATTGCACTTCAGATCCCTCAATCCCATCTGCAGCCACCGCCTCCAGCTCCTTGGCTAGCTGGGGGAGGCCTGTTTAGCCAGTGCCAATACAGTGTCCCACCTGGACTTCTGGTACCTGGCTGTACAGGCCATGTAATTCGCCTGCCTGAGTCCCAGAGAAGCTGCCATGTACTGCTTCTTTGCCATGGCATCAATCTTCCTGGAGTCCTTGTCAGGGGTGTGTGAAGACAAGGGAATATTTGCCTTGTCACAGGCAGCAGCCTGCACTACCCTAACATGGCTGCACTGCTGATATAGGAACTCCATGTCTGAGCCTGAGAGTGTATACCTCTTGTCCATTCTTTTATCCTCAGGAGATATAGTGTTAGGAGACCAAGATTTTTTGTGTCTGTTTCCCAAAAGATTTATGGAGGGGAATAGACATCCTGGACTCTGGGATATCCATCATCTCTATATAAACAGGTTCTTCTTGATCTTCCACAGCCTCCTCCATAGGAAGCTGGAGGGTTTCAGCCACTTTCCTGTAAAACATAAAATGGGAAGGGGACTCAGAAATCCTAGGAGGGGAAACACCTGATGGTCTGTCTGGGGAGATGTCCGGTTCCACAGGCACATCCAGACCTTCACTTACATCAGAATCCTCAAATTCCCCTTCAAACTCCGGTTCATAAAATTCTTCAAGGGTATACTCTTGAACTGGGGGAACCAACTGAACCGAACCCCTGCCAGAAGGAGCAGGATCGGTCAGAACCGGACAGAGCGATTCCACAATTTGAATCGCCCTGGCTATCTCTTCGGCGGTCGGAACGTGAACCTCTGGATCCGAACCGGTCGATTTATCTTTGCGCTTTTGCTGAACCGATCCTCAGAATCGGCTCCTTTGCAAGTATTGCGCTGGTCAGAGGGCATTCCTTCTGGTTCGGTCAAACCGTAACCGCCGGCCATCCGGGTCAGTGGACTTTCGGCTCCTTTCCCTCAGTCTACCTAATCTCTTCTCGAGGGTAGATTTGGGAAAATTTTTACATATTTGGCAGTCTGAATCGAGGTGTGGTCAAACCCAGATCAATAATCACAGGTGGTGTGGGATCGGCCTTGGCAAAGACCTCCCCACACTCACTGCAGTGTTGAAATCCAGTGGCCCGTTTTTTCCTTGGTTTGTCCAACCTAACCAAACTTGCCTTTCTTTTTCGCAACCGGCAGGCAAGACTCTATCGGTTCCTAACCGTGACACGGGTACTGGAAAAAAAGGGTTAAAACACTTTTTTTTTTAGAACAGACAAGAACCGGTAACCACACACTAAGTATAGCAAAATTCACAATCAAATGGTCAGTTCAGCTGAACCGACCGCACTTTTACAAGTTCCACACAGAAAATATATAACAATTCATATCTAGTACTCACGGCACCACAGACAGAGACTGAACCGACTATGGGGATACTTTTTTCGGATTAAACCGACGAAAAACTGAAAACTTTAACTGACTTCGAACCGAGCTGAAGGAGAAATCTCCGGAGTGACCGTTCAGTGAGGTGGAGTAAAGAATCTGACGGTTTAGGTTCAAAACACTCCAGAGACTTCAACCGAGCTTGAGCTCAGCGTTCCATGCCCTGCATGGAAAGTTAACCCTTAGCTCTCCGGGGCAGTTCAAAGGTTGGGAATCACTGCAATTGTCAGAATACAGCAAGACTTCATGTTGTTTGAAAACTAGAATTTGAAAAGAGAAAGAAGGAGGCGAGGATGGAGGGCAACTGCCATCTCACTCCAAAGTGGTGGAGCAGAGCACTGAAGAGGGAGTGCCGCCCCATCCCGATCACTCTTCCCCCCCAGACATACTATCCCACATTGTCCCCCAGATCACTTCCCCCAACAAAGACAGGGAAGGGGGGGCAAGGAAAAGCACAGAGAGGGAGGGAGGGATCCACAGACTGAGGCCCCAGGGGATGGTAGAATGGGATGAACGCAGGTAAGATACACAGAAAGATCATACTATGGTAGGTACGTAATTTTCATATCATCTGTGTCAATCTTCACCATTCATCACATATGGCTGAGTGCCAAGCCCCCCTAAAGGGGCTTTCAAAACCCTAAAGGACAAAGTCCTTTAGCTCTCAGTGGGTGACACACTAAGCGGGAGAACCTTCTGGGCCTGGAGAGGCCAGAGAGTGAGATGGGGACCCCTTGGAGGGGGGAAGGAAGTTGCCCCGACAAACGCCGCCTCACCTTATGGGAAAACAGATAAGTTCTCTGGTGTACGGAGTTAACCACCCTACGCCGGGCCAAGGGTGACAACCGGGAAAGACGTAGCCATACCATCTGCCTAGTGCAGATCGTTGTCCCTACGACCCTGGTAGCTACCTCACTGGTGTCATACGACGCCCTTACTTGGTGCCTTGCTAGCTCCAGGCCACATGCAGAGAGATCAATGGCTTGTCTGGTTTGCTCCGTGTCAGGCAAAGAGGCTAGAAGCTGACCTAGCCTGGACCACAAGAACCTATCACAGGCTGCATAGTTAGGCCTGACATGCAGAAATAGAAAACAGCAACCGTGCCGAGTAGAAAGTCCTTCTACCCCAGAAGTCAAAATCCGAGGAGTCTTTTTTTTTTTGTAAATCTCATTTTTATTAGAGAAGCTTCACAGTCCATACAGAATTGACAGTCAGAATCCATCTCATACAATTCCAACATTACATCAGCTTTTCAGAGATACAGGCATATGGATAACATCACTTTTTATTATTATTTGGCAGCATCCTATACCCCCTATCTCCTATCTCTCCCTCATCTTTCAGTTAGCTAGTTTAAATTTTAAGATTTTTAGTTTTTAAATTTTAGATCATAAAATCATGAAATCATAATATAACCCTCCGATCTTGTTACCCGCTTCCAGTGGTCCTCCCACCCACCAAGTCAGTACCTCCAATCTCTCACCTCAGCTGCGGCTGCTAAGATCTAGGCGGAGTATGGTTAACTAAGCATCATGACCTACAAGGGTGATCAGTAAGAAGACTTATTATGGCACAAAGAGGGGGTCCCTGGCCATGGCATGAACGACCCATCTCCTCCACTTCAAACCACCCAACTCAGCCTGATCATTCAGGTTATAGGTTATTTTTTCAGACCTGTAGATTAGGTGGACTATCCCTCTCCATTCCGAAAGGGATGGAGGCTCTTCTGAGAGCCACCTTTTAGTGATGGCCTTCTTCGCTGCCAGTAATAAAATATTTAATATACACTTGGCGTGAAGGTCGAATAGGCCAGTGGGAAAGCAGTGCAGGATGAAGAATTCACCACAGTAGGGCATATCCACTCCAAAGAGGTCCTTTAACTCCTTATACACACCTTGTAGAAAAGGTTGCAGTTTTGGGCAGGCCCAAAAAATATGAGAGTGGTGAGCTACAGTTTCTCCACAAAGGCGCCAGCATGCTGCCGAACGGTTATCACCAAAATGAGAGGTTATTACTGGGGTTCGAAAGAATCTTATCAGTAATTGCCATGAGAACAGCCTCCAGGAGTGAGAGCAAGTGATTCTTGATGTCATGTTTAAGAGAGTCTCCCATTGCTGGAGTGATATTTGGGAGTCCAGCTCTTCATTCCACTTTTCTATCAACCTGGAGGTGTCTCCTCCCACCGTTTCCAGGAGGGATCTGTACACCACTGAAACTGCGTGTGGGAGTCCACAGGACTTTAATACCTGCTGGAGCATTCGAATCACTGGGGGGTGCGTCTCAGGTGAATAGACATTAGCAGGTAGAGATTCAAAATAATGCCGGAGCTGTAGGTACCGGAAAAAATCTGATCGGCGTAAATGAAAGTTAAGGCTAATTTCACCAAATTCTCTGAAGTGGGAGCCGCTTTGTAGCTGTGAAAGCTGAAGGGGGTGAGTGTGTTGCCAGGTCCGGAACGTGTGGTCTAAGAGGGCCGGAGGGAAGTCCTCCAACAGGTCAATGGGGCATAGCAGGACCAGAAAGAGGGAGATCCTTAGGGCTTTTCTCATCGCACACCAGACCTGTGTTTGGTGTTCCATCAGTGGAACCCATGTGGGTCTGGCCGTTGGGGGTGGTGCTCTTTGTGGAATATCACTTTTTGGTATTCGCAAAGAGAGCGGTAACTCTCCTCTATGTCTCTGCACCTAGCTGGGGTGTCACCAGTTAAACGCTCTATTATGTATGAGAGATGAATAGCCCAATAGTAGAGTTTCATATTGGGGAGTGCCAAGCCCCCTTGGGATTTAGGAAGATGAAGGGTCTCTGGTTTAACTCTGGGGCGTTTCCACCCCAAATAATTTCTTATTATGGCCTGTTCCAGGCCTTGAAGAAAGTATTCGCAAATTGAGGGTACATTTTGGAACATATAGAGGATCCTCGGGAGTGTTACCATCCGAATAACCTCCACCCGCTGCATCATATTCAGTGGAAGAGTATTCCATCTTTCAAGATCCCGTTTTATCTGGGACGTAATGGGGGGTAATTATTTAAAGTGTCTTTAATTTGATGTGAGAGGTAAATTCCTAGATATTTTAATTTAGTCAGGTCCCAGCGAAAGGGGAATCCCCTCCTGGTTGCATCTGATGGGACGTAGTGGAAGGTGAGGGCACTGGTCTTGCTAGTGTTCAGCTTATACCCTGAATATGAACCAAATTCCTCTAGGAGGTGGAATACAGCAGGCACAGATCTCTCGGGGTCTGTAAGAAACAACAGAATATCATCTGCGTATAGAGCTACCCGATTATCCATGTCCCCCACAGCCACTCCCAAAATCTCAGGAGACAGTCTAATAGCCTGTGCCAAGGGTTCGATGAATACAGCGAAGAGGCCTGGTGAAAGAGGGCAACCCTGACGTGTACCCCTGTAGAGGGGGAAGTATTCAGAATGGTGGCCAGATGTTTTAACACATGCCTTTGGAGACTCATAGATTTTCCCAAGAATATCGATAAAGGGTCGTGGAAAGTGCATGCTGGCCATTGTGGCAAATAGGAAAGACCAAGACACCCGGTCAAGGCCTTCTCAGCATCAAGGCTGAGAAGGACCGATGCACCCTCCTGAGATTGCATCTCATTTATCAGGTGCAGGGCTCTGCGTGTGTTATCTGAGGTAGACCTTGAGCTCATGAATCCTGCCTGATCAGGGTCAATCAAGCCCGGTAGTACTCGGTCCAGTCGTTGAGCCAGAACTGACCTAAAGTATTTGTAATCCGAATTAAGGACTGATATTGGTAAATCCGAGGAGTCTTTATCTGGAGGCCGGTCATGGTGAACGGCGCGAAGCCCATCGGGAGTGTCCAGCTGCGTCAATCCTGACTGCGGATGAGGCATGGAACCTGGAGACTCCGGAGGGGCGCAGTACCGCTGGCAAAGATCCTTAGGGGCCGGGACTCCGGAGAAGGGTCTCTGCCAGGAATGCAATGATGCCTCCCTAAAGGGAGCAGGCAAGGGGGGCACCACAAAGGTGTCCTCACTGAAGTCGCCCAAAAAGGCATGTGCTGAGTGCTCCGGATTGCTCTGAGTGGAACGAGAGAGATGCAGGTCCTCCAACATCCTCATGAGGAATTGTTGATACTCTGCGAGATCACCGGCTGGGGAGATGTGGACAGAAGGCTCCTCTCCCCCAGAAGAGGGGGATGAGAATTTAGAGGACCTCAGCTGTTCAGAGGGTGGCTGCTCGGGGGGGGGGGGGGAGGTTGAAAAACCTGTCGGTCCATCGCCCTGATGTAAGCAGGGAAATGGGCAGCCACGGCCCTAAACTGATCCCAGGAGAGAGGTCCGCTAGGACCAAGAATGCCTGGGAGCGCAGGAGAGTGCAGCACAGGAATAGGGACAGAGCTGAGAAAATAAGTCGGCTGACCTCCGCCTGGGCTACAGAGCGGACCAGGAGCGCCAGTGGATGAAGGTGCTCTGGAAGACTCCACAGCCGACAGCTGAACAACCATTTCAGAATTGCCTTGGCTGCGCCCGTGAGAATCCCCCTTGTGAGGCGACCGGGGTCGTATAGGTCCAGAAGGACGGTCCCATACCTCAAAAGAATGGGTCTCTCTCAAAGACAGCGAAGGGGAAGAGCGGAGATCTACACTGCGGCTTCTTCCAGAGGCCGGATGGACCCCCGAAAAAGGCCTCTGTGCAGACCCCATGCCCCTTGACCTCTTGGAATCCGAGAGTGCCCTCCTCCTCAAGATGGTCAGCCTAGGTAACTGACAGCCCTGGTCAGCACCTGAAGGAGCTATCCAAGGCACAGTACCCTCCCCTCTCATAGGTGCTCTGGTCGGCCCAAAGTTGGGCGGTCCAGGCACACCACCTGTGGGGATACCACCACTGAGGGGTCAGCAAATCCTACAAGGCCGGGCTGCAGTGCAGTGGTGGCCCACACCACTGCCCGCTGGTCAGAGCCCTTGACCCCGGCCTCGGAAGTCACCGGTTGCTCCTGGGGGGGGCTGACTCCGGTCTGTCGAGGACACCACTAGGCTACCCACTAGCAGCTAGTTCCAAGAAGCCAGACTGCTCGTCTGACTCAGAGCCCGACTCCTCCTCTAAAGAAGTGGAGGCCGAGGACCTGTGCCAAACCGTAGGTGGGCGCCTGTCGCCATCCTTGCCAAACAGGGTGCCAGAAATGGAGACAGCACCCGAGTCGGTGTCAGTGCCCTCCCCAGCACCGCGAATGGTGGCCGAAGAAGAGACGGCTCCGGCCCGGACAGCAGTCTTGGAGTCGGAACCTGTCACAGCGCCAAGGGCAGAGGCGACGCTGACAGCTCTGACAGCGCTTTTGGCTCTGACAATGGCTCCGATCGCGCCTTCTGAATCTCTCACGGCGCCATGCCCGTTTGGTGCCGCGAACTGCTCCAGAACTGGACACAGTGCCGAGGGGAGAGGAAGAAAAGGACGGCGCCCTAGCGACTCCCACGGTGTTGACAGCAGTATCGGCGCCATGAACAGTGCAGACAGCAGCCACGGCGCCGCTGCCGACACTGCCAGGGCTCACGGCAGGCCCGAAACGGTCTGGGGAGATGTCCAGTTCTATGGGTTCATCCAGACCTTCCACACCATCATCATCGTAGTCTTCATCCTCCTCCAGATCCGGTTCATAATACTCTTCTGGGGAATAATCCGGAACCGGAGGAACAGACCGAACCGAGCGCCTACCGAGAGGCGCTTGATCGGTCGGAACTGGACGGAGTGATTCAACTATACTAATCACCCTGGCAATTTCCTCGGTGGTTGGACGATGCAGTTCTGGATCCGAACCAGCAGATTTCTCCTTTTTCTTTCTCTTAACTGGAACCGACCCCTCAGGATCGGCTCTCCTTTTGCACGAGGGAGTCTCGCCCAGGTCAGTGGGCACTCCCTCAGGTTCGGTCGGAACCTAACCGGGCTGGCCATCCGGGTCAGCGGACTTCTCGGCCTACCCAATCTTTTATCTAAGGTGGCCTTAGGAATATTTTTACAAATCTGGCAGTCTGTATCAAGGTGGTCAAAACCCAGACAGTAAACACAGGTGGTGTGGGGATCAGCCTTAGCAAAGGCCTCCCCATACTCACTGCAGTGTTGAAATCCAGTGGGCCCGGTTTTTCTTTTGGGTTTCTCAGACAAAGCCATCCTAAAACTTACCCTTTACTCGGCAAAAGCCAGGCAAGATCCCCTTATCGGTTTCTAACCGTGTCACGGGTATTTGAAAAAAAAGTCTAATATACCATTTTTTTTTTTTTTTTAGAACTGATAAGGACCAGTACCTCACACTAAATACAGAACAAAAAATAAACTTAGGAGAAAACAGCAGACAATCGGTTCAGCCGAACCGATTGAAAAAGTATTTTTTTACAATTTCCACACACAAATCACACTAGTCCAGTACATAAGTACTTACTGTACCGCAGACAGGTCTCTGAACCGAAATAAAAATAATAGCGGTTTAAACTGACGTTTTCTTACTTTATCGAACCAATAGCGAAGAAGAGATCTCTGGAGCGACTGTTCAGTTAGGCGAAGTAAAGAATCTGACGGTTACACTTCAAAGGGCAGCAGACAGAGGTTTGAACCGAGCTTGAGCTCAACATTCTATGCTCTGGCATAGAGTTAACTCTTTCCTCTCTGGAGCAGTTCAAGTGCTGGGGCTAACTGCATAATGTCAGAATACAGCAAGACTTCATGTTGTTTGAAGGGACCAGCTGCCCTGAGTCCTGTGAGACCCTAGGTGGGCACCCCAGCCCTCCCCAGACGCATATGTTGTCAGTGTTTGGGATGGAGGGGCACTGCAAAACAGAATTCTCAGACACAGATTCTCCTGAACCATCCACCAGTGCAAGTTCCTGATCATGGGATCCGACACTAGCACCTCTTGGTCTAGTTTGTCCAGAGTTTGGTTCCACTGCAACTGAAGTATCAACTGAGATATCCTCATATGGATCTGAGCGAATGGAACTGATCGCCTGGTTGACAGTAATACCCAGGCTGGTAAAAACCTGCAGGGAAAGGGAGTGCAGGAGTTCCTCCCTGGAAGGAGCCGCCAGGAGCCAATCATCCAGGTATGGGAAGACCTGCACACCCAGAGTAAGCAGGTGGGCCGAGGAAAGATCAAATGGGAGGGCCTTGAACTGGTAGTGGTCCCCCTGAAAGCAAAATCGGAGGTATCTGTGGTGGGAAGGGCAAATGGGGATATGCAGGTATGCATCCTACATATCCAGAGCGCATAGCTACTGTTCCGGTCGAAGTAAGGGAAGAAGACTCTGCAAGGAGAGCATTCTGAAGCGTTTGTACTCCACGAACATGTTCAGGGAGCTGTGATGTAGGATAGGCCTCAAGCCTCCTGTCTTTCTTGGAACCAGAAACAAATGGGAATAGTAACCAGTCCCCCAAAGATGAGTGGGGACGGGTTCTATCGCCGCCTTCGACAGAAGGGACAGGATTTCTTCTAGAACCAAAGGAAGATGTTGCAGGGAGTAAGACTATGCCAGATGTTAACTGGAGCACCTTTGCTGCAGGCACATCCAAGAGCATGGTCATTCTTGATGCCCTACAGAGGGCATGCCTCAGACAGCTAGTATTGGAACCCACTTGGGAGGGAGCAATCTTAGACCTGTACTCTCAAATGGGGATGGAGAAAGAATCTCAGATTTAGAAGTGGGTAGCCATCTGGGAACAAGCGACCACCAGTGTGGTTCACGATAAACACAGCCATACAGTCAAGCCACACAAAAGCAAGAGTATTGGACTTTAGGAGAGCTGACTTTGGGAAATGAGAGTGCGCCTCAGAAAAGCACTAGCAAACAGGCAAGAAAGAGGGGTGGAGGAACAATGGGGAGTAATCAAAACAGCCATCACAAAGGCAACAAGCCTTTGTGTAAAGCAAATCAAAACACAACGAAGG
The DNA here is from genome assembly GCA_016271365.2 of Neoceratodus forsteri. Classification (NCBI taxonomy): domain Eukaryota; kingdom Metazoa; phylum Chordata; order Ceratodontiformes; family Ceratodontidae; genus Neoceratodus; species Neoceratodus forsteri. The sequence continues at coordinate 128,707,009 of JADMNL010000031.1, read as the reverse complement.
AAAAAAACAATATGGTTTTCAAAAGAGGTGGCAGGGAAGGTTAAGGAGAAAAGAATAGCACTCAGGAAATAAGGAAACACAGAAGGAGCAGAACAGAGAATTTTATCAGTTAAAGCAGAAAGAGGCTGGGAAGGCAGTCAGAATAGCAAAGGTCCAAACCGAGGAAAGGACAGCCAACTCTGTTAAGAAGGGGGATAAGACCTTTTATAGGCATATTAGAGAGCGAAGAAAGACCAAAGGAGGGATACTGAGGCTTAATAAAGGGGAGGGAATGTGGGTAGAGGGTGACGGTGAAAAAGCAGGGATACTGAACGAATATTTCTGCGCAGTATTCACAATGGAAGAGGAGGGAGAGGTACCTAAACCAAACAAGAGAAACACTCTGAAGACGGGGTCTATACCAGTCCATTTACATAAAAAAGGGTTCTGAAAGAACTAACAAAATTAAAGGTGGACAAAGAAATGGGGCCTGATGGGATTCACCCAAGAATTCTAAAGGAACTAAGGGTAGAACTAGTGACACTGCTGACTATTAACAAATCATGGGAGGATGGGGTGGTACCTGAGGACTGGAGGAGGACGGATGTGATTCCTCTTCACAAAAGTGGGAGCAGGACAGAGGCAGGAAACTACAGACCAGTTAGTTCGACTTCAGTTGTAGGGAAAATGACGGAATCACTTCTGAAGGAAAGAATTGTTGAGTACCTAGAGGCCAGTGGGGCACAGAACCCAAGGCAGCATGGATTCACGATGGGAAGGTCGTGTCAGATGAATCTTATAGATTTCTTTGACTGGGTGACCAAAGTAGTAGACCAGGGAGAGGCTGTGGACATGGCCTACCTAGATTTTAGCAAGGCAGTTGATACAGTCCCACACAAAAGATTAATACACAAGTTAGCCAGCCTTGGAGTGGATCCCAAGGTGGTAGCCTGGATAAAGAATTGGCTAGACAACAGGACACAAAGGGTAGTAGTAAATGGGAGTCCACAGTGAAGAAAGGAGGGTTACTAGCGGGGTACCGCAGGGTTCAGTACTAGGACCGGTCCTTTTTAATGTCTTTATAAGTGACATTGCAGAGGAACTGGAAGGAAAAGTATGTCTCTCTGCAGATGACACAAAGATCTGCAACAGGGTTGATACACAAGATGGAGTGGAAAGGATGAGAAAGGACTTGGCAAGATTGGAGGAATGGTCAGATGTATGGCAGCTCAGATTCAGTGCAAAGAAGTGAGGTAATGCACCTGGGAAACAAAACCCAGGGAAGAGTACACAATGGGGGTGAGATACTGACAACAGTAAAATGGAAAGGGACCTGGGGTAATTATATCAGATGACCTAAAGGTGGGCAAGCAATGTGAGAAGGCAGTAAGGAAGGCTGGGGGGATACTGGGATGCATAGGGAGAGGCATCAATAGTAGAAAACAGGAAGTTGTTATCCCTCTGTACAGACAGTTGGTGAGACCCTATCTGGAGTACTGCGTGCAGTTCTGAGACCCCATCTCCGCAAATACATAGAGTGGAGGCTGTCCAGAGGAGGGCAACCAAAATGGTGCACTGTCTGCACCAGAAGACACACGAAGAAAGACTAAAGGAGCTTAATATGTATACCCTTGAGGAAAGAAGGGAGAGAGGGGACATGATAGAAACTTTCAAGTACCTCAAGGGAATCAACAAAGTCCAAGAGGGTAGTATCTTTCAGAAAAAGAGATGTGCAAGAACAAGGGGGCACAATTTGAAGATAGAGGGGGGACGGCTCAGAGGTAATGTGAGGAAGTATTTTTTCACAGAGAGGGTTGCAGATGCATGGAACAGTCTCCCTGAGGAGGTCGTGGAATCAAGAACAGTGGGGGAATTCAAGAATGCATGGGACAGACATAAGGCAGTCCTAGTGGGGGTAGGAGGAAGTAAGCTGTTGGCCAACTAGGATCTGCAGCTTATCTGTTAGGTAGGAAAATGGTCCGACTAGGTGGGCCAAGCAGTTCTTATCTGCCATCACATTCTATGTTTCTATGTTTAAGACGACTGCGGAGGGGGTTTTCGAGGAGGTTTTTGTAGAAACTATCGAGTGTCCGGCAGATATTAGCTGGAGCACCAAAGCGTCTGATGTTATCCTCTCTCAACCTGGTAGATGGGAGAAGAATCTCTCCCCCCCCCCCCACCGGTTCCTCTGGAATGGCCAGAGGCAGGGAGTCAGGAGGTGGAGGGCAGCGCAGCAGCCAAGGCTCGGTGTTTTTGCTGGGGAGTCTTGGATGCTGGAGGGCCCATTTGTTGTGCACTGCTTGGTTAGGTTTTGTTGGTTTTGGTGACTGAAAGGACGGTCGCTGCCCTTGAGGGGCCTGTACAAAGTCTGAACTGACTTAAGTGCAGTGCCCTTCTCCTGTAGTTCAGTTATGATGTCCTTGACATCACCTCCGAACACCACCGAACCCCTGAAGGAAGCATCCTGTATGGCAGTCTGCACTTCAGGGACCAATCCTGATACATAGAGCCAGGCATGTCGCCATAAGCTTATGGCGTAAGCCGAGCTTCTGCCAGCTGTGTCCACCGCCTCACAGGTGGCACGGAGCGTCTGCCCACAGGTCAAACGAGCGGATCGGACCAGGTCTCCCAGTTCCTGTTTGGTCTGTGAATCAGGAAGGGAGTCCAACTTGGATTCTACCTGGCTAACAACGGACTTCTAGAAGTCCCCCATGCGGCCAACGCAGTTGAGAGCCCTGATGCCTAGAGTCGAAGATGAGTAAATAATCTTTCCGTACTGATCCAGAAGTCTGGATTCTGTGTCAGGTGGGGACAAGCTCAGGTGTTCTAGATTGGTGAAGCGACCGTGAGTGGCGCTGATCACAACCGAGTCCACCTTTGGGTGGAGACTGAGAAAGTTTTTACCCTCCAGAGCCTGATAAAGCCTATCTGCCTTCCTTGGAAGGGGAGCTAGCGCTGATGGTTGCTTCCAAATAGTGGAGACAAGATCCGCATGAGGCTCTATCCAGGGTGGAATCAGTGTGGGAACAGTCTCTGGCAGATCCAAATGTGCAGCGAGCTTCTTATGCTGTGGGTCTGGCTCCACTGATTTCCACTGACATGTCTTCTGGATCTTTCTCAAGAGCTCCAGAAAAGAAGGATCCCCTGGAAGGGACTTCGGAGGGTCCCTTGGCCCTGGGTTTTCTGAAGTATGAGGCTCGTCTCCAGGTTCAGAGTGATCGGAATCGGAGTCTGATGGCCCTGAAATAGAAGGACTCCTCCCTAGGAGGGGGGAGGAACAACCCCTCTGGGGCCCACCAGGGGGTGCGTTTCCCCTCTACCCTGACAGCCAGATGGATCTCCTCTGGCGTCGGGTAAAGGGAGGGTCCTCGATGTAGAGGGTCTGCCGCAGAAGACAATTTTTCACCTCCCTGGTGAGCTGAGCCTTGGCCTCAGCCCACCAGGAGGTCAAGACCTCCTTCAGGTCCGCCGGCAGCTGCGGAGGTGGAGCAGGAGGGGGCTCAGGTACGGCTAGTTGGCTACCCGTAATAGGAGCATCTGTAACCCGAAGGCGGGAATTCTGGCATCGGATACTGAGGCATCTGGTACTGCGGCACTGGGTACTGTGGTGTCGGGTACTGCGGCATCGGGTACCCTGGCGCCAGGTGCTCTGACAGAGCAGAAGGTCCTGGCATAGGCCCTGCTGGTGGACCAAATGGTGGGATCGCTGGTCTGGAGGGCGTCGGGCCTGGTGTGGGGAGATCTCCGGGAGGGTCAGACGGTCCTTGCAGAAGAGCAGGTCCTCCGTCAGGCAGAGGTATGCCGGAGGGCGGTGTCGGGTCAGCCAGCATCAGGTCCGGCGTTGGAGGGCATCCCTGACAGCAGCAGCATCCCTAGGTCTTTGGTCCCGGCCGGGAAGAGAGGATAGAATCCCGGGGGGTGGGCAGAAGGGACATGGGGACCTTGGAGGGCAACGGGTCTATCTGTTGCGGGGATCCTGGGACGTCTAGTGTGACGACTGAGTGACGCAGGCAGATCTGCTGGGCGTTGTCAGAAGGGCAGAAGGCAGACTTATCAACAGCGTCTGGGCAGAATTTGGGCGAGCCAGCGTCTGACTTATTGGACTCCCTGTCCTTGTAAGGCCATGAAGGAGGGGTGGCCTTGGTGGAAGGGTGGCGGGCTGGGCGTTCACCTGAGGTGGTGAGCGGCTTATCAGCCCTGTCCGTGCGGATGTCAGTAGAACCGGCATCCGACTTACCGGACCCGCTTGGACCGGAAGGCCACGTTAGAGGAGCGGCCTTGGTGGGAGCAGAAGCCTCCTTAAGTTTACCCTGGAGGTTCCTGAGGGGCCCAAGCACGAGCCTGATGGGAACGGTGACACCTTCTTGGTAGCCACCAAGTGGGCCGTCGAAGAGTGATCCCCCGGAGTGGCAGATACCTGGAGGGCCGTGACTCAAGCCGAAGTCGCTGCTGCTGTGGATGAAGAATCCCTGTCCCAGTGCTGCTTCTCACGTTTCCTTTTATGGCCTTCTGGGGAGGTTGACGCCTGCCGAGGTTTCTTCAACTCCTCCATGGATGCCATTTTCTTTTTCAGGAGATGGGCTGATGCCTTCATTTGCGGGTAGCGGAACTGAATTTTTGGCAGCTTGACAGTACTCCACGCGGTGGTCCGGGCCTAGGCAGAAAAGGCACAAGGAGTGCATGTTCTTGTGTGAAAGCTGTGAACCACACAAGTTGCACTTTTTTTTTATGAGATTTGGAGGGCGTTGGGGCCACATACACAGCAGATGGTTCTGGAAAAAAAAAATCTATAAAAATCGAAATAATTAGCCAAAAAGTCGAAACTGCAGCAGGCTATAACAGTAAGGACTATGCCGCGGGCACTAGAACCCTCCGGAAAACTTTTCAGCCAGCAGTACACAGCAGGGACAGCCCCTGACGTCGGCCCTGCCCCGACATCAGCCCTGGTACAAAAGGAGGCGGAGCCAGCTCCACCTCAGTTCTCCCGCCAGGCCCGTGAAGAAGCCCTGACAAGAGAAGGAGACGAAGCAGTAGATGAAGATCTGCACACCTCGAGGGGGAAGGCGGGTGGGAAAGTAATGCCTGCTGCAAGAGCTCCTCTCGAAGATCTACTGTTACGGTAAGTTCTTACTAACTGTACTATCTTACTTCGAGTGGGAGTTCTTGCAGCAGGCTATAACAGTAAGGACTGAATACCAAGCAGTACCATGCCAAAGAGGTAGTCGACCCCGGGAGGTGGAATTACTGACTCCTGAGGCCTAGGACAAAAGTCCCTGCAAACGGCCAGACCAAAACCGGCACGGCGTCTGGAGACGATGTCCAAGCTGTAATGCTTGACAAAGGTATGCACCACGTTCTAGGTAGTGGCCACACAGATGTCTCTTATGGAGACATTTCTCAGGGCAGCAAAAGATGCAGACACTCCTCTAGTGGAGTGACCCCTAACCAGACCCAGTAGGGGCTTATTATGCTTTTCATAGCAAAATGATACGCAGTGGAAGATCCACTTCGAAATCGTCTGCTTGGTCACCGGTTTGCCCAAGCATTGTGGTGCAAAGGCCACAAAGAGTTACTCCAACTGATGGTGCGAAGCTGTCCTTTTGAGGTAATACCTCAAAAGTCCTGTGGACGTCCAATGTGTGAAGGAGAGCTTCACCTCTATTTGAAGGGGAAGGGAAATAAACTGGAAGGTCAACCGACTGGTTGAGGGTCAACTCCGAGACCAGTTTGGGAAGAAAAGTACAGTTACGTAAGAACTTACCGTAACAGCAGATCTCAGAGAACAGCTCTTGCAGCAGGTTACACCATTAGGACCGATTCCCAAGCAATAGTGGAAATCCCACACCATTGGGAGGAGGGAAGGTAGAAATCCTTAGTAAAACCTAAGCCTAGGACAGAAGTCCTTGAAGGACTGCTAGACCAAAACCTGCTCTTCGCCTCGATGCCACATCCAGGCTATAATGCCTGATAAAGGTGTGCACAGTGCTCCAAGTTGCTGCTGCGCAGATAGCTGAGGTGGACACGTTCTTTAAGGTTGCAAAGGAGGTAGCCACCCCCTTGTGAAATGACCCTTGACCGCGCCCAGTAATGGTTTGTTGCGCTTCTGGTAACAGAACGTGATACAATGTATAAGCCACCTGGACAGCGACTGTTTGGAAACAGGAGCTCCCAGCATCCTGTGGGTGAAGGAGACAAAAAGCTGATCCGATTTTCGGTGGTGTTTGGTCCTGTTTAGGTAGTATCAAAGACACCTATGCACATCTAAAGTGTGCAACAGGGCTTCGCCTCGATTCTAATATTTATGGAAGTACACTGGTAGATAGATATCCTGATTAAGGGTGAGAGCTGAGACCACCTTAGGCAGAAACTTCGGATTGGTCCGTAGAGATACCCTGGCCTGATGGAAAACCAAATAAGGTTCTTTGCACATCAGTGCAGGAAGTTCCGAATTCTTCTGGCCGAAGTAACGGCACTCAAAACAACGTCTTCCATGTAAGGAGACGTAGCTCGCAATCCGCGTCTGGTTCAAAAGGTGGCAGCGTAAGCTGCTCCAGGACAAAGGGTAAATCCCAAGGCGGAATAGGATCCTTAATCGGAGGTCCAAGGTGGAGAACACCTCTCAGGAAGGCTCGTGCCGTGTCCAACTGAGAGACAGGACGTTGGCCTATAGGAGTGTGATAGGCCGAGATGGCACAAAGGTGTACTTTTATCGAGGAGTAGGTCAAGCCTGTCTGGAAAAGAGACGGGAGGTAGTCCAAGACCGACCTTTCTGGACAATCCAGTGGCGAAAACCTCGCGCTTGAGCCCATAGGCAAAATCTGCACCATTTCATGAAGTAAGTAGCATGAGTGGCCGGTTTTCTTGCGGCCGCTAGAACGTCAGCTACTTCTTGCGAGACCCTATGTCACATAATGGCTATGTCTCTAGGAGCCAAGTGTGCAGATTCAGCGAACGAAGATCCGGATGGACCAAGGAACCCGCCTTCTGAGACAGCAAGTGAGAGCTGATTGGTAGAGGCACCGGAGGTTCCCGGGACAGCTGATGTAGTAGAGTGAACCAGATCTGCCTGGGCCAGAACGGTGCGATAAATATTAGCGTCACTCATTCTCTGCGAAGTTCCAAAAGGACCCTCTGGATCAACGGAAAGGGGAGAAAGGCATAGAGGAATCTGCCCGCCCAGGAGAGGGACAATGCGTCTCATCAGAAAACACCAGGCCCTGGATCTAGCGAGTAAAAACTGGGCAGTTTTGCGTTGGATGGGGACGCGAAAAAGTCTAACTCTGGTGTACCCCATCTGCGAAACAGATCCTCTACTATTTCCTGGAGTAGTTCCCACTCATGGACTCTGGCCTGAGAGCAACTCAGGCCGTCTGCGATGACACTGTCCACTCCTGGTACATGAACCGCAATGAGGTTTGCGCCGTGTTGTAAAACCCAATTCCACACCCTCATGGCCTCCCAGCAAAGCGGGTAGGAATGGGTGCCTCCTTGTTTGTTGAGGTAATACATCACTGCGGAATTGTCCGTTTGTAACAGAAGAGTTCCCAGTGGAATCTCCGACTGGAAAGCCTGCAGAGCGTAAAGAACTGCTCTCATTTCCAGAATATTTATGTGGAGATGAGTCTCTTGGGCTGTCCACAGGCCCTGAGACCGGACACCGTCTAGGTGTGCGCCCCATCAGAGCCCTGAGGCATCTGTGGAGAGCGTCACAATCGGAGACAGCGCAGTGAAGGGGACCCCCTACTGAGAGGTTCTTCGAATCTAGCCACCATTGCCAATCCCTGATTACGGCCTTCGTGATCCGAATTGGGAGCTGCAGATGATCTTGCGTTTGATCCCACTGGACCTGTAACATCCACTGGGTCACCCGCATGTGGAGACGGGCTAGCGGGACCATCGCAATGGCTGCTGCCATGTGTCCGAGCAGGCAAAGGACCAGTCTGGCTGAGACGGTCTTCTTTGCCGAGATGTCCCTGATGAGGGGTCTGATGTGTTCCGCTCGGTCCTGGGGTAGAAAAGCTTTCCCCTGGACAGTGTCCAGAACCGCGCCTATGAACTGCAGAATCTGAGACAGAACCAGGCGCGACTTTCTCTTGATTGATAATGATGCCCACCATGTCAAACAGAGACTGAGTACAATGAACGGCGGACATCAGGGCCTCCCGAGAGGGCGCCATGAGAAGCCAGTCGTCCAGGTAGGGGAACACAGTGGCCTCGCTTCCTCAGAGACGCTCTACTACCACCATGCGCTTCGTGAATACCGAGGTGTCGGGACCGATCCAAGGGAAGGCTCGAACTGATAATGGTGACCCTGAAACTCGAAGTGCAAAAACTTCCTGTGCACTTGAGCTATGGGTATATGCAGGTAAGCATCCTGCATGTCCAAGGACGCTAGAAAAGCACCCTGCTTGAGCATGGGAATCAGACCTGGGAGGGTCACCATGCAGAAGCGTTCGTACAGGACCGACGAGTTGAGGTCACTGAGGTCCAGTATTGGACAGAGATTCCCTGTTTTCTTGGGAACCAGGAGAAGTGAGAATAATAACCTGCACCTCTCTGGTTCTGTGGTACGTGCTCTATAGCTTCTTTTCCAAGAAGCGCAAGCACCTCCTGCTGTATGAGCAAGGCATGCTGACCCGAGTAACTGGAAAGCAGGGGAGGTCTTGATGGTGGGTGGTTGAGAAATTCTATGAAGTGGCCTTTCTTGACCAACTGGAGAACCCACCGGTCGGTGGTAATCGACTGCCACCCTAAAAAGTGGCGAGCGATGCGACCCCTGACCTTTTGTGCCCGTTGATCCAGAGGAGGGTCGGGAAGAAGTCATGCTGTGGTAGCACTGGTGCCTGCAGGCTGGGCTGGTCTGGTGTAACGCTGGCCTCTGCCTGGGGACGACTTAGCCTGGGCTTTACGTTGAAAAGTGCCCCTTTGTTGCTGGCCGAAACACGGCTGCTGCCGTTGTTGCCAGCTGCGAAAACTGCTCTGGTTCCTACGAAAAGAACCAGGTCTTGATCTGTAGATAGCTTGTACAGACCTGACGGCCTTCCCAGCGTCCTGGAGTTTGGTGATGACCTTCTCCGAGAGTTCACCAAAAAGTACTTCGCCATTATAAGGGATGTCAAGCATGTTCTTCTGTACATCTGGGGTAAAACCAGAGACAGCCACCAAGAGTGTCTCCGGAGACAGATGCCTGAAGCTGCAGCTCTGGCAGACAAGTCTGCAGAATCATATGCGGCTCGTAGCACTTGGGTACCCAGATCAGACCCTGTGTGGAGGTAGTTTAGGAGCTCTGCCTTCTGACCGCCATCCGGTAATCTATCGACCAGGTCCTGGCCCTATTCCCAGAGGGCATTCTGAAACTGTACCATGTGAGATAGGTAATTCAGGGACCTGATTGAGCATGTAGCAGCTGCACACATGCGCCTCCCCAGGGCATCCAGCTGTTTGGATTCCTGGTCTGGTGGATGTGTGCTCATGTGCTGCGGTCTTTGGGACCAGTCATGTGAGGCCGTAATGTACAGGGAGTCAGCCAGAGGTTGTTGAGCCAAGTACTGGTCCTCTTTCGGGGCCTTGTACAGGCGGTCAGCTTTCTTCGGCACAGCGGGAGTGGAGTGCCGACGCTTCCACGCAGCCTTGGCGACGTCCGCGAAGGTGTCCACCAAGGGTGGCACTACCACAGGCTCTGGATCTTTCTGCTGAAGATAACAGGCAAGGCGCTGACTTTCGGGGTCGAGGTCTTCAGCATCCCATCCCATGTTGTCCTGGATGTGTCCCATGATCTCAGAGAAAGAGGGATCATCCGGAGGAGACCTGGGCAGGTCATGTGGGTCAGGTGATGGAATGCTTGAGTGGAGGAGGAGGAGAGCTGGAGTAATCAGAGGTATCCGATCTGGAGTCCTCCCCTGACTGAGTATACCGACGACGTCTGGGTCGCTAGTGGCTGGGAGACCCTGATGGAGATCTTGAGGGAGGCCTTCTCCGATCCTTGGATCTGCCCCTGGGAGGTGGAGTCTGCTCCTTAGGAGTTGGTGGTTGTCCTGCTGTCCCCTGTGGTGGAGGAGGGGGCATAAGAGATGAAGGAATAGGAGGAGAAGAAGAAGAATCAGCATTTATATAGCTCTTTTCATACATCCAAAGCGCTTTACAAGCAATGCAAGACTGGTAGTGAAGTGACTGAATGTGTGGTGGCCGCCATATCGCACATCATTACCCACACACAGCCTGGATAATTGCATGAACTGGTTTATGGGAAGGGGACTATTGGCCAGGACACTGGGAATGTTCCCTACTCTTTGCAAAGAGTGCCCTGGGTCCTTTTACTTCCACCTGGCCACCCACCAGGACAACACCAGGATGGGCAGAAGGGACCTCGGTTTAACGTCTCATCTGAAGGATGGCACACCCCAGCAGTACAGCACCCCTCAATACTGCACTCGGATGCCAGCGATTTTTAGGTACAAGTCCAATCCCGGTGTGGGACGAGAACCCACGATCTTCTGGTCCAGAGACAGATGTGCTACCAACTGAGCCATGCTGACACCTGAGGAGGAGGAGGTTTTACTGGGACCACGTCTTTACGGATAGTGTCCCACCAGAAAGATCTTTTACCTCTTGTATATTCATGCCAGACGACGGGCCTGGCGCCGGTGGTCTGTCCCCAGGGTCGGGTGTCATCCACAGGTCTGGGGTGCTGGTTGTCTCGAAGCCCAGGCATCCTCTATGTCGCCCACCTAGTCTTTAGGCAATGTGGTGTCCTCCTCCGGAATCCCTGTGACCGGTGTCCACCGGTGACTGGAGGGAAGTCTTTGGCCCGTGAAGCTTGCCGGTCGCTGGCAGACGACTTTGGGTCCGCGAACGCCCGCAGGTGTCTGGTGCATGGCTGATGTCCTCGGCCCGCAAACCCTGGCCGACTTCGGTGCTTGGTAGACATCAGGTCCGCCGTCCGCTGGAGGGACGCCAGGTCCTTCGCCTTCCTGGTGGATCCGGCCCTAGGGGCTGGAGATCAACCTGGAGTCGGGGTCCCGACGTTGGGTGGATGAGGAAGACTTGTGGTGTTCGGAGGACTTAGAAGAGGCCTGAGAGGGAGTGGAGGGAGCCGAGGGCCTGGAAGTCTTGATGAGCTGAAGAGTCGAAGAACCGCTGGAAGCCCGGATTTTAACTGGAGGGGGGCTGAGACCTAGCCCTGGAAGGAGAGCGGTCCGATTGGGTGGAGCCCGAGCTCTGTGAGTCCGAGGTCCGGTTCGGGGATCTGGACCTTGCTTTCTCCCGGTGCTTGTCCTGGTGTTTATGGGCCTTGGAGGAAGAATCACAACTGGAGGAAGGTTCTTTGTCCATCTTACTAAGTTTTTCCTCTAACAGGTAAGCCTGAAGTGCCTTCTGACGGCGGATCCTGGTGCGGCTGTTGAACCCCTGGCAAAAGGTGCAGGCCTTGGTGGTGTGGTCCGAGGCTAAGCACCGCACGCAGGAAGAATGAGGATCCTTGAAAGAGATCTGTTTTCCGCAGGCACACTTTGAAAGGTGTCCCTCAGATGAAGGAGTTAGAGAGGACATTAGTTATGTAGAAACTCTTGAAGTTCTAAGTCGTGCGCTAGGTAGAGACCAAGAGGTCGATGCTGGCGAGTCGACGTCGGGAAAAGAAAGTACAGTTACGTAAGAACTTACCGTAACAGTAGATCTTCAAGAACAGCTCTTGCAGCAGGTTACACCATTAGGACTGAAGCCGGCAGGCGCCAGGACCCCACGGAAAGTTTCTAGCTAGCAGTCTTCAGCGGGGACCGCCTCCGACATCGGTCCCGCCCCTGACGTCAGGTGTAGTACATAAGGAGGTGGTCCCCCCATAATCCTCACTTCTCGGCCGGAGACTCCCGGCCGCTGGATGACATCAGAAGAGGAGACCGAGGATCCGCCACCAGTAGTGAATAGTAATGTCCCATCCCATAAGATGGGTGCTTGACTACAACCTACCTCCAAAAAGGGGGATGGTGGGCGGGAAGGTACCTGCTGCAACAGCTGTTCTCGAAGATCTACTGTTACGGTAAGTTCTTACGTAACTGTACTATCTTACTTCGAGATACAGCTCTTGCAGCAGGTTACACCATTAGAACCGATTTCCAAGCAATAGTGGCAATTGTGCACCACTGGGAGGAGGAAAGGTAGAGATCTCGATATTACTCGAGCCTAGGACAGAAGTCCCTGAAGGACGGCTAGACCGAACCCTGCTCTTCGCCTCGATGCAATGTCCAGACTGTAATGCCTGATAAAGGTATGCACAGAGCTTCAAGCAGCGGCAGCGCAAATAGCTGAGGTGGAGACGTTCTTTAACGCTGCAAAAGAGGTAGCCACCCCTCTTGTGGAATGACCCTTGACCGCGACCGGTAAGGGTTTATTGCGCTTGTCATAACAGAAAGTGATGCACTGAATGAGCAACCTCGAGAGTGACTGTTTGGAGACAGGAGCTCCTTTCATCCTGTGAGCAAAGGAGAGGAAAAGTTGGTCCGACTTTTGGAGCTGTTTGGTTCTGGTCAGATAGTATCTGAGGCACCTGTGCACGTCCAGGGTGTGCAGAAGGGCTTCTCCTCGATTAGTGTACCTTGGGAAATACACTGGTAGATCAATATCCTGGTTTAGGGTGAGGGCTGAAACCACCTTATGCAAAAACTTTGGGTTTGTCCTTAGGGATACCCTGTCCTGATGGAAAACCAAATAACGCGCTTTGCACACAAGAGCATGCAATTCCGAGATCCTTCTAGCCGAAGTAACAGCAACTAAAAATAATGTTTTACAAGAGAGAAAATGTAGCTCGCAATCTGTGGCTGGTTCAAAAGGTGGCAGCGTAAGCTGCTCCAGGAAGAAAACCAAGTTCCAAGGAGGGATTGGATCTTTGATGGGCGGCCTAAGGTGGAGGACTCCCCTTTAAGAGGGCACGAGTAGTGTCCAGCTGGGCCACCATCCAATGGCCTATGGGGGCATGGTAAGCAGAAATTGCACAAAGGTGCACTTTAATCGAGGAGTAAGCCAGTCTGGAGTGGAAGAGGGAAAGCAGGTAGTGCAGAACCAACTTTTCAGGACAGTCTAACGGCGAAAAACCACGCGCTTGAGCCCATTAAAAAAATCTAAGCCATTTCATGGTGTACGTTGCGTGGGTTGCCGGTTTTCTGGCGGCAGAGAGTACGTCTGCCACGTCTTGCGAGACCCCGTATCGCATCATGGCTATGTCTCTAGGAGCTAAGCGTGCAGGTTCAATGAACCCGCCTCCTGAGACAAAAGATGGGAGCGGACTGGCAAAGGAATTGGAGGTTCCCGGGATAGCTGGTGCAGAAGAGGGAACCAAATCTGTCTGGGCCAGAAGGGCGCGATCAAAATGAGCGTCGCTTGCTCCCTGCGAAGTTTTAAGACAACTCTCTGGATCAACGGGAAAGGAGGGAAGGCATAGAGGAATCTGCCCGCCCAGGAGAGGGACAATGCGTCTCACCACAAAACACCAGGCCCTGGATCTAGCGAGCAAAAATTGGGCAGTCGTGGACTCTGGCCTGAGAGCGGCTCAGACTGTCTGCGATGGTGTTGTCCACTCCCGGGACATGTACTGCAAATAGGTTTGTGCCGTGTTGCAATATCCACTCCCACACTCTCATGGCCTCCCTGCAAAGTGGGTAGGAGTGAGTACCTCCTTGTTTGTTGAGGTAATACATCACTGCAGTATTGTCTGTTTGTAACAGGAGTGTACCCAGTGGAATCTCCAACTGGAAGGCTTGCAGACCGTAAAGGACTGCCCTCATTTCCAAAATGTTGATGTGGAGATGAGACTCCTGGGCTGTCCACAGGCCCTGAGACTGAACCCCGTCGAGGTGTGCTCCCCATCCGAGCCCTGAGGTGTCTGTGAAGAGGGTCACAGTCAGAGACGGCGCTGTGAAAGGAACCCCCGCAGACAGGTTCCCAGGATTTAGCCACCATTGCCAATCCCGAATTACGGCATTCGTGATTTGGATTGGATGCTGCAGATGGTCTTGCCTTTGGTCCCATTGCACCCCTAGCATCCACTGGGTTACCCACATGCGGAGACGTGCCAGCGGGACTGTTGCAATGGTCGCAGCCATGTGTCCGAGTAGGCGAAGGACCGATCTGGCTGGGACGGTCTTCCTCACCGACAAGTCCCTGATGAGGGATCTGATGTGTTCTGCTCTGTCCGAGGGAAGAAAAGCTTTCCCTCTGATGGTGTCCAGAACTGCTCCGATAAACTGCAGTTTCTGAGACGGCACCAGGAGTGACTTCTCGTAGTTGATGAGAATACCCAGTGATTGAAGAAGGGACTGGGTGCAGTGAATGGCCGTCATCAGTGCCTCCCTGGAGGGCGCCATGAGAAGCCAGTCATCCAGGTATGGGAACACGTAGTGGCCTTGTCTCCTCAGAGATGCCGCTACGACCGCCATGCACTTCGTGAATACGCGAGGTGCCCATGACAGCCCGAAGGGAAGAGCTCGGAATTGATAATGGCGGCTCTGGAACTTGAAGCGCAGGAACCTCCGGTGTGCTTGAGCAATCGGAATATGCAGGTAGGCGTCCTGCATGTCCAAAGACGCCAGAAAGGCGTCTTGCTTCAACATGGGAATTAGGCCCGGAAGGGTCACCATGCGGAAGCGTTTGTAAACGACTGAAAGGTTGAGGTCGCTGAGGTCCAGTATTGGATGGAGGTCACCTGTTTTCTTTGGAACCAGGAAGAAGTGAGACTAGTACTCTATTCCTCTCTGGTTCTCTGGAACGTGCTCCAAGGCTTCCTTTTCCAGAAGCGTGAGCACCTCCTGCTGTAGGAGCAGGGCATGCTGACCTGAATATCGGGAGAGCAGGGGAGGTCTTGTGGGTGGACTGCCTACAAATTCTATACAGTGGCCTTTTTTGACCAGTTGCAGAACCCACCAGGCGGTGGTGATCGACTGCCACCCAGGCAAGTGGCATGCGATGCGACCCCCGACTTTCTTTTCCCGTTGATCCTGAGGAGGGCGAGGGCCGGGAAGGAGTCATGCTGTGGCAGCATTTGATCCGGCAGGCTGTGCCGACTTTGTAAATCGTTGGCCTCTGCCTGGAGATGATTTGGCCTGGTCCTTGTGGGTGAAAGTGCCCCTCTGCTGTTGGCCGGAACGTGGCTGTTGCCTTTGTAGCCGGCCACGGAAGCGGCTCTGGTTCCTACGAAAGGAACTGGGCTGAGACCTGTACATGGTCTGTACAGATCAGACTGCCTTCCCAGCATCCTGAAGTTTGGTGATTACTCTCGGAGGCTTCACCAAATAGGACCTCGCCGATATAAGGGAAGTATAAGATGTTCTTCTGGACGTCCGGGGTAAAACCGGAGACATGGAGCCAAGAGTGTCTCTGGAGACACACGCCTGAGGCTGCGGCTCTGGCCAAAGAGTCCGTAGAATCATATGCAGCTCTGAGCATCTGGGTCCCCACATCTGAACCCGTGCAAAGGAGGTTCAAGAGCTCCTCCTTTTGGTCGCCATTGGGCATCTTCTCAACCAGGTCCTGTCCCTGTTCCCACAGTGCATTCTAGAACTGAACCATGTGGGTGAGGTAATTCAGTAACCTAATGGCGCAAGTCACAGCCGCGTACATGCGCCTACCCAGGACATCCAATTGCTTGGATTCCTGGTCCGGTGGCTGTGTGCTCAAATGCTGAGTCTCGGAGACCGGTCATGCGAAGCAGTAATGACCAGGGAGTCAGCCAGAGGATGGTTCGCCAGATACTGGTCCTCCCTAGGGGCTTTGTATAGGCGGTCAGCCTTCTTCGGCACTGCTGGAGTGGAACGTGGATGTTTCCAGGCGGTCTTGGTGACGTCTGCAAAGGTATCCACCAGGGGCGGCACTACCACAGGCTTCGGGTCTTTCTGCCAAAGGTAGCGAGCAAGGCATTGTCTCTCGGGGTCAAGTTCTTCAGCATCCCACCCCATATTCTCCTGGATGTGCCTCATGGTCTCCGCGAAAGAGGGATCATCCAGAGGAGACCTAGGTAGGTCGTGTGGGTCCGGAGAGGGAATGCTGATGGGAGAAGTAGATCTGGAGCGCCCTGAGGTGTCAGATCTGGAATCCTCCCCAGACAGGGTGTACCGGCATCGTCTGGGTCTCTTGGGACTGGGTGACCCTGAGGTAGATCTGGAGGGAGGCCTTCTCCTTTCTGATGATCTGCCCCGAGGAGGTGGTGTCTGCTCCTTGGGGGTTGGTGGCTGTCCTACAGGCCCCTTGGGCGGAGGCGGTGAAGGAATAGGAGGAGTCGGAGTATGTGTGGCGACCACATCTTTTCTGATGGTGTCCCACCAGAAGGTAAAGAGTTCCTTTACCTCTGCCAAATTCATGCCCGACGACGGGCTTGTCGCCGCGGTTGGGTGTCAGGTCCCGGCCTCCCGTCCGGAAGGTTCCTGGGAGTTCTGCATCGCCCGCCTGGTCTTCGGCTGTGTGGTATCCTCCTCCCCAGAGTCCTTCACTGGCGTCCGCTGGACGACGGTGGTGTGTCTTCTCTGGGGTAGCAGGACGCCGTCCCCTGGCTGACGCCCTCAGAGGGAAACGCCTGGCCGGCGACGGGTGTTTAGGTGTCGCTGGCTCCTGGGAGTGCCAGTGATGCTTGGCCGACGTCGGGTCAGATGTCCGTTTGAGGGACATCAGGTCCTTGGTCTTGCGAGGAACCGGATCCGACCCATGTGGAGGCTGGGAAACTGACCTGGCGTTGGAGTCCCGCTGGCAGGAAGAAGATTTATGGCGTTCCCCGGACTTCGACGAGGCCTTAGATGGAGTGGAAGAAGCCGACAGCCTGGAAGTCTTCAGGGGCTGCAAAGAAGAGGAACTGCTGGAGGATCTGACCTGAACCGGGGGAGGCTGCGATTCAGCCCTGGAGGGAGAGTGGTCCAATCGCGAGCCGGAGCTTTGGGAGTCCGAGGCCCTCGCAGGGGACCTGGGCCTTTCCTTTCCCCGGTATTTGTCCCAGTGCTTGTGGGTTTTACCCGACTCCCCCCTGGAAGAAGGTTCTTTATCCATGGTTTTCAGTTTCTCCTCCAAGAGAAACGCTTGAAGGGCCTTCTGGCGGTGGATCCTGGTGCGACTGTTGAAGCCCTGGCAGAAGGAGCAGACCTTGGGTTTGCCACAGGCACACTTCGATTGGTGACCCTCCAGAGAAGTAGTTGGAGAGGACATCAGTTGAATCCAAAGTCGTGAAAGAAGATGAAAGTTGTCGTAGTTCTAAAGGTCGTCGCACGCTAGAAAAGAGAGAGAGGCCGATACTGGCGATGTCGACGTCGGGAAAAGAACTGAGGATTACGCGGGGACCGCCTCCTTATGTACTACGCCTGACATCGGGGGTGGGACCGATGTCGGAGGCGGTCCCCGCTGAAGACTGCTAGTTAGAAAATTTCCGTGGAGTCCTGGCGCCTACCGGCTTCAGTCCTAATGGTGTAACCTGCTGCAAGAGCTGTATCTCGAAGTAAGATCTGGGGATTCTGGGGGACCCACTCCTTATGTACTATGCCTGACGTTGGGGGCCGTCCCCGCTGAATACTGCTAACTAGAAAATTTCTGTGGGGTCCAGGCGCTTGCCGGCTTCAGTCCTAATGGTGTAACCTGCTGCAAGAGCTGTTTCTCGAAGTAAGATCCGCTCCCACTTGTGTGCTCTGGATCGAGACCTGCTCAGGCTGTCGGCCAGGCTGTTTAGGACGCCTGTAATGTGTATCGCTGATAGCAGAATGCGTTGTTCCTGCCCAGTACCAGACTCTCATCACCTCCCTGCAAAGGGGGTACGAATGAGTGCCCCCTTGCTTGTTGATGTAGAAAACGACCACCATATTGTCTGTTTGAATGAGAAGAGAGCCCGGTACCAGGTCCTCCTGAAATGCTTGTAGGGCATAGAGGACTGCTTGCATTTCCAGTACACTGATATGGAGAGATCGCTCCTCGGGTGTCCAAACCCCTTGCATTTGACGAGGGCCCAGGTGCGCTCCCCAGACCAGATCTGATGCATCTGTCATAAGGGTCTGACCTGGTGGCTCCGGACAGAACCGGACCCCTCTTTCCAAATTGCGGGGGTCCATCCACCAAAGTAGAGTTCTCCTGACTAGCTCGGTGATCCTGACTAGAAAGTCTAGATCGTCGAAGCCTTGGTCCCACTGCACCCTGAGCATCCACTGTGGGACCCGCATGTGGAGGCGGGCCAGAGGAATAACTGGAATGGCCGCCGCCATGTGCCCCAGCAACCTGAGGAAGTTCCTTGCTGGAACCTGAGGAGTTACTGAGATCCCACAGGTGATCGCCCCTGTCCGGGGGTAGAAAAAACATGCCCTGGATAGAATCCGGGACCACTCCAATAAAGGCGAGTCTTTGACTGGGCTCGGGGGACGATTTCTGAAGGTTCAGGGTGATCCCCAACTCTCGGAATAGAATACAAGTGTCTTCGAGAGTTTGAAGCAGGCCTGACCTGGACGGGGCCACAAGCACCCAATCGTTGAGGTAAGGGAAGACATAATGTCTCTGCCGCCTTATAGCCACAGCCACCACTGCCAAGCACTTTGTAAATACCCAAGGAGCGGAGGACAGGCCGAAAGGAAGAACTCTGAATTGGTAATGCTCCCCTTGGAAGTGGAACCTCAGAAACTTCCGGTGGGGAGGAAAGACGCTGATGTGCATATATGCATCTTGCATGTCTATGGAGCAGAGCCAGTCTCCTTGATGCAGTAGGGGAAGTAGACCCGGAAGGGTCACCATCCTGAACGGTTTGTACTCTATAAAGAGATTGAGGGAGCTGAGGTCCAGGATTGGACGAAGGTCCCCTGTCTTTTTTGGGACCAGGAAGAAGTGGGAATAAAACCCCTTTCCCCGCTTATGCAAGGGGACTACCTCTATTGCCTTTTACTGCAAGAGGGTCCAAATTTCTCCTTCTAGAAGTGTGATGTGAGAAGTGGGATATCAGGAGTACTTTGGTGGAGTAGTTGGAGGGAACTCTGAACTCTAGCGTGTGTCCTCTCCTGACAATATCCAGGGACCCACTGGTCCGCAGTTATCGATCTCCACCCTTCGAGATGTAGGGAGAAGCGCCCCCCGACCGTCTCCCGAGTCTTCCTTTGGGGGAGGGGGCAGAAGGGAGTCATTGGGCTGAGCCGGGTATGGGCAGAGGCGCCTGGGAGGACTTGGGTCCACGGTCAGGAGCGCCTCCAGGTTGCTGGTTACTGGCTCTCCTACGAAAGCAGTCTCTCTGACCCTGCTGAGTACCACGGGCTTGTCCACCTTGACTACCTGAGGGCTTGCGAAAGGGCCTCTTCCGCTGTCGTTGCTGGTCACCGCGGTACATTTGGCGGACTGACCAGATGGACTTTCCTCGACTCCTGAAGACGTGAAATCAGTGCTTCTGTCTCTGGCCCAAACAATACGGTACCTTGGAAAGGCAGATCCCTGATACCGGACTGAGGATTCTGGTGAAAGCCTGAAACTCAACCAGGCATGGCACCTAAGACAAACCCCAAAAGCGGCTACCCGGGCTGCCGTATCTGCAGTGTCATATGAGGCTCTCAGGACATGAGAACCTACGTCTGAGCCCGATTTAAGAATGTCCAAAAGCTCACTCTTCTGCTCGGAATCTGGCATGGCTCTGAGTAGCTCTTGTCCCCTTTCTCATAGAGCATTCTGGTACTGGACCATATGCGTCAGAAAGTTGAGGGACCAGATGGAGCAGGTGGAGGCAGAGTAAACCTTCTTGCCCACCTGGTCCAAATATCGAGACTCCAGATCAGGAGGCTGCGAGATAAGGTGCTTCGGCTGCCTGACCTGTCATGGGCAATGAATGACCAAGAGTCCGCTTGAGGGTTCTCTGCTAAAAAGGCTTCTGCCCTCAGGGCCTTATACAGCCTGTCTGATTTTTTGGGAACAGCCGGGATGGAGGCTGGGCGCTTCCAGGTCGACCGGGTGAGGTCCTGGAATGTGTCCACCAAATGAGGAACTACCAATGGTTTTGGCTAGTTTTGCCTCAGGTATTTGGCCAACCTTTGGCGTTCCGGATCCAGGTCCTCCATTTCCCACACATTAGAGGCCTGGATATGCCTCATGATGTCCATAAAGGTTGGGCTGTCTGGAGGCGAGCAAAGCTGGTCCTCTCCCGGGGACCGCCTGATCCCAAAAGAGGAAGAGAATGCCGATGAAGGGGAAGAGGATCGACTACTAGGTCTGGAATAGTCTGACCTCTCCTTATGACCAGACTCCCTCTGTCGTTGGTAGCTGGGGGACCGACGTCGGTCCGAAGACCAGCTCCGATCCCGGCAGACAGAGTAGACCAGCGTCAGCCAGAGGATCGACGTCGGAGTGCTCTCGCCCAGAGGAATGAGTAGGGCTACGAGTGCGAGACCTAGACCGGCGACGGACTCCAGAGTCCTTGGAGCGTCTGCGGCGGTCTCTGGACAGAGAGCAGGAACGAGCCTTGGGTGGAGGCATAGGTGGCTGCTCAGGAAAGGCTCGCTTCCAGGCTGTGGTTTGCCCGCCGGGTCCGGTACCGGTGTCTGGGCCGGCTTCTGGACCTGTACCCACCAAAAGGAGAACAACTCCTGCAGCTCATCCTTCGAGAAAATCTCAGCAGCTCGGCCCGGAAAGTATCTGGGACGCCGGCCTGCAAAGGAGAGCCTCTTGGGAGCCCGGGAGACTTGGGAGACGGGAACGTCTGCTCTTCTGTGGCCGCACCCCCACCCTTCGCCCCTTCAACCGGCGTTGGAGGTGGGACAGACAGGGTTTCTCGGAGGGGAGGGGGGCGCCGGAGAGTCCTTCAGCTCCGGAGGTGCACCTTTAGCAGGTGGTGCCAGTGCCTTGAGAGGTGTGGCTGAAGCTTTTACCTCCAAGGGCTTGGTGGTAACCCTTAGCGGGGTTACCTTAGGCTTGGCCGGCTTCTCCACCAATGGGCCAGCCTTGGCCTGGGAAGATTTCGGATGCTCGCCTGAGCCTGGGGAAATACAGGCCTCTTAGAGAGTGCCGCATGAAACAGAAATGTCGATTGCGTACCAGTGCCAGAACCGACTACGGTCTTTCCCGTGGCGCTTGGTCTTCTCCCTGCGCTTCCCCTCTGAGGAATGCAGATCCATCTTCTTCTCTAAAAGGAATGCCTTCAGGGCCTTGAGACGTCTGATCCGGGTCTGGCTGGTGAATGCCTGGCAGGCTGAGCAGGCCGCGGTGTCATGGTCCGGCCCAAGGTAAAAGATGCAGCACTTGTGCGAGTCCTTGGAGGGGATCTGCCTCTCGCAGTCGCACTTGTTCTGGTGTGGCTCCGGAGAGACCGATGACAGCAAAGTCATCCATTGAAAACACAGAAAAAAAACTATGAAAATGGTACAAAACAGGTAAAAAAAAAAAAAAACATTTAGCCGTTTCTGGCAAGCTGGAAAATGAAGACTTCTCACATGCGCAGGATGCGGTGGGAAAAGAACCGAGGTGGAGCTGGGTCCGCCCCCTTTTGAACCAGGGCTGACGTCGCGGTGGGGCTGACGTCGAGGGCGGTCCTTGCTATGTACTGCTGGCTGAAAAGTTTTCCGGAGGATCCTAGTGCCTGCGGCATAGTTCTTACGGTTATAGCCTGCTGCAAGAGCTCCCACTCGAAGTAAGATCGACTGTTCAGTTAGGCGGAGTAAAGAATCTGACGGTTACACTTCAAAGTGCAGCAGACAGAGGTTTGAACCAAGCTCGAGCTCAACGTTCTATGCTTTGGCACAGAGTTAACTCTTTCCTCTCCAGAGCAGTTCAAGTGCTGGGGCTAACTGCATAATGTCAGAATACAGCAAGACTTCATGTTATTTGAAACAAACCTTCCAGTAAAGATAATGTAGCTCACAATCAGCCGCTGGTTCAAAAAGGGGGGTTGGGGAGAGTGAGCTTCTCCAACACAAAAAGGAAGTCCCAGGGAGGGATAGGATCCCTAATGGGAGGTCTCAAATGTAAGATACCCTGTAAGAAGGTGTGGGCCACGTCCAGTTGGGCCAAAGTTTTATCTCCCAAGAGGACATGATATGCCGAGATGGCCTACATGTACACCTTTATAGAACAGTAGTTCAAGCCTTGCTGGTATAAGGAAAGGAGATACTGTAATGCTGAATTCACCGGACAGGTAAGGGGGTCCAGATGGTAAGACGAAGCCCACAAACAAAAACACTTCCACTTCATAGCATAAGTGGAGTGGAGTACATAGAGGGCTTCCTCGCTGAGAAAAGGACATCCACCACCTCTTGGGAAACCCCGTACTTGAATTTGGCTACATCTGCAGGAGCCAAGCATGAAGGTGCAGAGACCTGAAATCTGGATGAACCAGCTTGCCCTGATCTTGGGACAGCAACTGCGAGCATATCTGTAGTGGAATTGGAGGCTCCGAGGACAACCGCTGAATTAGTGGGAACCAAATCT
The DNA here is from genome assembly GCA_016271365.2 of Neoceratodus forsteri. Lineage (NCBI taxonomy): Eukaryota > Metazoa > Chordata > Ceratodontiformes > Ceratodontidae > Neoceratodus > Neoceratodus forsteri. The sequence continues at coordinate 128,684,635 of JADMNL010000031.1, read as the reverse complement.
ACCGAGGTCATAGTGGGGTGATCAGAATCATTTAGGCGCCCCTCGGCCTGGAGTTTCAATAAGACTCTCTGAATGAGAGGGAAGGTGTAAAGAAACCTCCTTGCCCAACAAAGGGGCAACGCATCTGGCCAGAAAACACCAGGCGCGTGCTCGTGAGCAGAAAACTGGCAGTTTGGCGTTGTGCAGAGACGCAAAGAGATCCAGCTCTGGATGACCCTAAGTGCTGAAGAGCGGGTCTGCTACTGACTGTAGCGACTCCCACTCATGCGCCTTGGACTGAGACCTGCTTAGACTGTCTGACAAGTTGTTTTGGGCACCTGGAACATGCACCACGGACAGACAAATGTGACACTCCAGCACCTAATACCAGACTCTCGTCTCCCTGCACAGGGCGTAGAAGTGAGTTCCCCCTTGCTTGTTGAGGTAAAAGATGACCGCCATGTTGTCCGTCTGAACGAGAAGAGAGCCTGGTACAAGGTCCTCTTGAAAGGCTTTTAGAGCACTGAGGACCGCTCGCATTTCCAGAACACGGATGTGGAGGGTGCACTCCTCTGGGGTCCACAGCCCTTGACTCCAGCGGGCCCCTAGGTGCGCCCCTCACCCCAAATAGGATGCATCTGTTAAGAGTCTGACTTGGGGGCTCCTGACTGAAAGGGACCCCCTTCTCCAGATTAAGAGGGGTCCAACCACCAAAGCAGGGTCCCCCTGACTGGCTCTGCGACCTTGACCATGTGGTCTAGGCTGTCTGAGCTTTGATCCCACTGTACCCGGAGCATCCACTGTAGGACCCTCATGTGGAGGTGGGCCAAAGGATGACAGGGATGGCCGCCGCCATGTGCCCCAGAAGTCTGAGGAAGGTCCTGGCCTGGACCTGAGGGGTTAACTAGGGCTGATCCGGCTATCTCCCGCAGGCTATCTCCTCTCTCTGGAGAAAGAAAAGTCATGCCCTGGACCGAATCCAGGACCTCTCCAATAAAGAAGAGTCTTTGGCTGGGCTCTGCGGAAGATTTTGGAAGGTTCAGGGTAATCCCCACATCTTGGAACAGAATATAAGTGTCTCAGAGAGCTTGAAGAAGACGCGCCCTTGACGGGGCCACAAGCAGCCAAGCATCGAGGTAAGGGAAGACGTAATGTCCCTGGCGCCTTAGAGCTGCAGCTACCACTGCCAGACACTTGGTGAAGACTCAAGGAGCGGAGAAGAGGCTGAACAGAAGAACCCGAAACTGATAGTGCTCCCCCTGAAGTGGAACCTCAAGTACTTCCAGTGAGGAGGAAAGACCCCAATGTGCATATACGCATCTTGCATATCCAGGGAACAGAGCGAGTCTCCCTGGTGCAGCAGAGGGATGAGACTTGGAAGGGTCACCATCCTGAACCTTCAGTATTCTATATAGACGTCTACAGAACTGAGGCCCAGGATGGGCTGAAGGTCTCGTGTCTTCTTTGGAACCAGGAAGAAATGGGAGTAATACCCCCTCTTCCTCGCTGCTGCAGAGGAACTGGTTCTATCACCCTTTTTTGCAAGAGGGCCTGAATCTTTCCTTCTATAAGGTGGATATGAGAAGGAGAATACCTGGAGGACCTCGGTGGAGTTTCTGGAGGGATCTCTGAACTCCAGCGTATGTCCTCTCCTTATAGTGTCCAGGATCCACTGGTCTGCTGTTATGGAGCTCCATCCCTCCAGATGAAGGGAGAAGCGACCCCCCACCACCTCCCCTGGTGCCTCCTCTGGAGGAATGGGGGGTCGGAAGGGAGTCATTGGGTGGAGCAGGGGTTGGGCAGAGTGGCTGGGGAGGTCTTTGGACCTCGTAAAGGAGTGCCTCCAGGATGCTGGTTGCCGGCTTTCCTCTTGAAGCCTCCTCTCTGACCTTGCTGACTGCTATGGGCTTGACAGCCTAAGGGCTTATGAAAAGGCCGAAGTCTAGCGTGTTTCTGGTCCCCTTGATACATCTGTAGGATGGACCAGACAGACTTGCCAGACTCCTGGAGAAGAGAGATGAGAGCCACCATCTCCTGCCCAAGGAGGATGGAACTCTGGAGTGGGAAGTCCTGGATTCCAGACTGCAGATCCTGGTGAAAACCTGAGACTCACAACCAGGCATGGTGCCAGAAACAGACACCTACTGCTACTGCTCTGGCTGCTGTATCTGCAGTGTCGTACGAGGCACGAAGGACATGCGACCCTACGTCCGAGCCCAATTTGAGAATATCCAGGAGCTCAGTCTTCTGAGCGGAGTCTGGTAAGGCACTGGCCAGCTCTTGTCCCCTCTCCCAAAGCGCATTTTGGTACTGGACCATATATGTGAGGAAGTTCAGGGAGCGAATGGAACAGGTGGAGGCAGAGTAGACCTTCTTGCTCACCTGGTCCAAATAATGGGATTCCTGGTCATAAGGCTGAGAGCCGAGATGCTTCGGCTGCTTGGATTTGTCATGGGCAGCTGTGATGTCCAAAGAATCTGCCTGAGGGTGCTCCGCCAAAAAAGGCTCATCCCTCAGGGCCTTGTACAGCCTGTCTGACGTCTTTGGAACCGCCAGGACTGATACTGGATGCTTCCAAGTTATCCTGGTGAGGTCTTGGAAAGTGTCCACCAAAGGAGGCACCACAAGAGGCTTGGGCTCCTTCTGCCTCAGGTAACGGGCCAGTCGCTGGCGTTCCGGATCTAGGTCCTCCATCTCCCACTCAGAGGCTTGGATGTGCCTCATGACATCCATGAAAGTTGGATCGTCAGGAGGCGAGCAGGGTTGGTCCTTATCCCCAACAACTGGGAAAGACGAGGAAGAAGACCTGTTACTAGGCCGAGAGGAGCCTGAGCTGTGTCTTGGACTACCCCCACTCGAGCTACAAACTACAAAGGCGAGGAAAAAGAAAATTTTGAAGAAATTAGAAGAAATTCGCTGGAACTGCTGGAAGCAAGCGCCAAGATTCTCCCGTGAGTGGGTCGCAGCAGGAAACAAACTGAGGAGGAGCCGGGTCAGCCCCCTTTTATGGTGTGACTGACGTTGGGTGAGGGCTGCCCCTGCTGGGTACTGCTAGCTAAGTTTTTTCTGGTGGGTCCTAAGGACTGCAGCATTAGTCCTAATGGTTATAGCCTACTGCTAGAGCTCCCACTTGAAGTAAGATCAGTAGATCTCAAGAAGAGCTCTGGGCAGGCCACACCATTAGGACCATGCCGCCAGGCAACTAGGACCCGACGGAAAATTCTGCTAGCTAGTGAGACAGCGGGACCACCCCGACAGCCCGCCTCCGATGTTAGAAAATGGTCAAAGGGGGTGGTCCTCAGCCACACCTCAGTTCTCCCGCAGACCCCAGCATAGAGAGAAATGGAGAATCGAGGAGGTTTGAATGTTCCCAAAGGAAGGTAAAAGATCAGGGGGAAGGAGGGAGGGAAAGCAGCGTCTGCTGCAAGAGCTCTTCTCGAAGATCTACTGTTACGGTAAGTTCTTATGTAACTGTACTATCTTCCTTCGAGTTGAAGCTCTTGCAGCAGGCTACACCATTAGAACAGAGTACCAAGCAGTACAGAATAGACCCAGGTCAGAAGGGAGGTGGAACTAAAAAACAGCGTGAGCATTCAAGAGAGGAGTCCTTGGAGGACTGCTAGGGCAAAGCCAGCTCTCCGCCGAGAGGCAATGTCCAGTCTGTTGTGCTTTATGAAAGTATGCACTGAGCTCCAAGTAGTGGCAGCACAGATGTCTGCTGCAGAGATGTTCCCAAGGGATGCAAATGAAGTGGCAACCCCCCCCCCCGGTGGAGTGACCCTTAACCGAGGCTGGTAAGGGTTTGTCGTACTTGTAACAAAAGTGATGCAGTTCACTTGCCACTTGGATAGTGTCTGCTTAGTGAATGGCGCCCCAATAGTTTCTGGGGCAAAGGAAATGAACTGGTCGGATTTTCTTGAGGACTGGGTGTGATCAATGTAATAACGAAGCACCCTATGAACGTCCAGAGTATGCAGAAGGGCCTCCCCCCCGACTGGAATACTCTGGACAATATATAGTCAAGTGGATGTCCTGATTGAGGGTGAACGCAGACACCACTTTGGGAAGAAACTTAGGATTTGTCCACAAGGACACCCTGCCTTTGTGGAAAAGCAAATAAGGATCTACACACGTCAGAGCTTGAAGCTTGGAAATCCTCCGAGCAGAAGCAACTGCAACTAAAAATAACGCTTTCCATGACAGAAAGCGGAGCATGCAATCGGCGGCAGGTTCAAAAGTAGGCAAAGTTTTTTTTTTTTTTTTTTTTTAATACAAATAGATCCCATGGGGGAACAGGGCCCCTAATGGGAGGTTTCAAATGTAACGTGCCCCACAGAAAGCTGCAGGACAGGTCCAATATGGCAGAAAGGTGCACCTTGATGGAGGAGTAGCAAACCCCGGAATCTGACAGAGATAAGGTATTCCAGGACTGCATTCACTGGGCAGGTGAAAGGGTCTAGGCCACAGGCAGAGGTCCATAAGCTGAAGTGCTTCCATTTCATGGCACAAGTTGCCCTGGTGGAAGGTTTTCTAGCTGCCACCAAGACCTCGGCTCCCCAGGGGAAGCCCCGAGGCAGGTCGTGGCTATGTCTGCAGGAGCCAGGCATGCCGATGGAGAGACTGGAGGTCCGGATGGACCAGGGTGCCCTGCTCCAGGGATATCAAGTGTGAAGTCAGGGGCAGAGGGACTGGAGATTCCACTGCCAGCTGCTACAACAGTGGGAACCACATCTGTCGGGGCCAGAGAGGGGCGATCAAGATCATGTCCACCCCCTCTGCTTGAAGTTTGAGCAAGACTCTCTGGATGAGAGGAAAGGCATACAGAAACTTGCCTGTCCAGCAGCGGGGCAATGCGTCTTGCCAGAAAACACCATGCCCTGGATCTAGCAAGCAAAAATTGGGCAGTTTGGTGTTGTATGAGGACGCAAAGAGGTCCAACTCCGGGCGACCCCATCTTTCGAAGAGGTCCTCTGCTACTGACTGGAGTAGCTGCCACTTGTGGACCCTGGACAGAGACCTGCTTAGGCCGTCAGCCAAAGTGTTTTGGACTCCTGGAACATGGACCGCGGTGAGGAACAAACCATGTTCGATGGCCCAGAATGACATTCTCATGGCCTCCCAACAGAGAGGGTAAAAGAGAGTCCTCTCCATGCTTGCTGATGTAGAAGATGACAGACATGTTGTCCATCTGAATCAGGAGGGGGTCCAGACAAAGGTCCGGCTGGAATGCCTGCAGAGTACAGAGAATAGCTCTCATCTCCAAGACGTTGATATGAAGGGCTTGCTCCGATGAGCACCATGTTCCCTGGGTTCATTGATCCCAGAAATGGGCTCCTCAACGAAAATCCAATGCACCTGTGGTAAGTATCTGTTGCGAGAGTCTTTCCACAAGCAAACTCCCAGCTTCAAGTTGGGAGGAGTCAGCCACCACGAAAGGGTCTGAGTTACTGCTCTGGAGATCTGGATGGACTGGTCAAGATCATTTGCCCTCTGATTCCACTGCACCCAGAGAGTGCATTGGGGAACTCTCATGTAAAGGCGTGCCAAAGGAATGGTCACTATGACAGTGGCCATGTGACCCAGCAGCTGAAGCAGTGTCCGGGCCGGGATCTGGTGAGATGAGGAAATCCTCTGAGCCAGCATCCGTAGATGTACCGCCCTGTCGGGTGGAAGGAAAGCCTTTTCTTGCATGGTGTCCAAAATGGCCCCAATGAATTGCAATCATTGCCTGGGCAATGGGGACGACTTTGGGATTTTCAGGGTGCTTCCCTAGAATCCTGAACAGATGAAGTGTCCAATAAGGTGTATAGCAACTGGTCTCTGATGGAGGCTGCTAGGAGCCAGTTGTCTACATAGGGATAGATGAAGTGGCCATGTCTCCGAAGAGCTGCCACCACCGCAAGGCACTTTGTGAACACACACGGCGCCGAGGAAAGGCCGAAGGACAAGTTCTGGAACTGATAATGTTTTCCCTGAAAGGCAAATCTCAGGAATCTCCTGTGGGCTGGAAGCACCAAGGTATGGAGATAGGCGTCCTGCATATCTTGGGAACAGAGTCAATCCCCTTGATGAATCATGGGGATGAGGCCCAGTAAGGTTACCATCCTAAACCTCCTGTACTCTATGTAGCTGTTCAGGAGGCTTGGGTCCAGGATAGGGTGAAGATCCCGTGTCTTCTTGGGAACCAAGAAGTGGGAATAAAACACTACCCTTCCGCCTGCTGGGACGTGGATGGGTTCTATCGCCGCTTGCTCAGAAGAGCCTGGATTTCCTGTTGAATCAGGATGGCGCGGGAGGGAGAGTAAGAGGAGGTGACCGGAGTATTGTCCAGAGGAAACTGGACAAACACCAGTGCATGTCCCTTTTCTACCAACTGAAGAACCCAGGCATCTGCTTTAACTCTGGTCAATCCCTCTAGATAGAGGGAGAACCGACCCCCTACTGCTTCCCCAAGGACTCCGCTGTGGGGCAGGGGTTGGGCAAGGAGTCAGGCCTCGAGTCCAGAAGTGGGCAAGGTGACCTGAGAGTACTTGGAGCTCCAAGGTACCTGTGCACCTGTGGGCTGAGAGGGAACCTTGCGTTTGAAGGGTCCTCTTGCTTGCTGCCCCATGGACCGCTGACCCCCCGGGTGACGAAAAGACTCATCTCGTGGGGTTTGGCTCAGATTTGTACATCTGATATACAGACTGGACCGCTTTGCCAGAGTTCTGAAGGTTCGCGATCAACTTCTCTGTATCCTGTCTGAAGAGCATGGACCCTTGAAAGGAAGCATCCAGAACAGCATCCTGGAGATCCTGCCGGAAACCAGTTACTCAGCCAAGAGTATCTCTTTAGGCAGATGCCAGCTGCAGCAGCCCTAGCCGTGGTATCTGCCGAATCATGAGATCATCAAGATGAGTTTTCCAACGTCAAGGTCAGACTGCAATATGTCCAAGAGCTCCGACTTACGAGGAGAGTCCGGCTGTTTCTGAGCCAAATCTATGGCTTTCTGCCATAAGGACTTCTGCTATTGCACCATATGCGACAAAAAGTTTGGCGAATGCAGGTGGCAGAGGAGTAAACCTTATGGCTAAATTATTCCACCTGCTTTGATTCTCTGGTGGCTGTGAACTCATGTACTTAGGCTGCTGTGTCCTGCCATGAGCTGCTGTTAAGACCAGGGAGTCAGCTTTGGGGTGTTCCCCTTAAAAGGGTTTGTTTGTAGGAGTTTTATAGAGCCTGTCCACTTTCTTCAGAACTGCTGATGCTGAGGAAGTGTACCTACAGGCTAGTTTGGTGACACCTTGAAAGGGTGCCACTAATGGTGGGACCACCAAAGGCTTAGGGTCACTCGTTCCCAGAAAATAGGAGAGTCTCCTCCTTTCTGGGTCCAAATACTCTCTTTCTCATTGATTAAGATATTGGATGTGACGAATCACATCCAGAAAGGTAGGGTCATCCAGAGGATCAGAGATTCACGGAGTCAGAATGAGGGGAGGGAAGAAACCCTCCGAAGACCTGGAGGATGAGGAGGAACTCCTTCTGGACGAGTCTGAGGAGGGGAGGCCTGGTGTAGGAGCGCCAGTACCGATGGCCGCGGGAGTGGCGCCAGTAACTGAAGGAACAGAGGGATGAATGGTGGTGTCTCCGCTTGTGGCGCCTCGGGAACCCTTCATCTGAATCATCTGGTGAAGGAGTTACCTTCCGAGGGGGAGGCGACTTCCTGGGTGGTGGAGAAGGAGGTCTAGATGGACCCTGTTGTGAACCTGAGGGTGAAGGGCTCAGCAAGGGGGTGGGACGTTCCTTGGGCAGAAGGTCCCCCTTTACTGTATTCCTCGAGAAAAAGGGCCCCTATGTCTATCAGCGGCATCATAGGGGACCAAGAAGGGTCTAGCATCAGACCCTGTCAACAGATCTGGGGACTCCGGCGTGTCTGACGGCAGTTCAGCAGGGTGTCTGACGCCAGGCCGGTAGTCTGGTCTGGTGGCATCAGGTTGTCCGGTGGCAGCGGACCTGGCGTCGGGAGAGGAGTCTGCTTAGCTGGAGGCAGAGCCCCCCCGGCAGCATTCAGGAAGCCGGTGGAGCGGTAGTCTGCTTCGACCCAGGTGGCGAAGAGGAGGACGGGGTCGAGTGATGGGAATATTGTCTCATGCTCTGGGAAACGTACTCCGGACTGGAGATCCTGCTCCTGGCATCTCTTCCAGTCGTCTGACCCAGAGTGTCGGGCCCAACAATGAGGACGCCCCAACCTAGTGAACTCTGATCTCCCACAGGTGTGTGGACTCAAAGAAGCCACCTTCCGATGAGATCTGGAGCGGGAATCCGATCTGGGTCTATCCTTCTCTTTATGATGGTGCTTCTTGCTGGTCTTTTTATCCTTTTGGGAAGATGATGAAGACCCTGGGACAGAGGAGGAGGAGCCGTGGCTGGAGGGGGTCCTCTGCATGGCAGCTAGTTGCTGCTCCAACAGGTGGGTCTTCAATCAATCGCTTTATTTGTATAGCGCCTTTCAATATCAAGGTGCTGCACACACTGTTACAACAAATATAAAACCAGAAAGCAGCATAATTATTTAAAAATCATTTAGTCTGGGAAGGCCAGTGTAAATGAATGAGTTTTAAGCACAGATTTAAAACTGATGGTCAGGCATTCTCTCAACCGATGAGGTAGAGAATTCCACAGGGTTGGTACTGCAAATGAAAATGCACATGCTCCAGATGTTTTAAGACAAACCCTGGGAATCTCTAGCAATCCCTCACTGGCGGATCGGAGAGGACGATTAGGGGTGTAGGGAGTCAGGAGATCTTTCAGGTAGTCAGGTCCCTGTTCATGTAGGGCTTTAAAGGTAAGCAAGCCTACCTTACAGGTGATCCGCCACTGAACCAGCAGCCAGTGCAGTCCGCGCAGCACAGGCGTTATGTGACTGGACCTAGAGGTACCTGTCAGCAGCGTTCTGCACCAGCTGCAAGCGGCGGATATCAACCCCAGACAGCCAGAGGCAGAGGGCATTACAGTAGTCAAGACAGGCAGTGATGAAGGCTGTAAACCAATGTTGGAAGGTCACCCAGCAGAACCAGGTGTTTCACCTGGGAGATATTCCTCAGATGGTAAAATGAGAATTTGACTACGGCTGACACCTAAGATTTTAGGGTCAAAGCATCATCAAAAATAACACCCAGGTTCCACACCTGATCTGAGGTCTTGAGCTGGACAACCATCAAGCCATAGGCCTGACACTTGCCCAACCCCCAGACATGCCCCGGGGTGACCTGGGTCCACAACCAACACCTCAGTCTTATCCGGATTTAATCTCAGCCAACTAGTGCCCATCCAGTCATTGATCTCGGAAAGACAATTATTCAGCACAGAGATAGCATCAACCTGTCCGGGCACAAAGGACATATACAGCTGAATATCATCTGCATAGCAGTGAAAACTCAAGCTGCATCGCCTGATGATACCTCCCAATGGTAGCATGTAAACTGTGAACAACATGGCCACCAGTATGGAGCCCTGCGGCACCCCGTAGGACAGAGGGAGGGTGTCAGAGGAATAAATTCCAGTGACCACCCTCTGAGATCTGCCTGCGAGGAAAGATCGAAAGCAATTGAGGACTGTACCCGACAATCCACAAAGGAACCGCAGTCTCTCCAAAAGTACTCCATGGTCTATAGTCTCAAAAGCTGCTGAGAGATCGAGAAGGACCAAGATGGTACGTGCCTTTCAATCCCTCGCCATTAGGTCATTTAGTACCCGAACAAGGGCAGTCTCCGTGCTATGCAGTTTCCTAAAACCAGACTGAAGGGCTTCAGACATTGTGAGTTACAAGGTGATCATCCAGCTGCAGCGCAACCACCTTCCAATAAACTTCCTCACAAAGGGTAGGTTAGAGACAGGTCAGTAGTTAGCTGGATCGTTAGGATCCAAGGAAGGCTTTTTAAGGAGTGGTTGAATGACCACCTCCTTTAAGGAATCTGGAAAGATCCCCTCTTCCAAGGATCTCCATACAATTTCAGCTAGGATGGGGCAGATAACATCTAAACACCCAAAGGGAGGTAGGGCCCAGATCCAAACTACAACAGGCTGGGCACTAGGTCTGGACAATCTTCACAATGTCCATGAATTCTGGTCAGCTGAAATCCGTCCAGAGTGCTCACTACTTCCCATCGACCTCCGCAAACCCTCGTAGAGAGAGCCGGGCTGATTCCGGACCTGATGCTGGCAACCTTATCTGCGAAGAACCGAGCTAGCTCATCACACTTCTGTGAAAAAACTCTTCTGGACTGGATTGCACAATCTGTCAACAGTTCGGAAGAGCTGAGCCAGTCGATTCAGCACAGCAGAAATCTCCCTGGACAGGAACTCTGCCTTTCTTATGGGTGATTTCTGATTGATAGCCATTATAATGTTCTACCAATCTACCCTGTCAGCATCCAGGCCGGACTTCCACCAAGCTCTCTCCAGCCTTCGACTAACTCACCTCCACTACTTCAAGGACCCATCATACCATGGGGACCTTGGGTGAAGAGTGAGAGGTTGAACACGTGAACACAAACAGGAGCAATCAAGTCCAGGGCATCTCCCAGTGCCTTATTATAGGTTAGTACAAGAGCCCCTGGACTTGTAGTTTCACCCAGAAATCCCAATAGGTCCAGAACCGCCGCTAGACCATCTGTGGTAACGCCCCTTAAAGGGTGGTACCGGACCATCTCTGAATGGGTAGGTCCAATTTGGGGGGGGGGGGAGAGGGGGGGGAGAGAGCGCGCAGAAGCTGAACCCTATGGTCTGATGGTCAGACCAACACACTGGTTCCAACCCCAAATCAGAGATCTCCATCCCCAGGAGGAACAGCAGGGCCAATGAGTGACCGCCTATATGAGTAGAGGAGGTAACCACCTGTGTGAGGCCCAGCACTGTCATAAGCTGGAGGAGATTTTGACCAAATTGCAAGAGTTCATCGTTGACCAAGGCACTGAAGTCTCCCAGAATTATCAATCTGGGAGACTCCAATCCCATATCGATGAAGTCCGCAATCTCCTGCAGGAATAAAGCTCCATCACCTGGTGGACGGTAAATGAGTATCCTGCAACCTACACCCTCTCCCATAATACTCAAAGGATCTGGTGGTCCCCAATGGAACATCCACAAGGCCCAGCCTGGTCTTAAAAAAGATGGCTACACCCCCACCCCTTCGATCCAACCTCGGGTGGTGGATCACCAAGAACCCAGCCAGCACTGCAGAAGCCAATACTGCGCCTGCATTTTCATCCAGCAAGGTCTCGGTGATGCAAGCAAGATCCACCGTATCAACAAGATCAGCTATAACAGCAGTCTTGTTTTTGATGGACCTGGCATTGCATAACACTGACCGGGTCGGATGAGATGCTGGGGAAGACCTCAACTCCTGACCAGTATTAATTACTGGGCCCTTGGGTATGAAGACAAGGTAGGGATTATCTGTCCTGGCACCATTTCGCCCCAGGGCATTGCCTGGTACCTACCACTCCAATCTCCCCTCCCCAACAATTCCCCCACCATGCCCAGTTCTCACCCCTTTCCTGTGCCTCCTAGCAATCCCCAAGGATCGACAGCGTCCATAGATATCGGTCGGCAAATAAGGGCAGTTAAAGGGGCATAGATCCCCGAGCCAGGTGGGGGAATACTGCCTGACCGTCACTTGGCCTCCCCAGTACATTCTTAAAATAATAAATGCACACTAAATTAACTTAATTCCACCCAAATACAACTATAAAATACAAACTAAAAATAAATTACTCTATCCAAAAATATAAACAAACTACATAAACAAAAGTTACAAGCTTAATTACACTGCAAATACTTCAAATATTAAAAACAGATAACATAAGCATAGCCCAGTCCATGAAGAAACCACATAAAAAGTCTTAGTCCATGGAGCTTCCACTTCCTAGGGCCAAACAATTGTCCATTTAATGGACCCAGAAGACTCACTCCTAAGGTCAGCAGAGCAAAACTTATATTTATTTTTTTTAAACCTCAGTTTTTGTAAATTCTGGGCTTGAGATTTATGGAAACTAAATGCCAGTAATCAGTCCTCCATGGGCTCTCACCACCATGAAGAAGTCAAAAGCTGACCACGTTTTTCAGGTAATACAGTCCAAGACAGCTTTTTAAATACGAGAGGCAAACAGAATAAAACCGCTCATGCAGCAACTTACAGCTTTTACTCAAGACCTATAAATGACTGATGCATCTCCGGTGATTGAAACTGCGGCAATGCAGGCAGGCCTCCAAATCATGCGCAGAGCCTAAACAGATAAGGCAGGCCAAATAGCCATCCTTAGCCAGGATTTGTTTCCCGCAGGTACACTTCAATTTTCACCGCTGTGAAGTCGAAGATGGTGAAGACATGCACATTTAAACTTAGAATTATGTCGAAAAAATTGAGAAAACGCGATTGGCGCAAAAATGGCGGTCGACTAATAGGAAGCGTCCGTGGAGCCGATGTGCACGGGTCGATGGCGGGAAAAGAACTGAGATGTGGTTAGGGACTGCCCCTTTAGATCACTGGCCAACGCTGGAAGCGAGCTGACATCAGGGGCGGTCCCTGCTAGCTAGAAATTTTCCGTGGGGTCCTAGTGCCTGGCGACATAGTCTTAATGGTGTAGCCTGCTGCAAGAGCTCCAACTCGAAGTAAGATCTACTGTTACAGGTGAGTAACCTGTTTCTCCAAGAGCACAGATATAATCTATCCACACTTGGGCAGAATCCTAGCAGTTCTTCAGGAAGAGGGGGCAAGGTGCACACATCCTGTTTAGGGAACAGAGATTGGAGAACTGAGCCCCAAAACCAGCATCCCAGCATGACTCAAGGTCGATATGGTAATGGGAAATGAAGGCGTCTGCTGACCTCCCAGGTAACAGTCCTGCAGATTTCATGGATAGGGATGTCCCTGGAGGTAGCCACCGAGGCAGCGGTATGGTGGATGGAATGAGCCCTTAGCCCTAAGGGAGACTTTCTACCCGCCAACCTATAGCAGAGGTCAATGCAGGAGACTATCTACCTGCCAGTTCCCGCTTGGCTGCCGGCCTGCCCGTTGCAGCTTCAGCGTAAGTGACAAGTAGCTGCCAAACCTTCCCCGAACTCCAGCCATGCGCTCCTTATAATAGGTGAGCGCTCACCACAGGTCCAAAGGATGAAGTCCGTGCTCAGCCTCCAAGGTGTGACTGGTGAAGTACACCGAGAGATTGATCACCTGGTAAAGGTGAAAATCAGACACAACCTTCGGGAGGAACTTCGGGTTGGGGCGAAGGACAACCTTGTCCCTGTGGAAGTGCAAGCGAGGAGACTCCACCGAAAGTGCCGGGAGCTTGCTGATCCTCCTGGCTGATGTGATAGCCACTAGGAAGGCAGTCTTCCATGACAGATGAGACATTTCGCACCTGTGCTTCAGTTCGAATGTCTTGCTCATGAGCTTTGCCAACACCAGCAACAAGTCCCAAGGTGGTGGTGGTGGTGGTGGTTCATGCACCAGAGGGAAAATGTGGTCAAGGCCCTTAAAGATGTGCCAGACCACCTTTTCCTGCACCGACTGCTGATCGGCCCGTGCCCGGTAGGCAGAGATGGCTGCCAGGTGCACCTTAAGGGTTGTCAACCAAAGGCCCGACAGAGAGGGGCCAAAGATAGTCAAGGATGCTACCCACTGGACAGGACAAAAGGGTCCAGCCCCTTGCCCTGACACCAAATGGACAACCTCTTCCATTTGAAGGCATAGCATTTCCTGGTCGACTCCTTCTGAGAAGCCTAGACTATGTAGAAGACATCTTCAGAGAGACCCAAAGCCTGGAACTCTAGCCACTCAGGAACCAGGCAGTCAGGTGCAGGGATTGAACGTTTGGATGGAGTACCTTCCCTTGACTGCACAGCAGGTCTGGGCGGAAAGGAAAACGCCTTGGGAGCCTGCTGCTGAGCAGAATGGGATACCAGAACTGTCACGACCAGTCCAGAGCCACCAGGATCTCCCCTGCCATGTCCCTCCTGGCCTTGAGCAACACCTTGTGGATTAAGAAAACGAAGGAAGGCATAGAAAAGGCCTTGGGTCCAGGGCCTCAAGAAGGCAATCTCACTGAAGCATTCCCTGCTGGGGGTGGGCACAGTACAGCCTCAGCTTTGCATTCTCCCTGGAGGCAACAGGTTCACCAGTGGGGTGCCCCACTGGGAGAACAGGTTGTGTACAACCTCTGGGTGGAGAGACCACTTGTGAGATGCCTCGCCTACATGGCTGAGAGCATCCGCCAGTTGGTTGGAGACACTGGCTATATGGATGGCCAGGAGATAGACTTCCAGGCTGCGCACGAAGGTCCACATGTGGAGAGCGTCCTTGCATTGAGGACGGGAGAGGGTGCCGCCCCATCTGTTGAGGTAGTACATGGTCGTGGTGTTGTCTGCGTAGTCCTGAATGACCTGATCTCGAGCGTGGGGAGCAAAGGCAGTTAGCGCCAGCTGAACTGCTCGGAGTTCCAGCAGGTTGATGTGGCACCGGGACTCCTCAGGGGTTGAGAGCCCATGTACTCTGTGTTCCACAAGTGGGCACCTCAGTCCATGAGAGGCATCGGTCATCAGGATGACCGTTGGCTCTGGGCAGACAAATGGGATACCTTCCTGCAAATGTTCCAGGACTAACCACCACTGAAGGGCATCCCACATCAGCTGAGTCACAGTGACCAGCTGCTCGAAGTGGTCCTTGCGCTGACAATTGGCGTACCAGGTCCCACTGCAGTGAGCGCATTCTCCAGGAGGCCCAACGGACCATGTTGGTGCAAGCCGCTATATATCCCGGGAGGCACAGGAAGTCCCAAGCAGGGCGCAATTGCCCAACCTGAAATGATCGGGCAAAGGAGGAGAGCGCCTCTGCCCTGTCCGCCAGGAGCAGAGCCCTGGCTTTGCAACAGTAGCGCTCTGCCCAGATGAAACTGATCACCTGAGAGGGCACAAGTTCAGACTTGACCTTTCTGACCAGTAGGCCAAGAGAGACGCAGGTCTGGAGGGCCAGTTCCCTTGACCACTCCACCTCCTGCCTGGAGGGACCCGCAATCAGTCATCCAAGTAGGGGTTAAACCGGACCCCTCGGTGCCTCAAAGACTCTGGGGGCCAAGGACAGGCCGAATAGCATGGCCTGGAACTCAAAAGAATCCCCTCCACCTGGAACAGACTCTGGGATGGACAGATTGGGACATGAAAGAATGCATCTTGAAGATCCAGGGAACAGAACCACATCCTGCTCAAGAGATTACATAATCTGAGACAGTTACTATCCTGAAGGTGCATGGCCTGATGAACTTGTTCAGGTCGTGCAGATCTAAGATGGGGCGCGAGTCCCCCACCTCTCCCGTCCATTTTGGCACCAGGAAGTACCTGGAAAAAACAGGTTACTCACCCGTAACAGTAGTTCTATGAGTGGTATATGTTGTTCATCCACACTTCTTGGTATGCCCCTTTCCCTTTAAGGATTGCCAGAAGGTCTTCAAACTGGCTCCTCCCACCCACTCAGGTGGTACATCCCTCGGCTCCGCCCCATGACACCAGATCTTAGCTGGAAGCCAGGTTTTGTGCGTCGCAGCTGGAGAGGTTGGGTGGGTCCATGTGGATGAACATATACCACTCCTAGAACTAATGTTACAGGTGAGTAACCTGTTTTTCTAGGATCGTGGTTATGTTCATCCACACTTCTTGGCAGACTCCTCTAACAGTTATCAGGGAGGAGTGAGGCAAGGCGCTCCCCCCACTGATACTTACTTGGGGAAAGAGATTGGAGAACTGAGGCCCCAAAACCACCATCCCGGTGTGACTCAAGGTCGATGTGGTAATTGGTAATGAAGGTGTTTGCTGACTTCCAGGTAGCAGCCCAACAGATTTCCTTGATGGGGATGTCCCTGGAAGCAGCCACCGATGCAGCGATATGGCGGGTGGCTCCATGCCCGCCAACTCGTAGCAGACTTATGCAAGATGTAATCCACCTTGCAATAGTTTTGCTGCAGGTCTGCCAGAAGTGGCTTCAGCGTAGTTGAACAGCTGGCAAACCACTCCTCGAATTTCCACCATCCTCTCCTTATAACAGGAAAGGGCTCGTCTCAGGTCCAAAGTATGGAGCCTGTATTCGGCCTCCGAGGTGTAATTAGAGAAGTATACTGGCAGAGTTAACACCTGGCTGAAGTGAAGCTCTTGACACCACCTTTGGAAGGAATTTCAGGTGGGGGCGTAGGACAACCGTGTCCCTGTGGAAGCCCAGATAAGGGGAGTCCACTGAGAGCACCTGGAGCTCCCCTGTCCTTCTGGCAGACATGATAGCCACCGGGAAGGCTGTCTTGCATGGCACGTGTGACAACACACACTTGTGCATTGGTTCGAACGGCTTGCCCATGAGCTTTGCCAGTACCAGCAGTAGATCCCATGGAGATGGAGGTTCACGCACAGGAGGGGATATGTGATCCAGGCCTTTGAAAAAGCGCCGGACCACTGTCTCCTGCGCCATCGGCTGACTGGCACGCGCCCAATAAGCAGAGATGGCTGCCAGGTACACCGTAGGGGTCAATGACCAAAGACCCTCTTTAAGGAGAGACAAAAGGTAACTGAAAATGTTAGCGACAGGACAGAGGGTCCAGGTCCTTGCCCTGACACCAAATGGAAAAGGTTTTCCATTTGAAAGCATAACACTTCCTGGTCGATTCCTTTCTGGATTCCTTCACCACGGTGGGAACATCCTTGGAAAGACCCAAAGCCTGGAACTCTAGCCATTCAGGTACCAGGCTGTGAGGTGCAGGGATTGAAGGTCCGGATGGTATACTTTCCCCTGACAGAGAGATCAGGTCCGGGCGTGCTGGAAGCCACTTCAGGAGCCTGCAGCTGAGGCTGAGGAGATCTGGATGCCAGAACTGGTGTGGCCAGTCTGGGGCTACCAGAGTCACCGTTGCCTTGTCCCTCTTCACCTTAAGCAGCACCTTGTGGATCAAGGGAAATGGAGGGAAGGCGAAGAGGAGGCCTGGAGTCCACAGTCTCGAGAAGGCACCCCCCTGCAGCGAGCCCTGCTTTTTGGGGGGCATGAAACTGCCTCAGCTTGGTGTTGTCCCTGGAAGCAAACAGGTCCACCATCGGTTTGCCCCAGCGGGAGAACAGGCTGTAAGCTACCTCTGTATGGAGACCACTCATGGGATGTCCTGCTTAAGCAGCTGAGAGCATCCGCCAGATGGTTCGAGGCTCCTGCCACATGAATGGCTAGATCATCTGCTTCCAGATGGCTGATGAGGGTCAAGATGTGGAGCGCCTCCCTGCAAAGCAGGCGGGAATGCGTGCCGCCCCGTTTGTTGAGGTAGTACATGGTCATGGCAGTGTTAGTCTGGACTTGAACCACTTGACCCCGGAGCTGAGGAGCGAAAGCTGACAGTGCCAGTCTGACTGCTCTGAGCTCCAACAGCTTGATGTGATATCGGGACTGCTCGGGGGTCCAGAATCCATGGGCCCTTTTGTCCCCCAATCAGAGAGGCACTGGTCGTGAGGACAGCTGTCAGCTCAGGGCAGACAAACTGGATCCCTTCCTGCAACCGGTCCGGGACGGTCCACCACTGAAGAGCGTCCCACATCATCTGGGTTACAGTGATCAGCTGGTCGAAATAACTGTGGTGCTGAGTCCACTAGGTAGCCAGCTCCCACTGAAGGGGCATGTGCCACCGGGCCCAACGGACCACGGAGGTGCAGGTCACCATGTAACCCAGAAGGCGTAGAAAGTCCCAGGCAGGGCGTAATTGCCCAACCAGAAATGATCGGGCAAAGGAAGAGAGAACCTCCGCCCTGTCTGCCGGGAGCAGAGCTCTGGCTTGACGAGAGTCGAGCTCTGCCCCGATGAAGCACATCACCTGGGAAGGCACAAGTTCCAACTTGGCCTCGTTGATCAAAAGGCAGAGTTGGGAGCAGGTCTGGAGGGCCAGATCCCTGGACCTCTCCACCTCCTGCTGGGTGGGACATGCTAAGTGCCAATCGTCGAGGTAGGGGTAAATTCTGACCGCCCCGATGCCAGAGATGGGCTGCCACCACTGCGATGCATTTGGTGAAGACCCGTGGGGCCAATGACTGGCCAAACAGCATGGCTCGGAAATCGTAGAGGGTCCCTTCGGCTCTGAAGCGGAGGAACCACCAATGAGACGGATGGATTGGGACGTGAAAGAACACGTCCTGCAGATCCAGTGAACAGAACCACTCCGATACTGAATTCAGGTCGTGCAGATCTAGAATGGTGCGCTAGTCCCCCCCCAGTCCACTTGGGCACCAGGAAGTACCCAGACACACAGCCTGGATATGCTGGAGAATCCGCCACTGGAGCTACTGCCTCCTTGAGGAGAAGCTGAGCGATGTCTTGGAGAACTGAGTATGGGCAGATACTCTCTCCTCCCGCAGGACGTGGGCTCAACTTGGAGGGTACTGCTCGAATTCTAGAAGCAGTCCCTGACTGACCACCTCCAAGACCCACCTGTTCATGGTGATAGCGGACCAGGCGGAACGGAAGTGGCAGCCCCTGCCTCATCACTGAGCAGGCTTGGAGGATAATGATCCAGTACCTGAACCTTAGCCTCCTTTACAGACCTGGGAGGGCCTGGGCCAGGGGCGCCAAGCTTGAGCCTGCTGCTGCTCTCCTTGAAAGGAGGGTTGCTGGGCCGCAGGGGAAAAGTGCCAAAAAGGCTTCTGCTGCTGCTTCTTACTCAAAGAACCTTTAGCAGAAATGGTGTCCAAGGTGGCACTGGACTGCTCAATACGCTGAAGGTGACCAGCCACACCTGGACCAAAGAGATCGGTGCCCAGGAAAGGCACATCAGCTAGTCTGTGCTGAGTATCTGCCGGGAAAGAGGAGCGTACTAGCCAAGCCCTGCGGAGAGAGGCAACTGTGGCTGCCGAGCGGCCACAGGAGTCCCCAATGTCCAGAGCAGTCTGGAGCTGCTGTTTGGCAACAGCCCGGCCCTGATCTTGCTTGACCATGGTCTGCATGACCGCGCGGAGATGTGGGAGGACTTCATCCAAAGACCCCAAGAGGGCATGGAAGAAGTGTGCCATGATGATGGACGAACTTGCCTCACGGAGGCCTAAAGACGAGGCCACACTGACCTTCCAAGCCAAATGATCCAAGCTTTTGGATTCCTTCTCGGGAAGTCGATCAGTGTCGGCATAACTGCCAGTACGCCTGAACACAGAGGCAGTTACCAGGCTCTCGGCCGAAGGGTGCTATGTGAACCTCACGGGCACCGCATACTTGTGGATCATACGGGCAGATGGAGCTCTACAAGAGGCCAGGCCAACTACGGCCTAGGCCACAGGAAAGGCCTTCGTCGGGGTATCTCCTCCCTTGAGGATGTCCATGAGAAGGTACTCTGCCTTTTTCTGGATAGGCTTCAGGGGCATCCCTCTAGACACAAGAGATGAGAATGTAGGCCAGTCTCATCTGAATCTGAGGAATCCAGATACAAAGGTCAACAGCCCAAGTCACTTTTGACTCGCCGAGGGCGGTTGGAGGTGATGGTGACCTTAGAAGGAGCCCCTCCCACAGGCTGCTTGGGCAGTGGTTCCGCCATGATCGGTGGAGAGACAGATTTAAGCCAAACTGGAGGTTCTGCCGGCTCCATGGGCAGGGTAATCGACTTAATTGGCTCTGGCCTGGGAGGCGAAAGCCAAGTAATAGTCGGGGTCGGCATGTGACTGGTCAAAATCAGCTGTTGCCACATGAGGTCCTTGTAGGGCCGGAGTTTCCGCCGGAACCTCTCCTCATCCAAGGAGGACAAGGACGACTGATGGCATCACCTCGTTTTCGAGCGCTTGTGGCTCTTTCTCGGCCTGCCAGTGGAGGGGGGCCTGGAACCTGAAAGACATTGGCCAGACTGATTCGGTCGCTCGGGAGACATCGGCGGGACCGGTGATTTCCCAGGATCGGGGAAGACTTCCGAGAGAGGATTCCCAATGAGCTGGGTCTCCTCGTCTGGGAAAGCAAAGACCAGAATGAGAGTCTCGTCGACCGGAGTCAGCGACAAGGGGTTGATTGGATCGAGGTTTATTTCAACCTCATCGATCGACACTTCAGTTGACCGGCTGGACGGCAAAGCCGAGAAGCCAGCGGCCAAAGAGGCAATTTCGACTGAGGTCGAGACTGTTGGTTCCTGGGACTGAGATCTCTCCCGATCCCAAGAACATCTTCACCAAGACGAAGACGATCCCGGGTCCTTTTCCCGCTCACGGGACTGAGAGGAGTGCGTGCCCGAAGGACCCTCTCCCTTAGTCGGGAAAACTCTCAGAAAGAACCCGAGAAAGTGGAGCCCAGGTTGAGTGGAACGAAGAAGCTCCGAGAGGAAGATTCCGTGGCGCGAGCCGCTTCCTCCTCAAAGGCTTGCATACGCTCCAATTGCTCAGCGGATCCCACGGCTGCGAAAACTGCCTGAGCCTCCTTTGATTTCACCGGAGGTCCATTTTTCCAACCTCCCCAACTTCAGGTGTGCGAGACAGTCATCCAGGATGTTAGGGTGAAAAAGACGACAAAAATCACACTTCGAGGTGTCATGGTGACACGCAAGCAATAGATGCATGCGGTGTGGATTGGTGCACATCTTCACGCATGAACACCAAGAACCGGAGGAAGACTCAAAATCTAAGAGAACAGTTGTGATTGCTAATGCTTAACTAGATGTATTTTCAGAATAACCGAAGATTTTGAAGCCAGAGCCTATAAAATGTGGGAGCATTTAGGAGGCATCCTGAATCTTCCAGCGGAAAGGAAGATCTGGCATCATGGGGAGAAGCCGAGGGATATACCACCTGGGTGGGTGGGAGGAGCCAGCTTGAAGATCTTCCGACGATCCTTAAAGGGAAAGGGACATGCCAAGAAGTGTGGATGAACAACATATCCACAATCCTAGAAACCCTGGTTATTCCAGAGGGTCTGAGACAGGAGCCACAAACTCCCTTCCGAGGAGCTGGGCAATGTTGTCCCAAAGGGCTGACAGAATGCTGACGGACACCATGCCCTCCCGTGGGACGCGGGCTCAGCAAGGCGGGCAATGCCACAAATTACAGAGGCAGACCCTGACCGACCACCTCAAGAACCCACCTGTCCGTGGTGACAGCAGATCAGGCGGAAAGAAGTGGCTAAGCCAGCCCCCCTCATCCCATCACTGGGCAGGCTTAGAGGCGAAGGAAAGTACAGTTACGTAAGAACTTACCGTAACAGGAGATCTTCGAGAGGAGCTCTTGCAGCAGGCTATCACAATAAGGACTATGCCACAGGCACTAGGACCCTCCAGAAAACCTCTCAGCTAGCAGTACCCAGCAGGGACCACCCCCGACGTCTGCTATGCCCCGTCAGCCCTGGTATAAAAGGAGGCGGACCCAGCTCAACCCCAGTTCCCCCGTCAAGTCCCGCAAACGAGCCCTGACAGGAGAATGAGGCGATGCTTGAAGATGATGCTCTGCACATGTCAAAGGAGGGGATGGAGGGAGGGAAAGTAATGTCTGCTGCAAGAGCTCCTCTCGAAGATCTACTGTTACGGTAAGTTCTTACGTAACTGTACTATCTTACTTCGAGTGGGAGCTCTTGCAGCAGGCTATCACAATAAGGACTGAATCGCAAGCAGTCCCTTGCCAAGGAGGTAATCGACCCCACGAGGTGGAACAGAGGAAGCTGAACACAGAAGCTCAAGACAGGAATCCCTGAAAGACTGCCAGGCCAAAGCTGGCATGGCGTCTGGAGGTAATGTCCAAGCTGCAGTGCTTTACAAAAGTATGCACTGAATTCCAGGTAGCAGCCGCGCCTATGTCCCTAATCGATACATTCCGCAGCATGACGAAGGAAGCAGACACTCCCCTGGTGGAGTGACCCCTAACCAGGCCCGGAAGTGGCTTGTTGTGCTTCTCATATCAGAAACAAACAGTGGACAATCCATTTAGAAATGGTCTGCTTGGACACCGGTTTACCCAAGTGTTGTGGTGCGAATGACACGAACAGTTGCTCCGATTGACGGTGAGAAGCCGTTCGCTTAAGGTAAAACCTTACCCTCCTGTGGACGTCCAAAGTGTGAAGGAGAGCTTCTCCCCTGTTAGAAGGGGAAGGGAAATAAACTGGAAGGTCAACCGACTGGTTGAGAGTCAACTCCGAGACCACTTTGGAAGGAACTTAGGGTTTGTCCTTAGGGAAACCCTTTCCCTGTGGAAAATTAAATACGGCTCTTTACACATCAGAGCCTGAAGCTTGGAAACTCTTTGAGCTGACGTAATGGCAACTAAAAAGCAAGCCTTCCAGGAAAGAAATTGCAGCGCTTAGTCCACTGCAGGTTCAACCGGGGAAGAGTAAGCTTCTCCAACACAAAAAGGAGGTCCCAGGGTGGGACAGGATCCAGAATGGGAGGTCTCATGTGAAGAATCCCCAGTAAAAAGGTGCGGGCCACATCCAACTGGGCTAAGGCCCTGTCTCCCGAAAGGGCGTGATAAGCCGAAATGGCCCACATGTGCACCTTTATGGAGGAGTAGCTCAAGCCTTGCTGATATAAGGAGAGAAGGTACTGCAGAGTTGAGTTCACTGGACAGGTAATGGAATTCAGATGGTGAGAAGAGGCCCACAGGCAGAACCGCTTCCACTTCATAGCATAAGTGGAGCGTGTGGAGGGCTTTCTTGCTGACACAAGAACATCCGCCACCTCTGGAGATACCCCATACCTGTATTTTGCTACATCTGAAGAAGCCAAGCATGAAGGTGTAAGGATCGGAGATCTGGATGGACCAGCGCGTCCTGATCCTGGGACAGTAACTGCGAGCATATTGGCAGTGGGAACCAAATCTGCCCAGGCCACAGCGGGGCGATCAGAATCATTCGAGCCCCCTCAGCCTGCAACTTCAAGAGAACTCTCTGAATGAGAGGAAAGGCGTAAAGAAACCTCCCTGCCCAACAAAGGGACAACGCGTCCGGCCAGAAAACACCAGGCGTGGGCTCTTGCGAGCAGAAAACTGGCAGTTTGGCGTTGCGTGGTGACGCAAACAGGTCCAGCTCTGGACGACCCCATGTGTCGAACAGCTGATCCGCTACCGATTGCAGTAGCTCCCACTCGTACGCCTTGGATTGAGATCTGCTGAGACTGTCGGCCAAGTCGTTTAGGACAGCTGGAATGTGCATCGCATAGAGTGATGTGCCGCTCCAGTGCCCAATACCAGACTCTCATCGCCTCCCTCCCGGTAAGAATGAGTGCCCTCTTGCTTGTTGATATAGAAGACGACCGCCATGTTGTCCATCTGAACCAGAAGAGAGCCTGGTACGAGGTCCTCCTGAAAGGCGTGTAACACACTGAGGACTGCTTGCATCTCTAGTACATTGATCTGGAGTTTGCGCTCCTCGGGGGTCCAAATGTCCTGCGTTTGGTGGGCCCCCAGGTGCGCTCCCCACCACAAATCTGAGGCATCCGTTGTAAGGGTCTGATTTGGGGGCTCCAGACGGAAAAGGACCCCTTTTTCCAAATTGGGTGGATCCATCCACCAAAGAAGTGTTGTTCTTACTGGTTCTGTGACTGACCATGTGGTCTAGGTCGTCTGAGCACTAATCCCACTGCACCCTGAGCATCCACTGTGGGATCCTCATGTGGAGGCGGGCCAGAGGACTGACGGGAATGGCCGCGGCCATGTGCCCCAGAAGTCTGAGGAAGGTCCTTGCTGGGACCTGCGGAGTTACTAGAACCGATCCGGCTATTTCCTGCAAGCGATCGCCCCTCTCTGGGGGTAAAAAGGTCATGCCCTGGACCGAATCCAGAACCGCTTCGATGAAGACGAGTCTTTGGCTGGGTTCTGAGGAAGACTTTGGAAGGTTCCGAGTAATCCCCAGGTCTCGGAAGAGAGTATAGGTGTCTCCGAGAGCTTGAAGCAGGCGTGACCTGGACGGGGCCGCAAGCAGCCAATCATCCAGGTATAGGAAGACAATGTCCCTGACGCCTTAGAGCCGCAGCCACTACTGTCAAGCATTTCGTGAAGACTCGAGGGGCGGAGGACAGGCCTAACGGAAGAACTCGAAACTGATAATGTTCACCCTGGAAGTGAAACCTCAGGAACTTCCTGTGAGGGGGGGAAAGACCCCGATATGCATGTACGCATCCTGCATGTCCAGGGGGCAGAGCCAGTCCCCTTGGCGCAGCAGAGGAAGAAGTCCGGGAAGGGTCACCATCCGGAATCTTTTGTACTCTACATAAAGATTGAGAGCTGAGCTCCAGAGTGGGATGGAGGTCCTGAGTCTTATTTGGGACCAGGAAGAAGTGGGAATATCCCTTTCCCCACTGCTGCAAGGGGACCAGTTCTATCGCCCTTTTTTGCAAGAGGGCCTGTATCTCTCCTTCTATAAGGGGGATATGAGGAGGAGGATATCTGGAGAACCCTGGTGAAGTGTCTGGAGGAATCTCTGTGAACTCTAGTGTGTGTCCTCTCCTTATGATGTCTAAGACCCATTTGTTCGCAGTGATTGAGCTCCATCCCTGAAGGTAAAGGGAGAGGCGACCACCTACCACCTCCCTGGAACCTCCGCCAGGGGGAGTCGGTAGGGAGTCATTGGGCGGAGCCAGGTGTGGGTAGAGAAGCCTGGGAGGACCTGGGGCCACGAGGAGCGCCTCCAGGCTGCTGGCTGCAGTCTCTCCTCCGAAAGCCACCTCTCTGGCCCCATTGATTGACACGGGCTTGACCACCTGAGGGCTTACGAAATGGCCGCTTACGCTGTCTCCGCTGGTCTCCACGGTACATTTGGCGGCCAGATCAGATGGATTTGCCTTACTCTTGGAGGCAAGAGATAAGACTCCATCTCCTGCCCAAACAAAATGGTACCCTGGAGCGGCAAGTCCCAGATGCCGGACTGCAGATCCTGGTGAAAGCCAGAGACCCTCAACCAGGCATGGTGCCTGAGGCAGACACCTGATGCTGTCGCTCTGGCTGCCATATCCGCAGTGTCTGTCGTATGAGGTACGGAAAACATGTGTGCCTACGTCCGAGCCCGATTTTAGGATGTCCAGAATCTCCGCTTTTTTCTCGGAGTCTGGCAAGGCATTTACCAGGCTCCTGTCCCCACTCCCATAGCACGTTCTGGTACTGGACCATATGCGTTAGGAAATTCAGGGATCTAACCGAACAGGTAGAGGCAGAATACACCTCCTTCCCCACCTGGTCCAAATAACAAGACTCCAGATCGGGACGCTGCAAGCTGAGGTGTTTGGGCTGCTTAGATTTATCATGAGCAGCCATAATTACTGAAGAGTACACCTGAGGGTGTTCGGCCAAAAATGGTTCATCCCTCGGGGCTCTGTACAGCCTGTCCGATTTCTTTGGAACTGCCGGGACCGAAGCCGGACGCTTCCAGGTAATCCGAGTGAGGTCCTGGAATGTGTCCACCAAAGGAGGCACCACCAAGGGTTTAGGCTCCTTCTGCTTCAGGTACTTAGCTAATCGCTGGCGTTCCGGATCCAGGTCCTCCGTATCCCACTTATTGGAGTCCTGGATGTGCTTCATGACGTCCATGAAAGTAGGATCGTCAGGAGGCGAGCGGGGCTGGTCCTTCTCTCCCAGGGAATCCCTGATTCCCAAAAAGGAAGAGGAGGAAGGGCTACTGGGTGTTGAGTAGCCAGACCTATCCCTGTGACTAGCCCCACTCGAAAGTCGGTGATTTACCAACAGATGGTCCAAAGGCCGACGGTCACGAGACCAATGTCGGTCAGAGGACCGACGTTGGGAGTGGTCCCTTCTAACAGAGCAGCAACTGCTCCTGGTGCGAGACCTGACCCGGCGTCAGCCAACAGAGCTGGTGGAGCGCCGGTGTCCGTCTACGGATCGTGAAGGGGAACGAGCCTTGGGAGGAAGTGTAGGCGGCCTCTCGGGGGTCTTCCTAGGCAAAGAAGCACCTCCTGGCTGTGGTTCACCCAAAGGGTCCGGAAACGGTGATGGGGCTCGCTTCCGGGGGGGGGTGGGGTGCTTCTGGACCTGCCACCACTAGAAGGAAGAAAAGATCCTGGAGCTCGTCCTTCATAAAGATGGAGGCTGCTTTCCCCGGAAAGGGAATATCCGGAACGTCAGCCCTGGAAGGAGAGTGCCCTGCAAAGCCCCGGGGGGAGGACGACTTGGGGGAGGGAGACGCAGCCCCTTCGCCGGCAGCGCCTAGATCTGTCGCCCCATCACCCAGCGTTGGTAAGGGGACAGCCTGATCTTTGGATTTTGGACGCTCCAGAGTCTGTAAAACCACAGGCTTTCTTGGGAGGTAGGAGCGAGACCAGGACCTGGACCGGTGCCAGGACCAACTACGGTCTTTTTCGCGGGACCGCTTGGTTTTATCCTTCTTTTTCACCTTCTCCCCTGAGGTGTGCAAATCCATCTTTTTCTCAAGAAGGTACACCTTCAGACGGCGGATCCGAGTCTGGCTGGTAAATCTCTGGCAGGACGAACAGGCCGCGGTGTCGTGCTCAGGCCCCAGGCAAAAGACACACTTCTTGTGGCCATCCTTAGATGGTATCTGGTGGCCGCAACTGCACTTGACGACGTGGGGTCCCGACAAGGAGATTGAGGACGGTGAAGACATATGTCGGTGACTAAAAACTGTCAAAAAAGTCGTAGAATTAATAGAAAAAAGGCTGAAAACCCCAACGTTTTTTAGCTGGTACTGGCAAGCCAAGACCGAAGAACTCTTCATGTGCGCGGGACGCGGCGGGAAAAGAACTGAGGTGGAGCTGGGTCCGCCCCCTTTTATACCAGGGCTGACATCAAGGCGGAGCTGACGTTGGGGACGGTCCCTGCTGGGTACTGCTGGCTGAGAAGTTTTCTGGAGGGTCCTAGTGCCTGCGGCACGGTCCTTATTGTGATAGTCTACTGCAAGAGCTCCCACTCGAAGTAAGATGATATAAACTTACACACGAAATCGCCAACAGAAACAAGCCACATGGTTTATCAAGTCTGCAGCCAGCACTTCATCTTGCAGCTGCCCCTCCCCCCACCACCGCATCCCTTCCCCTAAATCTGTCCCACCCCCTTCTGAAACTGCCCATCTTATAGGACATCAGATCTTCCGATAGGGTATTCCACTTGTCCACTACCCTTTCTGTGAAAAAGTGTCCCCTTACCTCCCTCTAATCTCAGTCCACGCCCTCGTATCCCTCCCTATCCTCAGCTGAAAAATCCCTTCTATGTTAGTCCCTTTCAGATACTTAAAGGTATCCATCATATCCTCTGTCCCTCCTCTCTTCCAGCGAGTATATTTTGAACTCTCTCAATCTGTCCTCATAAGGCTTGCCCCCCCCAAACACCCTGTATCATTTTCATGGTCCTGCATTGCACCCCCTCCAATAACCTTATGTCCCTTTTCATGAACGGGCACCAGAATTGCACGCAATACTCCAGGTGGGGCCTGACCAATGATCTGTACAGGGACAGTATAACCTCACTCCTCCTTGCTATACACGCCCAGCATTTTGTTGGCCTGTGCTGCCGCCTTCCTGCACTGGGCCGAGTTGTTCATGCTCCCTGTTATTACTCCTAGGTCCTTTTCCTCTGTGGTACTTCCCAACTGCACTCTATTCAAATGATAGTCCCACTCTTGTTTCCTTGCTCCAAAGTGCAACACCTTGCACTTCTTGGCACTGAAACCCAGCTGCCATGTTTCTGCCCACTCCTGCAGTTTAGTCAGGTCCTCCTGCAGCCCCTTCTACACGTCATCAACCACGGCTCCCATTTTGGTATCATCTGCGAACAGGCTGATCTTGCTCCTGGATCCTGTGTGAAGTATCGACTATATATATCCCAAACAGTGCCAGTTCCAGTAGTTCCCTGTGACACCCCACTCGTCACTGCTCTCAGTGACGAGAGTCCCCCACCACCACCTTTCACTGCCTCCCCCTCAGTTTGTGATCCAATTCACTAATTTTGGCCTTGCCCCCACATATTCCAGCTTTCCTCCCCAACCACCTATGTGGTACTGAATCAAAGGCCTTGCTGAAGTCCAAATACAGGATATCCACTGCATGGCCTTTGTCCAGTTCCCATGTCACTCAGTTATAGTATTCTACAAGGTTGGTTTGGCATGATCTTCCTGCTACAAACCTGTGCTGCTTCAGATCCTGGAGACTACAGTCCTCCGGAAAGCTCACCACACTCTCCTTGAGGATGGTCTCCATGAGCTTCCCCACCATCGATGTGAGGCTCACTGGCCGATAGTTTGCTGGTTCACCCTTTGGGCCACTTTTGAGAATGGGTAAC
Source organism: Neoceratodus forsteri (assembly GCA_016271365.2). Lineage (NCBI taxonomy): Eukaryota > Metazoa > Chordata > Ceratodontiformes > Ceratodontidae > Neoceratodus > Neoceratodus forsteri. The sequence continues at coordinate 128,656,417 of JADMNL010000031.1, read as the reverse complement.
ACGTGCAACACCCTCCATTCCTGTGGTACACATACCGTGTCCAGAGAGGTGTTGAAAAGGTCGGCCAGTGGCCTCGCCAGGACCTCCGCTAGCTCCCTTGGATGAATGTCATCTGGTCCTGGTGCTTTGTCCACTCTTAAGAGCCCATAGCCCTTCCAGTACCCTGCCCTCTGTAATCGCTACATCTGTTATCAATTCCCACCATCATCCTAGGAATCTCCCCCTTCCCCTGGGTGAATACTGAGCAGACATACTCGAGTGCTTCTGCCTTCTCTTCCCCCCTCTCTACCCACCATCCTTTTTTATCCTCACCAGTTGGTCCTTATTCCTCCTCCTCTCTCCAATGTATCGGAAGAAGTCTTTCTCTCCAGTCTTGATACCTTTCGACAGCTGCAGCCACCTGGCACCCTTAGCCGCCCTGACCATTCCTGTAACCTCCCCTGAATTCTCTGCATACTTATCCTTATCCCTCTCCAATTTCCTATACTGTCTAAACGCTGCCCTGTTGGACCTCACCCCTGCCATGACACCCTACATCAGCCAATTTGGTTTCTTTGCCCTCGTTTTTTACTTTTCTTCCTCGTGCATGCTACTATAGCATCTACCAACCCATTCTTTATAAACCCCCATTTCTGGTCAGCATCTATGTTCGGTTGCAAACCTGCCAGGTACCTTCCCAGAATTTCCCCCATTTTCCCCAAAGTACGCCCCCCCTTAAAGTCAAACACCCTTGTGTCCGTTTCCCCCTGTATCCCTCCCCATGTTGAGCTTGAACCACACTGAACAGTGGTCGCTCCCAGCCAGTGGTTCTCCGACTCCCCATTATTCAGTACTAGGTCCAGGGTCCTCCCTCCCAGAGTCTGTTCCCATACCAGCTGCATAAGGAAGCTTTCCTGGAAAGCCTCGAACAAGACCAGTTCCCTTGCACTTGTGGTGGATGGTGTTCCCCACTCTACCCCCAGTAGGTTAAGATCCCCCACCACTGTGCTCCCCCTCTTGCAGACCTCTTGATTTGGTAAGTCAATTCCGTATCCAGGTCAATCCCCTGGTCAGGTGGCCTGTACACCACACCCACCGCCTTGTTTTTTGCATCACGAAATTGCAACCACAGGGCTTCTGTCCTCCCTTACATAAATTGTCCCCACCCTAGTCTTGTCCTTCCTGTATATCCCAAACCCAGGTATCATCATGTCCCAAATCCTGGTACTGGGTGGCCCAGGTTTCTCTGATTGCTGCAATGTCTACCCTCTCCACTGCCAACAGAGCCTGTATGTCTGCTGCCTTATTTCTCAGGCTTCTTGCATTCAATGACACCACCTTCCAGCCCAGCTCCCTTCCCTCCTTGGCACTATTCTTCCCTCCACTATTTCTCCCTGTGCACCCTCACTAACTTCATTTGTAACTAGGGGGGGCGAGCTTCCAAGTCTCACCTTTTCAGACCTGCTCCCTACCAGTGGGCCCCTTTCAACCACCCCCTCTTCCTAGTTTAAATCTTTAGTTGATACATACCCCTCCAGCCCGTTTCAGTATTCCCTTCCCTCTTGTACTAAGGTGTAGCCTGTCTCCTGTACAGGTCACTATTGCCCCATACGTTACCCCAGCCTGCCACCAGTCCGTACTTCCTAGTGCAACACCAACCACTCAGTCAATAAGACGTAGTTACGTAAGAACTTACCGTAACAGTAGATCTTCGAGAGAGGCTCTTGTAGTAGGTAATTACATATAGGACTGACGCCGGCAGTCGGCAGGACCACGGAAAAATTTCTAGCTAGCAGTCCCTGGCGAGGACACCCCACATCAGGTGACCGGCGTCCAGGAGGCGTCGGTATAAAGGTGGACCGGACGCCCGCTTCTTCCAGTTCTTTCCCACCACAGGCCAAAAGAGGTCGGACGAAAGAAGAGCGGATATTTCCCTCAATGGAAAAGGAGCTGAAAAAGCCTAGGGGGATGGAGGGTGGGAAGGTATTACCTACTGCAAGAGCCTCTCTCGAAGATCTACTGTTACGGTAAGTTCTTACATAACTGTACTATCTTACTTCGAGAGGGCTCTTGCAGTAGGTAATTACATATAGGACTGAATTCCAAGCAGTCTGGAACAAAGAGAGGCACCGGAGGAGGAAACTACTCCAAAGGTCGCTCTGGTTGTGCAAGTCTCAAGATAGGAGGCCTTGCAGAACAGCCAGCCGAAGCCTGCTCTATCGGCGAGAGGCAACATCCAAACTGTAGTGTTTCGTGAAGGTATGGACGGAAGTCCAGGTGGCGGCAGCGCAGATGTTCCGCACAGACACATTCTTGAAACAAGCCGCAGAGGCAGCTACTCCTCTTGTGGAGTGATTCTGACTTGACCCAGGAGGTCTTGTTGTATTTGTCATAACAGAAAGTGATGCAATGAGCCAACCACTTAGACAGGCATTGCTTGAAACAGCATTGCCTTCCCTTTTTATGAGCAAAAGCGCGAACAACTGATCAGTCTTTCTGAGATCCTTCGTCCTGTTGGTGTAGTATCTCAGAATCCGGTGAACATCCATAGTATGGAGTAAATACTCCCCTTGATTAGAATACTGCGTAAAAAATGCAGGTAACTCTATGGACTGATTTAAGGTAGACTCTGCTACTACTTTAGGTAGAAACTTAGGATTCGTGCGAAGAGCACCTCGTTCCTTGTGAAAAATCAAGTAGGGGATTTTACACACATCAGAGCCTGGAGCTCGGAGATTCTTCGAGCTGAAGTAATGGCCACCAGGAAGAGCGTCTTCCACGAAAGGAACTTCAAATCCACAGAAGCTGCAGATTCGAAGGGAGGAAGAGTAGTTTTCTCGAGAACAAAGTTCAAGTCCCAAGGGGGAGCAGGAGTACGGATGGGGGGGCCTCAGATGGAGGAACCCTCTGAGAATGGTCTTGGAGACCTCCAGTTGAGTAAAAGGCTGGTCTGCGAAGGGAACATGATAGGCCGAAATGGCCACCATGTGTACCTTCAGAGAGGAATGGCTGAGACCCAGGTCAAACAGATGACGTAGATACTCCAGCAGAAGCCCCGCTGAACAGGAGAAAGGTTCCACGTTCTTGGAAGCAGCCCAAATAGTGAATCTTTTCCACTTCATTGCGTAAGTGGATCTGGTGGAGGGTTTTCTGGCCTCCACTAAAATCTCCTCCACTTTGGAAGACACTCCAAAACGGGACTGGGCTAGGTCTGCAGGAGCCATGCATGCAGTTGAAGGGATTTGAGGCCTGGATGGACCAGGGTCCCCTGATCCTGGGTCAACAAACCTCGAGACAGAGGAAGAGGAGGATCCTCTGAATATTGTTGGAGAAGAGAGAACCAGATTTGCCTGGGCCAGAAAGGAGCGATCAGAATCATTCTCGCTCCTTCTGAAGCTAGTTTCTGCAAGACTAGTGGGATAAGTGGAATTGGGGGAAAGGCATATACAAATCTGTCCTTCCAGTCTAGAGACAGAGCGTCGCTCTTGAATGAGCGAGCAGAAGATGGGAAGTTTTGCGTTTGGGGGGGATGTGAACAGGTCGACCTGTGGTGTTCCCCAAAGTTGGAAGATATTGTCTAGGACCTCTTGGTCCAGTTCCCACTCGTGAGTCAGAACAGAAGAGCGACTTAGCTTGTCTGCCAGTGTTGTCGACTCCCGGAACATGAATTGCCGTGAGGTGAAGGTCGTGTTGTGTTGTCCAATCGCAAACCCTCATTGCCTCCCTGCATAGAGGGTAGGACCGAGTCCCTCCCTGCTTGTTGATATACCACACCACGCACATGTTGTCCGTCTGGATGGCTAGGTGGCCGGGAAGGATGTATTGGTGAAGGGCTTGGAGAGCGTACAACACTGCCCGAAACTCAAGCACGTTGATGTGGAGAGCTTGTTCTAGCTTGGATCAAGGGCCCTGGGTCGGATGAGGGCCTAGATGGGTTCCCCAACCTTCACCTGAGGCGTCTGTGGTTAGAGTCTGGGAGGGGGAGGACGAAAGAAAGGAACTCCACGAAACAGGTTCTCTCGAACCATCCACCACTGCAAGTCTCGCATCATCGGCAAGGAGATCAAAACTGAGTGATCTAGGTCGTCCACTAGCTGATCCGACAGAGCGTAGGGTCCGCTGAGAGATCCTCATGTGGAGTCGAGTGCAAGGTACCGTCGGGATAGCAGCCACCATGAGCCCGAGAAGGTGAAGGACCGACCTCGCAGAGACCATCCTGCGGTCAGACAACAGACTTATTTGGGTCTGAAGGGTGGCCGCTCTGTCCAGAGGCAGGAAGGCCTTGCCCATGGTCGTAACGAGGATCGCCCCAATAAACTGTAGCCTCTGGGATGGGTCCAGATGAGACTTGGAATGGCTGATGGTAATACCCAGGCAGGCAAAAACCTGCTTGGTAAGGGAGAGGAAACGCAGGAGTTCCTCCCTGGACGAGGCCGCCAGGAGCCAGTCGTCCAGGTACAGGAAAACCTGCACTCCCTTGGTACGCAGGTGGGCCGCCACCACTGCCAGGCATTTGGTAAAATCTGGGGCCGAGGATAGACCAAACGGGAGCGCCTTGAACTGTAGTGGTCCCCACAGGTCTGGCAAGAGTATCTGGGAAGATGGGTAAATGGGAATGTGCAGATAAAGATCCTGCATATCCAGAGCACAAAGCCATTGACCCGGCCGGAGGAGGGGCAGAAGGCTCTGCAAAGAGAGCATCCTGAACCTTTTGTACTCTACGTAAAGATTCAGGGAACTGAGATCCAAAATTGGTCTGAGATCTCCCGTCTTCTTTGGGACCAGGAAGAAATGGGAATAGTAACCTGTCCCTTATAGATGAAGGGGGACAGGCTCTATTGTTTGCTTCAGCAGAAGAGCAGAGATTTCCTCCTGGACCAAGAGAAGATGTTCCCGTGAATACAACTTCAGAGGGGGGTGGCGGGGTGGTTTCTGAAGAAACTCTATGGAGTGTCCTTCTGCTAGGAGCTGGAGCACCCAAGAATCTGTGGTTATCCTCTCCAATCCCGGAAGGTGGAGGGAAAACCTCCCTCCTATCGGTTCCTCCGGGGAGTCCGGAGGCAGTGGGAGGGGAAATGAGTCAGGTGGTGTGGGGCAGCGCCACAGCTGAAGCACCCACTGCTTTTCTGGGTTGGGGGGGGGACTTGGCAGCTGCGGGGGCCCGGCGTTTTGTGGCCCGCCTTCCCTGGGGTTTCGCCTTTGGTAGATTCTGTCTGTGAAAGGGACGGCGCTGCTGCTGATGGGGACGGTACATGGAATCAACTGACTTCAGAGCCGTCCTCTTCTCTTGCTAATCGGTGATGATGTCCTTGACATCACCCCCAAAAAGCACCGACCCCCAGAAGGGTGCTTCCTGAATAGCAGATTGCACCTCTGGGACCAAACCTGACATGTGGAGCCAAGCATGACGCCGTAGGCCTACAGTGAAAGCTGAGCTCCGCCCAGCAGTGTCCACTGCATCGTATATCGCACATAGCATGTGTCGACTGGCCGAACAAGCAGAGCGGACGAGATCAGCCAACTCCTGCTTGACTTGGGAGTCAAGCAAGGAGTCCAGTTTGGCTTCCGCCCGAGTCAGGATGGCCTTCTGGTAGTCCCCCAAGTGGCAGACATAGTTCAGGGCCCTGATCCCCAGTGTGGAGGAAGCGTGAATCTTTCTCCCATACTGGTCCAGAAGGCGAGATTCCTTATCAGGAGATAACGCGCTAAGATGTTTAGGGTTCGCCGACCGGCCATGAACGGCGCTAATCACGACGGAGTCCGCACGAGGGTGACAATCCAGGAAATCAACACCCTCTGGAGCATGATATAGCCGGTTCGACTTCCTAGGAAGTGGGGCTAAGGCCAACGACTGTTTCCATATTGTGGTAATAAGGTCGGCGTGAGGCTCTATCCAGGGTGGCACCAAGGTAGGAGCTGTCACGGGCAGATCCAGATGTTCAGCGAGTTTCAGACGCTGAGGATCTGGTTCCAGGGAGTGCCACTGATGAACCTCCTGGATTTTCCTAAGCAACTCCGTAAAAGAAGGATCCTCCAGAGGAGTCCTTGGCCTGGGGTTCGACGGAGAGCGAGGCTCGTCGTCTCTCTCGGAGCAGCCGTCGGAAGAGTCCGAGAGTGAAGAGGAGGATGAAGAAGAGAAAGACTCCCTTTCCCGAACTGGGGGAGGAAAGGACCCTTGGAAAATCCCTTGGGAAGCGTATCCTGCCCTTCTCTGGATCCAGGTGGAAGAACCCTGGAGTCCGGAGGTGGTGAGGGAGTGTGCTGCCTCGGGCGTATGGGAACCTGGGACGGCACCGTCGCCGGAAGGCGGCGCTTGACCTCTTTGGTGAGCTGAGCCTTGGCCTCAGCCCACCAGAGGGCCACAGTCTCCTGCAGGTCCACCGGCGGCTGCGACGGCTGTGGAGGAGGCGGGGATAAGGATATGGGTTATAACCGCAGAGAGTGATATAAAACCCGACTGAGGTAGCCCAAGGCCGGGTATTGTAGCGCCTGGTACTGTGGTGCCGGATATTGCGTCCCAGGTCCCTCGCAACGATTAGGATGAGAATACCCGGAGCTGGGGGCTGCACAGGCGTCCGCTGGAGGCCCCACGGGCGGTCCATAGTGGAGAGCTGGAGGCCCGATGGGAGCGGAATGTCTCCCCGGCCGGTGGCAGACATCAGGGCCGACGGGAGAGGCCCTGGCGCCGGAGGTTCCAGCATCGGAGCCGGCGTCCGGGGAGCCGAAGTCAGGTCCGGCACTCCAGGTGGAGGAAGGACTGACGGAGGCAGAAGATCCCCAGCTTCGCCCAGGGACAGAGGGGAAAAGTCCCCGGGGTCGGGTTGGGGAGACTCTGGTTCCCCAGATGGCAGCGAAGGCTGCGGGGAACCGGGTACGACGGACGTGGGGGGTCCATCGTCGGTTCCTTTGCTGGCCGGACGTCGGATGAGCAGACGTGAGGCTTAGCGGCGAGCACCGGAAGAGCCAACGTCCGACTTATGAGAGCCATCACTGGAGGCAGGCCGAGCAGCGTGACTGGCCTGGTCCGGTGGAGGGGAGGCCATGCGTTGCCCCGGAGGGTCGGACGCCTCACCGGCCCTCTCCGGGCAGACTTCAGAGGAGTTGCCCACAGTGGTAGGCCGCCAGCCTGCGGGCGAACCAGGGGCGGAGGCCTCCAACTGCCCGGAGGCGCCCGCAAGGCCAGAGCGTGAGCCAGATGGGTGGGCCGACGCCCCCTCGGAAACCTCCGAGGCGGGCGTTGAGGAGCGATCCCCCGGAGGGGATGTTACCTGCTTCCCAGCGACTCCCGAAGGAGACGCGGTAGAGGAACCCTTGTCCCGGTGCCTCTCCTCCTTCCTATGGCCTTTGGGGGAAGTGGACGCCTGCCTCAGTTTTTTTGAGCTCCTTCTCCGTAGAGCTCATTTTCTTCTTTAGAATATGGGCTTCCAGGGAATGCTGCCGCCTTTTCCGGGTAGCCGCGTTGAAACTGAGGCAATGCTGTCACTTCTCGACCGGGTGATCGGGGTCTAGGCAGAACAGGCACAGGGAGTGGCCGTCCTTGTGCGCCGCACGAATCGCACTTATTCTTGTGCTCGGAGGGTGTAGGGGCGACATACACGCCTTCTAGTACTGACGTTATTCGAAAAGTAAAGATTTTCGGAAAAAACGACAAAGGTAGGGTATGATTTAAGCACAAACTTTTCCGCGAGACGCTGCACGAGCTAACGGCGGGAAAGAACTGGAAGGCAGGCGTCCGGGACTGCCCCTTTATACTGACGTCTCTTGATGCTGGTCACCTGACGTGAGGGCGGTCCCTCGCCAGGGACTGCTAGCTAGAAATTTTTCTGTGGGGTCCTGCCGCCTGCCGGCGTCAGTCCTATATGCAGTTACCTACTGCAAGAGCCCTCTCGAAGTAAGATCTCCTGTATCCCAGTTTTCCTTGCTGTACTCACAGGAGACTGGGGATCACCTCTGAGAATGCCACTGACACCCCCAACCCCTTACACTACTTTCCCAACTCCTCAAACCTCCTCTTTATCACCTCTACTGTCTCCCTCTGGTGTTGGAGCCCTCCAGCTGGTTGGTCCTGGGGGACTTCAGTGCCTGGGTCGATGAACACTAGCTTTTTGGCCAAAACTTCCTCCAGCTGATGATTTCATTGGGCTTCACACAGGTTGTTACTGCTGCTACCCATACTCAGGGTCTCTCCTTGGATCTGGTCACCCTGGGGATGGAGATCTCTGGACTGGTGGTGGAACCAGTTGAGTGGTCTGACCATCACTCCATAAGGTTCAATTTTGCGGCACCCCCCCCCCTTTGAGACCAACCCCTTTGGAGATGGTCCAGTACCGTCCTTTGAGGGGAGTTACCCCTGTGGGTCTGATGACGGTGCTGGACCTATCGAGTCGGCCTGTGGAGTGCATGGATCCAGATGTCTTAGTAGTGCACTATAATAATATGGTGCTGAAGGTTCTGGATTCCGTAGCTCCTGTCCGTGTTCGCCCCCTCTCCCTCAGTCCCTTTGGTTTGATGGGACGTTAAGGAGAGTCGGGCGAAGATTGGAACGCTGCTGGCGGAAATCTGGTCTGGAAGATGACAGACTTGTATTGGTGGCCCATTACATGGACTATCAATCAGAAATCTCCTGTAAGAAGGCAGAGTTCCTGTCCAGGGAAATAGCTGCATCAAGAAACTGACCAGCTCAGCTCTTCCGGACCGTGGACAGATTGTGCAATCCAACCTGTCTGCGGGGTCGGCGAGCATTTTCACAAATAAAGTGTGATGAGTTTGCGCGGTTCTTTGATAAGGTGTCGATGATCAGGTCAGAGATCTGCAGTTTGCGTTCAAATAAGCACGGCGGCGGTTGATGCGAGGCTATAGGCCCTCGATCTATCTGGATGGATTTTGACCAGCCAGCGATCCTGGATATCATTAAGATTGTCCAGGGCTTGCGACCGACTTACTGTAGTATGGATCCTGGTCCTACATGCCTCCTTGTGGGGTGTATGGATGTGATCGGACCAGTCCTTGCTGAGATAGTCTGGTGCTCTTTGGACCAAGGGGTGTTTCCAGAGTCTCTAAAAGAGGCTACTGTGACACCCCTTTTGAAGAAACCTTCCTCTGACCCAGACTGTCTTGCTAACTACAGACCGATCTCTAACCTGCCCTTTTTGGGCAAGGTTATTGAGAAAGTAGTCGCATTGCAGCTCGAGGACTTTCTTACCACCCATGAAGTCTATGATCCTCTCCAGTCCGGTTTCAGGAAGAGGCATAGTACCGAGACAGCATTGGTTCGGGTACTTAATGATCTCCTAATAGCGAGAGATCAGAGGAGCCGTTCAATCTTGGTTCTCGTCTATCTCTCTGCAGCATTTGATACCGTGGACCATGGGATGTTGCTAGAACGCCTTTGGCTGTTCTGTGGACTGTCAGGGACAGTCCTCAGATGGTTCCAGTCTTTCCTCACGGGCAGAACCCAGAGGGTAGTATCAGGAATCTTTTCCTCAGCTCCCTTTGCTCTGTCCTGTGGAGTGCCACAGGGTTCTGTGCTTTCCCCCATGTTGTTCACGGTGTACATGCTGCCGTTGGGGGACATTATAAGGCATTATGGGCTGAGTTTTCACTGCTATGCAGATGATATTCAGCTCTATATGTCCTTTGTACCGGAACAAAATGACGCTCTACTGGCCTTAAACAACTGCCTCGCTGAGATTCAGGGCTGGATGAGTGCTAACTGGTTAAGACTGAATCCGGATAAGACCGAGGTGCTGGTGGTGGACTTGGGTTACCATGCAGAGAAGTTGACTCCTGGATTTTCCTCTGGCCTTGTGTTGGGGGTAAACAGCTGAGACCTTCTGAACAGGTGTGAAATCTGGGCGTTATTTTTGACGGCGAGCTGACACTGAAGGCACAGGTGTCGGCCGTTGTCAAGTCTTCCTTTTATCATCTGAGGAATATTGTCCGGATAAAACACCTTGTTCCACACGATGACCTTCCTGTATTAGTCCACGCCTTTGTCTCCTTGCGTCTTGACTACTGCAATGCTCTATATCTAGGGTTGCTGGGAGTGGATCTCCATCGCCTGCAGCTGGTGCAGAAAGCTGCAGCCAGGTTGTTGACAGGGCTGCCAAGAACTTGCCATATCACACCTGTGCTGCGCGAACTGCACTGGCTGCCAGTACAACAGAGAATCACCTTCAAGGTCGCATTGCTGACCTATAAGACCCTACATGGTCAGGGACTGGACTACTTGCAAGATCTCCTACGGCCTTACCGCCCTCTTCGCTCGCTCCGCTCTGCCGACGAGGGATTGCCAGAGGTTCCAGGGTTCTGCCTTCAATCATCTGGGGCCAGAGCTTTTTCTTTTATGGCCCCAACCCTGTGGAATTCTCTACCTCGTCGGATTCGAGAGTGCCAGTCCACAGAGCAATTCAAGGCATCTTTAAAAAGTTATTTAAGAAAGCCTTTGATTAGGCCAACCCATTGTCTTTTAATTGTTTTTAAATGTATATTTATTTGTTGGCTGTTTTCTTGTATTGTATCTGCACTTTGACAATTTTGAAAAGCACTCTATAAATAAAATTTGATTTGATCCCTTGCCAGGTCGTTCATGCTAACATGCACCACTACATGAGGTTTCTTCCTCCCCCTCCTTGTGCATTTGAGAATTGCCTGTCCTGCCCTTTCCACGATCAATCTTGGAATAGCCTCCACCCAGATGCCACTATGCCTGTCTCCTTTTCCACCCCATCTACCCCTTTCAGTATAGAATCCCCTAGCACTAGTACCCCCATCCTCCTGGCTCATTCCATTCCTCCTTCAATTATCTCTATCCCTATATCCCCTCCTCATTTGCACTATCCTCCCCCTTCTCAACCTCCATAGCCTCCCCACCCGATTGCTCCCTTCCCTTCCTCATTCTTCCTGCCTATTCCCCTTCGACCTAACCCAGACACATTTCAGTTCCCTGGATTCTCCCCTTCACCTCCACATCCCCCCCCCCCGCGAGCTCTGATACCTCCCCTTCAACCTCTGTTGCCAACACTGCAAATCTATTCCTCGCTGCTCTCGCACTGGTGCTCATCACCTCCTCCCCCTGCCCTGACTCTCTCCTCCATCCCCTTCCTTTTCGCCACCCCTCCTCCCAACCCCCTCACCGGAACCAGTCCTGTTGGGCCTACCCTGCCTGTACCATCTACCCCACTCAGTTATCCCTCTTGTTCCAGCCCCCCCCAACCCTTCTAGCATCATCCAGAGTCCCTGCACTGCTTCCTCAGTCTGCTGCAGATGGGGCACCTCCTAGTCGCCAGTCTCCTAATCCAAACCGCTGCCCCACATCCACTGCATCCCACTATCCTCCCCATGCCTGACCCCATTTCCCCCCCCGACGCCTTCCCTCTCATCCCCCCATTCTGCTGTCCCTAGCCCCTCCTATACATATGTCTCCACCACCACCTTGTGTGTCCTACCTCACTCAGTCCTTTTCTTTCTCCCTCCATTCTATATCTACACTAGGAGAGGGTGAAGACCCCGTTTCACCCTTTACCCATCTATAGCACCTATTGGCTTATAGTGATCCTTAGTTTACCTCAAACCTCGCTGTTTACATCAACATGGTAACAGGATGTATAACCAACAATATTAAGTCTACATATAATGTGAACCTTTAAGATTAAGAGAGCAAACTTCAGTAGCAGTACTAAGTTTATACTGGGTTTACTAGGACAGGATATAGGGGACAATACTATTAGGTTATAAAAAGTTCAGGAAGTAATGAAGCTGCCAGAACAGCGCAGCAATAGCCTGTAGTATTTTTTTTTTTGGGGGACAAAAAAAATTAGTGCTGGTAGCTCCAGCAGGAAACAAACAAAGACTCCTAACTGGGCATATCCAGCAAAGAAGAAACCAGATCTATCCCAAGATGGAGACCTCTTCAGAACATCTGGCAAGCCTGCAGTGAGAACTGCTCCTAGATCACTTGTACACACGGGCCCAGATATTCAAACTGCGCCAGGCTATGGCGCAAGCCTGGGCACAGCACAACTTGGCTGCGCAGGGGCACTGACCGGGCAATATTCAACGGAGCTGCGCCATGGCTCAGCATCATTGAATATTGCACCCTGGCCACCCGCACTGCGCATGGCGCAAGTTCCATTGTGCAAGGCGCAGCACCTGCGATATTCAAAAATTTGACATGCAAATGGCGCCATAATGTATGCAAGGCGCACATGGGGCCATTTGCATGTCACTATGGCCCCATTTGCATGCAGGTGCGCCGATCCCCGACGACTTGCACCTGACGCCCTGCCAGGCAGCAGCTGTCAGGGACTGATGCTCCCCTGCAGCATGGCAATGTGCCCCACAGCCCGATCGCGGGCTGCAGTACAAAAAAGAATAATCATTCTATCCCTGGTGGTCCAGTGGACCGCCCGATAGCGGGCTATGTAAACAGAAGATTAATCATTTCATCCATGGTGGTCCAGTGGACCTGACTGCCTGATCGCGGGCTGAAGTAGAATAAGAAGAAACCCATCATCCCTAGTGGTCCAGTGGACCCCCCTCCCACTACCCCGCTCCGCGACAGCACCCAACTGACACCATAGGTAGGGCTGTCGCCCATTGGTGCTGGCGTAAGCCAATGGGCCCCATACACACTATACATTCAGATATGTGAATGGGATACATTCACATATCTGAATGTATGCTAGCACTGCCGCGTCATTGGCTCACGCTGTGGACCAATGGGTGTACAGCCTAGCGGTGTCAGTCGGCAGCATGCTGCCGCCGCCCGCTCACGGGGGTCCACTGGACCACCAGGGATGATGGGTTGTTCTTATTCTACTTCAGCCCGCGATTGGGAGGGCAGGTCCACTGGACCACCAGGGATATTGGGGATCTTTTTTGATTCACAGAAGCCCGCGATCGGGCGGGCAGGTCCACTGGACCACCAGGGATATTAGGGATCTTATTTTATTCTACTTCAGCCCACGATCGGGCGGGCACGTCCACTGGACCACCAGGGATATCGGGGATCTTTTTCAATTCACAGAAGCCCGCGATCGGGCGGGCAAGTCCACTGGACCACCAGGGATATTGGGGTTCTCCATTTCTACTGATGACCGCAATGGGCATGGGGGGCCGCCACCACGGAAGTGCAGCTGTAGCTCAGGTGGCCACCCACAGGTGGCAGCTGCCATGTTGCGCCCTGCAATTCGGCAGCTCACCTGTGGGTAGCCATCCGTTGTTCCTGTTTCTTGGGGATCAACTTTGTGCAGGCGCAGGTAGGAGTTGCGAATGCATGGCTCTGCACATCCTGGGCTGAATATCGGGCTGTGCAGAGTATGCATGGGCACCCCCCACCCGCATACATTACTGATGCTCTCTGGCGCATCAGGATTTGTACGCATACTTTTCCTGCTTGAATATCGTGGCAAGCATCAGTGGGTTGCGCATGGCGCAACAAGCAACCCTTTTGAATATCTGGGCCACACTGTCAATGCCAGACCCCAGGCTCTCCTGTGTACTGGCTGTTCTCATTTTCCTGTAAAGGGTCATTTCATAAAACCCCACCCCCTCTAATACGACCCTTTGAATTCCAGGTTTTAATCAAATACGTACCTTGGCATACATTGTAAAATGCCACATGTACTGGAACATCTCTAGTTATATACTGTTGTAATGTTTTATATAGTTCCTTGTTTTGTTTGTTCTCCGTCTCATACTTCTCCAATATGTATTGTTAGTCTGACGTGGAACCTATGAAATGAACTTGTTCTCAAAGGTGTTATCTGAAATTTCAATAAATAAAATAAATATCACAGTAACAGCTACATAAGCATTCCCCAAAATAGACACAATTCAGTGGTAGCCCATGATAAACAAGGCACTTAAAGCACAGCTACAAACATGGAAATGCCCAGTAAACTCAAGACAACTGAGCCTGGTTAGAGTCAAAACGTTCACTCTGCCTATTAAAAATCCTGGCAGATTGCTGGCATTCCAGTGTAGACCTCAGTCCCAGGGGGAGGCCGATTTCAGTCCATTTTCCAGTAACACTCCAAACAGATATGAAGCTGTAGGTAAAAGTGCATCTCTGCACACAAATTATCTTCAGGGCTGTTCTTCTGTCCTCTCCCACACGGAGCAATGTGAAGCTGTTTTTTTTGGCGGGGGTGGGGGTCCAGCAAGAACCTTCAGGGCTGCTCTTCAGTCCTCTCCCTCAGAGCACTGTGAAGGTGTGTGTGTGTGTGTGTGTGTGTCCAGCAAGAGCTTTCGGGGCTGCTCTTCTGTCCTCTCCTCATGAGAAGGGCCTGGCTAAGGAGCCACCGTGGCCTCATCCACCAGGCTTGCAAACTACCATGGCCACTGACTTCAGCTGAGGTTGGCAGGCCATGACTGCTGCCCAGCCTGGGGCTGGGTTGGTTTGGCTGCAGGAGTGGAGGTGGACAGAAAGGGGTTCTTTTTCTGTTGCTTGGAGCCCTTGGGATCCCTCTGGGCAGATGTCAGCATGTCCAAGGTGGCACTGGACTTCTCAATGTGGGTGAGGTGCCCCTCGACCTGGGCCTGAACAGGTCAGTGCCCAGGAAGGGGACATCTGCCGATTTGTGCTGGGTGTCCGCCATGAAGGCTGGGATCCTCAACCAAGCCCTGCAGCGCATGGCCACTGCAGCCACCACAGACCAAGAGCAGGAGACGCCAATGGCCATGGCACTGTCATTCACCGAGAGGGTGGTCGACCCATGCAATTGCCTGCCGTGGGAAGTGGTGGAGGCCAAAACTGTAAACTGGTTCCAAAATGCCTGGGACAGACACAAAGGTATCATTTCACAGAAGGGGTGGGGGTACTTACCCATATCAGGCAGACTAGATGGTTTGTGCAGTACCCTTCTGCCGTCAATTTCTATGTTTCTATGTCTGGAGCTGTCTGGCTACAGCTCAGCCCTGATCTCGGACCTGCTTGACCATAGTCTGTAGGTACGCTGGGAGATGAGGGACAACCCCATCAAGAGTGCCCAACAGGGCATGAGAAAAGTGGGCCATCACTAGGGCCGAGCTCGCCTGTTGAAGGCCAAGTGAAGAGGCAGCACAGACCTTTGTGGCCGAGTGGTCTAATTTCTTGGGACTGCTTACTGGGCGGCTTGTCGTCACCCACGTTATCTGAGCCCCGAAACATGGAATCAGCCATCAAGCCCTCAGCCAAGGGATGTTCTGTGAACCCTGAGGGGGAACAGGTGGGGCACCACATACTTGTGGTCCATCCTGGCTGACTGCTCAGCAGGGCAGGGCAGGAGATGGGATGCTGCCACAGCTCCAAAGCAGGGTCGAGGATGGCCTCTGCCACCAGGAAGGCTTCCCAGGGGAATCACCATGGTCCAAAATCTCGGTAAGCGGGTACCAAGCCTGCTTCTGAACAGGTTCCAGCTGGAGACCTGTGGACTCTGAGATGAGGTGGAGAAGGCCCATAAAGGAGGTAGGACCTTCCTCCACTGAGACACCCCGATTGTGTCCACTGGATGAGACTGCAAGGAGGAACCCTCAGACTCTGAAGAGTGGTCAACTGCCCGAATCCCCACCGACCCTCCGCGGACGGTCTGGGGGTGATGCTGACAGACAGCCGATGGGGAAGACCTGAGGCCGGCCAAGACTACATAGTTAGAGTGTTAGTCATCAGCGAGGCCACAAGGGGCTGAGCAAGAACAGTTTTATGGGTCTGTTCCTGCGGAGGCAGAGATGGCTTTGGCCTCTGTGGTGAAAGCCAAGTGATGGCTGGGGCAGAAGTTGGTACGGGCTCCATCCCAGCAAACATCAGCTGTTGCCACATTAAATCCTCGTAGCATTGACACAACTTGCGCCGATGCCTCTCCTCACCTGGAGAGAATGAGGATGAAGAACAGCGGTGGCGCTGCTTACCAGAGTGTTGAGAGCGGGAGAGCTGACATTGACGCAAGCCGCTTGACCCACAGGATCGAGATCAAGACCTCAACCATCAGAAGGGACGGACAGTGGGCCTGAGAGGGGGCTGGCAAGAGCCAGGGCACCTCCAGATTTGGGTCGAGAGGTGGCAGGTCAGCGGACTGATCCGTCTTTCCCAGGGTCTGAGTTAGGACCGGAGTCCTGGACAAGGAAGAATCAGCCTCTTTGGGCTGCGACAGGGTCAGAACCACTGTCTGAATTTGTGCTGCATTTTCTTTTACACCGTCCTCTTCTTGTAGTTTACTGTTCTAGCTACAGGCTGAAATTTGGCCATTTTCAGTCTTGTAGTCCCCCCACCAAAGAAAAAAGTACTGTATAAGAAACATACAACACAGACAAGAGGCAGTAAGGTGCTTGCCTTCTCCTGTGCTGTACTGCAGGCAGACAGAGGGAATGTAAGTAATGAGAAACAACTGCAACACAGAACCCTGCACTCGTTTTTTTATTCTGTGTAAACTGCTTTGGGTTTGCAAGAAGCCAAGAACAAAACATTCTTTCCTAGGTGAAGCAGAAGTGTGTAAAGATGAGTCAGCCTGTCTGTATTCATTCAGAATGAGTCAGCCTGCGTTTACTTAAAAAATTGTGAATCAGACAGCTCACATGGTACTGACATCAGTAGTAGGCAGGTATAAAAGCCTACCTCCTAAAATGCAAAAAAGATGAGTCAGTAAAGACCCGACTGTTGTTGAGGAGGCACCACACACAGTACATGAACATTTTCATGCGCTAGGAATATTTGGCTGGAATGAAGCCTGGAAGTTGTGCACAGAGGGAACTGTGCAGTGTCTGCAGAACTGAAGGACTAATCACCCATTTCCTTTCTGTATGTTTATTTTGAAAAATAAATACCGAAAAGTGCGTTCTACACCTTTTACCAGAGTCTGTACATCTGTCTCACCCACTAACCTTCACATGGGCGAGAATGGGTCTACCAGTTCAAGAAAAATCTCGGCCTTGAGCGCAACCTGCATCTCTGTCAACTGGCCGGATGGGAATACGTGGAGCTGGTGGCCTGGGCCAAGGATTCGACTAGTCAGAACCTCCGTCCGAGCACGGGAATCTGTAGCCTAAGAGCGCTCCCGATCAAACGATTGATGGAGAGAGAGCTCTTTTGACTTTACTGGATTTGGAGTTGTGTGTCGACGAAGGGCCCTGCCCATAAGTAGGAAGGTGCTGGCACAGATCCTTAAATGCCTCTGTAAAAGAGGCGCCCAAAGAGAGCAGCAAAAAGGCCGAAGTAGAGGAGGACTGAGCCGTGGCCTGGTCCGCTGCCTCCTCGAATGCCTCAAGTTGCTCAGCAGACCCTGCAGCCGCGGAGACCACCTGACGGGTGTCTTTAGATTTGACAGATGGGTACCGATCTCTCAGATGCTCTAAAAGTAAGCGAGCAGGATGGTCCTCTAAAATGGATGGATGAAAAGGGCGTCAAATGTCGCATGCCTGGGAATCGTGCTCATAGCCCAGGCAGTACACGCACAGAGTGCGCAGATCCATCCGGGACATCATTTGCCTGCAGGCAAACTTACAGAACCCCGGAGCAGACTTTGCATCGTCCATGACGGCAGCGTGAAGAAAAAGCCTGAAGACAAAGTTTTTTTTTGGTTTTTATGAAGAAATCTGAAGATTCAAGCAAAAGGCCTTCTCGGTGTGAGAGCGGTAAGGAGGGAACGTCTTCCAGCAGAAAGGAAAATCTGACATCTTGGGACAGTGCCGAAGGAGTTACCACCCAGGTGGGTGGGAGAAGCCAGCTTGAAGACGTTCCGTCACATTTAAAGGGGAAAGGAACACTGCTCAAATGTGGATAGAACACCATATCCACGCCCCTAGAAATAAAAATTGCATACTCATTTTTTCTCTTCCAGAATATCTTCACCATTCTTTCACAATTACGGGTGTGAGCCAGAGGTACCAGGACAAAGGGGAAGCAAAGTCTTTTGCAGCCTAGGGGACCGACACTGATGCCAGCCCCACCCACAAGGCAGAGGTAGTGACGTCGCACTCGTGATTTGGCAAGTAACCAATGCATGCCCTCTCCCTTCCTTAGTTCTGTTTGTCAGGAGAGGAAACAAGTGGGAGAGAAGAGAGGGCTATAGACTCCTAGCCCAAGGGGACAGGAAAAGGATATAAAAATAGTAAAACCTGACTAGCAACTTAAGAGAACTAATGGATGAGCTTAAGTGGCACAAGAGTAGCAGGTGTAAGAGCCAGAGCCTATTTCAGCCACATGGACAGGGAAGTACTGGAGAGGGAAGCAGCCCTGGCAAATAGCTCCAGCAGGTGCAGGGGAGTAATATCTGCAAGGTTAGGATGGCAGAATGCCAATTTAGAAGCATCTTGGGCAAAAAGAGGACAAGAACTAGAGGAATTAAAAATCCAAGTGACAGATAAGTAAGAGATTGGACAGAATCCAAGATCACAACTACCATCTTCTTGCCACACCAAGAGTGAGAAAGGAAAACGAGAGTGGTCCAGCACCTAGGTGTGGGAATAGCATACAGCTCAACAGGCAGAACAGGAGAAAGAACCCCTCACCACCTGCCTCTCTCCAACACTAGAGGCGAAGGTTGCAGCTTGTGGCGAGCCTATGCTGCTAGTTGGTAGAGGTTGGAGACCTAAGCAAGGTGGAGATAGATCACAGCAGCTTTAGTTGGTATCACCAGAAACCTCCGTGTAGGAAAGGGAGGAGCATTACGAATGAAAAACACTACAAAAACTTTTTTTTTTGTTGTTTTAACTCATTCACTCAGGTAACCATCTGTAGGAGGCAGCAGAAACCTCCTCCCTCTGGTAAACATCTGTAGTTAGCAGTAAATCACTCGGTCCCTCCAGGAAATGTCTGTGCATGTCTCCAGTTTGGATGTATATATTTAGCCTGCCAATCAACTTTGGCCTTAAGTATTTGTAGGGGTACTTCACTACCTGCTTAGCATGTATGGATATGTAATTTGGTCTTGATATGTTACGTTTCCCACAAATAAAGAGGTTTACGTTGTTTTTTGCATTTAAACGAAATCCTTTTTTGGGTATTTCTGCTAGAATAAAAAAAAAATGCTTAGAACCGATTGCATACCACCGTTTATGAGGTATTCGCATTGTTTATGGTATGGTGTGTATGGTTTTTAAGTTTTTTGGGGGTATTTCAGCTAGTATAAAAAATAACCGAAAGCCTACTACCATTAGAAAGATAATTTTGTGCTGAACTCTGCCACTAGTACTCTGTGTGTAGCAATTACGATCATTAGGCAGTCACATTTGTTTATAGTATGGTTGACTTTTGTCAAGCTTATCAAAAGAACCTTAAAAAA
Organism: Neoceratodus forsteri; assembly: GCA_016271365.2. Taxonomy (NCBI): domain Eukaryota; kingdom Metazoa; phylum Chordata; order Ceratodontiformes; family Ceratodontidae; genus Neoceratodus; species Neoceratodus forsteri. The sequence goes on along the minus strand of JADMNL010000031.1, from coordinate 128,637,182 downwards.
TAGATATACGTTTTGTTATTAGTAAGCTTGCTTTTAGTACAGAATTACTTTATTACCTGCTTATCATTTATGGACACATAATTTGGTGTAGATATGTTACTTCGCCCCCAAAAAAAATGGTTTACGTTGCTTTTTATTTTAAAAAATCATTTTGGGGGCATTTTGGCTAGTATAAAAAAATTTGCTTAGAATTCATTGCATACCACTGTTAGAAAGGTAATTTTGTGCTGAACAACTCCGCCACTTGTACTTCACGTGCAGCACTCATGGTTCATGAGGTATTCGCACATTTGTTTATGATACGGTGCGTATGGCTTCATTTTTGCTTAGAAAGGCCCAGGAGGCAGTGTTAAGGGTATAGAGGGCAGAAGATGTGGAATTCTCAGAGTTACTGTGGAGTGGGTGAGTTAAAACATGATAAACAGCAGTTTGGAAGGAGGCAAGAGGGCCCAATTTCAAATGAAGAAAACAAAACAAAACAAAAAAACAGGGCTAAACCTCCAAAGGGGAGTGTCCTGAGGGAGGGGCAAGAAGATGCCATGTGCACAGCATCACACAGTGAGCTGCCTAAGGGCCCTGGCTCTTACCCAAGTGGGGGATGATGGGCCACCATGTGAATGAATGGTGAAGATACTCTGAAAGATCAACAATTATAGTGAGTACATAATTTCTGTGTGAATCAGCCTTCACCATTCATTCCCATTTATGGGTCAGTGGGTCAAAGTACCAAGCTTTCCCAAACAGGAGAGAAGGGAGTTGACTCACTCTGAGGGAAAAAGGGAAAAAAAAATTACCCCTCAGCCCTCTGGTGGGTGGGTAACCACTGGTGGGCAGGAACTCCTCACAGATGGGCAGGCAGGGGGAAGACCAGACAACTCACACCTGACCCTGTGAGAGAAATACAGGTTACTCACCTACAACAGGAGTTCTAGGAATGGTAGATGTTGCTCATCCACACTTACTGGCAGGTTCCTTGCCGCTTTAAATCTTGCCGGAAGGTCTTCAAGCTGGCTCCTCCCACCCACCCGGGTGGTAAAACTCTCGGCTCCGCCCCATGATGCCAGATCTAGCCCGCTGGAAGCCAGGTTGTGCGTCGAAGTCGGGGAGGTCGGGTGGGTTGTGTGAATGAACATATACCATTCCTAGAACTCCTGTTACAGCTGAGTAACCTGTATTTCTAGGGACATGGATATGTTGTTCTATCCACACTTACTGGCAGACTCCTAGCAGTTCTCCAAGAGGAGGGAGGCAAGGCGCACACCCCCTACTTAGGGAAAAAGGACTGGAGAACCGAGGTCCCAAAACCAGCATTCCAGCGTGACTCAAGGTTGATGTGGTAGTGGGTAATGAAGGTGTGTGCTGACTTCCAGGTAGCAGCCCTGCAGATTTCCTGGATAGGGATGTCCCTGGAAGCAGCCACTGAAGCAGCGGTATGGCGGGTAGAATGAGCTCTTATCCCTCTGGGAGGCTCCACATCCGCCAACCTATAGTAGAGATCTATGAAGGAGGTGACCCACCTGCCTATCGTCCGCTTGGCTGCAGGTCTGCCAGGTGCGGCTTCAGCGTAGATGACAAACAGCTGCTGAACCTCTCCCCGAACTTCAGCCATACGCTCCTTGTAATAAGAGAGCACTCTTCTAGAGTCCAAAGTATGGAGCCTATATTCGGCCTCCAAGGTGCGATTGGGGTAGAACACCGGCAGAGTCAACACCAGGTTAAGGTGAAGCTCCGACACCACCTACAGAAGGAATTTCGGGTGAGGGCGCAGGACAACCTTGTCCCTGTGGAAGACCAGATAAGGAGACTCAATGGAAAGCGCCTGGAGCTCTCCCATCCTTCTGGCTGACGTGATAGCCACCAAGAAGGCGGTCTTCCATGACAGGTGAGAGATGTCACACCTGTGCATCGGTTCGAATGGCTTGCCCATGAGCTTAGCCAATACCAGCAGTCGATCCCACGGAGGTGGAGGTTCTCTCACCGGAAGGGATGTGTGATCGAGGCCTTTGAAAAAGCGCCCGACCACCTTCTCCTGCGCCACCGACTTTCTGGCCCGCGCTCGGGTGACAGCCACTTAATAGCCGGGGAAGGCAATGAAGTCGCTTGCTCCTGGACAAAAGGAGCTGCTGCCACATAAGATCCTCATAGCGCCGATGCAACTTGCGCTGGAGCCTATCCTCCGAGGAGGATGATGACGAGGATGAGCAGCGCTGCCGCTTCCCTCGGTGCTGAGACGCTGATGTCGGCGGGATCGGCTGGACCAAGAGGAGGTCCGAGACCCTCGGTGCTTCCGAGGGTGGGTCTGGGAGGGAGCAGGGGGAACCCGTCCCTCCCCCGGCTCAGGGACCTTAACCGGGGACTCTGGCACAGGAGGCACAGGCAAGTCCTCGGTTTCCACCGGGGGAACCGGTGAAGATGGGTTGTCGGCTTCTCCAGTCGACGGCCCGTCCGACGGGTCGAGAAAAATCTTGACTGCATCGACGGGTGTCTCGGCTGGCTGACCTGATGGGGACACCATGAAGCCAACAGCCTTAGCCGCAACCTCAACCGAAGTAGAGTGTCGACTATCCGGGGAAGGGGACCTCGTCCGCTCCCACGAAAGTAGACGGTGGGACTTACCTTTAGAGTCCTTTCTCTTGGACCGAGAGGAGTGTCCCGATGGCCCCTCTCCTTTAGTAGAGAGGGACTGACAAAGCTCCTTAAATGAAGCAGAGTTGGAGGAGCCCGAGGAGAGCGGGATAAATGCCGCGACCGAGGAAGAAGAAGATGCGCCTCAGCCGCTCTCCTCCCATGAGGGCGATCATTTGCTCAAGTTGCTCAGCTGGAGCCCGGGCCATTGACACCGCCCTTCAACGGGCCTCCTTCTCGACTTAACCGGAGGAATATCGCCTTCGGGTGCCCGACTTGAAGTCTGGCAGCATGGTCTTTGAGAACGCTGACAGAGAAGGACTTGCACACCTCAAGGCTCATGGATCGCTGTTCAAAACCCAAGGCAGTAAATGCGCTGCGGAGTGCGGATTGTCCGAGACATCATCTGCCCAAAAGGGCACCGCCGAACCGAGTCTATCGTCCATCGCAGCCGCTAAGGAAGATGAAGACCAAAGTCTTCAAAACTTTAAAATTAGTTTCAGGTTAACCGAAGAGTTGGATCCAGGCCTAAAACGCAGAGCGCTAAGGAGGGAACCTGAGCTTCCAAGCGGTAAGGAAGATCTGGCGTCATGGGGAAGCCGAGAGTTTTACCACCCAGTTGGGTGGGAGGAGCCAGCCTGAAGACCTTCCGGCAAGATTTAAAGCGGCAAGGAACCTGCCAGTAAATGTGGAAAGAACATATCCATGTCCCTAGAAAATGAGTTCCCTGGAAATGCAAGTTGAGCACCCAACACTGGGTAACGGGTGCCAACTGGCAGAGGAGATGCCATGTCTACCACCGAATGCACATGCTGTTCCCACCAACCTGAAAGCTATCTTACTGGCATCATGACGCCCTCACTTGGTGCCTCGACAGCTCCAGGCCCTGGGCGGAGAGGCAAATAGCCTGCCTGGTCAACTTGCAGTTTGGCATGGATGCCAAGCGCCGACTGTCACCCACAGGCACTTGCCATAAGCTGCCTGATGTGCAGAGATGCACATCAAAGTGCATGCCGCCAGAAAAACTCTCCTGCCCCAAGCATCAATCTCTGCAGTCTTATCCCGGGGGGGGGCACATTAGGCACCTAGGCCCAGATGGCATCTGTAGCGCCAGAACTGACAAAGTTGGAAGAAAGTTAGCACATGGAGACCCCATGGGAGTGCAACATCTGCACTAGATGTCCCTAGGAGCTGGAGAAGGGACAAAGGATGGAGCCAGACACGTATGGACCCATGCGTCTGTGGTCACCTCCCTCCACTGGTCTAAATGAAGGGGGAAGTCAGTCCCCTATGACTAACCCCTGGTGGTAAAGGTGGGTTGGGGGGTGTAAAAGGAGTCGGGCTGAGCCAGAGGGGGTCTGGCTCCACCACCTCTAGGTGCTTTTGAATAAGCACCTGGGGTAGGTGCGGGGACTCGCAAGTCCCCTGGCTCCTTTGCCCCTGCCTTGCTGTCTGGGGGTTGGGCACTGTCCCTAACACCAGCCGGGCAAAAGGCACTCCTACCCCAGGCTGGTAGAGGGAGTGTACAGCTTCAAAGTCCTGCCCAAGGCATGGAGATCTGTGAGAGTCTCCAGTACATCGTGATTAAACAACTTTTGTCCTTTAAAGGAGGCATTTGTTTGTTGTACGTATGTGGCAAAGCCTGCAGCCCTGAGCCACACATTTCCTGAGATGGACGTCAGAAGCTGCAGCGCTGGCAGAAGAATCAGAAATATCATAGGCTGTGTGATACAAATCTTTGTCCACATCAGCCCCCGTCGTTAAAGCCTTCAATAAGTTCTTGCTCTGGGGTGCCCTCAAGAAAGGCATGTGCAGCAGCCTTTGCCTTTCTCCAGTGGGTGTTCTGATATTTCATCATATGGTCTGGTAATTAGCAATGCAAAGGCACAATGAAGCAGAGGCGTAAGTACTCTTACTTGTGACATCAAACCTCCTAGATTCCTTATCAGGAGGTAAGGAACTCCAGTGCTTAGGTGCCCTGGACCTGTCATGGGCAGCATTAATCACCACTGAATCTGGCTCTGGTTGTGTGGCATAAAAAGGTCTCCCAGAAGGGCAGAATACATTTTATTTGCTTTCCTGAGGACAGCTGATATGTTGATCTATACCAAACCGCACAGGTGGCAGCCTCTAAGGCTGGGAACGGAGGTGGCACCACAATGGCAGGGGATTTTGGGAGCTCCAAGAATTCCAGCAAGTTCTTTTAGTGGTATCCTGCTCTTCTAATGCAAAGCCCATGGCAGCTTACATTTGCTGCATCATGGTGAAAAATATAGGGTCCTCTGGAAGGGCCAGTGATGGTTCACTAGTCTTCATTCATGTGAAGAATGCAGAGCTGGTGCCAGATTCATACTGGCTCTCAGCATAATCCTCAGCTTCATCATCCTCTTCCTGCATCATGAGATCAGGACTGTACTCAATCATTGACCAGGTTAACAGGAATGAAGGACTGTGCTGGCATAGGAGGTAGCTGTGGCAAGGGAGTTTCTTTAGGCATCGATGGGTGATCAGTAGTTCCAGTCGACGGGTCCCAAGGAACAGGGAGACCAGACAGTAGGTGTCTGATCATGTCTGACAAAGACATAAGAACTGCCCCAGCATCAGCACCTCTGATCAATGGGCACAACCGGAGAAGTCGTCAGTGGAGGCAGAGTCCCTGACATTAACGGCCATATACCGGTCGTAATAGGCCCAGTAGTGCCTATGTCAAGCCCTGACCTTGGTGTTGTGTCAATTGCTGGGGAGTTGGCTCAGCCAGCAGACATCGAAGAGGAGGTTGTACCAGTCTGGTGCAGAGGCAACCTAGAGCGCACGGGGGAAGCCTTCTTGTCCTGATGCTTGTGTTTGTGACTCCTAGACATTTTCTCCCAGGGATTTTGACAACCATGGTTTGGTCGACTGAGTCAGCGATGCAGATTTCTGCTGGATCTCCCTCTCCATTCTTTCTACCATCTTTTGGAGAACAAATTTCTCCAAAGCCTCCTTTCGGCATCGCCTGATTGCAGAGTTAATCCCCCCGGCAGATTCTGCAGGCTTTCACATTGTGGCTTAGACCTAGGCAGTAGACAAATGCTGTGGGAGTCGCTAATATAGATTTTTTTTTCTCTGCACTCATAGCACCAGCAAAGTTTAGACTTCTTTTGAAGACATACAGGTCCAAAAAAAAAAATCACACAAAGTGATTTTTAATAAAGAAACAAAATGGCAACAATAAGCATCAAGATTTCCTTAGTCCGACAAGTTCGGTCGACAACAGGAAAAGAACTGAGGAGAGGAGGGGCCACCAACGTTTATACGCTGACACAGGCAGCCCCTAGTAGACTGCTTGCAAACTGTGGCATGATGAAAAGATATCCTTAAAGAAGACAGAAGAGTCTGGCGCTGAACTACAGATAAAACAAATAACGGCACCAAAAAACACCGCTGAGGTATAACTGCGTTAAGCGGAGGCAGCAACCGCCAAGATGTGCACAAGACAGTGGGATACACAGAACTGAGGAAGGGAAGGGGTCAGTGTTGGTTACTGGCCCACCAATGAGTTCAATGTCACTTTCTGCCTCATGGGTGGCACAGAAATGGACGTTGGTCCCTTAGGCTACAAAAGACTTTGCTTCCGCTCAGTCTTGGCATCTCCAACTTAAGTGGGAATGGTGAAGAATGATTCTTAGATTTTATATGACGACTCCCATGTCTACAGGGGTAGTCTGACTTTTTTTTGTTTTGTTTAATGATCATACAAATTACGACTCAACAAAACAAACCTTGCTGCAGAGAAAGCAGTTTTAATAATCTGATACCATGCACCCCACCCCCTCCCGCCATCTTTTATGCTTTCTATGTGAAAAAAATGCATTTAGCCATAGTGCATACATACTCTGCAGTTTCTGGTGGGATCAGAGCTATAATTAGAGCACAGGTGTGCATTAATGGCTGGGATCCAGCACAGCACAAGTTGGGCTCAGGTGGCTTGGAGCGGATTATCTGCTGAATCAAATTACTGAACTGCTCTCATTCACTCTAGGTTTGCAGCCACACTGATCCTTAGCAGAGAACAAAACAAAACAGGTGAACAGAGCCTTTTTATAATGCCATACGAGTGCAAGCTTTTGGGCCCACACTGGTCTCTTCAAGCAATGGCCACTGCAGTGTGAATCTCTAAAGCTCATACACTGTACCATACCTGCTGGCTCAGTAAGAGGTATCAGTTACCAATTTCATGTAGTCAACTCTTGTGTCTGAGACATAAAAATGTTGCCTTGGCTGTAGCAGTGACATCAGAGCACTTAAGCACACAGTATAGATTTAACCCCTTTCAAAGGGTATTCCAGGTCACTTGCTCCTATTCTTCCACAGCACAGCTCAGCAGTGTTCCACAGCACGTACCCCGGCCAGCTTGGCAGTTTACAAACGCCAACAATGACGTGCAGCAAAGGCTCTTGTTTGTAATTCAAATGTATTCTTTATTCAAACCAGGGGTTTGTCTACCACCAGTTAGTGCAAAAGTGCACTAAGCCATCTGCCTGAGGGAAATCTACATCTTTAAATTAAAAAATAAGCCAAGTATACGTACATAGTAGAAAATTTCTCTTAAAAATCTCATCTGTATGTAAATGTATATATTTATCTCAACATAAAAGTTTACAATAAATGGTAAAACAAAGGCTCAGAAAAGAAACGAAACCCAAAAAAAGGAACCTGAAGTCTGAGTTAAAGCTGAGTAAGTTCTTTTAAAACCCTGTGAAGTTTACTAGTAGAGGTTTTCAATTTGTGCTGATGGGTAAGAGAGAGGAAGAAATATTTAAAAATTGCAGTCCAAAAACCCACAGCGTCTCCTTCAAAATCCTTTTTTTTTTTTTAATGTTTTTCTTCCGTTTCTTCTATCAAGTATGTGATTGTCACAAAAAAAAGTCCTCAAATTTGGAATCTCAAGCTTGAGCTTGTGCCAGAAATCCCGCCGTGGATAGAATTTATTCCCTGACTTTGCATTCGTTAGCGTCGGTACGGGTGGAAACCCTGCACGTTATGGTTCGGACCACGACCAAATCCACTTCCTCCTGTGGTTGGACCACCTGCTGCTGGCGCTGAAGGTGCTCCGTATGAAGATGCCGCCTGGGTGAGGTCAGAGAAACCTTGTCCAAATGCACTCAAGTCTTGTCCATAACCTGGTAGTAAAAGGAATTGGGCAGAAAAAACTGTTATAAGCAACCATGTAAGTACAGTTCTACAAAACACTTGGGAGGTGTCTGGAAGCGACGCACTCAAATTCAATGCATCAAGAGACCTCAGAATGATTACTCTGTATGAGCTCAGTAACTTGAAAAGGGTTATGCTACTAGTCAGACTGAAGGTCTGACCCTTCATTAGGTCTCTGTTTACAACCATGCGACTCTGCACCAAACAGTAGTTTTATTCAGAGCAGTCTAACTTCTCTTTAGTCAGCTGTTCTGCCCTGGCAGGCAACCAACTCAGGCTCCACAGGAATTACATTTATTTAGTCCTGTAGTGGTTGCCAACTTGACCAGGCTTCAACAGCTGTACAAGGCTTGTTCCTCAATATAAAAAAAAAAAAGGTAAGCAAATTGACTAAACTCTTGTGCATCCTTCTGTACTGCACTATAAACTGGGCACTGTTTTACCAAGGGGCCCACGTGAAAAACAAATTGCATCACATCTGGCCATCCCACCACCTGTTAGATGCAAATTTCAATAATCAGTAAGAGTCCATAAAGAACACCAATTGTGCTCTAAATACAACATAAACAAGCCATACATCCTGGTAAGGCAACTAGGCGTAGAGGCACCATTGCTGAGCCAAGTGTGCAGAGGAAAGGAGCATTTTGGCTACATGAAGCCAATAGCCCGATCCCCTCCACTTCCCCATTTGGAGCCTGTGTTGTGACATCTTGAGCTTGGTGCTCTCCACTGAAGTTTGTGTGTGTGGTGGGGGGAAAAATACCTCTAATATATGGGTGTCATGTTTTTCTCATAGGGCATTCGTGACATTAAAAACTAATACCACCACTCTGACATCAGAGCAGTGGTATTATGAGAAAGCATGTTTAGAGTGTCCCATATATTACAAAAAAAAAATAACATGGTAAAACCAGCAGTAATAAGGCTTGCCATTCCATCTCGAGATTCTGGAAACAAACTACTTGAGCTTTGCTCTCATGGTTTATGATGTCACCAGAATCAGTCGTATTACTGGTGATTTCATACAAACATGATGACAGAAAAGACCAATGGTCAATCCAGTCTTTCTATTACACTGCTTTTACAAAGCTACTTTTATATTTAAAATCAAGGCATTCGCTCAGCTAAAGCAACCTCTACAAGTAGGTGGCTTACCTGGTGGTAAGGCGGCTATTTTTCTATGTAAGCATGATTTTTTTTTTTTTTTAAGTGGTTTCTTGCCTGGTTCAGAGATGCAGCTGCAATGTGGATCGCATGCACACACAGACACACACACACACACTTTCTCTTTGCAAATACATCAACCAGCTCCAGCAAATCCTCCGCTTTAAACCTACACTTGTCTCCAAAACAACTATAGAGACAACATAAGCCATACATCATTTAATTCAAATATAGTTGTGTTTGCTGCTGAAGCATTTTGTTAAGCTGAAGCTCCACGTTCCTGCACTATATGCCTGCTCAGCCTGAACGTAAGAGTGTAGGGGACGCGTAGGTCCATAGCCTGACGGATCCTGTGGATAGTTACCCAAGCCTAGTAGGGAAATGAGACCAGGATGACTAAAGTCAATCGAGCCTGGCGCAAGTATGGGGAGGGAGGGTTGACGGTGAAGGAGGCCATACAAATTAAGGAATAACTACCAGTACTGTACACTGGAATCCCCCTGGGCTGCTGAAAAAGTAGCAAATGATCCTTAGAGGGACTCTCATACCACAACCAACTTTTAACTCCTCAATGTTTAAACAAAAACTATGGTTGCTTTCGATGTGTTTTTCTGTATGGTTCTTTCTGTTACTGTTTATTATGGAAAAAAATATAGGTAATTATGCAATGGCAGTGTACATAAAGTCAGACATCAAATGTTATTTTTGCACCTTTGTCTTTAACAGTTGAGATTCTAACACTAGATGGATGACGAAGCAAAGAATCTCATAGGTTCTTCTGAAAAGCACAACATCATTACAGACTTGGATTTGATTCTACACAGTGTTCTGTTTACAGATTTTTAATTGTAACTGTTCAAAGACAGCACTCTATCCAACCATTTTACTACACAAACCCATGCCATTGCATAAATCAACTATGGCAGGGGCCTAATAAGAATATGCTATTTGACTCAACTTGTGGCCCCTGTGATGTGACTTGGGGCTTTGCCATTAATGACATAACGCCGCAGACTACAACTAAAATATCAAAAGTATATTTTTTTTATTAGGCCTGTGCCATATATTTATTTAGGACATTTCCCAGACCTAACTTGGGATCCTCCTTTCAACTCTCTCAAGGTATATTTTTCACCCCTGGAACACCCTGGTGAATGAAATACTGTTCTTGCCTTTACTCACTCCTGTCACAAATCAGTGACCTGTGGCTTATCCTACACATGTAGGAGTAGACGAGAGGGTGAAGGCAGGCTAGGGAGTGCAGATGGGCATGGTGGAACAAGGGACTTGTCTGTGCCAGGTCTGTCCTCCATTGTTTTGGAATGTAACCCCGTATCCCTCTTATAGGAGGTGCCCTTGTGGACCTAACAGGCATTTCACCTATCAGCTGTCAGAGAGGTAGGTGAGCCCCACCTCTCTTCCTGAATTCTCCTGCCAGTGCTGCTGTAGGTGTGTGGTACATCTGTGCCACAGGCAAGGCAAGCAGTTGTGTGCCAACATAAGGCTGTTCAGCCAGGGAACACTCATACCTTGCAGCACGACACTCCCTCCCCTCTGGGTCACCAGTGGGTAGTCGTGCAGCAGAAGGAGGTGCCCTGCCCTCCCTCCTAAAATCAGGAGGCATCCAAGATGGACGACAGAACCCCTCCTTGCTGGTCAGTACCATATGTTTGGTGCTCGAGGCGTAAAACCCAGTCATCTGGATGGCAACTGGTACGACCACTGCACTAGGTGGACTTCCCTTTAGTTCTGTGCCAACACACAATCCTGAAGGCAAGCCAGAAACTAGCTACTGTACCACTATGTTGTTGTGAAGAAGGCAGAAGCTTAACATTTTGGAATACAACAAACTGGATTGCTTCTGTCTTCCTAGTTTGATAGTAGAAAGTAGGTGAGCTGAGAGAGAAAACACTTGTTTAAAAAAAGATCAGGAAGTTACAGTATTTCTAATTGGCAGCTGTCTAAATTGCTCCGATTTACAGAAATTCATACCTCTAAATAATTTATTACATGTACCAAAATAAAAAAGTGAAAAACTGCTTTTACTGACTTCCATGAAGAGAAATGTATACAATATTACCTATAAAAAGGAAAATTCGAAACCCATCTTTTCACCTTACTAATTCAGCTGGTTAAATATGGATCATTTGGGGCCATCCCATGGTCTAGTGAATAACATGCTGCGCTCCCATGCCAGTGACCCAGGTTTGGAATATGGCCTGGACAGCCAAGAGGGCTACGAAGGCACTAGGTTCAGCCACCACAATGGCCCCTGTGGCGGAACCGAGCCACCAAGGTTCTGCCCAGCACTGTGTGAAGAACAAAAATGTACTCACCGTAGTAATATAGTTTCTTCCAAGATGTCCTTTAGCATCAATAACTATGTGCAGTACGATGACCAGGTTAAACTGCCTCAGAGGTGGAGCCATGAATAATTCATATACTGTATGAACTGGCCAATCAGAAAAAAGCAGGTTGTAGGAGGAGGGTGTGCTGAGTGGAGTCTGCCCAGAGGGCACCAGAATTTTATTGAAGGAAGAGTGGGAACATGCTCATGTTATTGTGGACCAACAGGATCCAAAAATCATGCAACAGTATGAACAGAAAAACATTAAAACATAAAAAGGTTGCTCTAAATGGAATTCAAAACGAACAAATTTGGCAATAACAAGGAAGCAGAGTCCTCTTCAGATAAGTTTGCTGGGGAGGAAGGGTGGGAGCTTACTGATGCTAAAGAACACCTTGGAAGAAACAATATTACTACGGTGAGAATTTTTTCTTCTCACCCCAGAGGTACTTTAGCATCAGTAACTATGTGCAGACTACAAAACAGTGAAGTTGGGAGGCAGGTACAGAACCTACTTAGGGAAGAGGCTCTACAAGACCGCCCTGCCAAATCTGGCATCAGATCTGGACTGTATATCCAAGGCAATAATGCTCTGTGAATAAGGGAATACCCCTTGCATCTGCCACTGTGGCAGCAGTGCCCTTTGGTAGAGTGAGCCCAGAGGCCCTCAGGGGGCTGTTTACCAGCCTTGTCATGGCAAAACTGAATAGAGACTATCAAAGAGATTGTTCTCTTAGTGGCTGATCTTCCTCTACCTACCCCTCCATAGGTGAGGAAAAGCTGGGTAGTAGAGCCCCCGAACTGCTTGGTGTGTTCCAGATAGAAGGATAGGGCTCTCTTCACATCCAGACTATGGAGTCTCTGCTATCCAGGAGTGGATTTCTCAGCGAAGAAAACAGGAATAGTGATAGACTGGTTAAGATGAAATTCAGAGAGCACCTTAGGCAGTAACTTCCTGTTCAGTCTGAGCTCTACCTTGTCCCTGTGAGGGATAATGTTGGGATCTGTGCAGAGTGCCTGCAACTCTAAAATCCTTCTAGCAAAGGTAATGGCAACTAAGACGACCGCCTTCCAAGTGACATTCTTCAGATGGGCCGTAGCCATGGGTTCAAAAGGCAGCTCCATGAGCTTGGCAATGCACAGATTAAGGTCCCAAGGAGGAACAGGTTCTCTGATTGGGTGCTGAAGGTGGAGAAGGCCTTTAAAGACTTTTCTGAAAACAGGTAAAGAAATGACAGTGTTCTTTGCCTATGGACAAGTAAGCAGAAATTGCAGCTAGGTGCAACTTTAAGGATGAGGTCATCAGGCCTGAGGCCTGGAAGTGCACCAAATAGTCCAGAAGACAGGGGACTGATGCTTTGAGAGGGTTTACATGCTTCATCTTGCACCATAGAGAGAATCTTTTCCACTTGGCGGCATAGGTTTTCTTAGTACTAGGTTTCTTGGCCATTCTCAGGATGCTGTGGACCTGTTCCTAATACTGGGATTCTGGGTACTCTAACTCAAGAGCTAGGCTTTGAGGTGGCGAGAGTGCAGGTTAGGATAAGTCACCTCTGTAGGAGGAGAGTCAGGAGAGAGTGACTGAGGGGAAGCCAAATCAGCTTGCTGGAAGCCAGTGCTAGGAGAACAGAGTACCACGACTGCCTTAGCCAATCCGGTCCCACCAGGATCATTGTTGTAGGCTGGGATCTCCGCTTCAGCAATACCCTGTGAATGAGAAGAAAGGGAGGGAAGACATAAAGGAACTTCCCTGACCAGTTCAGAGACAAGGCATCTGTTGTAAGAGTCAGTAGTGCTGGTGGCCTGCAGCAGTACAGATGAAGTTGATGGTTGAAATAAGAGGCAAACAGATCTATTTTTGGTGGGCCCCACTGTCTGAAAACTGTGGCAAGGACCTGCTTATTCAAAGTCCATTCGTTGTGCCCCTGGTTGATACGACACGGCATCTGCCAGAGTACTGTCCTTACCTGGAAGGTGTATGGCTGACAGGCTGATGTCAAGGGAGTAAAAGCCAGAGACCAGATTTTCATTGCCTCTGTTGGAGTAATGTTTTTGTGACTGATGTCAAGGGAGTAAAAGCCAAAGACCAGATTTTCATTGCCTCTGTTGGAGTAATGTTTTTGTGACTGGAACCAGCCTGGACAGAGGATGTCTTCTTTGTGACCAGTAAGCCTGAACGTGGTACTGCATGTCTCATCTGGAAATTGGACTCCTGGAACGACAGCTGTCATGGACACCATGTGTCCCAGGAGCTTTAGAAAATGTCTGGCTGGCCCAAGACAAAGGAGTTTTCTAGAGACAGAAACTTTTGCATCCCTTCTGCAGGAAAGAAAGCCCTGTTTTGTTGCGTATCCAGGTCAGCCCCAATAAAGGTGAGCTGAGTTGGGGTCAGTTGTGACTTTTTGTTTATGAGGAAGCCCAGAGATTGCAGGGTTCGCTTTGTAATGTTGAGGGCCTCTGCCACATACAGAAGAGTCTTGCCCACCAGGAGCCAGTCGTCCAGGTATGGGTAGACTGAAATGCCCTGGTTTTCTGAGATGAGCTGCCACCATGGCCAGGCATTTGGTGAACACCCTTGGGACTGAAGAAAGGCCGAATGGCATAAAGTACAGTTGTATAAGAACTTACCGTAACAGTAGATCTTCGAGAGGAGCTCTTGCAGCAGGCTATTACAATAAGGACTACACCGCAGGCACTAAGACCCTCCGGTGAAACTTCAGCCAGCAGTACACAGCCGGGACCACCCCGACATCTGTCTGGGTGCAAGAGGGGGCGGACCCAGCTCCACCTCAGTTCTCCCGCTAAGACCCGGAACAAGGCCTGACAAAAGGAGGAGACGAAGCAACTGTATAAGAGAAATGGAGATGTAAACGAAAATGAATCTGCAGACCTCGAGGGGGAAGGCGGGTGAGAAGTAGTGCCTGCTGAGAGCTCCTCTCAAGATCTACTGTTACGTAGGTTCATACGTTAATCATCTATCTTACCGAAAGGGAGCTCTTGCAGCAGGCTATCACAAGGACTGAATACCAAGTAGTTCCACACCAAAGAGGTAGACTACCCCGGGAAGTGGAATATGCTGACTCCAGAGGCCTTAGGAGAGAAGCCCTTGTAAAACAGCTAGGCCGAAGCCAGCTCGGCATCCGGAGACAACAGCCAAGCTGTAATGCTTGACGCAGGTGTGCACCGAGTTCCAGGTGGCAGCGGCACAAATGTCCTTTATAGAGACATTTCTCAGGGCAGCGAATGAGGCAGACACTCCTCTGGTGGAGTGACCCCTGACCTGGCCCGGTAGGGGTTTATTGTGTTTCTCATAACAAAACGAGAAGCAGCGAACTATCCACTTTGAGATAGTCTGCTTGGTCACCGGTCGACCCAAGCATTGTGGTGCAAAGGCCACAAAAAGTTGCTCCGATTGACGGTGCGTAGCCGTCCTCTTGAGGTAGTACCTCAAAGTCCTGTGGACATCCAGTGTGTGGAGGAGAGCCTCCCCTCTATTGGAAGGGGAAGGAAAATAAACAGGAATGCCAACCGACTGGTTGAGGGTCAACTCTGAGACCACTTTCGGAAGAAACTTAGGATTTGTTCTGAGGGAAATCCGGGGAGGGTGAGTTTCTCCAACACAAAAAGGAGGTCCCAGGGTGGGATAGGGTCCTGAATGGGAGGTCTCATATGCAGACTTCCCCTAAGAAAGATGCGGGCGACATCCAATTACGCCAATGCTCTGTCTCCCACGAGAGCATGATAGGCGGAAATTGCCCACATGTGTACCTTGATAGAGGAGTAACTCAGGCCCTTTTCATACAAGGAGAGGAGATACTGTAATGCTGAATTCACAGGACAGGTGACGGGATCCAAACGCTGTGGTGATGCCCAAAGACAAACGCTTCCACTTCATAGCGTAGGCGAAGCGGGTAGAGGGCTTTCTTGCTGAAGCTAGACTGCCGCCACTCGGGAAACCCCGTATCTACGCTGAGCTACGTCTGAAGGAGCCAAGCATGTAGGTGTAAGGACCGAAGGTCCAGGTGGACCAGCGACCCTTGGTCCTGGGACAGTAACTGCGAGCATATGGGCAGCAGAACTGGAGGTTCCGTTGATAACCACTGCAGTAGTGGGAACCAAATCTGCAGAGGCCATTTGGGGGCTACTAGGATCATTTGGGTCCCTTCTGCCTGTAACTTGAGCAGCACTCTCTGAATGAGAGGGAAGGGCGGAAAGGCATAGAGAAACCTCCCTGCCCAGCAAAGGGATAACGCGTCTGGCCAGAAAACTCCAGGCGCGTGCTCTCGCGAGCAGAACATTGGCAGCTCTGGAAGACCCCACCTGTCGAAGAGCTGCTCTGCTACGGACTGTAGCAGCTCCCATTCGTGCGCTCTGGATCGCGACCTGCTGAGGCTGTCGGCCAGATCGTTGAGGACGCCTGGAACGTGCACTGCGGACAGCAGAATGCCCCGCTCCATCGCCCAGTACCAGACTCTCATCGCCTCCCTGCAAAGGGGTTACGAACGAGTGCCTCCTTGCTTGTTGACGTAGAAGACGATCGCCATGTTGTCTGTCTGAACTAGAAGACAGCCTGGCACCAGGTCCTCCTGAAAAGCCTGTAAGGCGTAGAGAACTGCTCGCATTTCCAGCACATTGATGTGAAGGGATCGTTCCTCGGGTGACCAAACCCCTTGTGTTCAACGAGCACCCAGGTGTGCCCCCCCACCTCCAGTCCGATGCATCTGTCGTCAGAGTCTGACCTGGTGGCTCTGGACGAAAGCTGACCCCTTCTCTAAATTTCTGGGGTCCATCCACCAAAGCAAAGTTCTCCTGACTGGCTCCGAGATCTTCACCAGGGAGTCTAGATCGTCATGGCCTTGGTCCCACTGCACCCTGAGCATCCATTGTGGGACCCTCATGTGGAGGCGGGCCAAGGGAGTGATAGGGATGGCCGCCACCATGTGCCCCAGTAAACGGAGGAAGTTCCAAGCTGGAACTTGAGGAGTTATTGAGATCCATTCTGCCATCTCTCGCAGGCGTGATCTCCCCTGTCCTGGGGGAGGAAGGCCATGCCCTGGATGGAATCCAGGATTGCTCTGATGAAGGTGAGCTTCTGACTCGGCTCCGGGGACGATCTTCGCAGGTTCAGGGTGATCCCCAGCCCTCGGAACAGAGTATAAGTGTCTTCGAGGGCGTGAAGAAGGCCTACCCTTGACGGGGCCGTAAGCAGCCAGTCGTCGAGGCAGGAGAACACAGTGCCCCATGCGCCTTAGAGCCGCAGCCACCACCGCTAGGCATTTGGTGAAGACTCGAGGAGCGGAAGAGAGGCTGACCGGAAGCACTCGAAATTGATAATGCTCCCCTTGGAAGCGGAACCTCAGAAACTTCCGGTTGGGATGGTAGACCCTGATGTGCATGTACGCATCTTGCATGTCGAAGGAGCAGAGCCAGTCCCCTTGGTGCAGCAAAGGAAGTCTTCCTTGGAGGGTCACCATCCTGAACCTTTTGTACTCAATAAAGAGGTTTAGAGGGCTGAGGTCCAGAATGGGACGAAGGTCCTGTGTCTTTTTTGGGACCAGGAAAAAGTGTGAATAAAACCCCTGTCGTCGCTGATGCAAGGGGACTATCTCTATTGCCCTGTTTTGCAAGAGGGTCTGGATCTCTCCTATTAGTGGGATGTGAGGAGGAGGATAACGGGAGAGCTTTGGTGGAGTGTTCGCGGGGAAACTCCATGAACTCCAGCGTGTGTCCCCTCCTGATGATGTCTGAGACCCACTGGTCCACAGTTATTGACTTCCACCCTTTGAAATGAAGGGAGAAGCAGCCCCCAACCGGCTCCCCTGGATCTTCCCGCGGAAGGTGGGGGCGCAGAAGGGAGTCACTGGGCTGAGCCGGGAGTGGGCAGAGGCCTGGGAGGACTTTGGCCCACGGGCCGGAGGTCCACCAGACTGCTGGTTGACGGATCTTCTGCGAAAGCCTCCTCTCAGCCCCTGCTGGTTGTTACGGGCTTGGCCTTGACCGCCTGAGGACTTACGAAAAGGCCGTTTACGGTGTTGTCATTGGTCACCGCGGTACATCTGGTGGACAGACCAGATAGACTTGCCCGACTCCTGGAGATGAGAGATCAAGGCATCAGTCTCCTGCCCGAACAGCACATTACCCTGAAAGGGCAAATCTTTGATATCAGCCTGCAGATCCTGGTGAAAAACGGAGATTCTCAACCAGGTGTGCGCCGTAGGCACACCCCGGAAGCGGCTGCCCTGGCTGCCGTATCATACGAGGCTCTCAGGACATGCGAGTCTATGTCTGAGCCAGATTTTAGGAGGTCCAGGAGCTCTGTCTTCTGGGCAGAGTCTGCAAGGGCCTTCATCAGCTCTTGTCCCCTCTCCCAATGCGCATTCTGGTACTGTACCATATGCATCAGAAAGCTGAAGGAATGTATGGAACAGGTGGAAGCAGCATATACCTTTTTGCCCACCTGGTCCAAATAGCGAGACTCCGGGTCGGGAGGCTGAGATCTGAGGTGCTTCGGCTGTCTGAACTTATCATGGGCAGCCGTGATCACCGAGGAATCCGCCTGAGGGTGTTCAGCGAGAAAAGGCTCTGCCCTCAGGGCCTTGTACAGCCTATCCGACTTCTTCCGAACAGTCGGGACTGAAGCTGGATGCATCCAGGTGATTCTGGTGGGGTCCTGGAACATATCCACCAAAGGAGAAATGACCAAAGGTTTAGGCTCCTTTTGCCTCAGGTACTTAGCTAGTCTCCAGCGTTCCGGGTCCAGGTCCTCCGTGTCCCACTCGGAGGCCTGGATGTGCCTGATGACGTCCATAAAGGTAGGATTGTCTGGAGGCGAGCGAGGCTGGTCCTTCTCTCCCGGGAAGCACTGCAAACAGAGAGGAAGATGAGGAAGACGATGGTGCGGAAGATCTACTATATGATTTTGAATAGTCTGACCCTTCCCTATGACCCAGCTCTCGCTGTTGTCGGTAGCCAGAGGACCGACGTCGGGAGCGTTCTCGCCTAGAAGAGCGAGAAAGGCTCCTAGTGAGTGATCTAGACCGACGACGGTCACCAGAGTCCCTGGAGCGACGTCGGTGGTCCTCGGACCCGGTGCGGGAACGAGCCCTAGAGGGAGGTGTAGGCGGGCGCTCCGGCGACTTACACGGGGAAGACTCATTTCCTGGCTATGGTTTTTCCGCTGGGTCCGGAACCGGTGTCTGGGCCTGCGACGGGGAGGACCGCTTGTGGACCTTCCCCCACCAGAAGGAAAACAGTTCCTGGAGCTCATCCTTCGTGAAGATCTCAGCCGCCCATCTCGGGAAGAAAGTATCCAGGATGTCGGGGCGCGAAGGAGAGCCCTCCTGGGTGCCCAGGGGAGGAGGACTTGGGCGACGGGACGCAGCTCTTCCACAGCCGCTCCGCTGTTCTTCGCCCGGCGCCGTGTAGATACCGACGACGGGTGCCGCCAGAGAGTCCTTGGCCCGGAGGCGTGTCTTTAGCAGGCGGGCGCCGGGTGCTCCCAGGAGATGGGGCCGAAGCATGCACCTCTAAGGGCTTTGTGGTGACCCTTAGCAGGGTCACCTTAGGATTAGCCGGCTTCTCCCCCGAAGGGTCAGCCTTAGCCTGAGAGGATATCGGGTGCTCTCCAGAACCTGAGGGACGGGCCTTCTTTGCAGAGGGCCGTAGGTGAAAGGGGGGCTGCGACCGGTGCCGGGACCGACTACAATCTTTGCTGTGCTGCTTCTTTTCTTTCAGTTTCCACTCCGAGGACTGCAGATCCATTTTCTGCTCCAGTAAGTAGGCTTTTAGGGCCTTGAGGCGGCGGATGCGGGTCCTGCTGGTGATAGCCTGGCAATCGGAGCAGTTCACGGTGTCATGGTCCGAGCCTGGACAAAAGACACCGGGGATGGCCTTCCTTGGTTGGGATCTGCCTCCCACAATCACACTTGTTCAAGTGCTCCGGTGAGGCCGACGCCCAAGAAGACATCCAGACTTCAAAAACCGTCGGGCAACGGCTGACGTCTGTAACCTGTAGGGACAAAAACCGTCTTAAAAGAACGGTTAAATAACCGTCGGGCAGCGGACTGACGTCAGTGTACAATGAAGAAGAAAACCATCAAAATAACGGCTCCAAAGTTCTTGATAGCTGCAACTGGCAAGCAGAAGCTGTTCTTCCTTGTTCATGTGCGGGACGTGGCGGGAAAGAACTGAGGTGGAGCTGGGTCCGCCCCCTCTTGTACCCAGACCGACGTCGGGGGGGGGGGGTCCCTGCTGTGTACTGCTCGCTGAAGTTTCACCGAGGGTACTAGTGCTCGCGGCGTAGTCCTTATTGCAATAGCCTGCTGCAAGATCTCCCACTCAAGTAAGATTCCCAGAATCCAACAGACTGCAGCTCCTGAGGCAGCATGGCTTTACAAAGGGGAGGTCATGCCAAACAATTCTGAGTTGTTTTTTCAAATGAGTAACCAGGGTGTTGGACTTGGGGGGTGGTGGGGGGGGGTGGGTAGGTAGACATGGCCTACTTGGACTTCAGTAAGGTCTCTGACACCGTTCCACATAGGAGGCTGGGAAAACAAGTTGGGTAGCATGATGGTGGGCAATAAGGTGGTAACCCGGGTAAGAAACTGGTTAGGGAATAGGAGGCAGAGGATGGTGGTAAAAGGAGTTAGCTCTGAGGAGGGGAGAGTGACTAGCGGGGTACCGAAGGGGTCAGTACTGGGGCCAGTCCTCTAATGTCTTCATCAGTGACATAGCAGAGGAACTGCAAGGGAAGGTCTGCCTCTTTGCGGGTGCCACCAGGATATGCAACAGGGTGGACACTCCAGAGGGGGTGCAAAGGATGGGAAGAGACTTGAAACAACTGGAAAAGTGGTCAGAAGGTTTAATGCAATAAATAGCAAAATAATGCACTTGAGTCACAGAATCCCAGAAGTGCAGTACAAAATGGGGGGGAGGGGGATACTAGCAGCTACCAAGCAGGAAGAGAGACTTGGTGGTGGAACAGTCTTCCAGCGGAGGTTGTGGGAACGAAAACAGTGGGATTCAAAAAGCCTGGGATAAGCACAAGGGAGTCATAAGGGATAGGTTAAGTGGGTGCAGAGAAATTGCCGTAGACCTGGAGGGGTCTACAATGTAAGCAATGCAACAAAAAATGGCTGACTGGATGGGCCACGCGGCCTTCATCTGCCGTCAGCTTCTATGTCTCTGAGAATGTTGGGGAAAAGAATGGAATGCCCTGTAACTGGTACAGGTGGTCCACTCAAACATTAAGAGTACAGCAGTGAGGGGACGTGACTGGAACCATTTGTTACAACTCATCTGTCAGCTAATCCCACTGTACCCGCAGAGTTCAATGCGGTATGCATACATGGAGGAAGGCAAAAGGGAACAATAATGATGGTCGCAGCCATCAGCCCCAGCAAACATAACATTGTCCAAGCTGACACAACGGCTTCAATGTATTTTTTTTTTATTTATTTCAGTTTAGGATTTAATAAACTTGAGCTGAGGGCTCGATTACAAAGGTTCCAAGTCAATCAATACATAAAATAACGTGACATTGCTTTACAAGGGTTACACAGTAAATGCAGGTAATGGTGAAACAACAAATGGGGAAAATATTTACAGCATGGAAGTGCTGACAGTGACAGAGTGTGGTAGTGTGTTTCAAGAAGTGCAGAGTACAATGTAGGTTCACTAATAAGGGGTAGTGAGATAAGCAGCCGGAGGAGGCTTTGTCAGGGGTTGGGTAGCAAAAAGGAGGAGAAGCAAGCAGGGGGAAGAGCGAAGAGACAGGGAAGGGTGAGGGGACTTAGGCTACCGAAGTGGTGTGGGAGCTGCTAGGGTAATCTTTGTTCGAGAGGAGGGGTGAGAGGAGTGGAGTATGAGGCGGTATGGGTGGGGAGGGCTGGCAAGAGTAGTAGGAGAGAGGGGTGACGTATTAGTCCTTGTTACCCAGCTGGGCCTGGGTAACAAGGGCCTCCACCCTGTCTGCAGACAAGAAGGCACTGACAAGGAACTACTATGGATTTTGGTATGTTCACTGACACACCCAATTCCTCTACCAATTGTCTCTTTCTTAATGTGTACATAATCGCTTCGCTGGTCGGGGCCTTCAGCAGCCTGTCGTTCAGATATGGGAAGACATAAAGCCCTTTCCTCCAAAGGGCCACTGCCATAACCGCCAAGCATCTGGTAAATACCCGCAGTGCTGAGGATAAGCCAAAGGACAAGACTCAGAACTGATAATGATTGCCCTGCAGCATGAAGCAAAGGTACTGTCTCCGGCATTTGCTAATCCTGATATGAAGGTGTGCGTCCTTCATATCCAGGGCACAGAGTCAATCCTTTTGCAGAAGGGGGATTAGTGCCTCCATTCAAAACGTTTTGTACCAGATGAACAGATTTAGGTCTCAGGTTCAATACAGGACATAGATCTCCTGTCTACTTGAGAGCCAGGAAGTATCTGGAATAGAACAGTTACTTTCTTGAGGGAGAACAGATTCAATAGCACACTTTTGTAGAAGTGACAACCTCCATCAGAAGAGACAAGTGGCCTGGAGGATAACGATAAGGAGGTGGTGGATGAGCTGGAGAGGTACACAGCGATTCCAGAGCATGCCCCCTTTCCATTATTTCTAGGATCCACTCTGTCCATTAAGATCGCCCTCCACTTCTGAAGAAGGGAGATCCGTCCCCCTACCCGCACCCCCCCCCCCCAGCCAGTAATGGAAAGGGAGAAGGTGAAGATTCAAACTTACCGGGCACTGCCTTGACTGATAGCACTAGGTGCCTTGGGAGGGGCAGGTGTGGGGAGAGAAGAGATCTGAGAGAGGACCTCCACCACAGACATGAGGCTGCTGACGGGAGGCATGGCCACTACGGGCAGCAGGTTTGCAAAATAAGCCCCTACCACACCCTCCAATGGGCTGAGATGTCAGGCTTAGGGGACTACAAGGACATCCTGGAGGTTTGAAGCTTGCGCAGAGCATTCTCAACATCACCACCAAACCATCTGGAGCCTCTAAAAGGGGCATTCAGCACAGACTGCTGTATATCGGTGGCAAATGAAGCCACCCGTAGCCAGAAGCATGTCCTGAGGCATATGCTAGAGGCAGCAGCCCTGGCTGAAGCATCTGAGGCATATGCAGAAAGCAACAGATGCTTACCAACATCCATATCACCGTGAGCAGCCTTAAGCAAATCAGCCTTGGGAGGATTGTCAGGCAAAGCCTGAACAGTGGACATTGTGGACTTCCACAGGCTATTCTGATATTTAGTCATACTGGCCTGATAGTGATCTATTCTAAGGCCTAAGGACACAGAGGCATTAAGTCTTTTTGCCCATAACATCCAGCCTCCTGTATTCTTTATCAGGAGTCAGGGAAGGAAGCTCATCTGTCTAGGTGATTTAGATTTCTGGCTGAGAGGCACAGTAAGGCTTAGCACATGGAACAGGGTACCACTTATCAGCCTTTCTGGCTACTGCAGACAAGGTATTAGGCCTGTGCAGACTCTAAGGCAGGACATATGGGAGTTATGACAATGGATGGAGTAGCAGGGACCTCCAGAAACTCCTTTGTGGAGTTTTTCCTGGCAGCAAAGCCCACTATATTCTGGATCTGATTCAGTAATGCCTGATAAGAGTGGAGAAGACCTGGGTGTGTAGGCTACAGAATCCTCACTGCAGGAGGAGAGCGAAGAACTGTAAGGTCACGGGCAGACTAGGTGGGCCAAGCAGTCTTTACATGCCAACAGCATCTATGAATCTATGTAACCCCCTTCATAGGGATCATATTCCCTTTTCTCACACTCCAAATCCTCCTCCACATTCAGGAGATTAAGATTATACTAGTCTGGAATGATGACAGAAGTAAAAGTCGGAGCTGTCAACAAATGTGGTAGCTGCAAGGGAGGACAGTAGGCATGCTTCTAGATCCCATAAACAAAGGAGCCAACAAGAGGAAGCCCAGCTGATGGGACAGCTTTTCATAGGCAAGAGCGATGGCAACAGTCAAAATAGTTCAGTTACCTTCGCCAGCATGACCTGGTAGTCTACGACACCAGGTAAAGGGGTCCCGCACACCACTGTCAGTGGGTTAGAATCAGATGACGTGGACCGCACACCACCTGTAGTCGGTATGGCAGCACCAGAGTTAGACCCCAACCTTGGCACTGACAGTAGTGGGGGATGCAGTCGCCACCCACGGAGCAAACAACAACAAGGACTAACCCTCCTTCAGTGGAGATCATGCCCTCATAGGAGGAACAGTATCCTTGTACTCTGACCTCAATGGCTAAAGAGTCACTGAACGCTGTGAAGTCTCCTTCCGGGCGGCGGCTGATGAACAAGACGGAGAAGCCACTTGGAGACTGTGGCCTTCATGGCAGCTTCCGTGGCCTTAATGGCGATACATTTCTCAAAAGCCTTCTTTCAGCATCTCTTTATGGCCTGGTTGAAGCTCTGGCAGATCCTGCAGGCCATCAAGTTGTAGGACAGACCCAAACAGTAAACACACTGTCTTCCTTTTAGATCCTGCAACAGTGTTACAAAACCTAAACAATGGCCCTTTTGAAAGCAGCATATAATGACCACATGAAAAAGTTAAGCATAACAAAGTTAGAAAAAGTATTCAATGCCGTTGTTTCTCTGCAGGTCCAACAAGTGGTCAATGGTAAGAGAAAGAACTGAAGAGCAGTGGTGCCACCCACGTCTTACAGGCACTGACACTGCATGTCACCGTGGGCGACCCCTGGCTAGCATGTTTCTCAGTGGTCCTGATGCAGACTGCTTACAGTTCGAATGGTGTGGCTGATGAATATCTATGGTTTCAAGTAAAGCTCCCATTTCTAACTAATACACATATTCAGGAACCATATTCAGAGCCAGTCAGTAGTGTTGTGCGGCAAACAGTGCACGGCCAGGTTTGTGCAATATTCAGAAAGCGCTCTCCAATGGAGTGCACTGTCTAAATATGGGGCAATGCCAGCTCCGCACATGGCGACTTTGCACTGTGCTGACACAGGGCAAGGTGGACTATGGCTCACAGGGGAGCCCATCAGAGACAGTGCTGCCAAACGCCAGGGATCCCATGGGCCATACTCAGGCCAAGCAAGCTAATGAGGCCATTTGACAAGCAAGGCACGAAGGGGCCATTTGCATGCCCATTATGGGCTCATTAACATGCTGCTCAATCGCTTAACATCCATACTGGGCTGTAGACAAAACAATTCCCTGATGTCTAGTGCCCCTGCAACTGTTTCTTTCTGTATGTTATCCTGGTTCCTAGTGGTGCCCCCTAAATCGCCCATGCTGGGCTTCTTTATCATTTAGTTTCCTGGTGTCTAGTATCTCTCCCTAATGGCTGGACCTCCCGCCCACTCCCCAGACACCGGCCAGTACTGAGCTCGGACAATGACCAGCACAGCCCTGCGATCACCTCCTTGGCTGGCCGCCATTTGTCAGCAATCACAAGAACTCGTGGCCTTCTCAGCTGCATCTCAAAGGAAAGTGAAAATACGGCATTATCTGAAATATTTATAAGATTAATAATAAAATCAAGTTCTAGTTAAAAAACACAATTATTAGACATATTATTGCTTCAAGCCTCATTTTAGAAGATACCTGCTCTTCAACTACATGAAAAACAAGGAGAAAAGGGTTGTATAAATGATGGCACTACAAACAGTGCCTTCTGAGTGCTGTTCAAGTGGCAGTTCCACGACTCTGAGGTTAACAGCCTTTGTCGTCTGTAGTTGCATACTGGTGTCACAAGGAAACAGAGGAGCCATTTACACCTCTGATTTGCATTACATGTGAGAACATGAGAGCAAATCCATGACCAATTTGCCCCTCAACCAGAAGTATGATAAAATGTGTGATGATCTGTTTTGTTGGGAGCAAAGGAGGGCTGTGAGAGAGGCAGAAGTGGGGCATGCACCTGGTCAACAGAAAAGTACACAAGTGTGGTGGCCACTAGAAAAGCAGATTCCAGTTACAGAATTTCAGCAGGGTTCGGAGTCTGTGGACAGAAATCAACCCCCCCCCCCCCCGGATGATCCACTGGACTCTTCGGCAACCAGGTACCTACAGTAGTCAAACAAGGGTTCTTCTGATAGTACAGCACAGTACCCAGGGGTCTATGATCTTAAGACAAGAGACCTCACACTCTGAATGCACAACAGAATACTAAGTCAAGTATGCCGACCCACACCACTACAAAATGTGGCCACACAAACTGCACCAGAGAAGCTCTAGCCTGGCTAGTCTGGTCAATAAGGGAAAATGTTCCTTTTGCTTGATGAACTTCATCAAATAGGACTGGCACAGCAGAACACAAGTTGCTGTCTTTTTCCTGGAATATGCTGTTGGACTTGTCAGTGTCTGACGCACTGAAAACACACCCCTCAGACGGTGTAGTGCACCTGGCTTCATTCTGTATCTACACTTCTCCAATTTCTTGGCAAGGAAATGACAAGAGTAGAAAAAGCAATTCTAAACATTTTAGCGCACAAGCTTGGGGCAAAGAATTTAAATGTTCAATGAAGCCTTGAATGGTATTCTAGACAATATTAAGACCCAAGAAAAAGTTATTGCAGTGTATGGTAAAGATTATTTAAGCTCTGATCTTTTTGTTTGCCACCGTCTTCCCTGGGCTAAGTACACTTGGAAAAGCAGACCTGGAAAACACCTGACTGGAGATTATGAAAGCTCTACCATGCACTGCAGGCTACTGAATCTCCCACTGCTGCCTACTGCTCTTATGTCAGCTGCAGGGGAATTCTGGGATTTGTCAATCAATCAAAATCAATCAAAATCTTTATTTATTCAGGCGAACATCATTGAGCAAAGCTCATTTACAAGATGGACCTGAGTGGTCATACAAATGAGGATACAAGTATTATTACATAGACAAGAATAGAATAAATAGCAATACAATGGCATGAAATGATTATATACAACAATTTACATATATACAAGTAACAATAGAACCATTTAGCCTGTAGGAAAAAAAGAGGACAAAGGGTATAGCAGTCCTAAAATATAAGTTATATGGTCTAAACTAGTTTTTAAGTGAATATAATAGGTGATTCGGAAGAAAGAAATTGAGTTAATATAATGGATAGAAAAAGGAGGTTTAGTTGGGTCAGATTGTGGGGATTATGCTTTATAAAAGCAATTGGAGAGCTCTGGAAAAGGGGGAGAACAATCTTGAAGGATGCCAGGTAGTAGGCTATCTAGCTTCATGGATTTTGGAGAGAGTCCATGCAGCTGCTAAGGAATAGCTGAAAGCAGCCCTCCCATACCGGTGCAGGCATTGGGGACCTTTAAGTGATGAGTTTACTGATCCTTAAGGTGTATGGCCTGGTTGTAATTTGGTAAAGCAATCAGTGATATAGGTCGGTAGTTTGCCTGTTAACGCTTTGAGTATCCAGATAACAGCATTCCTATTTCTTCTGTGTTGCAATGATGTCCAGTTGACTGCCATATAAAGGGAGCAATGATGGGTGTTGAGGGAAGGTCAGTAATAAATCTTATGGACCTGTGATACAGGGTGTCCAGCTTATGTAAGAGATGACTTGAACAATGGCAGTAGAGAAAATCAGCATAATCAATGAGGGATAGGAATGAGGCCTGAATTAACCTTTTTGGAATCACTGTTTAGGTAATGTTTTATTCTAAAATAGTCCGAGCCTCTGTCTTAGCTTTTTAAGTAACTCTTCAATATGGACAGAATAACAGTCAGAACAGAAGAGGTCAGCCTACAACTAAGCAAAATTAATCTGATACACTCGGATGTCATTGAGCCCCTCCCCACCCCTCAAGCTCTGCCAGAAACCTGTTTTCTATGATGTGAAGTGAGGAAGGCTGCAGGGCTATAGATAGCATTATAATGCTCATCAGGGGCAGAGGTGTCCTTTGTATGCTGCTGCTGTTACTTAAAGGACTCTTGTACACTCTAACTTGTACCAGTGTTTGTTACAAGTTACAGCAGCATACAAAGACCACCACTGCCCCCAACAGCATTATAATGTTATCTATAGCCCTGCAGCCCCTTCCCCGCTTTGCATCAAAATGCAGCTTTCTGGGCAAGGCTCTGGCAGGCAGTCAGCAGCTTCAGAGATTCAGTGAAACATGATCAAACTTAACGCAAGTTAAAAACCTACTTAGCCATGCCCCGGACTACTTTAGGTCATGAGGAAGGCAGCTACTGGACTAGAGCTGCCTGCCCCAAATGTGTTAGCTGCACTTTAAATGCATTTGTTAGTGCTTTTGCTTTGTCATACTTGATTTCAAGGATTACCATACACCCCTTTCTCTTTCCCTCCCTATCACATAATAATTTTGTTTTGGGTAACTGAATCTAAACATGTTCATGGGCTTCTAACTTGTCTCAACTTAATACACTCCACATACCCACCAGGATTTACAGATTAAAGGAGGATCACAATGGCATTTTAATCATCTTTTTTTTTTTTTTAAACGTCTTTCTTGAGAAGATTTTTTTCACAGATGCATGGTACATCTACATACATGTAAAAATGGAGCTTGGTACAGCCACAGTAAATTTAGATGGAAAACTCAGGGGTGCCTTCACCACCCTGTCCTACTACAAAAGGTCTTCTCCAGTCAGATAAGTATCCCATGCATCGGCTGGGGTGTCCCGGATCCAGACCCCTGCTCCACAGCTCCAAACAAGCCCCCCCAAGTCTGACTGTCAGATTCCTGAGATAATTAATGTCTGGCCTATGTTGCATAAGCCACAGCTTCCACCTATCTTTTTTCTTCCATCCCTCAAAGGAAAGTTGTCATTTCTTCCAGTTTATAAATTTCCCAAACTGTATCCTCCCACTGCTGCTTGGTAGGAGGGTCAGACTTCAGCCAAAGCTGTGTGATAACTTTTTAGCTGTTAAAAAAATTCCCAGCAAATACTCATGAACTGTTTTCCCCAAATTTGGTGATAATGTAGCAGTAAAATCATCTGTGGGGCTAGTGAGCCAAGATGATCTATAATCTCTTATGTACTGCTACTGCCCAAAATGGTTACAGTACTGGACATGATCAAAATACATGTGTATGCACTGATACCTGGCATCCGCAACCTCACCAACATGAAGAGTCGTGTGCAGTGGAAAATTCTGCTGTTATCCGAGGTACACGGAATAACCCAACTGCAATTTTCCAACTATATTCTCTCCACTGGCAGGAATTATTTTGTGTTGCCTAACCCATGTGAATGCACAGTCCACTTCTAGGAGGAGCAAGAGTTCCGCTTCTCAACGATGTGAATTTTTCAAGTCTGCTAGATTCCCCCCCCCGGAAAGCTGGTAACACACTGAGATATAGTGGTCTGGCCATGAGCCATTGATTATAGATCTTAATAGATCCACTGCTGAGGGAAGATACGGTTAATCAAATTCAAGGCCCAAAGTCATATTAAGGTAGTGGTGGATCTGCAGATACCTACAGTGGTCCTGATGGGTAAGAGAACACTCGCTCTGCAACTGGCCACAAGATTAGAGTTTACCACCCCCATAAAACAGGAAAGTATGCGCAAGTCCTAAAAGGGCTCGTCTATGGAAACCATGGCCCAGCTTTGCAGATATACATTTGTCGTCAAATGCAAAGTCATTGCTAGGCTTGTTTATATTTCAGAATAATGATGTGATGCCAGTTCCGTGAGCAGAGCTGTCGTGGGGGAGGTTGGATCCGCCCCATCATCATTTAGGTCTCGTGAGCCAAACAAGCAAGTGTCTACAGTGCAAGTCATATCCAGTTTCAATCTCTGACCACTAAAGCTATCTGACCGCTGCCACTGAAGTACATGCTGCATCAATGTGGCCCACGATACAAGACCAAGCTTGGGAGCAGCAAACCTCTATGTTTGGCCAGTTGAAGTTTTAGCTGTCTCTAAGAAAAAAGGAATCTGAAGATCCACATGGTCAGGATAGATGGGGATTGTTTGAAAAAGATATACATCTCACAGCAAAATATTAATTCCAATAGTATGCATCTCATTAAGAAGGGTAAAGGGTAGGTGCATCCATGTTTGTAAATCTTTGCATATTGCCTTTTCTAAAATAGAAAAATGTAAGTGATATGACTAAGAGAAGTGCATATCTGGATGCACAAGTGCCTTATATGTGGTATGTCCCACCAGGAAGAGTGGGGTACCCGAATCCCCAGAGGGGGCGTAGAGTGGAGTTGTAACACCTGTTTGGTCTTCATTGGTTTTATAACCAGACAAAAATTCTATTGTTTTAAGGCAGCCGACTAGCGCCTGCAGTGACTGTTTAGGGTCAGTAATACATAGGTTGTCTGCGTAGTATACCACCTTATGAGTGTGACTGTGTATCTCAATACCCTTTATACTAGCCGTTTGGTGTAAATAATTCACTACAGGCTCCACATACAAGGGAAACAAATACGAGGATAAGGGCCAGCCTTCAGAAGTGCCCAGTGAAAAAGAAAAGGAGTTGGACAAAGAGCCCTTCGTTTTTATTGTAGCTCTCGGATCAAGAATACACATTTATAGGTCTAAAAATGGTGCAGGGAAACTCAGCAGTGTTTGTTGTAAAAAGGACCAATAAACCTGTCAAACGCCTTTTAAGCGTCTAGACTTATATTCAGGTCGGGGTGGAAGAGTGCATTCGTTTATTATTAGCAAGTTTGACACTGTCCGCAGTCTGTCTCGGACAGATCAAACCAGACTAATCTGGGTCTATTATGATGGTGTGCCAATATTCCAGTGAATAATTTATAGTCTAAATTTAAAACTGAAATTGAGTGATAGGATTCACAATAAAGAGAGTCCCTATCAGGTTTAGGGATTGCCGAGATAGTGGCATAACACAAGTCAGGACAACTGGCAGAGCTGAAAAAAGCCTGGAGCAACTGCCTATGTAAAGATTCTATACGTGCTTTCTAAAACTGCCCCGTATCCATCCAGGACTGGGTACTTCCCTGGTTTCTAGGCTGTCACACAAGCCATCAATTCCTGCGACGAAACAGGAGCAAGGAGAGCCTCCTCTTGCTCCAACATTAAATGTGCTAGGGGTAGCTTCTCCAAAAAAAAGGACTGAATGGCCTCTACCAAGGAGGCTCTTGTTCAGTGTATAAAGTCTGATAAGTTTTCGGAGCATCTAAAATCTCTGAAGCTTTCCTAGAGACGTGGCCAGTATTGGGGTAAGCCAGCTTAGTACAGTAAAAGCTTTCCGTTTTTGGTGTAGTCTGCGAGCCAGCAGTTTGGAAGCCTCAGCTGTGCCTTCTTAGAAGGCCTGCTTAAACCACTGTATGGCCTGCTTAGTTTTGTAAGTTAAAATTTCCTGAATTTTAGACTGGGTCTGTTTTGAGGGAGTATGGAGGAGCCCCTTGCATATGAGCAAGTTGCAGCAAGTCCAGTTCCTCCTGAAGTTCCCACATTCTCTTCTCCTTTGCTTAGCCTGAGAGGAACAGGCAATCTCTCCCTGGAGCACTGTTTTTACCATATCCCCACAGAGTAGCTTTGGAAATATTGGGAGCCACATTTTCTTGGACTGTCTGTGGGATGCACGTCTCCACCATTTGAAAACTGAGCTCAAGCTTAGCATTCCATCATTAGCATAGGTTCTATTAACCATTTAGTCTCCGGGGCAGTCTTATTGTGACACCATAAAATCCTGCCCTACCATTCTATATGCTGATGATCTTATCATTTATACAAGTTCTACTAATATAGACAATATCAATACAACCTTTTCCTCTGACTAACAATATCCAAAAAGTACAGTTACGTAAGAACTTACCGTAACAGTAGATCTTCGAGAGAGGCTCTTGCAGTACGTAATTACATATAGGACCGACACCGGCAGGCCCCCACGGAAAAATTTCTAGCTAGCAGTCCCTGGCGAGGGACCGCCTCCACGTCAGGTGACCGGCGTCAGGAGACTGTATAAAGGGGCAGTCCCTCACGTCCGCCTTCCAGTTCTTTCCCGCCAAGGGCCAACAAAGGCCGGACAAGATAGAAGCGGATATTTTCTTAAATGGAAAAGAAGCTAAAAAAGCTTAGGGGGATGGAGAGCGGGAAGGTATTACCTACTGCAAGAACCTCTCTCGAAGATCTACTGTTACGGTAAGTTCTTACGTAACTGTACTGTCTTACTTCGAGAGGGCTCTTGCAGTAAGTAATTACATGTAGGACTGAGTCCCAAGCAGTCTGGAACAAGGAGAAGCACACGGGAGGAGGAAAGCTGCTCAAAGTAGTTCCTCTAGCTGTGAAGGCCTTAAGAAAGGAGGCCTTGCAGAACAGTCAGCCCGAAGCCCGCTCTACGGCGAGAGGCAATATCCAAACTGTAATGTTTCGTAAAGGTATGGACGGAGGTCCAGGTGGCGGCAGCACAGATGTCTGCCGATGACACATTCTTGAAACAAGCCGCTGAGGCAGCGACTTCTCTGGTGGAGTGGCCTCTGACTTGACCTGGAAGGTTCTTGTTGTACTTGTCAGAACAGAAAGTGATGGAATGAGCCAACCATTTGGATAGGCATTGCTTAGAAACAGCACTGCCTTCCCTTTTCAGAGCAAGAGAGACAAAGAGTTGATCTGTCTTTCTGAGATCCTTCGTCCTGTTAGTGTAGTATCTCAGAATCTGGTGAACATCCATAGTATGTAACAAATACTCCCCTTGATTGGAGTACTGCGTATAAAAGGTAGGTAACTCTATGGACTGGTTCAGAGTAGATTCCGCTACCACCCTGGGGAGAAACTTAGGATTGTTACGCTGAGCCACACGTTCCTTGTGGAAAATGAAGTATGGAATTTTACACATTAGGGCCTGGAGCTCGAAAATTCTCCGAGCAGAGAATGGCCACAAGAAAAAGCGTCTTCCAGGAAAGGAAGCTGCTGGCTCAAAGGGAGGCAGACTTAGTTTCTCAGAACAAAATTCAAATCCCAAGGAGGGGCGGGAACTCGGATAGGAGGTCTCAGGTGGAGAAGCCCTCTGAGGAAAGTCGTAGAGACTTCCAGCTGAGCAAATGTTCTGTCTGCAAAGGGAACATGATAGGCCGAAATGGCCGCCATGTGGACTTTCAGGGAGGAATGACTAAGACCCAGATCGAAGAGATGGCGCAGGTACTCCAGCAGACGACCAACAGGGCAGGGGAAAGGCTCAACGTCTTTTGAAGCAGCCCAAATTGAGAATCTTTTCCACTTCATGGCCTAGGTAGACCTGGTGGAGGGTTTCCTAGCCTCCACCAGAATCTCCGTCACCTGGGGAGAAACTCCAAAGCGGGCCTGAGCTATGTCTGCAGGAGCCATGCATGAAGCTGAAGGGACTTGAAACCTGGATGGACCAGGGTCCCCTGATCCTGAGTCAGCAAACCTTGTGACAGAGGAAGAGGAAGCGGCGGTTCCTCTGAGAATTGTTGCAGAAGAGAGAACCAACCTTGCCTGGGCCAAAAAAGAGCGATCAGAATCATTCGTGCTCCTTCTGGCCCTAGTTTCTATAAGACGCTTGGGATCAAAGAAATTGGGGGAAAGGCATAGATGAATCTGTCCTTCCAATCTAGAGAGAGCGTCTCTCCAGAAAATGCCTCGCTTTTGAACGAGCAGAAGACTGGAAGCTTTGCATTTTGAGGGGAAGCGAACAGTGGTATGCCCCAGAGTAGGAAGATATAGTCTAGGACCCCTTGATCCAGTTCCCACTCGTGGGCCCGGGCAGACGTGCGACTCAGCTTGTCCGCCAAGGTGTTGTCGACTCCCAGAACATGAACTGCTGTGAGATGAAGGTCGTGCTGTACTGCCCAGTCCCACACTCTCATTGCTTCCCTGCAAAGAGGGTAGGATAGAGTCTCTCCCTGTTTGCTGATGTACCATACCACACACATATTGTCCGTCTGGACGGCTACGTGGCCTGGAAGGAGATACAGGTGGAGGGCTTGAAGGGCATACAGTACTGCCCGAAGCTCTCGGACACTGATATGAAGGGTTTGTTCGAGCTTGGACCAAGAGCCCTGGGTCCGATGAGGACTGATATGGGCTCCCCAACCTTCGCCCGAGGCATCTGTAGTCAAGAGTCTGGGAGGGGGGAGGAATGAAGAATGAAACCCCCCGAAACAGGTTCTCTGACCATCCACCACTGAAAATCTCGAACCATGGGAGAGGAGACCAGAACTAGCTGATCCAAGTCGTCCGCCAATTTATCCCATTTGGAGCGAAGCATCCACTGGGAAACCCTCATGTGCAGCAGAGCGCGAGGAACTCTCGGGATAGCAGCCGCCATGAGCCCGAGAAGGCGAAGACCTGACCTTTCAGTGACTTGCCTCTGGCCGGACAACAGGCTTACCAGAGTCTGAATAGTGGCCTCCCTGTCCGGCGGCAGGAAGGCCCTGCCTAGGGTCGTGTCCAGTATCGCCCCAATAAACTGGAGTCTCTGGGATGGGATCAAATGAGACTTGGAATGGTTGACTGTAATACCCAGGCAGGCAAAGACCTGTTGGGTAAGGGAAAGGCAGCGCAGGAGTTCCTCCCTTGACGAGGCCGCCAGGAGCCAGTCTTCCAGGTAGGGGAAAGCCTGCACTCCCCAAGTACGCAGGTAGGCCGCCACCACTGCCAGGCATTTGGTAAATACTCGGGGAGCTGAGGAGAGGCCAAATGGAAGTGCATTGAACAGGTAGTGGTCCCCCAGGAAAGCAAAACGGAGATATTTGCGGTGGGATGGGCGAATGGAGATATGCAGGTAGGCATCCTGCATATCCAGAGCACACATCCACTGGCCGAAGCGGAGGAGGGGCAGAAGGCTCTGCAGTGAGCATTCTGAACCTCTTGTATTCCATGAATAGGTTCAGGGAACTGAGATCTAGGATGGGTCTTACATCTCCTGTCTTCTTCGGGACCAGGAAGAAATGGGAATAGTAACCCGTTCCCTGGAGGGATGGGGGGGGACAGGTTCTATCGCCTCTTTCAGCAACATAGCTGAAATCTCTTCCTGGACCAGAAGATGATGTTCCCGAGAGTACGACGACCTTTGGGGAGGGTGACGAGGTGGTTTCTGAAGAAACTCTATTGAGTGTCCTTCTGCGACTATTTGGAGCACCCATGAATCTGTTATCCTCTCCCAGCCCAGAAGGAGGAGGGAGAACCTCCCTCTCACCGGTTCCTCCGGGAAGCCCGAAGGCTGTGGGAGAGTGAAGGAGTCAGGTGGTGTGGGGCAGCGCTGCAGCTGAAGCACCCGCTGCTTTTTTGGGCAGAGGGGGCTTGGCAGCTGAGGGAGCCCGGCGTTTAGTGGCCCGCTTTCCTGGAGGTTTCACCTTTGGCCGATTCCGTCTGCGAAAGGGACAGCGCTGCGGTTGATTGGGATGGTACATAGCGTCAACTGACTTTAGTGCCGTCCCCTTCTCTTGCAGATCGGTGATGATGTCCTTGACATCACCTCCGAAGAGCACCGATCCTCGGAAGGGTGCCTCCTGGATAGCAGACTGCACTTCCGGAACCAACCCTGACACACGGAGCCAAGCATGACGTCGTAAGCCTATGGCGAAAGCTGAGCTCCGTCCAGCAGTGTCCACTGCATCGTAAGTCGCACGAGGCATGTGTCGACTGGCCGAACGTGCAGAGCGGACAAGGTCAGACAGTTCCTGCTCGACTTGGGAGGCCAGCAGGGAGTCTAACTTGGTTTCCACCTCAGAAAGAATTGCCTTCTGGTAGTCCCCCATGTGACCGACATAGTTCAGGGCCCTGATCCCCAGCGTGGAAGAAGCTAAAATCTTCTTTCCATACTGGTCCAGAAGGCGAGATTCTTTATCAGTTGGCGACGAGCTAAGGTGTTTTGGATTAGATGACCGGCCGTGAGTGGCGCTAATCACGACCGAGTCAGCTCAAGGGTGGGAATCTAAAAAGTCAACACCCTCTGGAGCCTGGTACAGCCTGTTCGACTTCCGAGGAAGAGGGTCTAATGCCGACGGTTGTTTCCAAATAGTGGTAACATGGTGGGCATGAGGCTCAATCCAGGGTGGCACCAAGGTGGGAGCTGTGACGGGCAGATCCAGATGCTCAGCAAGTTTCAACCGCTGTGGGTCTGGCTCCAAGGATTGCCACTTATGTACTGCCTGGATCTGACGTAGGAGCTCCGTGAAAGAAGGATCCTCCGGAGGAGACTTCGGAGGAGTCCTTCGCCTGGGCTTTGACAGAGAGCGAGGCTCATCATCCTTCTCGGAGCAGCCGGAGGCGTCAAACTGAAGAAGACTCCCCCCTTTCCCGTCTAAGGGGAGGAACAGACCCCTTGGGAAGCTCTCAGGGAAGCGTATCCTGCCCCTCTCTGGACCCACAAGGTTTATCCTTGTGTCTGGAGGAGAGGGAGTTTGTCACCGTTGACGTACAGGAACCTGAACCGGCACAGTTGTCGGAAGACGACTCTCCATCTCTCTGGTGAGCTAAGCCTTGGCCTCAGCCCACTAGGAGGCTAGAGTCTCCTGCAAATCCACTGGCGGCTGGGGGTGGTGGTGGAGGAAGAGGAGGAGGGAGATAAGTGTATGAGTTATACCCATAAGGCGAGTATCCATAACCCGCTGGCGGGAAGCCCAGCGTCGGGTAGGCCGGCACCGGGTACTGCGGCATCGCATACTGGGGTCCCCAACGGTGTCGGATATGACTGGGTCGAATACCCGGGATCCGGGGGAGCTGCCAGAGCAGACGGCCCCGAGGGTGGAACTGGAGCAGAAGGCCCGGAGGGTCCAGCGTCGAGGCGGCATGCAGAAGTGGGATGTCACCCGGGGTCGGCACTACCGGCGTCGGGGCCAGCATCCGAGGTGCCGATGTCGGAACACGCATCCGGGGAACCGACATCAGATCAGCAGGAGGCTGATCCGACGGAGGTGGAACCAGGACCTCAGCCTCGCCTGGAGATGGAGGGGAAAAGTCCCCGGGGTCAGGCTGAGGAGACTCAGGGTCCCCGGGAACGACGGACGTGGGAGGGCCCAGCATCGGCTCATCCGCTGTGCGGACCGACGTGCGTCTTGTCAGTGGGATCCAGGGGATGTCGGAGGGGCCGGCGTCCGACTTAACGGATCCTTCGCCACAGGCAGGCCACGAAGGAGGGGCGGTCTGGTCTGGCGGAAGAGGGTTCGTGCGCCACCCCGAAAGGTCGGTCGACTTACCAACCTTCTCCGTGCGAACGGAGGAGCCGACATCCGGCTTATCGGAGCAGCATACGCCGGAAGGCCGTTAAACCACGGCTTTACCGGGGATGGAAGCCTCCAAGAGCCCGGAGGCGCCGAGCACGAGCCAGATGAGGCGGTCACGCTTTGAAACCCCTAGGCGGCAGTTGAGGAGCGGTCACCTGGGGCATACTTCAACACGGTAACCCCGAGGGAGTCGAGTGGGAGGAGCCCTTGTCCCAGTGCTTTTCTTTGTCCTTTCTCTTGCGATGGCCTTCAGGGGAAGCTGACGCCTGCCAAAGTTTTTTTGAGTTCCTTTTCCAAGGAGCTCATTTTTTTGAGAATGTGGGCTTCCACGGATTGCTGCCGCCTTCTCCGGGTGGCCGCGCTGAAACTCAGGCAGTGCTGGCACTTCTCAACTTGATGGTCTGGGCCTAGACAAAAGGCACAGGGAATGGCCGTCCTTGTGCAGAAGTTGGGCGCCACACGAGTTACACTTATTTTTGTGCTCGGAGGGTGTTGGGGATGACACACAGACGGATGACTGACTATTATAATAGAAAAAGCGAAAAAACTCTGTAAAATAACCGAAAGGGCCAGACGAGCAGGGAACTTTTCCGCGAGGCGATGGCATAAGCTAACGGCGGGAAAGAACTGGAAGCCGGGCGTGAGGAAACGCCCCTTTATACAGACGTCTCCTGACGCTGGTCACCTGATGTGGGGGCGGTCTCTCGCCAGGGACTGCTAGCTAGAAATTTTTCCGTGGGGTCCTGCCGCCTGCCGGCGTCAATCCTATATGTAATTACCTACTGCAAGAGCCCTCTCGAAGTAAGATCTGGCAATACGACCACAAACTGGCTGTCAGCACTAGCAAAACTAAAGCCATGCTGCTTGGATCGGCCCCAATGCTCCGGGCTTGCATAACAGCAATGACGGGGCAGGACTCAGAAGGTCAATTACTGGAATGTGTGACCTCTTTCAAGTACCTGGGCATCCTGCTAGATCAATTTATTGATCTTAATCTTCATGTACAGTGTTTGCAGAGCTGTCAACTCCAAAGTAGGTGTTGCATATAAGACTAGTTATATGCTCATGCCATTGGCTAAAATGGCCATTGCGAGGGGGATTCTGCTCCCCACCCTAACCTATGGGGCTCCCTTATTTGGGGCTGCTCATAAAACTGACCTACTCAGATAGGATATTACATATAACATATGCCGCTATGCCTCTTCTGCTCCTCGGCTTAAACACCGTCAACTTTATAATGATCTTGGTTGGCTCTCTCCATTAGCTAGTAGGAAATACTACCTTGGCTCTCTTATTGATTCGATAATTTGAAATCAAACCCCTAGGTGTCTTGCAGCTATGCTTGTTCCTCAGGACACACCCCATGGTCTACGATCAGCTGATAAATCCTTTCTGGATTTGCCGAGGTGCCGCACCGCACTAGGAAAGGAACTGTTGCATTTGAGCATGCGGCTCCACAGCTGTGGAATTCCCTTCCCCTCAACATTAGACTTTCTAGCTCCCACACATGCTTTAAGAGAAAACTGCGCTCAAATCTGCTGATTCCTATTCCTGCTTTCACCCTACCTAATGACTGATGTCTCTTGCCATACAATAGTATTTCCTCACCTCTATATAACCCTCTTAACTGCCTTAGCCTGTCCTGGCTCCCTTTCCCTGCCCTTATACAACCTTGCACTGCAGGCATCTCCCTTACACTTACATATACTCGTATGATCTAATTTCATGGCTTGCTCCACTTTTCCTCACTTACTGACCTTTTCCTTAATGACACCCCCTGCTCGCAATGGTTATTTCTTCCGTTTGTATTATCTGTTTTTATGTACCTTGTTCTGTTTATATGATATGTCACCAGGTAATTTATTGTCCAAGGTCCTCTCTATTCATTGCATAGGTAGGCACCTATGAACTTATGGTCTACTCTGTATGTCTCTGATATATTGTATCCACTTTAACTCATTGTATGTAAAGCGCTTTACTTTGCATGTTCCGATATATTGTATCCTCTAACTCACTGTACGTAAAGCACTTAAAAATTGTTATCCTGTTAAGTTTCTGCATGTCTGTACTCTCCCGGGTCGTGCCTGAAAATAGTCATTTTATGGCTAGTGCACTTACCCGGTTAACAAAAGCTAAATAAAAAAAATACAAATTTGTAAAAGGTTAGATATATTAAACCGCTACTGCGTTCTAAGTTCCACTGGTGCCTGCAGAGTAACAGAGATAGGGGCATGGTCCTAGAGCAGAAAAGACCTAATCTCAGACTGCTTAACCCATTCCATGTCTTCTAACAAAATAAAAAGGTAGTCCAGTTTAGAGTAACTTATGGGAATGAGAGAGAAAAAAAAATGTATTTATGATCTCTGTAATGAACCGCGCACCATACATCCTGTATTCCTAAATCAATAAGCATTTTAGGTAAATATCATTGGCCTGCTGTGGACAGCGGTATTCTAGGGTTACTAGAATCAAGTGAGGAATTTAACAAGAAATTGAAATCACCATCCAGAAGTGGCGTCCCTAATGTTTTAGCTAAAATGATATCAAACAGCTTTTGTACAGAGGTGGCACCTGTAGCTGGAGTGATGTAGGCACTACCCACCATAAGCTGGACACCATTAACGGAGCCCGTGGCTAGGGCCAATCGTTCCTCTCGATCCACATAGGAAGAAATGAGCTGAAATGGTTAATGATGCTGAATCAAAATAACCACCCCCTCCAATGTCCATTTTTATAAGACATCAATCAATCAAAATCTTCATTTATCCAGGTGAACATCGTTCATGTTCAAAGCCAAGCTTCCCTAGTGTTTGATGTCTGTGGTTCAAAAGGTGCGTCTGCTGTAGAAACAGCAGCTAATGTTTAAGATATTGTAACATCTTCAACTTTTTAAACAGGACTAAAAAGACCATTCACATTTTGCGAAATAATCTTATGAGACATCATGTGGTCAGGTAGCCTCCCCGGTAGCCTTCTCTGGCCAACCACAATATTATGCAAGACCCAATAAACATACGGTGTGTGTTCTGTTGTTTCTGTGATCAATCTGGCAGCCTAACAAAACAGTAGGATTGCAGTAAAGTTTAAGAACCGATTTTATATATAAAAGCAGAGAATGACCAATGGGGTCAAACTTGCTGAAACACGGCCCAGGTTTCCCTAGCGAAAGGAGTCCCTGTCCACCCTCTCCCACCACAAAATGAAACACTAAAGATGCA